>OY776250.1:4985596-5617145 GCA_963675405.1 Cosmorhoe ocellata | reverse complement strand
CGTTCGCCAAACTCTGCGTCCGTGTGTCCGTACGTTATTAGCTACGTGAGGGCGCCTTATCGTGAGCTACTGTGTTTGTTATTAGGGATTACGTTGTAATCAGATATGCTCGCTTAACGGGCCGGCCGTGTGTGATGAGTTTGTTTATACTACTTGGAGGGAATGAGAGATACCTGTACCCATACAATAGTATTATCTCCTTTTGGTTTTGTACCAAAGTGTCAACGCGTTTGTAGATAACTCTCATAAGCGAGTGAAAGGTGAAGCGTACTACTTGAGTCGTAATTGTCAGCATTCCTTTTGATTTTATAAGCGAGAGTGTGTACCTACCTCAGCCATGCCAATTAAATTTGCTTAAAAAATGCATTGCACGTAGGTACATATTCTCAAATGATAAAGGAAAACAACGTAAAGAAACCAGCATGCTTTAGAAATAAATTCTACCATGCCTCGGGCTTACTGTCGTTTTTTTCAGAAAATGTAAATGAACAAAGGTAAACCATAATGTACTTATTTGAATTCTGCGTTACGCACACATGAAGTCAAGATAGCATATAAAACGGTAGTAGGTATATCATCAAACATCCAAGCGCCATAAAGGCCATAAAACGGTATTTCTCACGACTTCCATATTATTTGTCATACATAGATATTAACTTATTATAAACCCGGTGATAAAACGCACGCATTGCCGACGGTTATTATCTCGTACTTGTTAAGGGGTTTCAAGTTGTTGGAAGGATTTGTTTCAACAACACAACTCTCACATAAAACTCATTGTAAGTACAATTTGTTTCTAAATATAAGTCCTTACATAAATATCGCCAGACGGCTATTTTTGACACACGTTTTACATATTTTTGGTGTGATGCAATTTTGACACGATTCAACAGTATCTTTGTGGATTAAACTTAAACTTACCTTACTTTATGTTTAAAATATGAGTCTGTGTTTAATTTTATGGACTCGGTAGTCGGTAGATACCTTACTCAATTTTAACAGTTCTATAAAGTTATAGTCCTATAGAACAAACGGGAGTCACTGGCGTTTGCGAAGACTATTTCAATAATTTTGTAATGAAAACAGGCGTGAACTGAGTCCCCTTAAGATGTGATATTCACAGCGACACAAAGACAATACGCGTAAGACGATTGTCTCGTTAACGCTCTGTTTAAGACGCTAAAATCGTTAGTACTTTATTTGGTGCTCAACTTCATTACTGCCTATTCGAGTGAATGGGTAGCTTTTGTGGAGCTAATATAGAGAATAATTAGTATGTACTTGAGACGGTTATGACGTAGATGACTAGTTTTCAGATATACAGGGTTTCTTAGAAGTGGTATCGTGTTTCAAATGGAAGTGATTTTGCGCATACGAGTAGTAGAAATACTCGTAAAGATGATCAAGTTTAGTTTGTAACTTATGGTATTTCTAGTTCTACATTTTTTTATAGATAAATCATATTAATGCTTAAGAAACGTTTATCACGAAAAGTCTATGAATAAGTAACTTGGAAGTAAAGACATTTAAATTATTTTTATGAATTTGAAAACACGTACAGTCGTTCACTTTGCTGCGTTTACGACTCATAGACTCATACCGATATACGAAGTGTCGTTGCCATTTTTCTCTATTGAAAATATCAGATAATATAAATACACTGACACCATTTTTTTTCATATTACACCTAGTGCACTGCATCTAACAAAAAAAATATTATAGGCATTTGCCTATGAAAAATTCCTATATATCGTTATCCATCAGTAGCTTTTCGGAACGAAATAAAATTCATCCGTCACTTTTCTTGTAAATCGCTGACACGGCGTTCTGTTTTCGATCAAATTATACGCCGAGCTAAGAAATTTGCGTGATGAATGAAGAAAGCAGGCATCAGAGTGAGAAAGCGTAATACGAGCAAGGTGCCAGTCTGAAAGAGAGGGGTTAAATTCGTTTTTGTCGGAACGTAAAGTGAGTTAAATCTCCAAATAAAAAGTGGGTTGCGAAGTCAGCAGTGGCTACGTTGCAGTTATTTAGTGGAGTAGGCTCGGCAGTAGCTGACGGAGTTAGTATGCTAATGAGTTGTTGTAGGGAGGTGCCAACGTACTCAAGTTAAATATAAATAAAAGTCATTTCAAAGCGCTGATTTTCAATAGCGTTCCAGGTAAGTAGTTTACTTGTAAATTTTTCGGCATTGCAATGTGTCTTGTTGATCGTTATCATACCAGGTTGTTACCTTTTATACGGATAAGAACCAAAAATTAATAGGTAAATGTTTTATCAGAATTTATTGATAAATCTATTTTTGCTTGGAACAATACCGAAGAACCTTAACAGTTAAGGCTACATTTAGGATAAGCCTGTGTACTTATATAATTTATTGACTCTCATAACTCCCTTGCCTACTCAAAGAGATTCATCGTCATCTGGAGAACACCCACAGCAAACCACTTCAGTTCCTTGCCCTACCCCTCACTTATCAGCGGGACGATCTAAACACAAGGACTGTGATTACAGTCGCCTGAGGCGCCTCCAAGACAGGCGATCGCAGGCGATAGCGCAATGTGCTGACAACAGTTCCAAACCAACGGGTAAGTAATGAGCAGAAGTTCTTACATTATGCCACTTTTTTATCTGACTGTCCAGGAGGGTAATTTTTTGTATCTATTCTTACTTTTCCCGGATAGCTTTTTAGACTGTTTGTCAGGATTATATTCTTCTGAATAGTGGAAAACAAACTAGTGATATTTTACAGTTCGTAAAGTATACTGTATCGTTACTCGTAAGCACTGAAAATATATCTATATTACTCACTTATTTTAAAGAAAAAGATCTACAAGTTTACTACAATACCTTAGGTAGGTAAATACAGAGAATCTTTTATCTTATACCTTTAAACGAGCCATTCTTGTATATATAGATATATATATAATCTGAATCTCCGAAACGGCTCCAACGATTTTCATGAAATTTAGTATACAGGAGGTTTTGGGGGCGAAAAATCGATCTAGCTAGGTTTCATTTTTAGAAAACATCGTTTACCCCCATAAAAACGAGCAAAGCTTGGTCATCCAGGTACTAACAATTTATATGGAGACATAAAAACTATCTACAAAGATAAAAACCAAGTAGATGTTTTTTTTAATTTACAGTGTGTTCTTAATTATTTCTTTCATAAATCTTGTAAAGTTACAATCCCAAGTGGTCTTGACTTCTGGCCTTAGGTAATCAAGTTGCAAGCCTGCACCGTTTGACTTCGGTCGATGCGACAATCACCGCTAAGTTGAAGACTAATTAAACCCTCGAGAAACTTACTTGTCTACAGGCAGCGGAAGTTCGTGCGTGGTGTAAGGCGTGAGAATCCAGTAGTTTCGTAAAGTTGCACGTGGAAGCGAATTGTCGCCAAACAAAAGCCGTTCAGGATTCCGGCATGAATGATTCTCTCTCTGGTTTTTGAATACCATACCTCAAAAACAAAAAAGGAACCTCTATCGGATCCGATAATTATATTGTTAAAGTGTAGTTTTATGACTTAATTTTTTTTTGCGGAACTCTCGGTGAGTTAGTTTGTCTTCTTATTTCTATAAGTACTTCTTACTGGAAGGATTGCGTGGCACAAAAAGGGACAACTGTTTTTTTTACAGCGATTATGGTGACATAAATACTCTTGCATCTTATGCCGAAACGATACGTCTTCATGTTGAACAAGCAAATTGTTTCCGCGCGACAATTTATGGAATGTGTAATACCGGATTGATTCCGTGTTGAGCTTCCGTAATTTATGCTTATTGCGAATATTGATTTTGAATATTTCACCGAATCTGTTTCTTTTAAACTTACTTACGCGAACTGCGACTTGAAACTTACCTGGAAAGAAAAATGTTTGGTTAGTAAAATTAGAAGATGAGTAAAAAGGTGAGTAGAGAGCACGCGGTAGATAAATTTAATGAAAAAACTGACTCCACAAGGAATATATAAACGAATCTAATAAAACGCTACGCTTATTATTAAATCTTATCAGAAATTAATTTTTAGGCCTTGTTCTTTTCGATTCGCTGACAGTCCTCAATAATCGTAAAGAGGAAATGATCCTTACATACAAAGAAAAATCCCTCCACTGAAAGACGGCGAAGTATCACATCGAGTTCTTATTACGAGCCGGTGGTACCTTTAGCTATCTTATTTCAATTTCTTCGCTCCATTGATTGCAGATGCCTCAAGCGTTCGTTTGCAGTTTCGCAGACAGAGACGGTGAGACCTCACACAGCGAGTGCATGACAAAGACGGACTTTATTTTTCTTAGCGAAGACGAAAATATCGAAAAAAGTTATCGCATCAAAGTCTCGGCGCCCGTAAAGGTCTCATTAAAAATGCTTTGTGGAAGAATTCGTTCCAATTTATAAGCCAGTCGGCGGATCGGTTGGAGTAAATAACCGTATTTTATATTGTTTTAGGTAAATAAAACTTTGTTGGGGAGTTAATTTGTCAGCCAAAGGATAAACAATGACTGCTCTCTAGCGAGCAATAATTTGAGGTCCTTTTACTTCTGTGAGTTGAGGTCCTTTTGGACTGCTTGAATTGCCAATAATAACCACGTATATTTTATACTGTACCGCGTTCCGGTTACATCGTGCCATTTCTCTAAAAGCATTTTGTGTCCTGAACTTCCAGCTAATTTGAATCATTATGATTCATCCAAAGCAGTGCTTAATTTACTTCCAGTGGGTATAAGATACACTGGAAGTAAATTAACCATCATGCGAATCCGATGATCTGTCAAAAAGCCCGCTCTAATTTATCACGATTCAAAGCCAGCCAGCGCTTGAGTTCTTTGCCAAGCACAGATTTAACTTTTCGATAATATTAGCGGTAAGTTGGGAACTTGACAGTTTTATATTACGTCTCGTTCAATTCCCGGGACTCTGTCATGTGTCAATAGCGGGATTTACTTTTAAAACATGTCATTATTTTTTTATATCACATGGTGCGCGCAAAAATGTACTTATTTCGCGCTCCGGTGGTCTGAAAATGTGACATCAGCGAGTGTGAAGGCGTGTTACTCCATCGTGCGTAGGGATGATCGATGTTACGATATCGATGTTTAACCTCATTGACCTGAGTGTGTGCTCGGTATTTTTGGGTTTCCAATACATTTGCGTCCCAAAATATCAGGTCTGAAACACTGCCCGAGTTGGATTTTAGATGTAAATTGTATTTTTGGTTAGGTTGTATTGGATAAACAATCTCTTACAGAGTCTTCTTGAATGTATTTTACAACTAGAATGTTTTATCAGTTCATGGCTCGTTTCATCGATAGCTAGCGCTACCTCACTTTACTACAAATTTTACGAGGTGGTGTGATACAACACTCAATATCTCGGCCTCTTCTGTTTACGGTCACTGACTTTTATTCGGCTGTTTGTGGTATAAAATATATACCACCTAAAAGAAGCATACGTAACATACAGGAGTAACCAGGACAAACAAAGCAACGTACTATTATCTATCTGGGCAAACAGAATGTTCAAATACCACAGAGTTCATTGGAAACCCTGTGAATTTTTGCACGCTATCCTTGTATTGGATTCCAAAAAATCATACTTTGTTGATACCATAAACTTTTGTTCATTATTATCATTATATATTCTAAGTACCTTCATTTGTATCTGTCCTTTATATCAAAACTGTGTTGTGAACTTTGCTTTTATACACCTGAGTTCACTATACTACAACACCAGGCTGGAAACAAATAAACGAAGTCACCATTTAGCACATGTCGCGTTGGTTGCGTGCTTGTGACATGAAACACCTAAAAGCATTCTCAAAGTAAAGCGACTAATCTGCGTTTATACTGGCGTTTTGGCCGATCTACTTGATAATTGAATAAGTTTAATACAGTTCTGTGCTATGTACCAATTTATTATTTATAAAATATCAAATAGCGAGTGCCTGTAGCAAGCTATAGTTACAAGTAGAAAACAACTTGCATACCATTTCTCGTGTCATAGTTTATCATTCAAATGGTAAGAGTTAACATAGCCCTTGTGTACTTGCATGCCATCGTGCAAGGGCGTGAATTCCTGGCAATAATGTTTGAAACGATGAACTTCAGCTACCATAATCAAGCTCTTTGTAAAATGGTTCTAGACTAACATGGTGTGAGTACATGTTAATAAACGAGACTCCTGTCAGCCCTTTAATTACATGTAGGCTTGTTATAATGACGGGACAACATTCTCGAGTTACCGCTAACGCTATTAATGGCCTTTGACACCCGAGCCTCGAAACATGTCGCCTAACAATTATTGAGCACAGATAATTCAGTCAGTGTTTACTAAAAATGTTCAAAAACAATTTGTTTCAAAACAGGACTTATTCGTAACAATATAGACATTATTGTAAAAGAGACTCGCGATCTAGGCCTTTTGTACCTTCCACTATTTCTTGGTGCTTAAAGATTTATCTAATTACTAAATCCACTGTAAAAGAAAGAGACCGTTCAAAAGACTTTTTACTAAACCTTTGTATATTATTTTACTTGTAGTTATTGAACGAATAAAACACTCCGAGAGGTAAATTATGAATATCGGACACAGTGCGGCGAGCCATCGTCAAAGATCTCCCAACTGTCTCAGGCATTCCTTTGATGATAAGTTCAAAACTCATTTAAATTTCCAGTAACACAACACAAATCTCCAACAAAATATAAGCTAGCTCACTAACTCGTAAATTCAAACCCAACAATTATAATTCAGAATCTGAAATCATAGCGGTTACCTGAGTTTCGGCTATATTTAACCCCGCCTATTTATGCTCGTCGGGTAAGGGTACATGAGCTTGTTGGGCGCCAATTCGTGCGAGAAAGGTCCAGCATCTTCTTACTAGTGATGCTATTGAATTTAGGACATGAACCTAATAATTGTGATCGTTTTGAGTTCAAGATATAGCATGACTATATACTTGTAGAATTGTAATGCTGCCATAAGAATATTTTAAGAGGTAATAAATTGGCTACGCACGTTTCGACCCCAGGCACACTTAGGGTTCCGAAATCAATAAGAATAATAATGACAAATCGTCTGGCATCAAAAAAATTCAATGCATCAACGTAAAAACAAATTAAATTAGTATAAAGATAACATATTTATATAACAAATCCGTTTTCTTCTTATTTTTGCAACGAAATTTTTAGTGTTGTTTCAACTTCATAGAACTGTCATGAACTACAACTCTATCATCGATACAAACGTGACACAAGCACAAACTTATGTATATATAATAGAATTTCAACATACTCAGCCTTTTATCTGTGGGTCGTCGATGTCCATATCTCTGAATGACTTTGAGGGTATATAAAATGAAGGGCACTTTGAAACTTGTGGTTTGGTGACCTTTTTGGTTCGTCTTTAGATGTACGTCCATTTTACTTATGAACGTTTCTAAATTAATGTAAGATGTGTACTGAAAAGATTTTATGTAAATGTATTAATCCAAATAATTAGTATTTATTGCATAAATTAAAAAAATCCGACTGAAAGTTACTGTAAATAGATTTTTACAGCTGCCACATTACATTTTTGACATTTTGTACATATCATTCTTGTAATTCAGCGACACCTCATTTGTCAAAATCTATTCAGCCGTTTGGGCTACAGTGACAGCCAAAAAAACTCATACATACATACATACACCCCAAATACATTAACTTCCTTCTTTGTTTTGCTGTCAGGTAAAAACAAACTGCACATGCTTCTTAAAATAGGTACGAGTATACTATTAGAGCCACAATACGTCTCCACGATGCAAATTGGCTCTTGGGCACAAGCGCTGCACTCGATAATGTAACAATGTTCTCTTTTACATAATATACTTTTTCTTCCGTAGGTATTATTCAACGACCGTATTCAAGAACATAAGGGAAAAAAGAGCGCGAGGAGCAATAACTGAAGTTGGATAATAATGCAATATTGCTAACGTTCACATTTTACAGTTTTATTTATTTTATAACTGCTAATATTTTAAATTCAGATCTATTGTGTAGATTTACCTTTACGTAGCGTATATAATAGCGTAGTTTAGACAAGAAAGTTAAAAATTTTAAAAGCATTGTGCTAGGAAAAACTTGTAAAGTTATTCACAATTGAAAATTATCGCTACCTGAGTGGATCTTTTAAAAGTATCCACGTAATATAGTTGGTAAGCCGAGTTGCAGTGTAAAATATAATTTTGAAACCACTTTTGTCTTCTGGCAGTAACTTCGATCAGTTGAACTACGACTATAGTAGGTATATAGGTAAATAAACAATAGTTTGTTACATTGTTTTTGATAGGTACGCTACTCTTTGAGTAATATTTCTGTAAAAATAAACACCTAATACAGTAAGTAATTTTGTTCAAAGTCGATTATAAATACATCGATAAAATGACTTGATTAAAACGTAGTTACTTCATTTTAATTAAAACTTGAAGCCTTCGTAAAGTTTTTTCATCAATGGACTTTTTCCAGCGTTTAATTACGTAGCGGATAATTATTTTATCGTTCCAACAATATTTCTTAAAATAATGAATACGTGACAGAATTCGAGGTTACTCAGGACCTTTTAAAGAAACTTAAGCTTTAAACTTTTTAAATAACTTACTCACTTAATCGTAAAAGCCTTTACGTTTTCGTGTAGTTCCCTACACGAATATGAATAAATGAATATAAATATTGGTGGACACAGCCCAAACTAAGTAAAACTTTACTATGGGAACCAGATAGCTTATATACATTATATTTTATGCATACACACTTTTTGTAAATACATACATACATAGATAACATAACACCCAGACACAGAACAAACATCTGTGTTTATCACACCATTTTTTTCCTGGGTGGGGATCGTATCCACAACCTACAACGCAGAAAACAGAGCAAATACCAACTGAATTGTGAGGCCAGTCAAATGATAATTATAATAATGATAATAAATGTTCTTCAATTCATGATACCTGATTATACCTACATAATATGATTAGAAGGAGACAGCATAAAATCGAACGTCCTGGATGTATATTGTAGACGACGAGAATGAATGCTGTTCAATCTTTAAAAACATTACGTGTCACCATGTATGTGGCGGATACTTATTTAACAGTTGCGAACGTGATAAAGCCTACAAATTCTCAGTAACCCATCAAGATATCGATTATGGAAACGACCTTGTATACCAATCATACTCTCCTCCGGTTCAAATAAAATAAATCAAACATGTAGATAATAATGTCTACAGCCGAATAAATTTCCGGCAACGAAAATAAAATCTATCGTGAAAAGCGAAAGTAAGATTGATCGTGCAAGTTCGATAAAGTTAGCCGCGAGTTCGGCGGGTCTGTTCTTTCCCCTTTAGTGGGAAGTGAACTTACTGTTTGCTAGACTGTAGGTACTGAGAAAACTGATTTTTTTCTGTAAAAGAAAACATTGAAAATGCACGAATTTAGTAAGACACAACCATCATTTTTCTGTCGAAGCTTTATGATTGTAGTTACATAAAAGACTTTTTTCACCTAAACAATTTGTCGATTCAACTATCATTTATTTTGACGCCGAACAAATACTCCTCTATATACATTCAGAATAACTCAGCATATCTGATCTCAAGTCGCATACGCCAGCTCATAGTATAGCTGATGTACCGTGTTACCATAATTTGCAGCCAAATTCACATTTCACGGTTGGCGCACACAGCGACGTACGTTACATAAGTTTTTTGCTAGAAGCTCTACACATGGTTTGCTGATAATAGGGTTTCCAAAAACTCCATGGTAATACAAAATAAGAGAGTCAAGTGAATGCGGAGACAAAAAACTTGTCACAGACACGTGATATAATTTTCTAATAAATTTCAGAAACCAAATTTAAGTTATTAATTATAATTTATTTTTTGTTAGTATAATAATCTTACTAGATTATTTAACTAATAATAAATATAACCAAATATAATAATGAAAATATACTGGTAAAAAATATACTTTATAGATGTAGACTATGTAGAAAATTAAAAAAAAGTACATAGGTTCCTAAGTATGCTAACCTTAAACCAGATTTAATAGATTGATATAGGTAAAGCGCGACCCTATAGACTAGAGATGCGGGGGACTCGGGGACGGCGGCAGATTGATATTTGATCCCCTGAGCTGCGATCGCGCTCAAGGCGTAATCCTCGACTATGAATGTTATACCGAGGTAGATATTAAAAGTTCGGGAATCACCCTCTTTTCGGGAATCAACGGGGTAAGCAAGGAAAGGAAAAAATGATAGGATACTTTAGTAGGAAAATATTCTGCTCACATTTCTTAAAATAGTAATGTCTTACTTACAAATAGTTTGAAGTTGCGTTTGTGAAAACTGGTGTACTTACAATAATGTGAAATAGTTCATATTCTGTATAATTTTGAGCAATATAGCAAATGGTTATCAGAGAGTGTAGGTAGTAATGTAACCATACAGCAACAGCGGTACGAACCACAATTTACAACCGTCCTCAAATCAACAAAAACAACAGTAACACAATTTGATCGCACAATAAAGTCGTTCACAAACACCAAACACCGCTGAGGTACTGCAAATTGGACGAACAAAATATACTCCTTAAATTATTGGGGTCGGACAAACAGGGCGGCAAATATTGTCCGACCGGATGGAGGGCCGGACGGCAGACGCAGCTCGTCGCTATTCATTAACTTTTACTGATTCCGAACAAAAACTGGGTTCAATTTGCGCTTGCAATGAGGTCTACTAAGGCACAGTTTGCAGTTAAGTTTGAACCAATATACGAAAAGCCTATTTCGTTTATTAAAAGGGCTTTCACTCGTTGACAAAAACAATTACGTGATTCAATTTACTGTCAAGTCAAAAATATTGTTGATAAAAATGTTTATCAAATAATTTGTGATTAAACTCTCTTCATAGTTTTGATTGATATCACATAAATTCACGGAGAACTTGTTCAACACAAGATCCTGTCAAATAAATCCACGAAACGTAACAAATTATAAATAACATGTCATTAATCACGAGGGGGGGACCTGTTGCTCAACACTTGACGGGCGAAAACTATTTAATATTTAACGACTACGTGAAAAATTCACGAACCAAGTGGCGAGGAAAGTGGTGGGAACTAAAATAGCACCGCGCATGAACTTTCACTACTTAATTTTATAAGCAAATGCTGGCAGCATTAACTTTTACCACAGTAATGCAGATTTTTATTGGATTCATTTCGAGTATCATCTAATAAATTTTAGTTTTATTTACTTATTAGAAAAAAAACAAGTTATATACGAATATCATGATTAGTATAATAACTTATAAACATACATACAATCACATCTGTTTTCCGACGGGGTAGTGACCAAAGATCTCCACTTGATACTTTCCTGACATAGCTCTCTTGCTTCATTCATCCTCATGAAATCCTTCATACATGCGCCTCTGTTTCATTTATTTAAATAATAACATTGTAATTACAGGAACATTTTTTAAGAAAATAACCTGTAAGTACGAGTACAACGTAATAAGTGTACCTGCTACATACCAACCATAACAAGGAACAAAATAAAATATATGTATCTTTTTTTACATTGATGCCACGCTATTGTAAAATGTCCGTATGAACCTCTAGTTCAGGAATCCTGTGGCAGTAAAAGTTCTTATTTCCCTCCATAATATGAGACACTGATAAGCTGTAATAGAAATTAATATGAAAGTGATGATAACTATCTCGGGAGTCCCTCGGGAGTAATCCAGATAATGACATTGGGATGACAAAGTTAAAATTACTTTTTATTTTCCCTCATCGCCGGCAAAATTAAGCAACGTTTATTATTATGGCGAGATGTAGGTAAGCCTTTGAGTTTGATATCGTTGAGGTGTCTTTTAATGGGAAAAGTCGGAATATTGGAGTTTGCTAAAACTCTCATATTAAATAGGTAACGAGTTGAGGTTTTCAGTTTGATCGCTTGGATATGGGTTTTTAAGTTCAAAAGAGCATGAACTTTCAAGCATGAATATTTAATCGCTTCTTGCAGGTCGAATCAGATAAGCAACGTTCAGTGTGATCTAAATTTGAATGGTTGACCGTGGTAATTTGACAGTTCTATCTAAAATAATGAACAAAGAGCTTATCAACTCCGTCACCTGTTTTGTTCATTGACTCATACAAACTTCATTTTGCCATAACAGTTATTTCTTATTGCATTGTAAATAAAAGTACTTACGTCATTGTAACTGCGTCGTAAGCCAATGTAATTGAAATGAAGCATTGTAATTGCATTATTGAAAAATCATTACCGTATCGCATCGCTGAAACCGCGAACGTTGATGTTCACAGGAGCTTTACAACGCATAATTTGATAGTAATTGAAAATGTTATGATGCTGAAATGTTGCGCAGTATTTCATTGAGCATGCTTCTGGTGAGTATTAGATTAATTGATGCATTGATTTTTCTGTATTCTGTATTCAGGTTTCAAGGGCTTTGAATTTGTTCTTGCTATACTTTAAAAGGTGTTATAGTTTGTATAAAAACAACACCCGAACAAAATCGTACCTCGCGGCGTCGCCCGCGAAGCACCTACATAAAAATATAGCCTATGTTCATGCTGAAAGTTCATTCTACACATTGGTGAAATAATGATCCTTGTGATTTTTCTCAATAAGTATTACATTTATATAAGTTTATATATTATATAATTTTAATTTGTGTAAATATTTTTTGCGAATTGAGCTATGGTATTGTAACCGTGTAGATCGAGGAGTTGATCATCTAAAAAGCGGTAAGTACGGAAATTCATTAAAACCGCCTGCTATTTACACTTGGCCCAGCGCGGCGGACAATATAAACAGTTGGTTTCAGCTCGGTTCAATAATCAAGCTGTTTCTTTATTGTTTTGTACTGTTCTGCACATTTACATAGCACTAGTATGGCAATAATTATGTTATTCATACTCAGAAAAGTAAAAAAAGTATAGGTACAACTAACTATACATATATTATTTAGTTAAAAACAATAAAAATAGTTCACGACTGAAATCCCCTAGTTTGGACGTCTCAGGTCTCTATTTACTCAGATCTTTGAGCGTAATTAAATGGGGTAGTCAGAGGCACGTCCAAACATTATATTTGGCATATTATTTCTCCGTGAACATTTTGTGACAAGTTGCATGTAAGCCCATCCCCTCATTTTGTCTGACCTTTCGAGAATAAACTATGTTTTAGGTATGTTTAGGTATGTTTTCTACCCGACTGCAAAAAAAGAGGGTATAATGTATGGGTATGTATGCAAAATCCTTATAATATCCTATAGCCCGAACCGATGGACGGATTTTGTCATAGTGTCGTTGGATTTGTCTGGATCACTTACTAATTAAAGGCTATAATCAAAAGTAAAAAAACAAAATGGTGGCTGTTAGAAGCTACTTTCAATTACTTTCAGTGGGATTTTTGATTTTGAAATAACTACAAATAATTAAACAGAAAAGTGATTTGTGTTTTTATGGTAGAGTTACGAAAGGATTTAAAAATTTTGCAAAGAAGATGTGTATATCGATCACCTGACACCAACGGTTAAGTAGAGAAATTCATTAAAAGCGCCGCTATTTACGTTCGACCCGGCATGAGGCGGGGCGGTGGACAAAATAAACACAGTTTAATGATTATTGGGACCGAGCGTACAAGAGTAGGTGTTCTAGTCAAGTACAGTTAGTCAAATTAGGAACTTTGTAAACTAGGCTTTTAACCTGTGACATGCCGGAACGCAGATCCACGCGAGACATAATAGATTTTCTATTATGTCTGGAATCCCGGCATACCACAGGTTAAATGAATTGGGAATTCAATTCATAATGTAATTACGATTCTATTAAAACAAAGTTTATTGAATGTAGTCCTATTTTATCATTAAATTATTGTTCAATGATTGTGAATTTCAATAGAAACCACCTTCAAGTACCTGTGGATATAATAGTATAATTCAACGATTCAACTATTGTTTGTAGTTAGACAAAGCCGTGTGTGACAGTGTTCAGTTTAATTAACTTTTTATGGCTATTTGAATGTAGCGTGTTTCCCCACAGTTCGTTAACTCGTATCTAACAAGTGTTGAATGATTAGGGTTCATCCATCAAACATGAACTTAACTAGAATTTATTTCAAGAAATCAAATTCCAACTGAAATTAATTTAAAATATCTTTTTACATATTGATTTTGCCATATTGAATTTTATGACATTTTGGAAGAACGACACTACATTTGTCAAAATCCATCCAGACGTTTTTGCTACAGTGACCGCCAAAAGAACTCAATACATACACCCTAAACACATCACCTATTAAAATAGACAAACATTTGAGCTCATTATTTAGCACAGCCCTGTACTAGGGTTGTCACGTTTGAAACTAATTAACGATATAATGTTCGACAGCAGTCGCGTGTCGGTCGGTTTGTTCGTGCAAAATTATTGCTTCAGTAATTAGTAGACATGGGTTTTTATGTATCCCTTTTTGAGTAGCTCTTAATGAGTGCGACATTATCGTAAAGCCGTGTAATGTGCCCATTGTAAAGCAGTAATGGTATTGAAAAGAAATAAGGTATTGAGTTAATATTTATATAAGTGGTGTAGAAAATTGCCTACTCGGATCTGGGACCATAACATAAGCTCTTAGAAACCATAATGTTTTAGAAACGTCAAAGTTTGAAGCAACACTACTTCAATAAAAACGAATATCAAAGTTATATTACTTTGATATTGCCCGAAGAGCTTGTGGTAAGACATCTGCTCAGTGAGACTTGTTAACACGTTCAAACCTTTACAACAGCATAATTATTTTTTATCTATGGATCTTATTTTCCACAAAAATATTAATAAGTATACATAAGCCCGCATGTAAAACCGGTAAAATGACAAACATAATACTTTCTCTTTGTGAAAAAGAGATAGCAGCAAAGCGCGTCTGAGGTTTTACCAGTACTATAGCAAAATATGCAATTTAAAAGTTCTCTGAGAACTATAATTTAAATCTGTTTTAAAAAAAATATTACGTACAAAATAGTTCCGTAGTAAAATTTTAAATCGCTAACATTTCAACATTATGGTAAAAATGCTGAAATAGTGAAAACAGACCTTAATATAGTTACAGATACAATGATTTTAGTATGAAAATATCATACTCTAATTTTCTTTTTGATGAACATCAGAATATAAACTTAAAATTAACATGTTAATAACAAGAAAAACAAGTCCTCTACTACATTCTACAAACCCGCTTTTTTCAATGCAGTCCAAGTTACAATCTTTAAATATGTGTAACTATCCAAAATACATTTTATAGTGTTACCTTCCAAATTATCTTTTGAAAAGATGCAAACTCCACCCAAACGAGCTAAGCAGCTTACTCGCTAATTAGTTACGAACGTGCAGAAATTCCGGCTAAATCCCATTCAGTGTGTGCAGCACTTCACATCCTACCGTCGTGTCTCAGTTTTCAGATATGAAATGCACTATTTTGTTCAACAATAAACTTAAAAGTTAATAAGTAAGTAGGGTATGTTGTAGGTACCACTTATATAACTCCACATACAAAATATTTCACAAAGCAGTTACGTTTTACTGTTAATATTTTTGGAGTGTACGTAGGTACAGTCATCGACTTATTAATATGAACTGACTCACAATATTAAATTCAAAAGGTATGCACTACTACACTAAGTTTAGCTCTAAAAGTTTTGTAAGAAAATGGTGAATTATAAATATGTAATGCGAGCACGCATCGGTAAACGCAAGTTAATTTTTTACTTAGTCACAGTCTTCTTCTTAGCACGTTATTAGTTTCTATGAACTATGTGTAAAGTGCGCTTCAAAAGCACCTTTGGTGTTTTGATCACATTACGAAACTACTTTAACTGGAGAAATCAGATTTGATGAGTTCACGCGCACTTTCAGACTTTGTAAAAGTAATGTTATAAAACAAAAACAAAATAAACATGATCACGACTGTAATCCCCAGGCTTGGTAGATCTTCTAAGATATTTAGTTACTTAGTTCTTTGAGGATACGAGTATCTGAAGAAGGTAGTCAGAGCCACGTATAAACTTGATATTTGGCGAATGCCTTAATTTTGCACAGTAGTTAATATTCCGTACGTGACAGGTAGGAAGCCCATCGCCGCTAATAAGAATGTTGACATAGGACACATACCTTCGAATTTTTAGCTCTAGGGTTTCTTATAGTTTCTTTCACTGTAAATGAGCACTGACATTGCGCACATAAAATTTTTGAATAGTAGATCCCGTTGGTGCACGACCAGGTTTGAACCCACGACCTTCGGATCGTGAGGCAGGGGTTACCACTACACCACCAGTGCTTTATTATTCAGTGAAATATAAGAATAAGCTCGTGGACTTACTTTGCCCGAGAATTCCAGTTGCGGCTGCCTCCTTAAATGTCAAAGGTAAGTTTTTTGGCTTCTCTTTCATGGTACAAAAACTTTTAGAATCGCTAGAAATGCTCAATATTTCTTGAAGAAAAGTTCTTTGGTGAAATCATGTTTTTTTGTAATTTTTTATTCGTAAAAGAAGGTTGACTGTTTACCTGTATGTAGAAGCATTTTAATACGAAGCGAAATCTAAAATTTACTCATATGTTTATAAACTAAAATGTTATTTGTGTAAACAGAGTTTTGTCGTTGAGTGTACGAGAATAGCAGATTTTGTTTGAAATTATACCCTTTGTGGCTTTGCTATTTCAAGGCGTTTGAAAAGTACCCTAAAACGTAATGTTTGCTGTTGTCAGTTTGGAGAAAGGAACGGTAGATGTGATTCAATTGTTTACTTGAATTTGTACGTTTGTTGTGTTATGAGGTTTAATACCTACGTACCTGTATGAGTAATTTTTACGAACCTTCTCTTAGGTGTCTCAAAATTAAGAGTTATTTTCATAATTTCAAACATTTGCCATCCGCGTAGCTTGCCAACAAATGACAACTACCATGACCCTAAAATTGTCATGAAACGACAAACACCTAGTTTGTATGACGCATCGTCCCCTAGTGACTATTACTTATTCCGTACCTCTGGGAGAGTTCAGGCTTTACGAGCTAAGGACTCAACTTGGGCCTGCGACTGATTAATATTTCTGAACAGGGGTCGTGTGTAGCTGGAGAGAGGCAGTGGCTCAAGTGTAAAAACAATATCGAGCAAAAACAAACCTGATTTAATTAACATGTTGGTCCCAATTAAATCTTATTCGAATATTCAAGTATGAGGGATGATAATTGGTATGATTTGTTTTTTATTATACACATGTGTAATACGGTATCTCTTGTATTATATTCGGTGTGTGTATTATTGTGAATTAATATTTATGTATGAATTAATACTCAACCACATATCGCGCACATTAAATATTGCACTTACTGGTAAATCATGTGCGGTAGTGTGCATATTTTACAACAGTCACAACGCAGCAGGCAGTAGACCACTTTATTTTGTCAGAATTACTAAGAAAACCACTATAAACATCTCAATACACATAAACAGGTCGTCTTTCCTTACCGTATAACCTTTGACTGTGGCCCAAACTAGTGCCAGCTCATTTAATTCGGATTAATGCGCTCGACGCCTTGTTTATTGGCCTCATATCACGTGATATGTGGAGTTCCCTTCGAGCATGTTCCAGAATATTCGAGAATGTTCGAGAAAAGTTTTCGATCCTTACTACATGTTTATGGCTAGGGTTTATTTTATTGTATTGTTGAGGTGAATTCTATACGTGGCCGAAATGCCTGATTTGGGCGAGCTAGGAAGTGAGATATTGTTATGAAGTAGAAAAAGTCCGGTCTATTGTTTTTATATCCTTGTGTTTATGAGTGGATTTGTATTCAACTTGTGTTTGAATTGGGATATTGGCGGTCTTTCATCAAATGAAGAGTTAGTGATTTTTGCATATCTATAAAACTACAAACATTACGTATACAAAAACAGCATAGATATAGATAATAACCAGTACCTATGTACTTAAATAAACGCAGTAAGTGATGTTGATTCGCTAGGAGGCAATGTACTAGTTTAACATAAGTGTATAAAAGTAACCTGCTGAACGGGTTGAGGTAAAGATGAGAAACGACTGAAGATCCCGTCATCAGTGGTATGAAGTAACTTCTAAAATAAAACGGTTTGAATGTGCTTAGGGATACGTCGAATCCCTTTACAGTTTACGAGGTGCGAGTCTTAACGCAAAATACTTAGTAGATGAGGTTACTGCTCAGATGCATACATCTGAGTCAGCTCATAAGCTGACGCGATTCGAGAAATCTGTTTGTATCTTGCTAAATCGTAAATGCGCAAGTTTGGGTGTTTGGAATTTTGTTTATTGCTCGCTCACAACAAAACGGTTGGATGGATTTGGATGAAATTTAGGATATATTAATTTGTTTGTATTTGATATTAACATACACTTATGTAATATTTGTAATAAATTTTACTTAAGTACGTCAAACTACTAATTTTTTAAGAATTTACCACAATATATTTTAGAAGAATGCTTTTCGATCGAAACTATAAGAATCTTAAGCAATCTTATTAAGAGTTAGCTCAGATTGAAAATGTCTATCTATTGGTACTTATTGGGAAAGTAGATTTTTTTTACCGCTGTTAATTATGGAAAAAGTGTCAGGAAACAATCCAACAAAGAACGCCACGCCAAAGAATAGTTTGCAATCACTCAAAAGACACCAACACAATACAACTTCAATCTCTTAAAAACACAAAACAATGATGCTTCCTCTCGCTTCTTTTCAAAGGCTGTGATCTTACATTTTTTATTCGTTTTGTATTCCCACATTTTCCGTAACGTATGCATTGGGTTCCACCTCGATACCACCGGGATGGTGTAATGTAATAACTCGCAGAATATTGACGAATGGGATTCGTGTTTTTGTCACCGATACATCTATACAAACCTGAATTAGATATCGATGTATTTTGTACTTAGCTGTCTCAATTTTCTGTGCCCCTATAAAAAGTTGTGTTGTTTGTAGATAGGTTACGATTTATGAGTGGATATTATGTACCTTTGACAAGTTCACTGACATCATTAATAAAGATGTCAGCTGTGACCAAGATAAACAAACTATTAGCTATTGTAGGTTTCAGGTTATACTTCCTAGAAATTTATTTCAAAAATATTTTGTCGAAATTTGACCAGCTGCTTCACTACAGCAAAAGTCATAGAAGCTCGCATATTATTCATACAAATACGCCAAACACATTATTCTTCTTCTTCTCAGTTAGGTAAAAATATGTTGTGTTATTTTTAGTTGATGGTGAGTTATACTACTATAGTTTTAAAAACTGTAAGTCTATAGATCTGGCTCATATTTGGCTCAACATATCACTATTGCCATTCAACGTAGTATTCCGCCAGCGTCTTAGAAACGTCTCTCTGGCAGTGATCTGGATTAGTTGAGCTAACTATAGATTAGATGTAATGGTCCTTAGACAGATCAACTGTTTCACATGTATTTTATATGTGAATAAAAACATGCAAGTATTCCTACATAGAAATGATAGCTAATCGAAGTTCTATCATGCTTATATCAACCATTTCTAAATTAAAAAATCCTCGCAAACTGGAAACATAAGAATGTACAAAATATTTTCCGAACTCTCCCTGTCTGTTCAATATCTCCGAAGCTGGTAGTTTCATGGAAACAAAACGGATCAGCTGTATCTCGTGTACCCAGCGAGCCTTCGAGGCTTTAGAGTTACTAGATACGACACTGGATTTGAATAAGCGATTTGTTCAGAGCCAGAGTGCTGCAGCTGAATTTAGGAATCTTGAATTTGAAGTTAGAATTTTTAAATAAAATTCGAAGTTTGGGAGAAAACTTTTTGCCGCAGATATAAACTGAATAAATTTTAGATAGGACCCCATTTAACAACATTGTTATTATTTATTTATGCATAATATATTATCTGATTTATAAAAATAAAAAATAAGATAATAATAGCTTAACTTTTAACGTCAACGTGGAACTTTTATTAGATAAAAATGTAATATCGTCAAATTTCATATTATTTTATTAGCCATTATCGTCCCACTACAGGACTTAAAATATTACATACGTCAAAAAAAAATTAAAACGTGTTAGATCACACGCCTAAGCAAGGATGGATCAAAGATCTAAGAAACTAGAGATCTGAGGAGAGGGCTGTGAATTCAGGTTGGTTATTTACATGTTTATTTTTGTATATTTTTTCATTTTCCAGTCGTTATATCTCCTTGTGAAAGAGTTGGCAGGGAGCGAGCGATACGAGAACCTTATTTTTCGCACATTACACTTTGAAATTGTTTGAAATATGTTATAGCCGTCATCGTGGGCGAAACTTGTTTAAAACATACGTGTTCTTTCTTTTACAAGGTTTGTACACCGCGTTGTTTTCAGTGTAATGTTGATGAGAAATGGGAGTTACGATTCCAAAATATACCTAATATACCTACTTGGATTATCTTTATCAAGTTGCTTCTACCAAATTTAAATGTTTTTTTATTTTTCAATTAATTCGATGAATATTTTGGAATAATACAACAAATTTACATGCCCACATTTTACACAGTAGTTAATATTCCAACGCCGCTTATAATAATACTGATCTATGACAAACACATTAAAATATTTGGTTCTAGGGTATGCCGGTATCACGATGTTTTTCTTCACCGTTTCAGAGCATCGGTACTGCGCACATATATTTCTCAAATAGAAAAACGGCCAGGTTTGGGGTGCTACAACCACACCACCAGTGCTCTTCCTATTTTTTTCGGGTTGAATATGTGAAAACAAAAATACACCAAGATACCACACCACAATACCTAGCACTCTTTTTATTATATATACCCAAGCGATTGAAAGTGTCTTGATACTTTCAACCAACTTCCTAATATATTCAAACAAAGAGAAAGTTGGAGAGTATCAAAGAAAAGCCTAAAAGAGTTAACGTGAATTCTGTAAAGGTTAAAAAAATCTGCTCGTCAGCGGTTCGTAAGTTCGGTTACAAAGATCTGCGGGATCCGATGAGTAGATAGAACATGCTAACTTTTTAGATGGGCATCAAGTTGTAAGCGTAAGCGGACAGGTTTGGAATAAGAAACTTTACTATTTTTATTAGTATTTTTTTTAATTCTTGCTATCGTGTCACTCATTTTTACAAACCAGCGTGGCGAGAGGATTATAGTGCACCTCAGAGTCTACTTTCGTACACTAGAGACTACTCTCGTTTTTAAAACTAAGCATAGAAATATAATAAATTAAATTTGTTTTGCGGTTGGAATAGTTATAAAGTTACTTACCTACTATTTGATGTGTGTGTTGTTAGCAAACGTAATATTTACCTGAAAAAAAAAAAAAAATTAGAATAAATTACTATGATGTACATAATGTCAATTCGTTATCCATAATTACTATTAATAATATCGTAACTTATATCAATAATTCCAGAATTAATAATGTTACATTGATAGATTTTTGTGGTGGAAGTCGCTGGTAACAGCTAGTAATAAATAAATAGAAATTGAAATCATTTATTTTACAGATCATATTTAATTGCACTGACTTCACAGTCTCTGTAATGTTGGTAGTAGCTCTGCTTTCTGCGCTGTAGGTTGTGAGTTCGATCCCCACCCAGGACAAACCTTTGTGTGATGAACGAAGATATTTTTTCTGGGTCTGGGTTTTGTTAGTGTTCCATGTATGTTATTAAAAAAAAAAAGTATATTATAGTTAATCGATCAACCATTCCTCCCATAGTACAAGCTTTGATTAGTTCGGTACTAGATGACGTTGTGTAAAATGTAAACCAAAATTTATTAATTATTTATTATTAAGCGTTGCTGAGGTGACAGTATTAGGCAACCATTCAACATTAGCTACAACAGCACACACACAAATGCATGGTAGCTGACACAGCTGATTTTCAAAGGTGCCTCATAAAAGAAATAAAAATTTCTGAAAAACGCTTGCGGTCTTTGCTTAGACCAATAAATCGAAAGTGTCATTTTATTAAGTCTCTCTCTCGAATTGAGATCGGATCGGGATAGCCGACATGTGTCGCGGACGTGTCGAATACGAGCTCATTTCCACAAAAAAATACTCGAAACTTTCTTTCTAATGTTGTCTCTTCATGTTTGAGAGTTTCTAAAGCCATTTAAATTGTTGGAAAAGTTTGCTAGATCAAGATTATATTTTAAAACTCTATTTGAAATTGACAATCTTTGGTGAAATCTAAATATATATAACTCAAAGGTGACTGACTGACTAACTGACATAATGATCTATCAACGCACAGCCCAAACCATTGGTCGGATCGGGCTGAAATTTGGCATGCAGGTAGATGTTATGACGTAGGTATCCGCTAAGAAAGGATTTTGATTAATTCTACCCCCAAGGGGATGAAAGTTTGATTTTGTTTTTCAAGGTACCACGCGGGCGAAGCCGTGGTCGGAAGCTAGTTTAGTTATAAAATCATCCAAAATAAATGAATAATTTTTCAATATTGCTTTAATTCTGGGCAGTAAGTAGGTAAAAACTTTTATCTAACCAACGTAGAATCAATGTTCGTCGGACCTTTATCAGTGGGTCGTATTCAACAACAGATTGAGGGTTAAGATTCCTTGTTTAGTATGCAGCTGGCGTATAGGTAACCCTTCCATGCCTCTAGACTTCATCAAAACCACAGACCACATTGTGCAACTAACGTACAAAGTTTTATTTCACTGCTTTTATGATTTCACAACATATTACCCATTGATTAAATACTAACATAAAAGCAAAGAGCAATTTTTCACATCTCAAAATAGAAAGAGTCAACAGTATACTTTTAGCAGAACTCATTTGTACGTACGCACAAAAAAACATGTAGAAGCCACCTCGAAGTTTGTTTTGAACATAGCAAATAAAAAGGAACTTTTTACATCAAAACTTTATTTTCTCCCGCGCAGATTCGTACGTGAGACGGACTATATTTCGCGCTGATTACTGTCTTGAAAGTGTGTTTTTAGGGATCCGTACTTGAAAAAAAAAAAACCCTTTATAGTATTAATGTTTTGTGATTACGTCTGTTGAACACTTTTTACTTGTGGATTAGCTGAAGGTGTCCAGTTGTAAAACAAATTGTCGTCTGCAGATAAGGTTTTTTTTCCTCCAGCATTTCATTCCACTTACCCAAGCAACTAACCAATCCAGTAACTATCCTCATGTAAACCTTCCGCTCGCTCACTCACGTATAAACGGGCCGAGTTGCATTTTACGAGGTTACGTACGAAGCGGTAACTGAGTTGAATGAAAATTGTTTTATAATTTTGTGACTTCATTTTCGGTGAATTCATAAAATGAGCTCGACATTCACAATTTCATTTTGTCCAGTGGAGTGAATACGTCTGGTATTTCCGGTCGTGGTCTTTTTGTTGGTACAATTCAAGTGAAACGTTACAAAAGGTTCAATGTGATAAAGCCCTGCTAGAAATTTATAGTTGGAATGGTTGAATAACCCATTTTAATTTTTGAATAATGGGCAAAAATTAGGCTACTAAATAGTTGAATTATTGTAAAATAACTTACTGCTCATCACTATGAAAGATCTCTAAGCGTGCTTGTACGTTGCTAATAAAATGTGAACTATGGTTTTGATTCCCTAATATATTCAACGTCAATACCATTATTATCGCTATAACATAACTCCTGTGTAATACTCTAAGCTCCAACTATAGCCCGGAAATAGCGGATCACAACCGAAACTCATCTCATTAATCGACTCATAATCCAATCCTATTTTATACTCGAAAACAATAGTCTGAAAACGAACTTTATATAAATACCTACATTGCGAACTAGTAGGTAGATATGTCGAATATTGGTGTGACAAAAGCCATTAGACCACGCATCAGCGCTCATTGTGTAAAAGTCACATCTAATGGATTAGTGGTAGATAGTACCGCTATATAGAACAGGGGCTGTGGACAAAGTAACATTCGAACACCGCTACGGAATGTCAAAAATATATAAGTACCTATTCACGTGACTAATCAATTTAAAATGTCATTCACGTACAATGTTGAAGTTTTGGGATTCTATAGCATTTGTTGAATGGCTCGGGGCCTCGAACGTCACGTTGCTGAATAGTTTTATGACTTTTCTATGGTTTAGCTGTAGAAAACAATACAGATTCTCAGGTAACATTGGTTGAAAAAATTAATGTTTTGGGGTAAAGCCCATCTTGATTCAATTTTTCTTTTGCATTCTTATTCTAGACTTAAGAGCTGTATTATTGAACCTTGCTGACCCAACTTCAGCCAACTCAATTCGTTGAAGTATTAGAGTAGGAGTTTGGGTTGTCAGCACCGCTGTTCAAGCATGTCTAACGAAGAGCAGAACCCGAATTTCTTTTATATTAATTTAGAGATGATGTAGAAAACTCATCCCTGGCTTCGGCTGTATACAAGTACTGTCAGGTTTAGATATCTGGTACTGCGGTTAGATTCCACGGCGGCCGGTGGTATTGTGAGTCCATCAATGCGAACAATTTTAGCTCGGCTTCGAATTTTACCTGTGATTGGACGAGTGAGTTTCGGATAACGGAAATGTGACTCGAACATTTTTGATATTTGTTTTTTATGGAAACAAAAAGCATTGCTTTTGATGGATTGAATCTGTAGGTCATTGACTGGTAACGGATTAGTTACATAGATCTCCTCCAAAGCACAAACTACCAAAAATATGAGTGCTTAATTTTACTAAAAATATGCACTGTTAATTGTGTATGCAATGGGAAATGTGTAGGAAGTTTCTTAGAAATAAATATTTATCTATATTATTAAAATAAATTTTTACTTTTTAAAATTTCCGCAACTCGCTTTTTGTCACCGAATAAAATTTCAATGATAAATTCAAAATGCGCACAATACCATGGACTAAATGGTAAATAGTTAGCGAAATAATTTGAACATCAATTTTACCACATTCAACTCAGGAATTCAATTACCTACTACGCTAAAAGCTTGCAATATTCCAAATATCGAATCAAGTTACGCGAACAACAATTTGAAACGCTAATATTCAATTTATTGGACAAAGAGTCGATAATTAATATTGTAGGTACCTACAACAAAATATGTAGAACAAAGAAAATGAGTAGGTGATTACGTAAAAGTGTAACCAAAATAGACTGAATTTAGTATATTGATTATTTGATTATATAATAGTTAGTATATTTATATACCTAGCATGTAATTATACAATTATTTACTTTAAAAAATATGCCTAAAAGGGATTTGGATAGTTGATATATTTATGTACGGGAATGCATATAATTATGCTGTATTTGTGTAAAGAAAGGTCACTTGTAACTGGTAAAGTAATTATCTACCAAACAGCACTTTTGTTTTATTTATGTCAGCAACTAATCAAATTATAGTGCCCTATTTCTGTACATAAGGACCATTTAGATACACTCGTAATCATCGATATAAATAGTTACTATGGATATAATATGCTTCAATTGACAGGCGTGCGCGGATGATTGGTTTAGAAGGACGTGTAATGTAATTAGGGCAGTATTTGGACATGACAGAAAATATTATGTAACTAAATTGTTATAATTTTTCCAAAAAATATTATTAACCACTAGCTTCCGCCTGCGTGATACCTTTAAAAACAAAAACATCGCTATACCACGGGAACCGTACATTTTTTCGGGATAAAATGTAGCCTATGTGTTATTCCAGACCACAATCTATTATATGTGCTAAATTTCATTCAGATCTGTTCAGCCGTTTTAGCTTGACAGAGTAACAAAAACACATCCAGACATACTGACATCCATCCATACATTCTTACAAACTTTCGCGTTTATAATATTAGTAGGATTTGCAATCAAACTGAAATTTGAAAATTGTGGGCAGAAATTTAATTCAAGAATAAGTAGGATACGGTATATTTTGTGCTATATTTTCAAAATGGTTTTGCTATACATATTCGTAATGCCAGATAGCATATTATTTCTAATTCGAGAGTTATGAGATCTTACAAGTTTTTCAAAATACAAATTGTTTTATTTGAAATTCTGTTTTCTGACTGTTTGTTCATTACGCCAGTGATTTATGACAGCTGTCAAAACTTCACTAATTACAGTTATTTGTTGTATTTCAGTTTTTGACTTAAGAACTTATTACAGAAGTTTTACAGTATTTGGATTGTTTATGAATGTATGCAAATAAAATAATTCACATTCATAGTTTTACTTAGCCCATGAAGGTGGAATACAGTTTTTTTTCCAAGAGACTGTAGTAGAAAAAGTGCTAGAAACTTATTGAACTGCAAATAGATAAGAAAAACATGAAATCTAGTTATTTGAACCAATCACTCGAAAAATTTGATGAATTTATACAATGAAGCAAAGATGTAGAATTCCAATACAGTGACATAGCAAATAATGACTGTTGGTGAAAAACTGCTGTGTTGATTAAATAAACCAGGACAAAGTTGAAAGGCTAAAAAGTTTAATCGAAAATGTTTAGTGAGCCAAAAACTCAATTAACGTGAAAATGCCTTTTCACCGAGTCTATGACACTACATCATCCCTTGAGAATTTTGAGTAATTACACCTCCTACCCTTCTATGATCATCCAGTCGTTCATCCGTTCATTCATTCCATTCGTTCAGCCCTCCGTGTTAGTAAGAAACTTTTGCCAATTAAGAGAGATCCCGAATAGTACCGTTCAAACTTCCTTTTGGACTTTTGTTCGTCAACTAATCGTGACATAATATATAAAATATATATTTTTATTTTCCTTGTTCTTTTATGCGGAGACGCAGAATGAATACAAATAACTTTTGTTGTAGTAAAATGAATACAAAGCGTTTCTGGAAGTGCGAGAAAATGTTTTTGGCTGTATTTTAGTTTAGGATACGTGTGGTACAATTTTCGTGGTTAAATTTGAATAAATAGATAGTAATCTATATAGTCCCTTTGTAGCCAATGAATGATCAGTATCAAAGATAAATGTATAAATAGGAAATATAATATTAAATCAGCCTACCCTAGTGCAATAACTTAGCAGATATTACTCATCAAAAGCAATAATGTCACCACACATGACATGGCTACCATGAAAAGATAATGAGGTTTTTTATAGCACTCCCGAGCACCCCAAACATATTGCCAGTCAGTCCTCACGCAATAAAAAACGCTACAAAATATGCTCAGAAAAATGAACGTCACATCTCAGAAAGACGTACACTTGCTCTCATTAGCCTGTAATTACCGGGGCGGGCCGAGCGTACCCGACCGCTGCCGGAAATACAAATTTTCGTACGTTCGTAGCTCGCAAATTACATTTTTTCCCGTCAATAAAAACAGCAATACCGATACAAAATTTAAAAACGGTTATTATTTCCTGTTCACGTTAATGGCTTGCATTTGCTCAATAAAAAATACTTGACACTGGCAACATTTTTATCTAAATGAAAACAGATGCCATATACTTATAAAAATAAAATGAGCCGAGTTTCCGACGCGACTTAATAAGGCTATATACAATAAACAAATACATATTTTTCAGAGGTTGCAGACGTTTTTTAATAAAAATAATCCCTCTCGATGGCGTACTTCATTAAGACACTCAAAGAGGCTCGGGAGCGATAATCTACTCCGATAGCGTTGAAGATGGCAACACCACATAATATTAAAAAATGTTTTACTAGTGAGCTCATCTTTGACCGTATTAAGAGGCACTTCTCATAATAAAATATCTAACTCCGTGTCTATAACAAAATGAAGACAAAAATGTTGTTTAGATGCGCTTAAAACATGATACAATCCTGTCGAAGCAAGTTTCTGTTGAGTAAAGACGCGTGATCATAGATTATTACGTGGAATGCAAACATAAGTCTCACAATAATTTATTTCACATTTTTATTTATAATATAAGTTAATGATACTTACTAAATTACCTGTCACTGATACCTGCAGTAAATTCCTTGTATTATGCAAAGCCCTGATTACACCGGGTGAGTGTTCAATTCCAGTCATAACTCCAACCAGGCGCCCCCGAGACCGAATTAGTACACAACGTGACCAAACTGAAGATTTTTTGTCGTTCCCTCTTCAAATATTATGCTGAGTTTGCACCGAGCAAGTTGGTGGTACGAGTCAAAATGGAAATTTAAACAGTTTGCATTCATTCATGCTTGAGCAACTAATATAATAAAAAACTAGGGGTTGCGAATAAATTTATATTTAACTTTAATCAAGACAGACTGGTTTATTGTCCAAAGTAGGTACATACGATTACGGGTAATTTTAAATCGGTTGGTTTGTATCTTTAGATAAGTTGAAACTTTGTTCATAAACTTATTATCAAAAATAACTTCATATTGATTAAAACTATAAATGGCACCTTTTTGTATTTAAATCCTTATAAAAATAGATAAAATATTTGTCAGGTAGACAAAAAAACAAACTGACGTCATAACGTTCGAAATTATTGATATTTGTTTTATTTAGTTACTGGCGTCTGGTTACTAAGCTCGTAATGCAAACGTAATTTCACCATCACGTGCCTAACTCTGCCTTTATTTACTTTCCCAGGAGGCTTGTTTTTACAATGGCCTAAAGTTGAATGTTATCGACTTTTGTTGACTTTTAACGACAATTTTATACAACAATATGATAATTAAGGAAGCCCTGCGTCTCTAAATGTAGGTGTCGCGGAATAAAGTCATTTTGTTTGGAAACTCTTTGCTTTTGGTTTTATGTACATTTAGAAGAACACTTTTGTGCAGCTGTTCGGCTTTTGTTGAATTGATGGTTTCGTATTTATTGTAATGTTTATTTTAAAGAAAGCGTTTGTGAAATGATTCCATATCTTTTGAGGTGACATTCTTTAGGTTGGAAAAAGATGAGATTTATAAAATAAAATCTTGTTCAACTTTGAAGTATGTATGAACCTTCCCTCACCATTAATTTGACTGCGAAGATGGATAAGTAAAAATAATTGTAATACCACGAACTAAATAAAAACAGGGATGTGTTTGTATGAACACAATGTGCAACTTTATTACTAAGAGCAATTTCTTCCAGATCAACCATTTTCAGTAGGTATACGCCTATCTATAAAATAAATGGCGCGCATAACCTTATGTGATCACTGCTCAGCAACCATTTCAAAACACCGATCCACCAACGTCGGAATATGAGATGACAAACTAGTGGTATGAACCCCGCCGACAGAGACGTGTGAGAGTCATTAATTAATGACGTCACTGCCCAGCGCATGACTAATGACGTAACAATGATGCGATCCACTGACCTGCCCGGCTAACACGAGCACCATGACAAAATTTTGTCGACTGTTTTGTCTCGTTCTTTCACGTGCAAATGTGAGACAACATGCTCGACATTGACGGTGGTTTTACTTTTTAAGAAAATTCAATGTTTGGAGAAAAAATTGCTGACGACTGTAAATCGTAGAATGAAATTTCTAACAAGTGTGTATTTCAAAAATCAAAAAGCCCTACTTACTGATGATTATTGAAAATAGTTTCTTACAGCCGCAATATTCGGCTTTTTGTCATTTTATTATAGCTTTTTATTGCTAATCAGCCAAATTTTACAACACCTCATTATTAGTCAAAGATACTCACTTAAATATGTACACAAAATCTTTGCAATCAGTTAATAAAAAGGGAATCAATTAACCTATTTTCATCTTTCAAGAATGTGTTTCTCAGACGGAATAGGATAATCAGGTGGTTAGTCAGATACTTGTTCAAATATAATTTTTGACCCAGTGCTGAGGTAAACTATGACTTATAAGATATCAGAGCTGTAACACAAAACCATATCAACAATATCAATATGAAACATAATACCATTGAATCATAATTACTAATCAGCTTAATAAAGGCGGCTACTTATTATTTCAGCTAATATATCAAGCCCACACAAAATATTTTCACAAAAATGGTAGTTTATCATCCCCATGAAAATAGCCTGTAGGGTAAACCCGACCTAATTAATTTCATCTGGCTTCTGTGCCCCATATTTTGCGAATTATAATCACGTTCACCATGCTAGTGCTCTATTTTTATAGCAAATAACAAAAATTAGAGGTTATAAATGTATAAAATGTTGTACATAACATTAATGTGTAAGTTGTTATTTGACCTAATTTCTCAGAATTAAGAACATGAAAACAGGTAAAAAGAAAATGCTGAGGCTTTTATTTAATAAAAGCTTGCCCTCTCTACCGTACTTTAAGGTAACATTTTGTTTATATACAGTCTAAAAGCTTTTCAATCATTACAATTTACCGGTCCCTGCAACAAACAATATTGTTTCCTATTAAAAGGTACGGAACTCTAACCGTGATTTACAAATTGGCCGTTTTTACGGCGAAGCCCTGGTTGTCCCGGCCATCAATGTTTACGCGACCTTGTTTTATTAAAATTCTTGCTTTTCTCATCTTGTTTTTTTTTTCTTTTAAGCAGCTTAAGGAGTAAACAAGTCCTATGAGCAAAGGTTATTCTAAAATTTGTTTTTGCTTTGCCAATTGGAATAAAGACAACCTTAGAGATTCTTATCGAAACCATTTTTAGAATTACTATCTCTTCTGTTCATTAAACGAAAACTTAAGATTTAATGTAATATCAATACCAACCCTGTAAACATTTAAATATTAATTCTTACAGACAGTCATTTAATGAAAGTAAGTGCACCGTAGCTGAACATATTGTTCTTATCCCTCTTTTTTATGGGAATTTAATTAATTCTTACTTTGGAGCTTCAGTTTTCAGTTGAAAAAAGATTATTTCATCTTCCGATAAGTCGCATCAAATTACTGTTTGCATAAATAAACAAAAATTCAAATAACGTTGTTTTGATTTTTACTTAATTTCAGTTTATATGGCGTATAAAAAAGGGGAACATATTTGTGGTTTTATAATAGACCTCATTTACATTAGGTTCACCTATTACTAGAGTAAATTTGAATCAATGTGTTATGTAATTTATATAATTTATTAATATTAGATAATAGGTTCATAGGTTAGTATTCTTATGAGCAGAGATGGACTTGCAGCCTGTCACGTACGAAATAAAAACTACTGTGAAAAATGTAGGTATGTGCCAAATATAATATTTGGACGTGGAAGGGGTAGTCAGAAGCACGTCCAAATATTATATTTCGACATAGTAGTGGCTTAGACCTTTTCAGTCGTAATCATGCTGTGTTATTTACATATTAACTAACAAAATAATATTTGGTAATTTAAAAACGCCCGAGCTTGTGACTCGCACCGTGAGCGACTGACACGTCATGATTTCACCTCGTTGTCGTCACATTGTAGTCAGGTTAATGAGCGGAACGTTGTTTCGCGCTCCCTCGCACCCTTTGGAGCTCTAATAAACTCAATAGCTGGCGATGGATTACTCGTAACTTTGTAAACATCAAAGGTTATGACGGTAATGAGGGTGAGGACATGATTTTGATTTAAACAAACTAATTGGATGGGTAGAGACGGCGTTATAGTGGTAGCAGACGGGCAAACTTTATTAGAAAACTACATTTGAATAGAGTTTGGGAAAATGTGGATGATTTTTGCGTGGTTATAAAATGCAAGTTTAATAGCTTATTCACTTATTCATGCAATTTTTAAATTGTTGTCCTGTTTCGGTCAGACAATGTGCAAAATATGGGAATGTGCCAAATATCATGTTTGGACGTGCGTCTGACTACCATCTGTAATTATCCTCAAAAATTGAAGTAACTATAAATCTGAGGACATATAATGTAGGACGTATAATATAGTCGATACTATCTGATAATATGCCGTTTGATTTTCTTCATCATCAACATCATCTTTCTACCCATTATATGGGTTCGGGACAACAATGATACCATAATAAATAAAAATAGGGGCATCTTGAAATGTAAAGGATTTCAGCCAATTTAGCTAAACCATTAAAGAAACACAGCAATTTCAATAGATAGCCTCTAAATCGCATCGATTAACTTGAAAAATGTAGCCGTGTCTTTAATAAGAGCCCTCATTTAGTTAAGAGAGGTATCTCCCCCTCGGGCCAGGTGTAATTACGATACAGAGCGTCACCTCACCGCACCTCACCGCACCTCACCGTCATTTAGGCCTGACGCATACTTGTGCAAAGTCAAAACATTTGGCAGTGCGATATATTTCCTTCAATTATCTCACGAGCTTGGTTTACTCCCATCTATACGGAATGTATGGTATTGTGCACCTTAAACTTCATACTATAATTCCTTTCCTTAAATCATTATTGCAATTACGTTTAAATATTCTCAAAGATCTAAGTAGCAAGAGATCTGGCCCCTATTCAATAAACATTACAAGTCCACAAATTTGTAAAAAAGTGACAATTTTGTCGAATTTTATGACAAGTGCTGATTAATAAAACCTACAAATATGTAGAATTGTAAGAAAACTTTACAATTTTGTAAATTTTCCTCCAGTAAATCGTAGTTTTTTATTAAACAGAAACTTGTAGAATTGTAGCCGCTTACAATTAATTGTATTTTACAATTTGTAATGTTTATTGAATAGGGGCCTGCACTCAGATCTGATTATAGATATCACTGAAATTCCCCGAGTCCTTGATCTTTCACTACACTGCTTTGAAAGACTAGTTACTATACAAAAGGGAATTACAAGAAGATCTTAAGAAGAAGAGAATTACAGACGTGATTATGTTTTTTTTTTGTTTTTACTCTTAAAATACATAGTTACATTTAACTGCTCCTCATATATTTATACTCTGCCTTACAGCTCAGTTGGTAGTAGCTATGCCTTCTGCGCTGTAGGTTGTGGTTTCGATCCCCACCCAGGAATTATATTTGTGTGATGAACACAGATGTTTTTTCTATGTCTGGGTATTATTATGTATTCTTCTGTACTTATTTATTTACAAAAAATATACAAAAATAAATCTACCAACTATCTGGTTCTGGTATGGCGTGGTGTGAACTGTCCATTAATATTTATTTATTAAAAAAAAAAATGTGTACTACCTTATTCCACATGCTGTCCGTCTGTCAGAAGCTTTGATGTTTTGAGCTGCTATTAAATTATTTTCCTCAAGGATTCATCTCTTAGTTAAACGACAATTAATTACAAAAACTTGCAACTCAAAGGATTCTGAAGTAGCTTTTGAATGCTTTAAGGAAATTATTTGATTTTAAATGCGGCACGTGTTTAATTGTTTTAGAAAGCCGTTTGTAATCTGTTTGTAGGTTTGTTTCTATTGTATTCACATTTAAGTATTTGTTTCTTATTACAAACGACTTTTATTTTTACCGGTGCTTTTTATTACAAACTAATGGCTACCTATAGATATTTTTTTAAACATATTATTGTTCTCAAAATAATTTACCCGTAACATATAACCATACCATAGTCGTTGAAATACGGTCAAAAAGTTGAGAAAGAAATAAAGATAAAACGTGATAAGGACCCATAGTTGATAAATAAAATATTAGCCAGTTTCCCGCATATTTCCATAAAATATTATTCCATCAACATTTCACGTCTCACGTCAACGCAAATAAAATACGTTCATCATTATCAATATTCACCGGTATTTGCATCCAAGTGACTTGGCAAGTGCCTTATATCATAACATAGAAGTGTAACTCCTTGGTCTTTAATATAATCAAAATACAGCATTCTTTTTATAAAAAAAGTATTAAAACTATTAAACTGTATTTATTACATTGTATTACAATATTATTTTTATCTTTCTTGCTGATAGCATCTTTCGTTGGTTTGATACACACACAAACTACGTCTCGTTATTCTAATCAATAGTGTTCATCTAAGCGCCCGTCCAACTTGAGACATTTCACCGTACCATGACTGTATTAATCATATGGATTTTCACGCAGATATAAATTCCACGACCCAATCAAGTTACACAGTGATTTACACTAGACTACACAACATTAAACGTACAAAACTGCGTGACATTTTGTAGTAAATGTAGGCATGATTTAGAGCGTTTGTTCAAAGTAAGGAGAGCAGTAAAATATTATTAACTAACTTCCGCTCGCGGCTTTGCTCGCAAGGTACCTACATAAAATATAGCCTATGTTACTCAGGGATAACGTAGCATTCTAATGGTGAAAGAATTTTTGAAATCGGAACCATAGTTTTTGAGTTTATTCGTTACAAACAAAAATACTAAAATACAAAACTTTCCTCTTTATAATATTATAGTATAGATAAAATCTTCTACTTGGGTTTCAGTTCTATTGGATACTTTTTCGATTGAATTGACTTTCACACTGCGTCATCATGACGTGACGGTCTTCAGGACGCGATTCGTTACACGGAAGGAAGGGCGTTTAAGGGCCGTCAGTTATGATGTTACAAGTTTCAATAGGCTAAATTGTTTCTTTTATTTGAGAACTTTATGCAATGTAGAGTAAATAAAAAAATTATAAAGCGAAATCATTTTTTTTTCTGTTTTTACACCTTACGGAATACTAACTATTGTGCAAAATGTGGGCATATACCAAATGTCATGTTTGGACTTGCCTCTGACTACCCTCTTTAGATATCCTCAAAGATCTAAGTAACTAAAGATCTGAGGAGATATCTACCGAGCCTGGGGATTACAGTCGTGATCATATTTGTTTTTTTTTTTGTTTATTTTTTTTTTTACACCTTTGTGGTGATCAGTGATTATCGTATTAGGTATGTTTCATTGTTTCAAAGGTGTCCTTAAAAACTCCTTGGGGGAAAAATAGCAGTCACGTGACATGTCACATTTTATAATTTGATCTTCCTGCTGTCGTAAACGCCAACAGAAAATGGATCTTGTCTAGGCTCTCATAGTTTAGTTGAAGAACTAAGATATAATTTATTGTTTTAATCGTATGATAATGATAATTTTTAAAATAAAAAGGAATATAACGTTAAAAAAACTTAAATAAGAATTATAGTAAGTACATAATAAATATGTTATGATAAAAAGACACCTTGCAGTAATTTTTTTCACTGCTCAGTACATGAAAACTTTTCTAATCCGTTTATGTTCGGAGATTAATTTTGCCAGATTAAAACTCCGCTAGACAAGCATTCAAAACGCCGAAAGTAAACAGAAATATAATAACAGACCTGAAACAAAAACTTTGGTGTGCCGGATACTTCAGAAAGCGGTTACCGGGCCGATGGAGACAAACATATTTTTCTTATTAATATAAACAAAACTAAGCATTCTATGAAACTGTCAATTTTCTTGTCATTAATATAATACTTATGTTGAAACGAACTTCTTTAAGTGAAGTGCAAATAATATTTAAAAAAAATCTCAAACTCATAATATGTATTTTTTGATTTGATGGTAGAGAATATATTATATGGTAGTAAGTAATGCTCTGAAGAATGTTATAAAAAACAGTGATTCAAAGTACAGTGTATTCACATTTTAGTACCAGGATACTAGAATCACTGAGAAGGTCATCGTAGCCATTGACAAAAAGTTTGTAGAGTGAACGTAGAGGCTGCTACGCTCGTAGCCGCGTAGAAGCGTAGCAAACAAAAACAAGACGTGCGCGTAGCACAGCTATTCGTTTTATACAAGTTATAGTACCAGCTGTTGTACAGTTACTGCCTACTGTGCAAAATTGTGGGCATGTGCCAAATCACATGTTTGGACGTGCCACTGACTACCCTCTTTAGATTTCCTCAAAGATCTAAGTAAATAGACATCTGAGGAGTTATCTTCTGAATTTGGGGATTACAGCCGTGAATATTTTTTTTTTGTTTTATGTCTGACTTGGCACTTATACATTTTCGCTTAGTCGTAGAAGCTAAAATTTGCAAGACATGCCTCAAGTACACTTAAGGAGCCTCTAAGAAGAATTAACCCTTTCACTTAGATTTCCTCAAAGATATAAGTAAATAGACATCTGAGGAGTTATCTTCTGAATTTGGGGATTACAGCCGTGAATATTTTTTTTTTGTTTTATGTCTGACTTGGCACTTATACATTTTCGCTTAGTCGTAGAACCTAAAATTTGCAAGACATGCCTCAAGTACACTTAAGGAGCCTCTAAGAAGAATTAACCCTTTCACTTAGATTTCCTCAAAGATATAAGTAAATAGACATCTGAGGAGTTATCTTCTGAACTTGGGGATTACAGCCGTGAATATTTTTTTTTGTTTTATGTCTGACTTGGCACTTATACATTTTCGCTTAGTCGTAGAACCTAAAATTTGCAAGACATGCCTCAAGTACACTTAAGGAGCCTCTAAGAAGAATTAACCCTTTCAGCACACAAGTTCGAAAAAACAGTGACCCGATAAGAAAAAAAACGAATAAGTAAAAGATTGACAACAGAAAATAGGTCTAACGATTTCCAGTACCGAACCTTCGGACCTTTAACCTTGTAGGTATTGTCCGTTTTTATTTTCGACGTTTTCTAATTAACTATTATATTTTATATTTTGTAGAAATAACCATAAGTAAAACTCATTAGCAAATAACTACCAATTAGTATTTAATTTCTTTAATCCTCAAAGTTTAAGCTTCAAATCAAGTCACAATTCAGCTTTGCTCAAAGACTTGCAACTTTTAAACAAGCTAAAAGTTTAACGAATAATCTCCTGTCAAAAACAGTAAAAAAACGCTGGATAGTAAATGGAGCTAATTCTTTTTAAAAAGTTTTTAATTCTAGCTTCGGACTATCCAGTGTTGCCTGCTACATTATTGTTCACAAAAGCTGGCAAAAGCTATTGTTCTATGCACAGTTTTTCTATTAGGTTCCTAATTAAGCTATCTATTATGGGAAGTGGGTTTGGCGCTGTGAGAAGTAATGTCGACATTTTATCCGACTGAAAAGTAGAAGGGTTATGTGTTTGGTGTGTATATATGTACTCGTAGGTATGAAAAAATAAAATAAATAAATAAATATTATCACGACTGTAATCCCCGGGCTCGGTAGATATCTCCTCAGATCTTTTAGTTACTTAGATCTTTGAGGATATCTAAAGGGGGTAGTCAGAGGCAAGTCCAAACATGACATTTGGTACATGCCCACATTTTGCACAGTAGTTAGTATTCCGTACGTGACAGGTTGCAAGCCCATCGTCGCTTATAAGAATACTAACCCATGACACATACCTTTGATTTTTTTATTCTAGGGTATGCAGGTTTTCTCACGATGTTTTCCTTCACCGTTTAAGAGCACTGGCATTGCGCACATAAATTTTTCGAATGGAAAAACTCATTGGTGCACGACCAGGTTTGAACCCACGACCTTCGGATCGTGAGGCCGGGATGTTACCACTACACCACCAGCGCTCTCGTAGGTATGTATGTATGCAAATTCCTTTTCTTGTCGCTGAAGCCCAAACAGTTGAATGGATTTCGACAAATGACGGGTCGCCTGGATCACAAGAGTAAAATAGGCTATACAATGTGACAAAAACATTCAATATGGCGATTGAAGAAGGTATTTTTAATAACTTTTAGTCAGTTTTTTTTTAATAATCTACTAGTTCATTTTTTTGTTATATTTTGATGACTAGTGAAATGTGACGTGTGGATTTATCTAAGCTGGCTGAGTAAGAACTAATCTCGAACAATGAATGAACGAACAAACGAATGAACAAATGAATGAATGAATGAACGATTTATTACTTTCATTTTAGGGTTTATCTATTCTTAAAGTGACCATAAGAATTAGAATTCTGAATGTTTGATTGACATCAAACAACCAACAGCCTAAACCACAGGTTTTAAATTTGATATAATATCTAAGTTTTCAAAGTTTGTATAAAATAAAATTGTTTAAACCAAGTAGAAGAGTTCCGCTATCTATATATATAAAAATGAATTGCAGTTCGTTAGTCTCGCTAAAACTCGAGAACGGCTAAACTGATTTATCTTATCTTGGTTTTAAAAGGTAAGAAAAATTCGAATAACTGCCGGGAAAACCCTAAAAATAGCCCTTTTCTATTTCCCATACAAACGTTTTCTAAATAAGAACGAAGTCTGCCGGGTCAGCTAGTTCTATAATAAAATTGTACCTCATAAAACATTTAAACAAAAGCAGTAATTAAATTCATATTTCATATCCCAAAAGGATATTTTTTTACATAGTGGGATACTTTCCCTGCCCCGAGCTAAAAGTTTCATGTAACAAGACTCAGCCTGAAATACCCAGAGAGCAATGGTAAACTGAAGACAAGATACAATATTCATCTATACTATAATATTATAAAGAGGAAAACTTTGATTGTTTGTTTGTTTGTTTGAAATGAATAGGCTCCGAAACTACTGAACCGATTTGAAAAATTCTTTCACCAATGTGTAGAATGAACTTTCAGGATGAACATAGGCTATATTTTATGTAGGTACTTCGCGAGCGACGCCGCGTGCAGAAGCTAGTATTCAATAAACTCATAAATAACGTATAACAAAGTAAAAAACAAGACAAACAATACGATCATGACTGTAATCCCCAGACAATGTAGATATTGCAGTTACTTATAAGTATGCCTTACCTCAAGCTCTTCAGGCAATATTAAAATAATATAACTTTAATATTACGTACAATGATCTATAAAGATTGTATTGAAGTAGTGTTACTTCAAGCTTGAAATATGACGTTTCTGAAACATGATGGTTTGTAAGAGATTGTGGTGAGGCCCTAGATCTCTATTTACTTAGGTATTTGAGCATAATTTATCTTAACATTTCAATATTATCCTACTAATATTATAAACGCGAAAGTTTGTAAGAATGTATGGATGTATGGATGTCAGGATGTATGTTTGTTACTCTTTCACGCTGAAACAGCTGAACGGATTTTGATGAAATTTGGCACAGATATAGAACATAGTCTGGAATAATACATAGGCTACTTTTTATCCCGGGAAAATGTACGGTTCCCGTGGGATAGGTTTGCTTTTGTTTTTCAAGGTACCACGCGGGCGAAGCCGTGGGTGGAAGCTAGTATGACATATACCCACATTTTGCTTCGTACTTTAGTATTCCGTACGTGACAGAGTGCAGGCCTATCGCCGATTGTAGGAATACTCAGCAATCACACAATACACATAATACATGCTCTGCTTAGTTTGGGGCTACATGATGCTGTGTGAGTGTCTAGCATTATTTATTTATTTATTTATTTATCTGTTTTGTTGTGAAATTTATTCGCATTCAGATCCTAAATTTATATCATTTATTTTATAAAGGACGATCTACAGTTTGCTTAGTATATCTCCTTGGAACCCAAGGCAAATACAGCCAGAAATGATATTTGGCGAAGGAAATGTAATAATACTGCTATAACGTTTGTGTAATTGACGTTATTTAAATTAGGGTATTTTGCTGGTATATTGTTATTGAAAATTATTTTACGTCTCTTTTATATAAATTACTTATCAATAGATAACCAGAGTTTTCACCACAATCTCTTATCATGATTCAGAAACGTTTCAAGCTTGAAATAACACTACTTTTATACAATTTTATAGATCATGGTACAAAATATGAAATGTCAATAGAAAGTGATGTCAAATCTACGTTTCAACATTGATAGTCATCTGAAATTTGACTCATGTCTCCTATAATGACACTTATCTCATCTTTCTGAGTATACAGGGAATCTAGTACGGGTTTTGATAGTTTAAACTTTATTGCGTTTCGTTTCCATACATTTACCTGCCGTACTGTCGATTTTAGTTTTTCGAAGGTTTGCTTTGCAAATAAATTCATGAAAACAAAAACTTGATCACAACTGTAATCCCTATACTTGGTAGACAATCTCCTCAGGTCTCTAGTTATAGATCTTTGAGGATATCAAATAAGGTAGTCAGAAGCAAATCCAAATATGATATTTGGCACATGCCCACATTTGCATAGTAGTTAGTATTCCGTAAATCACAGGTTGCAAGTCAAAAAAAAATAATTTAAATTTAATATGATCACGACTGTAATCCCCAGGTTCGGTAGATATCTCCTCAGATCTTTAGTAACTTAGATCTTTGAGGATATCTAAAGGGGGTAGTCAGAGGCAAGTCCAAACATGACATTTGGTACATGCCCACATTTTGCACAGTAGTTAGTATTCCGTACGTGACAGGTTGCAAGCCCATCGCCGCTTATAAAAATACTAACTTATGACACAATATACCTTCGAATGTTTGGTTCTAGGGTATGCCGGTTTCCTCACGATGTTTTCCTTCACCGTTTAAGAGCACTGGCATTGCGCACATAAATTTTTCGAATGGAAAAACTCATTGGTGCACGACCAGGTTTGAACCCACGACCTAAGGATCGTGAGGCAGGGGTGCTACCACTACACCACCAGCGCTCCGTTTATACCGTTATACTATCAAATTATTACCGCATTACCGTTAAACTATCAAATCCTCACTAAGCTTCTAGATCACTTTGTTATATGTTTATGTAAGAAAAGTGTTGTCACCAAAACACCTCACATACTTTTATTTCTTTCAATCTCATTCACACACGGCTCGGGCGGAAACCACAGCACGTCATTTCGCTGCGGTTGTCATGCGGGGGGCGTGCGGCTGACGCGCGTGAGACGGACACGCTGCGGCCACGCGCTCTGACAGCTGCGGAATTGTGTTTCTATGAAGCCGGAGAGCTTGCGATGATTTAAATACGTCATTGTAGAAATACTGTATGAACTGACGTGCGTATCAGAAAAATGTTGTTTACGAATGTTTATTAGCAAAAATAAGGTATTATTATCTCATAAGAGATTCTACGGAAATCTTACCTTTTTAATGTTATTGACCCTTTATTACTCATTATGTTTAGAGCTTTGAAAAAATGCATGTATGGAACATATTAGTTCTACCTTCAAACATGCACCATTCAACAACAAACTTTCCGAGAGACAACTCACCTCTAACATGCCTTGGCAAAATGTAATAAACATATCCAGCCCATTAATGTTTCCATCCTAAAGCAGAGTAGAAAAACAGGCACTGGCTCTTGCTCTAACTGCGAGTATAATGAGCTCGACTTTGACGTGGCCGAGCCGAACGTGTGTGGCCTTCTTTGTGTTGTTAGCTACTGCTACAGCTAAATAGGACAATGTGGAAACCCATTATCTGTTTTGCTGTATTTTTACAGCTCATCAGTACATTTTAATTTTAATCTTTTTTAGGGTTCACCAACTTTTGAACTATTCTCAGAATAATTAAATACTCTCTATTATCAAAATTAAATACTCTTCGATAACAACGATTAAAAGCTTAAAAGTATGTAAGTATATCGTTTTTGATTCAGATAGCAGAGTCCACAAAGTGTTACTAAAAACTTAGTATAATGGGTTAGTATATTTTATAAATAAAAACTAAATTTTAAAATTTTATCCCATCATCATGATTTAGGAGTCACGTTCTTTGGTTAACCTCAACAATATCATTTGGTTAGTATAAACATAAGGAAATATCGTACCGGATTTACGAATCGGACTAAATCGTCTATTTTTATTTCGAGGGACTACTTGGAAGTCAATAAAAATATAAAACATCAGATAAGGTGTCGGTCATAAAATACTGGGAATCGCAGCGTCATGGACCCTTGTCCTGGCGAATGAGATTTCAATTTTACCACTCCACATATTCGGCTTTTAGGCTTTGCATATGTAATGCGGACCTTACGTTTGAGGAGCGGCTTCTTGAAGTGAAATCGGCTTTGAAATTGTACTTTTTATACATAAAAGGTTTAAAGATTTTCTTAGTTGGTTTTTACTCATATGATTTTACGATAATTTTAAGAACGTATAGATAGATGCTCCTAGTAATTATGAGTACGTTATTAAGTAATTAATATTCAAATATCAATAAGTCAGGTTAATTTTTAATTTTAGTTTAAGAGTGAACTTAAATATATTTATAAATTTACGCTAATGCAGCAGATAGTTGAAGTTTTTAAGAAATAACAACTTGAAAGCCTTTATTCGTGTATTCATACTGTTCCAAAGCAAATTGAGATACGTATTATATTGTGTGTACGCAAAAAGCTTCCCATTCCACCGCCTCATGTTATAAGTCAGTGTGTCACAAAGGTAACAGTGCGGGCGTAACCTCGTTTGCCTTACAAAGGACGTAATAAAAATGGACGTTGTAACCATTGTGCGAGATTATGTATCGTATCGCCTCGCTTCGGGATACGTGCCAAATATGGAATGAGATTATGTCACGTTGCGAGATGCTACATTGCAAATTATTACAGACTTCTCGAAAGAGTTCATTATAATAGAGACATTTCAATGCTGTTGTCAGTTTCATTTATTATATGGCCAGATTTTAATTCAGGCGAAATAAATTCACAGTTGAATCAAAAAAAATAATGACCCAGTTGAAGCAAGAAGCACTAGGCATAGGTAATTTTTTTCTAAAGTTCGTACTATCAGTGGCCAAGTCTTGTATCATTATTTATAGGCCGGCCAAAGTCAAAAGATACATAAATTTGGACAGCTTAATAGTAAATTTGTGTGTAAAATTCAAGCTTGAAATATCACGTGAAAGTTTAGTGTGTAAAAAATGTACTCAACAGCTAAAAGCGATACTAAAATTGCACTCTGCGTTCAAAAACCTCATAGAGTTGATGACAGTTTTTGTCTATTTTCATTTTGAATATTTTAGAACTCATATTTTACGGCAAATGTATGGTAGAGATGAGACGCCTGGGTATAAGGTACAGTGTTTTGCACTATAAGAGGTCTGAAAGTGAAAAAGCAATCCAGACGGTATCACCTACCACAGACCTGACTATATAAGCTCATATGCTTTTACGGATAGTTGACTTAGATAAAACTACCAAAATTGTTATTATTATAGTACCTGTGTATCCACTAGGAATTGAAAAGTAAATGTTAATTATGTTTTTATTTTCCGTATACATACGAGTACCCACTTTTTCTCGAAATTAAATTAAACTTTGACTCGTTGGGAGTTTCTTTTCCATTAATTAACACTGTGACAGTTAAAAATGTGTATGTAGGTAAAAGTCGTTAATGATGAACGATGTGAGTCATTGGCCAACTCTAGGCCGCCAAATGGCCTTCATCATGGGCAAAAAATATTATTAAAAACCCGGGACCAACAGTGTGACCTTCAAACCACAGCAGTACTTTGAATATGCCAAAGTGGTCACCCATCCAGGTATTGACCTTGTAGAACGTTGCTTTTGATCTGTTAAGGCCACTCGTAATTTTAAATGGCTCTAGAAGATTTTGTCATTGAGAGATGGTAGTGAACTACCTATCTATATCTATGGTATATATTACGTCTCAAATGTCTTTGCGCAAGGTACAGGCAATAGAGTATCATAGGCAATCCAAGCCGTATGTCTTTGACTTAAGGTCGAAGCAGTACGTACTTGCTTGCTTTACAGACGGCATTGTATTTGTTTCGAACAGCGTAAAATGGGATTACTTGTTCTCAGAGTGTTTGGCGAAATTTTGTTACTAAAGCGAAAAGGTTCGCTTGGAATTACGAGATTATTGTATTTCGTCTTGTTAATAACGAACTCGGGTGTTCGATTGCAAGGATAAGTAGGATTACTGCCAATAAAAATGTATAACAAAGCTGCCAAGTCGATGTGGATTTGCAAAATGTTTTGTTAAGTTCGGGGCTTGAGGAAAGTTTTCGAAGTTTAGGCTCCAATTTCGGGAAGATACGATACTACTGAAATAAATATTTCTACGGTACTTTATAAATCGGAATCACGTTAAAACCGAGCTATATTCCAGCTCAATAGTTCTCACCTTAGTGTCATCGATAAAAAATAGTTTATTTTGTTACAAAGTTTCCAACTGTCTCAGCTCAAGAGCTTAGGTATTTTCCGAACGCAAGCGGAATACCGAACGACCATTTTTCAAAATATAAATTGATTAAGAAATGCGAGGAACGCCACCCACCATCTACATAAGAAGGAATTTATATTGAACCGGGCAGAGAAAGTTCGAAAATAGGAAAAATATCGTTATCTATAGGTAATAATATCGAAGTAGGTATACCATCGCGTTCTTTGATCTCTATAGTTGTAGGGAGCTATAGCAACAATATAATAGTCTATGATTGTTCGCGTTTTCACGTCCCTTCTTTATGATGTTTTAGGGATTGTGATCATCCAATTCAGTCAGCAACCTTTGTGAGCTTAGGAAGATCATTGCGCAGATTTACATCACAATAAGGTTCGATCAAGCTGGGTTGTATCTTTTCGGAAACGTTATTTAATGGCTGAGCTTTTTAAAATAGCCACCCTAAACAACCCTGTTTCTAATACCACCAGCCCACTGTTTCTATTACTGCTACTACTTAGTTGTGTCACCAGCTCTTGTGGTGAAAGGATTACAATGCGCTTTAAAGAGGCTCCTTTCGTGTGATTTTTCTAATTATTCTCATTGTAATAGTAGTGTTATATTTTTTCAAGTACCTAACTGCAAGTTTCAAATCTTAAATCTCGAGTATAGCGGGAATCAAGCATAGAAAACCGGAACCAACAGTTTTTAGTCGACTTTATAAGTAGCAATGCAAATTATTAAATGCTCAAAATGCTAAACTATAACTCGGAATATTCAGTCACGAGCCTCAAAAATACTTTATGTGAATCCTTCCGGAAGATTTCCTTGAAATCTAGGGCACGCCAGAATCTAAAAAACCTAATTTTGCGTCCTATAAAACCATGTACACCCGTTAAAAGAAGCCGAATCACTTTTGGTTGAGTAACAAAATCTAGTAATGGTCAATAAACGTCGTTTTAATTTGCAATTCGTAGCGTTATCTGGTCGTCTCACGTCAGTCGCGGCGGTATTACGGACCGGTCGATGGAACGACCCGTTTTAAACGACTTGATTGAAATACGACAGAGGGCATTTTGCAAAGAAATTGCTGGTGTAGACGCTCTTCTTTATCTCTATCTTTTGCATTTTTTTTCGTTTTAATATAATTTATTTTTTGTGAAACTAAATGGCAAGTCGTCTTATGATGTTATTCTTTAATACATAACTGTTACTGCATTTTTTTTTTTTTTTTATGACAATATTTTTTAATCTTCTATTAATTGTCTTGTTCTATTAATTGACGACCTATGTGGCGCAGCGGGCGAGAGTCCACCTGCGACGCAAGAGGTTGCGGGTTCGATTCCCGTCTCGGAACAAATTTGTGTATGATCTGTAGAAATTTGTTCCGTTGGTCTGGGTGTTTTCTATGTATAATAAAAAATATCTATCTATGTATATAATGTATTAAATATATCAGTTAGCTAGTACCCATAACACAAGCTTTGAGTAGCTTACTTTGGGGCTAGATGATGCTGTGTGGATTGTCCAGCATTATTTATTATTTATTTATTATTATTATTTATTGTAAAAAATATTGTCCGACAATGTAATAAAAAAAAAAAAAAAAATATGATCACGACTGTAATCCCCAGGCTCAGGAGATATCTCCTCAGATCTCTAGTTATTTAGATCTTTGAGGATATCTAAAGAGGGTAGTCAGAGGCACGTCCAAACATGACATTTGGAACATGCCCACATTTTGCACAGTAGTTAGTATTCCGTACGTGACAGGTTGCAAGCCCATCGCCGCTTATAAGAATACTAACCTATGACGCATACCTTCGAATTTTTGGTTCTAGGGTATGCCGGTTTCCTCACGATGTTTTCCTTCACCGTTTAAGAGCACTGGCATTGTGCACATAAATTTTTCGAATGGAAAAACTCATTGGTGCACGACCAGGTTTGAACCCACGACCTTCGGATCGTGAGGCAGGGGTGCTACCACTACACCACCGGCGCTCGACAATGTTTTGGAAGAAAATCGCAAGGATTTTCAATTAAAATCCAATTTACATTAAAAGTATTTTCCGTTATGGTAAAATACTGTGTATGTTTTATTACTGGATAAAACATCTGGTCATCAAACAAACTGGTTTCTTAAGATATAGTTTTATAACATAAAAAAATCTCATACGTCTTACAGTGTTCGTGCAAATCAGACATTCGATTTTTTTAAATAGTCTCTATCTCTAATCAAATTTTTTGTGCAATCTTCAAACGTTGACTAAAGCGGTAAGTAAACCTTCGTAATAAGATCGCGGGTCACACTCACAAGGAATCCATCGTAAAGCTTTACTGCCGCGGTAATGACCCGCTCGTAAAATATCATCAATTTAGTTCGCACTCAGACTCGCCGCGTTTATTGGCTGCGGTGTGGACGTGGCCTTACTGGTCGCTAAAGAATGCTGTGAATAGTGTCTGGTTGTGTGAATAGTATGTCTTTGTTTTGGCTAATTATTTTGTTGTTCGTAACTTTAAGTCTAGAACGTACGTATAGAGAAATCTGCCTTGCTAAGTATGGTCACTTATCGGGTGTTTTTCTCGCACTTGCACGAGAATTCGGTGTACAGACTAAATTGTGATGAAGTGTATTGACTAAACGCCGTTATTTTGACTTATGTCTTTTGCATGTGGAATTAGTTACTACTGAGCACTTGGTAGCACGGTATTTGTCAGATGTCTAAACTAATAATAATAAAGAAGTAAAGTTTATTTGTTTGTTTGTATGAAGAAAGTAATCTCCGTAATAACCTATTCGATTTCAAAAACTCTTTCATAAATGTATAGAATGACCTTTTAGGATGAGCATAGGCTATATTTTATGTAGGTACCTTACGGGCGACACCACGGGCAGAAGCCATAAAGGTGAAAATTGTCCACATAGAACGTTACTAAGTAGATTCTTTAGGTAACAACAACTTTTAGAATTAGATATTCTTTTCGTGCAAATTTTATCTAAATATTTTCAAGTTTTGTCAAGTTGAAAAGTCTTTTATTTTGCACCTAAATATTCAACGGCCTAATATTAAATACCTAAATTCACACCAAAAAACCCAACGTCCTTAGAATTCTCCGAAAAAGTAGCCGTGTTTCCGTAATCATTGTACTCTGTAACGAAGCAACTAATTAACCCTTTGTAAGGGATCGGCATAGTAGCTGGTGTTTATACTGTGGCCCGAGCCTTTCAGGCATTACTGAAAGCCTCGCCATGATACTTTAGTAATTATCTCGTTTTTACAAAGTGTTAAGAGCGTGTTCTCGACTTGGATAAGGGTTTTACATATTACTTTTATTTCAACAGATTTAAATTGAACCAAACTGAACAAATCTTGCCGTGAATTTCAGATTCCGCTCATTTGGAAACGATCCCTGAATTTTATTAAGAACTAGCATCCACCCACTGCTTCGCCCGCGAGGTACCTTGAAAAACAAAAACAATTTTATCCCGCGAGAACCGTACATTTTCCGGGATAAAAAGTAGCCTATGTGCTATTGCAAACTATAATCTATATCTGTGCTATATTTTATCCAGATCCTTTCAGCCATTTCAGCGTGAAAAAATAACAACCATACATTCTTACAAACTTTCGCTTGTATAATATTAGTAGGATATCTAAATTCAATTTGATTCGGCGATTTTTGTTAATCCACTTTTTTTTCTTATCGTCTCACTAGATATTTCGAAACTAGTGAGGTGAATGGATTAGACAAAGTGTGCCTCAAGGGTTCCATTCATGCATTTGTCCCTTCTTTGAACTTTTTAGGTTCTCAATCCATTAACCTATCACAACCTTCCCAATGTCATCGACTCATTTTCATCGCGATCTCCCCGGCGTTGACTGGTTTATAGACGCCATTCTAGATCTTTTATTCTCATGTTCTCTCAAACTCTTGATGTTTGCGCGACGAGCTGTGTCGCGCCGCACTTAAACAGAGACCACCATTTTAAATGATCTCAAAGATACCATGAACCGAACTGAAACGTCGAGATTAAGCCAGCACCCCGTTTAATTTACAAGGAGAAAACATTAACGATAATGTTCTTTCTCTCGTAAAAAATACTTTATCGCTGCAGACGAGCCTTAAGTAATTAGGGCAAATTAACGTTCGGTTGTAGCTACATCTGCACTGCTGAAACTTCCTTGGAAATTATGAAAAAAATCTAAGGTGTATGTCATTTGTACACCTTAAGCCGCGATGGTAATATAATTATGGGCTTATAACTTCATTTATTAGCATTCAGCTTTTAACTGTAATGCTTACAGTGTTAAACGTCAGCGTATACAATAAAATATTTTATTGACCTGAAAGATTTAATGAGAAATAATATTAGCAATTTTGAAGATTACACTAGATTTTTTTTTTATTTGAAAAATTATAAAATTCAGCTATAGTACTAACGGTTTATTTCTAATGAAAAGTTTTACGCTGCTTTGTTTAATTGGGTCGCGACTCGTGGTCCCACTGGGATTGTACCACTATTACTCGTGGTTCCACTATCCCTGAAATCATGGGTTCGTGGTTCCACTGCTTAGTGGGACTACCAGTCATAGTTAAAATCGTAGGTTCGTGGCCCCACTGCATCAAGTTTATACGTAGAGTAAATACTTGAATTAAATTAAAAAAAAATATTTGTGTTATAGCCCTTATGACCAAATCAGTGGGACCACGAGTGACTGCATTACGTTGACTGATGGTCCCACCAAACAGTGGGACCACGAGCCCATTAAATCGACACACTGTCCCACCAGTGGGTCAAATTAGTGGGACCACGAGTCGCGACCCGTTTAATTAACAGTACCTGTTTTTTTTTGTAAACGACGTTTTCTAAAAACGTAATCTAGCTAGATCAATTTATCGCCCTCGAAAGCTTCTGCATAATAAATTTCATGAAAATCGTTGAAGCAATTTCCGAGATTCAGTTAATATTTGTATACTATTAATAGTGGAGCTAGAGTTTTTTTGTAAAACATGCTTAAAGTTACGCTGTAAGTATTTAATGAAATTATTTTTAGATACAGGAAAGTCAAATACAAAAAAGTAGAAACACGGCATAGTCAGCAGCAGACTCAGCGTTTCTCAACTTTACGACCGGCGTCAGATCTCAATTAAAATCCAACAATTTCAGCCCCATTTCTATACAATTTCGGAATACGAAATGAAATTAAAGTTGGGTAACACTGACACAGATTACTTTATGTGTAGTCTGTCGAGCTGTCGTGTTTTCATAATGCTACCCCCTGTAGTTACAATGAGATTTCATTGTTTTAAGTATTTAATTATAGTATTATTCTTCTTAATTTAACAGTTTGATATAACTGATGAATAAATGGAGAAAATCATCTTGGTTCTCTTCAATTTCTTCTTCTTCCTGCTCTTTTCCTTAAGTGGGGTCGGCAAAACATATATTCTTCCTCCATTTCCCTCCATCACCCATCATATATGGTTCTCTCCAGTTTATTTTATTTATGAATCCTTAGTTTAGTAGTAAAAAAATATAATTTGGTAATTATGTTAAGTACCTACTTCAGTAGTTATTGTAGACTAGCTTTTGCCCGTGGATTTGCCCATGTGGTGTCTTATGAAATTTTAGTCTATCTTTGTGCCAAATTTCGTTCAGATCCCTTTAGCTGTTTCAGTGTGATTGAGTTATAAACATCATCCAAATTTTTATCGATCCATCTAAATTTTCACAATTATAAAATATTAGGATACCTGCAGATATTAAAATCCATAGATCATTGGCACTAAACCCATCTAATTATGCGTTTAATTAAACTTCAACTCATTAATTTAAATTAAAAAAAAGTATGTTCACGGCATCAAATTTAAAAATAAGTGGAAACGATTCAAACAACAAGAGCCAACGTAACTTTAGCCGATTGTAAAACATGGGTACAAATAATTATTCTCCTCCATGAATAAATCATGATTATCCCAAAATAACAATCACCTCGAAAACAAATCAGGAAAATGATTTGAGTTATACGAAACTAATAAAGGTGGAAAAACCATGGTTTATTTTTGGTGGTAAAACTTTGGGGGTTTTTTTGGTCGGCTAAAAACGGTTTTCAAAATTTTTTTTTTGTTTTGTATTGACTTCAAAGTGCGTGCGCGTTTCATTGGAATTTAAATCGCAATGTACTTCACTTTTTTAAACCATCTTATTCTTTTTCTTTGAATCTTGTCATTAATTTATTTCGAAACAGTGAAAGAGTGCAGTGGCGGAGTGGAGTGTAGAAAAATCATTACGCCAAGTTGAGTTTCCAAAAAATACCCGGTTCAGTGGTTCAAGTAGCAATGGGGAAGATAAACAAATCGTTAATAATTCATCAGAAGCCCCGTATTCATTATAACAATCATGCTTACAGCCAAGAACCCGTAGGCATGATAGTATACACTCACAAAGAGCTATGAAGCATGAGGGATGAAAACGGTGCGATACGTATTATAATATTAGCAAAGCTTCTGCCTGTGGCTTTGATCAAGTAGCAAGGAAATAAGCTCATTACCTAAGTTATTTCAAGTCCATAAGTTTTTAAAGGAATAAAGTAAAAACACCCTCAAAAAATAAAAATATATTTTAAATATTTATTTTATTGTCAGTTCATAGGTAAACAGACAAAAGTTTATGTAGTCTCGAAAACTATCTTATGGTGTTATTGTAAGTAGGTACTTATTTAGTTTTGAAGGTTTCAAAATCTGTTTTTGAATCTGTTTTTGTTGTTTATGTAGATCGAAGGTGTCTTTGTGAATTTGTTGGTTAAAGTCTACATGCATTGGTTAGGTTACATTTAATTTTATTCACAAAAAAACATGCAAAAATGCAATGACATGAAATTATACTTGCGAAATAAGTTTTCATACAAGGTACTGTAAGTTGCATTCTATTGTTAAAATTGATCCATCTAAACATTTGTAAAGATAAGAACGGTCTTGGAATAAATAAAAATATATTATAATAGTTTTAATGATACTTTAGTGTTGATATTTTGTTTGTAATTTAGGTCAAATGGCTGGAAGTGATAAAGGTAAATTCAGAGAGCAAAATATTTGTTTTTTTCGTAAGAAATCATATTCGGGTATTGTATACTGTAACGAGGTAGGAGTACCGATGGGCGGGCAGCCAAGTGGGCGGGCGGAAACTGTAGTGCCTACTCCTTGTATACCTACAGAAAGACTGGGTCACTTGCGAGTCTTGCGATCTCATTATAGTTATTGACGGCAGTCGCGTGTCCTTTGTTTCACTTTGTGATTCTGGACGACTTTGAGACAAGACTACGTTTATTTACCTGTTTTATTCGTGTAATCAAAAATAATGTGTAATATGAAAATAGAGTTTTGTTGGATTGAATTTATTATGTAGTTTTACGACGTAAGTTTATACGTTTTGGTTTTAAGAAGTTTTGTGCTTATTTAACTTGTTTTACTTCCTAACTAGACGTATTGCAAGTTTGACGATTAGCTCATTGGACGTCTTGCTACCTGGACGTTTCGGACGATTAGAGGTTTTGTTACTATCAGAAATATAGATCGTGTAGAAATAAACTTATCAGGATTGACAAAGATAAACGGACTTCTGGAAAAACTGTCAATGACAAATAAAAATATTATAGGTAATCTTTCGATATGTACAACACCTATTTTTATTTAAAGACCTATCTTTTACATTGGGTATTTGTAGATTTAAAATTGCATTGTGATTCTTTCACCATAGTATTGGTAATATAACCAAATAAAATTATTACGATTAGTTGTTGCGTTTTCGTGGGTAGGTAAACCAATTCAAAAAAGAAGAAGTATAAAAAGTCATGATAAGGGTTCAGTTATACTGCCCTATAGAGTGACTACACAAGGTCTAAGTCAAGTATAATTTGCACTACCAGAGTGTTCTGTTGTACTGCCAATACCCTATAAGGTCACTAGTACTACTGATAGTACCAGAAATACAAGCTTACGTGAACAGTTCACCTGAACAGTGAGTGATGGACTCTTCACTCGCTGATTCTGAGCGACACGTCGGCCGCTAACTCAGTGTAGAGTTAGCAGCAAGCTGTGGCGACCGCTCACTGAATGAGTCGGCAAACAAAAAACTGCGTATTTTACACGCTTTGTGAACGCAGCATCGAAAATTATAGGAAAGCAAACAGGTAGCCGCTCACTTTTCGCCTAATCGAGACACGACCTTAGTACAACCAGTTTAACTACTCAGTAGTATTATTACTCGTATTAGTATTAAACGGGTATTTATCGCGTTCTAATTACATTTATTTTTCCGACGTTTTGACAGGTTTGCACACTGTCGTGGTCACGGGTAGACCACGACAGCACGCACAAACCTGCAAACCATAAGTCTACCCGTGACCACGACAGCGTGCAAACCTGTCGAAACGTCGAGAAAATAAAGGTAATTAGAACGCGATAAATACCCGTTTAATACTAATAATAATGTGTTCAGATCGCGTAAGTTTAAAAGTACATACTCAGTAGTACTACTGATTCAGAGCGAAGAAACCACTTACCTTTACTTGCACCGTCCGGTCCGCGCAGTATCGAGCACTCTTCTATAGTACCGAATGGTGTGAACAGCTGACGCACATCCTCTTCGCTTTGTTGTTTACTCAGCATACCCACGAAAAGCTTCCGATCTGTAAAGAAAGTTGGATTAGCTCGATGAAAACGAGGGGATAAGACGTTCCAGTTTACGTTATGTGGATAGATTTGACATAGCATTGCATTTTTCATGATGAACAAATAACATTTAGATGTCTTTGGTGGTTGCTTTTATTCTGAAGAAATATTCGAATAATTTGCGGTTTATGATATTCCTCGCGTTTTTAAGTTATATTGATAGCGTGAGGTGAAGTTTTGCGATGTTCGCTAAATGTTTTCAACCCGTTTATGATACCCGAAAAATTTCAACCGCGGTAGCTAAGTTATTTTAAAAAGCGAATATATTAAAAACCACAAATTATTTGAACTTTACGTACATGTGAAACGAACATTCTTAAACCTTAAGATTTTAAACTATAAAATGTAGTTAACATTGGTAAGGCTTTGAACAAATCTATCCATTTGAACCTAAACGCCCTGCAATAGAACGCGATCCCACAATCAGCCACATCACATTAAGCCTAGCAGTGGTGCCTGGGCAACTTTAGCCGGACTTCAGTGCAGATTACCCTCGGAAACTTTGAAAGTGGCGTTAAATGACCGGAGTTTAACGACAATCGTGAATAATTTGGAGCAAGCGCACACAGAAACCTATTGAGACATTAAAAGTTGCGCCACATTGACAACTAGCTAAATAAATTAATCAAAATATTTAAGTCATGAAAAATAAACTAATTTTATCGATAAAAACAATGTGCCTTAATCATTTTAAGCACCAAGATCGAGCTTTAGTCTCCCAAACACCAATTACAATGAATTTTTGGATACATTTTTATAAAAATAAATGTTTACTTTAGAAGTTAATCATTATGCAACTCTCGTTGTTGATACAATATCCAAAAATATTTTGTGTCAGTAAAAAATCAGAACCGCTTATATTTTAACTTCACAACAAGTTAATCATGGTTTTTATGGGATTTAAAATGCAAATTTGAATATAATTCTAAAAAAATATCAGCGGTTTTGATAATTCCGTAGCGCAGTGTGCGCGCAGACTAAATTCTACTGTTGTCAATGTTGAATCAAAAAGGGACAGCCTATAAATCTGGTGTATTCAGAAATAAACAAAATTATTCTAAATTCAGCCAATAACATTTTCTGAATACACTACAATGCGTCGGTACAGTTGCTAACCCCCAAAAGCCCTCACTAACCACCCAATACAACGGTGGACAACAACCATAGCTCGCTAGGTATAGACACATAACACACAGTTTTAGTTATTTTTACAACGGTAAAACGCACAAAATTCAAACCCAGGTAAGAAACACAAAAAAATTAGCCACATTACACTAAAATGTTGCATGATCAGAGGGTCTCGTAGAAGAGCGCTACGGAACTGCTACGACACTCTCAGGGGTAACTTCAGGTTATTCGGACTTCTGTTCGAGCTTACTTACAACGCGTCACCCAATCAGTTTTTGTAGTAAATTTGAGGCGTGGTCATGGCTCTTTACAGAAATCAATGTATCAAATTAATGGTATAATAACATAAATTCACACTAATACGCTTTATGAATACGAAAACAAAATATGTTTACAGCACGACGATAACTAATGTGCACAGTGAGTGTCCGTCCGCTCCACGTCGAATGCCGGCTCGATCCTGAGTGCCACTCATGAAGAACAAGTAATAAGGAAAAGAGATGTTTCACTATGTACAGAACTTAGGCCAGTGGTGTCCAAAAAAGTAAAGTAGTAAGTAAAAACATATTATGTATATAAAGATGTAAAACCGTTTGCTATTGTCAATTTCCTTCATTTAATTTATGTTTCTAAAATAATTTTAATACAGAGAGCCATATACATAAAACATAAAACAATATGGCGGGGCCGTGTTAAGTAAAATCTTTGACAACTGTTGACAACTCTTCTGGTAGGTTGTTAAGTAAACGACGGTAACAAAATCACAAGTGAAAATCGGTATTCGTTATACTTAAGTGAAAGTGGCAGCTATTAACTTTTTCAAGTCGTCCCATTTCATTAGATTATTCGAACTCATAGATTTTTTCTCTATTCTGTTTAGTGTTCGTATTTACCATTATGAAACATCTCCTTTAATGAATAACAAGAAATAAACATCAACTCAAAAAGATAACTTAGCTCAAACGAAATAATAGAAAAAAAAATATTATATTAAAATATTAAAAAGATTCATACAACTTAAAGTGTTTTTTAATATTTAGTTTTTATTTAATAAACACATAGCTTTTTATAAATTACAAAAAGTGTTCAACATCAGAGAGACAAGTGAATTTTTACTGTTACTTAAAATACTGAACACAAAAATGTAATTAAAAACAAAGGTTTGGCAAACAGAGAAGGAATGAAAAGAGAATAGAAAAACAAGATGTTAAAATAAGATATATTGAAGACAAGTGGCACTCGATTCGACGTGTAGCTACCTCACTACGCGCTATCCACAAACAGTGACAACAGTATAGCCTATTGCACGCACAACAAACGCTACCTGAGTCCTTTACGCGCGCCGTCTGCTCGGGCCTCCTGCAACACAAGAATACGCTACACACGCTTACTCTACAGAAACTATGAACTGGGGATCTTAACAACTGCTTTAAGCCAGCGGTCGGCAACACGCGGCCCGCGGACGTCTTGCTGGCGGCCCGTGATTGTTTTTTTATATAAGTTAAATATCAAAATAAATGCATGAACGAACCACGATCGACCGTATAGTGTGGACCCAAACTTAAAACGCGCTTTGCTCTGCCCGCGAACGAACAAATGAGCGAAGAGCGAGTTCATTACAATTTTTAGCAGCAATTATAATTTTTGCGGACAAACTTTTTCAATTGTCAAATAGAGAAAAAATAAATATGCTTCTTGTCTCGGAGATGGGCATTTGAGAGCCATATTTTGAGCTTCGAGGGTTAATATCACAAGTGCGGCCAGGGGCGGCCCGCCTTTAGTTTATTTTGCCACCTTGCGGCCCTTGCCTGCCAAAAGGTTGCCGACCCCTGCTTTAAGCAGTCACAATTGAATAAATCGACAAATTATATGACGTTGAAGTGACGTGATATGCAAAAACCCATCTTTGGCTCAGCGTATCAGTATTGCCATTCTTCGTGTTAATGCCGTTTGGGGATGTAGTTGTAGAGATAATTTGTAACGGTCCTTACATAGCTGAACTATTTCACATTAAATACCTATACTATATTTCTTTTAAAAAAGTTGATGGATTTTTTTTTTAGTTTCTTCTTCTTCAGTTCTTCCTCTTTATGTATGGTATCATTGTCTTAGAGATCAATTTTGCCAGTGCGAATTTTATTTTATATATTCGTTATTGTTGTCAATGTCACAGAGTCAGAGTCAAATTTGCAAGTAATTTATAGACAAAAGATGGAAAAATTTCTAAAGGAATTTAGAAAAGAACTTCACTTTAATTCACCTATTAAGTGTCATACACCCGTGTCAAGAACTCGGGTTTTATTAGAAAAATAATCACCAAAATTACACAATAAGACTAAAAATATCACGAGGAAAAATATAAAAACTGGAGCGATAAATTTATCAGTCAATAACATCAGAAAAAATGAATCACCAGCTTATAATATTGACTTTAGAGGTTGTTTTTATATAAAAACCTAAACTACAATCTGGTGTTTAAAATAACTATGCAAACAAACAAAGGATAATAGTTGAAAGTTGTTTCACTAAAAAGCGCACTTGATACCCAAACTTGCTCGCAAAAAGTCAAGCTAAAAGTCAGTTATACGTTTACGAGTCCCATAAGTAAAATTTTCAGTACAGTACAAACTTCCTCATTCTTAAGCGTTTTAATAAGTTCTCTACTGGGCCCCACTAAAGCAGGGGATTGGTAATTTTTACCCCGTTTGCCTCCATTGTGGGGTTTATCAGAAAATTAAATGTAAACATCCCAAGACGGGATTATTTTTCCATCGATGATGCAATAATAAACAATCTTATGCTTTCGGGAATTTTGGGCTCACGTGACATTAAAAAATTTGGACCAAATTGTCTCATAATTTGATACATTTTGTAATCCAATAAGTGTCATCGTGTTCGTAATTTTTACTTTGGCGTCATTTCTATCCTAATATTTAAGACCACTCCAAAACTTAACCTTTCATCTTTTAATAAGCCTCAAAATTATCCGACTGAGTTATTCCATTCCTATCTAACCTGTAAATGTATCCGTGGCCTTATTACCAACTCGCTGTGAAATTATCTCAATTTAGATGGTCATTAGCAGAGTCGCATGGGAGAGATATCCGACTGCCCGGGCATAAATCTGAATTTAATGACCAACCCCAACTGGTTCTAATATTTCCGAACATTGTTGCGGGACAAACACCCCGGTTGTACTCGTTAAGTGTGTGCGCACCTTTATAATTTAGATGTTTTTGCCTTTTGTAATTTGAGTGTCGTGTTTTTGCGTTCATATGGATGTCGTGTTATAATGTCACGGTTTTATTTTACAAATTGTAATGAGGCTTTGCAGAATTTTATTGTGTGTTTAAATATTGTTTCCTTTTTTAGATTATCTTATAAGAGCAAAAAAGGGTTCTCATTATCACTTTTGTAATTTAAAAAAAACATTATTCGTTATAAGCAAGATTTTTGTAGGGACTGGACAATTTGGTAGTGCGTTGGCCAGCTACAGTAATGCGGGTTTGAGGGACTGAACCCGAATGAAAATTATTTAAATTCAATTTAATATATGCTATCATTAAAATAAAAAAGTTCACTTGTTAGGAAAATTTAATAACAAAACATAATTATACAAAACATGATCACGATTGTAATCCAAGCTCATTAGATATCTCCTCAGATCTCCAGTTACTTATATCTTTGAGGATATCTAAAAAGGGTAGTCAGAGGCTCGTCCAAACATGATAATTGTCACATGCCCACATTTTGCACAGTGATTAGTATTCCACACGTGACAAGTTTACAAACCCATCGTCGCTTATAAGCTTATAAGTCATTCATATAATACGTTAGAATATGGTTAGCACAAATACCTTCAACAAAATGTCTATCTGCACTGGAATCAACTAAACTACTAATACCTTCCTCCCAACTTTAAATGGGACGACAGCATAAAGGGCCCCAACTCCAAACGAGACGATAGCATAAAGGACCAGGGTAAAGCACCAGTTTCTGACGGTTTTAAATTACCACCGTACCTGAACTTTGACGGACGTTTGCAAAAGCTAACTGACGTAGAATTGGATGTAGTTTCTATTATAATGCTTCAAAATATTACGTTTGCTAGCGTGATTCAATAGCGTCATGAACTCGTGCTTATTCCCCTGAGCTAAAATGGGACGAGGCACGGCGCCGGCGTGTAGGATTAAACGTCACTATGAGCACAGTTACACAGTTAAGCTGTTCCGAAGTTGCAGGAAGCATGATCTACTTTGGCCAGCTTTGCAAACTGTCTAGTTAGCGTCTGAGAATGATCTCAAGGAGAGAAACATGTGTGGCATGTTGTTATGATATTGCAATACTGAATTATATTTTACTTACTCCTTCGTCATCATTCTCTTGCCCTTTCCCACACAAAGAGGGGTCGGCACAACATGATTTTTTCTTTCTCTCACTTCTATCATTCGTCAACTCTGAGTCTTCTCTCATTCATATCATCTTCACACAATCAAAACTACTTGCGTAGACAGATACACTCGTAACCATAATTTTTATGATTTTTTTATCTCTCCTCATCACGTGTCCATACCATGCTTATGCTAATTATAATTTACTTTCCCTTTACAAAATTTTGATGTGTGATAAATATGTATATTGTTTGGACGTGCTTTTGACTACCTCCTTATAGATATCTTCAAAGATCTAAGTAACAAAAGATCTGAAGAGATTTTTACCAAGCTCGGGAATTACAGTCGTGATCATGTTTTTATTGTTTGTTTTTCTTTTTATCCCTTAATGTCCAATTTGTTCCAATGCTGTACTAAAAGTATAGCTAGTTGTTTTTAAACGGAATAAGTTAATGTCTCAATGCAATGCAAAAAAACTGAAGACGTAGAAAACTTATCTGCGCAAATTTTTCTTTTATAATCTTATTTTTTTCAAAATTATTAAAGTCTACAGATTATAATATTATGTTTGTCTTATAAGTGGTATGCTTTACGATAAGTCATCACTGCAATATTTCGTACCCAGCTACCACACACCCTTTCACCCCGCAACCGCCCCGCAACCGCTCCGCTAACGCCCCGCTACCACCACGCAGTAACACCGCAGCTTCTCATTAAGCACTAATGCGACAGTGTTCTGTTAAATAAACTAATTACACGGCGGTTAGACTCCAATTCTTCGATACTAATTGAGTGGTTGACCAATGGTATGCCTATGAAAATTATTGCTGGACACAGAAGTTTTGATAAACAGTAAAAATATCACATCATAATATTATTTAAGGAACGAAAAAAAATAATTTTGGTATAAAGTTCTATTTTATATAGAGACTCCAAACTCTAAGTCTAACAAAAAAAAAGACATCAATTGTGAGGAAACTGACGTTATTTTTCTTGGACTAAAGCAATTTCAAGGAATCGAATAATATGTAGTCAAGCCTAGATGTTTATCCAGGTTGAGAGACTTATTTATTTATCTGTATGCGTCGCGTCGTGCGATCAGTCCAAACATACGGCACATAATTTGATCCGTATCTCCGTGTTTTCGTGAGCTCTAATGGCATATTGATATCTAAAACGGCTACATATTTCGAATTCTGTCCTCATCTTCAGCTAAAGCGCTTAATATTTCACGAAAAACACAACAGGAAGCGACGGTCCACCAATCAACGCTAATGTTGCATGAAACCTATCAATAATATCCGGGTGCCCTCATAAATATACGTTACATCGGAAAATCGCCTTGCAGGAACAATATGTTGCCATGATTGATTGGGGGACTTGGTAATGTGCAAAGGTGCTTTGATGCAAGTTGGTAACTTTTAAGGGGTCATAGCAAAATGGTGGTGGACGTTGGTTCGAACGTATTGAATTTGGTTAAACACACTTTGTTACTTACTGCTTCCAAAAGCTTTTTCAGTATGTAGCTTATGAATGTCTCCCTCAGCCAGAACTAAAAATGAAGAATATTCTCATTGTTACTAGACTTTTGTGTAGTACATGTCTCTAGCAGATTGTACTGTGTTAAAGTTCCTCTCGATGAAATACCTTTTTATATTAAGAAAATTGATAAAAGTCCAGAAAGCCAGGGGCTTTACATTCACACTTGTCCGGGTTCCACTTCATAACGAACTAATTTAGGAGACGATGTATCGTTCAAAAGCTTCGCCGCTTGTAAAGCCAAGGATTTGTATCGTGCTTTGTATGCATGCACAATAGAGTGCCCTGTGTCCAATGGAATTGTACCATAAAGTAGGTCAAATTTTCCTATGAAAGGTCCTCTATTGATGGGAGCTCCATACCAAGCAACTTTTAGAGAAGTGCAAAATTCTGGTTGTTTTTATAGTTCATACAAAAATGTTTCCAGTGTGCCATATTGAGCAATAACGCATCTTGATATTTTGTCTTAATAAATATCTCGTATGAACGTTTCATGCCAAAATGCATTAGCCAAAATCTGCAGGTCACTGCTGATTGCAGCCTCTTTGGATTTATTAGAATCTATTATGGGTTTATCAGTAACATATTGGGCAAAGAAGATTATAACGATGACTTTCAGAATAACTTGGCCAGATGTTGCACTCCATATATAAATATAAAAAATTGCTTCAAAAGATTGTTCATCTAACTTTAAAATAGTATCAGTTGTCACAAAAGTAGTGTGAAATTTAAAATATAAAGTTGAAATTTCTTTGGACCCTGAAAACTTGATTTGATATCCTGTTCCGTATTATAATTATTTATTTCTCTTCTCACCAGCCATCAGGAACCCTTATTATCCACGACGAGCCACCGTTTTTGCGTAATCAAGCCTCCAAGGTCACAGCGTCTTTGCTTCAGCAATTAAGCCTCGCCCTTTCAGTTTTAACATAAATTCGTTTCTAAATTGCTCTGTAGGTAGCTTGGGGCCGTTGAAGCGAAAATTTCAATGTTCTGCTGATTCCATTAATTAGGTATGCTGTGTTCGCCCCATCGCGCCAAGTTGAATAGCCAATTACATTGATAATTGGTCGTGCAGGTGTCTCGGGGACAAAGACGCCCGCGCGGGCTGAGGGATGGATGCGAACGAATTTAGAACACTGCTGCCACAAACTGCACTTGTAACAACCACATTGCTCATGGAATATAATTTAAATTTCTCCATCGTATGCAAAGAAAAGAATAAAAGTAACATAATCAACCCAGCGTAACCCTACAAATTTAATTTCAAACCTTTTGATCAAATTAAGATGACGTAGAGACCTAAATAAAAGGTATTAAATAAAAAATTACCGCGATTAATCTTGTTTGATTTAAGCGTAAGCCAGCAAGCACGTCTAAGCAAGCTACATTTCTAACTGTAGAAAGTAAGATAACATTGTGGACACCCTGTAATCCCCTAAGTCTGGCCAGAAACTGATTCAACGATTACGTTTCCTGTGTCTCGTTTTTGCTGCAAATCCTCTTTGGACATTAATCAGTTTATGCCACATTATAGAGGTGGTAATGCGGCGAAATGATTTAGCGCGGGTTAGGGACCAATCGAGGTAATTAAACTTGCAGTGAGATTATTAATTAGTGGATTATAAAGTGCGGTGACATAATATAATGGATTTGTTAAAAGACGTACCTAGGAATGAGTATATTTGAAATTTGCAAATGAAACCCTAATATTAGATGTGAAAAATTGTAACATGTGAATTTATTCAAAGAAAGAAAATTTTATTTGATATAGCACGTGATCTGAAATAGCAGGTATTTTTTATGTTGGTGTCACACAGGTTAGAAGTCGTAATCAGAAGTAGGTAGTGTTCAAAGTTTTTATACCTTAAAATCCATTACCTACTCAATTTGTATGAAATTCATCCGCGATAAACATAAACACTTATCAGTTTATATCAACGCCAGCAAGCCCTGACATTCTCTGAAAACGCACCCCAGATTAAATACGAAAACATTAATTAAATTTAAGCGTTGGGCCCTAAATGAATCAATGGATGTAGGTATAGTTGTAGCCCCGTGAATGCATCGATAGATTGAGACCGTGCCCGGCGTTTAATTTAATCAAGTTATGGTGTTACTTCAAACAATAGGCTGGATAGGCTATTGTGTATAGGCTTGGGAGAGAGAAATTGGGATTGCGTCTTCTGTTCTACTGTTCATAGAAACAAGGAGCTTCCAATACTGTCACAGCTACATAGATACAATCTACTTGCAATATATACAAGCAAAAAACAATCATTCAGAAAACTCGTTCTAAAACGGTGCGTAAAGTGCATAATGTTTTGTCTCTATTTCCTTCTGGTGTTAATCTAAATAGTTTACTATCAAATATTAAGGGAACAGGGAAATCCCAACATAGTAATTAGGATTTTGTTGGTAGCTGTCATGGTTATTATTTATCTCAATCAGTTAAAACAACCGTTAACATTATGACATATGCCATTAAAAAGTTTTTATGACGAGCGATTAAACAGAAAAGGTTTTGTTGATAAAACGACACTGTGAATGTACCTACCTACATGTACGTATCAACTTTTAATGTTTCGAGTTGTGCTTCTCTGTTATTGTGCTGTTGTGATTTTTATGTGTTTTTATATTGCTGATGTGTTATGATCATATGACAGCATACTGACGTATACATAATTATATCCATGAAAAATAAGCTTTTCCATTTTAATACTTATGTTATTATAGATAACAAAAGAGAAATGATGGTAAAATACCACAGATTCAAAGTTACTATTTAGTGCCCATTTACTTATTTAATATTCATTTATCACTATTTAATTCATCCCATTCCAGCTAACCTGAAACGTAGCCAATAATACATGACCACGACCAGTGAAACGGCGAACGCACCGTGGTTACATTTTAATAGTCATAATTGCTGGTGTCCGGTTTGATCCAAAACTAAATTGGACCAATGCAATTAATTTACCCGGGAATGGAAGTTAGCGAGCGATATCAATTATAATGGTAAGGTGAAACAAGTCGGTTGGTTGGAATTATGTTAATGATATTGCAGATTGTCAGTTAAATGTTTTGTTGCTCTTTGATTAGAACCGGTGTTTGTTTAATAGTCATGTAAACTTGGCTTCGTCGTCCAGATAAATAGTCAGTATGCGGTATAATATGTACTCATAATATTATGACTTTTGTACTGCGTTATTTGGTGTAGTGTTGGTAGCTAATGTTGAAAGAATCAATGCTGTGAAAACTGCTTATTAAGCTGCATTATGTTACGTCTTCTAAAGTGTAATATATGGTACACGGTATTTTTTTCGAAGTGCACGTGCGTGAAGCAAGGAGTAGGTAGTAACTTAGTATGAAAACTATCGTATTGTTACTAAAATTCAATTATGCTTCGATACGCTAATCAATGCAGCTTCACTGGCTCATTAGTTCAAGATGTCCCTAAACTATCGGGCCGAACTCCAACTTTGGCCCAATAGGCGTGTCCGGACCAAAGTTCCGCACATTAATGAGACGACAATGATTCGGGTCCCGGACTCGGACAACTCCCGAATTAACTGGAACTGTTCTTTGTACTTGAGGAATAGACTTTTGAACAGATTGTTCTGACAAGGTACTTTATAAAGCAGTCTTGATATTTATAAATATAGTTTATAGTCCAATCAGTAATTTATATATATTTTCTCATAGTGTTCCGATCAAATTAACAACGTTGAATACAAAATCGAGAAAAATATCATTATTTTGTCTGTCATTTTAAATCTGTTCCATTTTTCAAGTGAAATATTTAAAAATCTATACTTAAATAGATATCAAATATTGGTGGATATTCAAAGCTCCATCTAGCCCTAAACTAAGCAAAGCTTGTACTTTGGAAAATGAAAGAAGCCTTTATTTTTCTTTAAACCCTACTCGTTAGTTGGCCATATCTTTTATTACAACGCAAATTTCCATTCTGAAAAATGATATTTTTATTCGAAGCGATTAACCGTAATCGTTCCAGTGTGGTGGAAATTTTCATCAATCCGTCATTAAGAAGTAAAGTTTGGAGCCGCTTATCCCGAGCTCGTGCCCGCTGTCCCGACTGATTAATTTACGTGGCAGAATACTTGCAGACGACATTGTCACTGGATACGGTAAACAAGTGTAACAAAGTGTCTTGTAATAGCAATCAAACCTCAATTCAAACCACTTGGATTCAGATGAAAAGCAAAACAAAGTCTTTCAATTATTTACAAAAAGCTGCGTGCTTGAAATGAGAAAAAAGTTGGAACAAAGATGCTTCCCTGAGGAACACCGAAACACGTTTTTTGCCGCTATCTCGTAACACATTGATGTATGTATAAAGTTTTGTTTCTAAAATAATCTGTAATTGGCCATTGAACTCTGAGAAATTGTTTTGCTATTATTTACACAAAATGTGTGCATATACCAAATATGGTTCAGTACCCACTGGACCTTCAAGATTCGACCCAAAAGCAAAAAGTGCCCATTGGACCTCATTTACATGGCCCATTCGGTCTATGGTGTTTGAACGTTTCTCTTACAATGCTCTTTAGATATCCTCAAAGATCTAAGTAACTAGAGATTATAGGAGATATTTACTAAGCCTTTTTTTTGTAAACAATATAGTCAAAGGCCTTTGCAAAATAAAAAATGGCTTTTCTTGAATATTACTTAACTGCTTTTTTGTTCAATTGACTAATTTTATAATAATTTTAGTAAAACCAATGTCTATTCTAGTTTCTTTATAAACTAGAGAAGGACTAGGAAGGAAAGGGGTTGGCTCGTCCTGCCAGGTGTCACTGTCAGCTGCACAGCCGCAACAACACCATTCCTCAATGCCGGATCTGTATTTGGAAATGTTTAATTTATTGGCCATTATTTGGTGGATTCTATCTGGTTATCCCTTTTGTGAAATTCAAAATTATCTGGGAAGACAGCAGCTGCGAAATTTAATACAATGATAGATGAAGTTTAATTAGGGTATAGTTAAGTTAGTGTGATAGTGTTATATTCATACAATTACATTTGAAAAGCAAAATATGTCCTGACTTATATTATGTGTCACAAAATAACTTGTAAGTTAGTTTAAAGATTTCATAACCTTCATAAGAGTATATATTTTGATATCAAACTTCATATAATAGCTTATATCAACGTCTATAAGTAACTTTACATTTCTCCACACCACAGATACACGTGCCTATAGTTTGTTACCTAACTACGTACGGCTGAGAACATAATTGTGCTAAGGCGTATCGAGGTCTGTAATTAGTTCTCAATTAACATGGTGACAGAACAGTTCATGTTCATGCCACGAGTAGGCTGTGTGTAATTCAAGTAGGTTTTAATTGATTGATGTAATTACTATTAAGTAGCTGCATGACAGCCTGTCGAAATAAACTGTAGAGCCAGCATTACAGGGCTTTATTTTGGTTTAAATAGAGAGGTACCTTAACTTACCTACCAAGTATATACATGTTTAATTTTTTTTGAGATATTGTAATTGTTGCAAAATAGTCAACCTAATTTTTTACACCTACAACCGACGCAACAACCTGAAGTTCGTTGTTATATCTTATGAGTAAAAAACAAACGAGATTTAGTCAATAAAAACTCACGTCCTATACAAAAGTCTTCTAAAAATCAACTGCCAAAGTTACCCAGTTTTCAGAGATTCAAAACACATCGCGCAACGGTCCGTACTGGGCTACCCGCATAGGGATTATGGTCCATTGGTGGATTACCGCTGGATTAAAGAGGATACCTCCCCGCCACGGGTATAAGCAGCAACGTGAAGTCAGTGGCAATTCCGAGCACACAGAATAGGACATTCGATTGACTCTTTATTATCATTTTAAAATAATGTCAAAAAAGCACCTAAATTGATTCTTGATACTTGTTTTATAATAATGGTGATTCGATTCGATTTAAACAATGACTGAGGAAGTGCCAAATACTGTATTTAGATAAAATGAAGTAAAAAAGATTAAGTAGAATCACAAATAAATTACCACAGAGTTGCACTTACCACTAAGTAATTGCAAAGACTTTTATCTTGCTATGCTCAGACATACTCTTAGTTTTTATGTCTGTTGCCTAGACCTGATGCGACGCCTGAGATCTATAACTGCGCCATAAGCAAAACGATAGCATTACTTTGGTAAATGGAATGTGGTTATAATAGACTTTTATGGCCATAAGCGTCAGTACAAAGTACTATGGTGATCGAGCAAAGGGTGTTAAGTACACAATATTTACTATGATAAAAACAAAATATCATTTCATTCCATTGTTTTTATAGCATTATAATAATGCCTCACTATTTTTTAATTATGCACTTTATTATTCATGACTTCTTATTGCTAAACTAAAGATATTCCAAGCACTAAAGCGTTCAGTAAAGTGAGTGAAAATTATATTGGGCATCATATAAAATACATGTAATTATTACATCAATAAGTACGTCACCGTTTACAAGACCCTTCAGTTATACCGCTTTTGCATTCAAATGTGCAAATAGAGCAATAACGTCTAACTTCAGAAAGATACTATCTGTGTCATTAAACAATCAATGGGTCGAGCCGGACCCGGGTCGGATGGGTCGTTATTGGGACGTTGCGGGTTCACACTCGGACGACTTTGTCATTAAACTGGAACGTAAATCGAGGAATTTAATAATGGAGATTGTTATTGACAAGTTGCGGGTAATATTAGATTCTAAGTAACTTGGGCGGTGGCACTTTGAAATTCGTCATACCTTTGTCATACTTATTTTTTTCTAATATCAAAGAAATAATTTAAGTTGATTAACAGCCGAAGCTAGTCTAGTTCATTTTTAGTTTAAGATGGTTTTACATTTTTGTACACAACAAATTACGTAGATGCTGTGAACGCGCGCAATATTTATGCTAGCAAACATTTAAATATATAGCAAATAATAATAATAAATATTGGTAGACATCTCTCCGGCCCTAAACTAAGCAAAGCTTGTACTATGGGAAACAGATTAGCTGATAGATTCATTGTATACTTTTTTTGTTAATACATTATGCACTTACATAGAATACATAATAACACAGACACAGAACAATCATCTGCGTTCATCACGCAAATATTTGCCTTGGGTGGAGATCGAACCCATAACCTACAGCGCAGAAGACAGAGCTACTACCAACTGAGCTATGAAGCCAATATAATATACAAAACATGATCACGACTGTAATCCCCAAACTTGGTAAACACCTCAAATTTCTATTTGAAGAAAACACACCAGCAAGATTACGTGTATAACTAAAGACAGCGTCAAAAAGTGTCCCTCTTTTGGATTTGGACCGGAATAAAAAGCAATTAACCTCCCCCTCTTATTAAGCAACTGTACGTGCGAGCTTCTGGATAATGAATGAAGGCCCAAACACCCGAAAGGCCAAACGGCGATATTAAATCGTTACGTGTGATACGACCTACGAGTTCTCCTCGAGTGGAAAGTTTGATCACTAATTCAGAAGATGATCGATATAGTTTCGGCTTCTTAGAAAGCGTCAACCGTCTTATAACGTTCGCGTTACAGCAAAAACACTAACATTTAAATTTTGAAGTTAAATTAAAACTGCGTTCTCCCTTATAACATAGCCGTCATTTAGAAAATTAAAGCTTAAGAAATCAGTCTGAAATCTACAGTAATAATTGATGGGCAGTAACCTTTATCAAGTTTTGACGTCTGAAAGTACAGCACCGTGATCAATTTATTATTATGTGTCCATCGATTGACATTTTCCTCAGTTAGAACTGGAAGTGCTAGCTGTGTGGTTCATCCTTTACCTCAACATTTGAATTAAATATAACACTCAGTTATTTTGGTTCACCAAGGCTGTCTTGTAAATTCAGGACAAGCCTTCGTATAATGCATGAACAGTATTATACCAAAGCATGCAGGTAATGTTGCCTTCAGAAACTTGTTTATCGGCATTCCTATAAGGTTTAAATATACTGATGAAAATATTATGAAAAATAGTCGAGCTAAGTAGCTCGCGTAATGTTATTTTCATACAAGCTTCAATCTTGCTGCACCCCGTATTAGTTGATATTTCTTTTAGTAAATCTCTACACCTCAAAAGGAACCCACCTTAAGTTCTCTAGGACTTAATGTTAAGGTTGTGCGTTATTTGTCAGTCAGTAACTGAACAGTTTTAAATAGTTCTAGATTTTATTGTAAAATAATTCTACTAAAACAAGTAGAATTGGACCTGTCAGATTATTGGAAATCCAACTAACAAGAGCATCTTAAATAACAAACCAGTTGGAAACTTATTATCCGGCCGATGAGACGCCTGAGCGGCTTTATTGAATAGAAAGCCTCATTAATTTGTACTAGAGGACTAAACGGAACTTGTGTTTAGTTCATTCATTTTGTAACCATTTTGCAAAATTAGTGTAGGTAACACGGTAAACATGATCCCAATAACAAAAAGATAATTATGAAAAAAGGGGCCAAGTTAGGTATCTGCAAACTGCGTTGACGTCGATGAAAGATTTGAGATCTGAAAGGGTGCCAAGTTCCAAAGCGGTTCCTTAGATCTTAAGAAACTGCTATGTTATAATGAAAATTTCGAACAGAGATATTTAATTGATAACTTGGCAACTTATAACTGCCATTATCTAGATTATTTTGCATCAAAGTTACATTTGATGGTTAGAGAAGTTTGTATACTGTATGTTTGTTTGAGAATAACTCTTGAACAATTGATCAGTATGAAATCCGATAGATCGATAGGTAGAGTATAAAAGAGAAGTATAAAAAAATATGTTACAAAAGACGTTAAAACATTTTTAAGTGATTCGAGTACTAAATTGTGAGGTGTAGTTTGCAACAGATTGGTCAATGTGTAGCTTTTTATTTGAACATTTTAAACAAATAAACCAATAGCATTGAACGTTTTATTCTTATTCCCATCGCCCCATAGCTAAAAGGTATTAGAAAGGTCGGGGAAAGGTGAATGTAAGACCATTCATCGTAGGGTTCAATGGGGATGCCTTTAAATGAACTGGACTTTTTTATTAAAAATTTTAATGAGTTATGGCGTAAACAGTAATTTTAGGTGCCACGTTGCTAGTAGAGTATAGATCCCCAAATGTTACAGCACTGTACTCAATCTCAACTGAATTAACATTAAAATTGAATTATTTATCAAACGAGATATTAAATGCGTTTACAGACTATAAAGACGAGAATTATTATTTGAATGCTAATAGCTATAATAAACTGAGAAACAGCTTTCCGCGTCACAGTAATAGGAGTTGGTTGTACAAGATGTAAGATTTGGTATAAAATAGGAAATTAACGGTTTAGTGTCTGTTAAATTATTTAGCTTATTAGTAATTATGAAAGTTACAATTTACCACTTTATCATCATTATGAAGACTTTATAACATTGAAATGCCAGTCTACCTTAGACAGATATTTTGAACAATTAGTACAAAAGCATTAATTTCCCTCTCAAATAAGATCCCTAAAGCACTAGGACTGGGATGAGTTTCTTGCCTGTTCTTTTCCGATTTGAAACTTTATAATCATACTTATGGTCCGGCACTTTTAAGCGGTTTTGCTATCAATTTGAATATAAACCATTAAACGTAACATTTTTAATAATGGCGACTGCAACTTTAAGTAATACCGTGCACTAAACGTGACCTAGTAAACTGAAGATCGTAACTAAAGTCGTTCAGTGCATAGATTACAAGTTTATTAGCTGTGACGTCATTCAATATCAGCCTTAAGGTCTTTTGTGACGTTAGATATTGCATCATAGAGGCATATTAATGTTGGTAATGGCTTATTAATGGTAATAATATGGAAATAAGCTTATGGAAAACTGAAGATGCAGTTCAAAATAGTATATATATATAGCATGTGAGGTCATATTTTACACACATAAACAGATATTATTTGAAGAAAATTGTTACATTGCACTATTGTAATTTAATATAAACTGCAATATTGTAGTTTTAAAATTGTTTAATGTTTAAGGAGTGATCAGCCACGATACTAAAAAATCAACATAATAACAATGGTACCTATGTATGTATGTATGTATGTATGTATGATCACGACTGTAATCCCCAGGCTCGGTAGATATCTCCTCAGATCTTTAGTTACTTAGATCTTTGAGGATATCTAAAGAGGGTAGTCAGAGGCAAGTCCAAACATGACATTTGGTACATGCCCACATTTTGCACAATAGTTAGTATTCCGTACAGGTTGCAAGCCCCGATGGGCTTGCAACCTGTTTTTTCATGTTACCATTGTTATTATGCGGCGATCCGCATAATAACAATGGTGACATGAAAAAACAATTTTTGATGCGGTCTAAAACATAGATGTAAAACATGAGAAGTGTGGCCCCTCCACACTTCTCATGTTTTACATCTATGTTGTAGTGACTATTCTGTATGTAATAAAATGTTATTCTATGGTATCGTGAGTTACACAAATAACTCAGACATTAGTACGCTAAGAAAATGGTGCCTTCTCGGAGTTCCCAAAGGAATAGTGATGTGAAATCTTGTACAGTAGGACTTGTACTTTGGTGTTGAAAAAAGTAGTAGTCTTGTTGCTAAATGAAGCTTTAACATTGTAATAATAAAATTGTTTAAAAATATTTTTATTAATATTCTATTGCTGAAAATTTTTTACTGCTTACATGTGGTACTTAATTTTTTTCAGCAATAGTAAGTTGCGAGGTTAGATTCAAGATAGTGTCACAATAATAAAACTATTCGGTCTTAAAATTGCAATTGAGTCATAAATTATCGAAATTTTCATTGCTTGGACATTAATTTAGAAAAAACGTAAGTTTTATTTTCAGAGTTCTAAATTTAAACAGCTAAAAGTCGTTTTATACCTATAAGTGGTCAAGCACTAACAAGACTACATAATCCTTTGAAGCATGCCATGGATTCCCATCACTAGCTCAAGTACATGCCGTGAGACGGCCTCATCACGTTAGATTCCCACTTATTATTTATTAACAGATCATAAGTGCTAAAATGTGTACAATTCATAAGTCCACTAGAACGTGTGTTGCCAGCTCCCATAAATAATTCAGCGTATCTGGGTGCTCCTTCTCGACGAAGGCATTCGATACCTCTTCTCTTAGTTTTATATATTTTTCGGTGAACTCGGATAAATCTTGTTTCGTGGAGTTTTCAGTCGATAGACGGTATGTAATTGTACGTTATTGAAGACAGGTGTGGAATAAAATATCATAAAATTTTGAGTAGCGCTGGAAATTTTTCAGAGTAAAGTGAGTTTTGGTAAAGAAAAGAGTGCCTTTGACAGAATATGGGAAACTGAAGTAATATAAATACTCGTATAATTTTTTTTGAGGCATAATATTGGCCTACTATATATGTATTATGTAATACATAGTGATCCAGGAAACAAGGTCCACTGTTTCGGTCCGACAAAAGTCTTACTTCATTTCGCGTGTTTCAGCCGTAATAAAATCAAGACGACCATTAATCCCCCAAAATGCCCTAAACGTGACAACACAACCACAAATTCAATTTAGCATGTCGTTCATACCAGCTAGCCACATAAATAAAACTTTTAGGCTTATGGCCCCAAAATGGCGAACTAAAAAGCTTTAAGGGCCTGGCAAAATTGAATTGGGTGAAACCTTTCCTGCTAAGCTATTTGAAAGTAGGCAACAAGGACATGGCTCGCAGAAATTATAATTGGGACATAATATGCGAAGTTGGGATCACAGGCTTTGGGATGCTGTTACGTTTTTACGGGTCGATTAATTTGTCCTTTCGCATGTTGTGGGATAAATGGAAATCGAAGCAAAGGGTATTTGATGGGTATTATATTTTTGTGAAAATTGATGGGTGGATTTTATACGTGTATGAAAAGGGTGAAATCATCCGATTTCTTGTGAAAATTCTGGTTCCTAAATTAATCCACAACAATCCCCACGAACGACGTAAACAAAGCGTCAATAGACAAAAAAATATATGCTGGCAACACAAGCCGTGTCCGAATTCACCCTACAGATGAAATGCATCGGAAAATAAACATTGGCAAAGTCTGCAAAACTTTTATATTTCCCGTTCTCTGTTTCGACAGGGTTATTCCAAAGTCCACCACAAACATCTTACATGTGAAGAAAAAGATGCGGCAAGCCGTTTCATTGCTGCCGAACTATCTAAACGGCATTATCGTACCAATAGATTCTTATTATTGTTATATGTACATAGTATTTACTATTGCTTATTATTATTATTGCTTTTTGAAATATGTTTTTGTTTCATATCATTTTCAAGCTAAATTATATCACAAACTTTGATTGAAAATTGCTGATTGCTTTTTTCAATAATTATTCCTATTAGTTCCAAAAAAAATTTATCTTATACCTTTTTTATATATATATATATATATATATATATATATACAAGAATTGCTCGTATATATATATATATATATATAATTGGAAAATGAAATTTAATATGAAATTTAGTATGCAGAGGGTTTCGGGGGCGATAAATCGATCTAGCTAGGTTTCATTTTTTGAAAACGTCGTTTACCAATAAAAAAAAACGAGCAAAGCTCGGTCACCCAGGTACTGTTGATAAAAATGTACCGCGGCATGCCGTTGTCGTGTACCAGATCTTTCAACGTTTGTCACTTTTCCTTCACAGGCAACTTTAAAATATTTACGAGTGAAACTTTGCCGTAAGAAATTCTTGTGTGGCGAATATAGTTAGAAAATGAACTGTAGAAGTTCCGGGTTAGGGATAGATTATCTTAGTTTTGTTATTTGTGGTTCTATTTTTGTTGGCAGTTTTGAGTGTGTTGTGACATTTATAGGCATTTTTGTGCAAATAAATACTTGTAACTTAGTTTGATGTAATTTTATCGACTGTAACTGAAAGATAGCGATATAACACGGCTAAAAAATGATTTTACACGAGTGTAAGTTTACATAAAATGAATAAATGTTTCATAGATAAGGGTGCCTGTTTATCATCTAGTGCGGTGTCGAATGCTACCGTGCGACACTGATAAATCGACTGGTTTGGGAGGCTCGGGTATGTCAGATGAGATATTGTATTAAACAATGACATTATGCTATTTATACGAATTGTATGTTTTTAACTTGAACCTTGAAAAGTCGATAAAGTAAACCACACAGTCGATCCCTGGAAAATAATGCCAAGGCAGACCAAAAACAGCGCTGGTGGCGTGACGAGTGGGATGGTTACCACAAAAACTGGCAGAACTTGGCAAGAAAGAAGCTTTTGCCTAGCAGTAGGGCAGCATAGGTCAAATAAAAAAAAATCATTTGAAAATCTCATTATAAATCAACGCATAGCTTAACTTAATATAAAACAAAGTCTTCCGCCGCGTCTGTCTGTTTTTCTGTTCGCGATAAACTCAAAAACTAATGCACCGATTTTCATGCTGTTTTCACTAATGGATAGAGTGGTTCTTGGGAAAGGTTTAAGTGTATAATTTGTCAGGTTTTTGTATACATTGACTAAAATATAATGATATTTGTTGGAAGGGTCGGAAAAAAAATCGTAGACAAATTAAATTTGAATTTCAATCAAACTTGACCTTTCAAGGTCAAATTTGTCACTTAGATACCTACAAAATTTTAAGACCCGTGATACGGTTCAGAGTTCACTTTAAAGTTTGTAAAATATACCAACAAACAAAGTCACTCAGTTCTACTGAGATAGGATTTTTTATGTGATTTTAGGCCATCAATGCTCAGTTCTCGTCACACCGATATTTAGTAGTAAGTTATTCGTAAAACCGTTATTTACTAGTAAGTTATTTGTAAAAATGGTATTTAATAGTTAGCCGTTTGTTGTTGCTGTCGGGTTTCCGATAAAACAAGTAAACAATAACTGTATAGCGATGGTATAAACATGAACAATAGGGTGCAAATAATACAGTAGTATAATACCTGTGCTATTTTAAAACGATCCTATTGATTGATCAATCGAGTAATAAAGAGAGTAAACTCGACATTTAAGTATTGTCAGCACAATGCTGCGTATTCGCTCTTATTCTCAATACAATAAGGTTATTTAGATTTTGTATAACTTTAAGACGTAGGCGGGTTAAGCTACGCGTATAAGCATGTTTCAGTGTTTTTATAAACAAAAAAACGTATCTTATGAGCTATCACTAAAAGGCTTTGTACGGTACAACCGAACGTAATTTTTTATGCTCAAGTTCGAGTTCGCTCTAATGTATGGAATAAAAGCAGTTTAAATTGCTGAATTGTGCGCGGATATGTAGTTCAACCGTAACGAGGTGAGTCACGCGATCTATTATTATATCATTTGTTACGGCGCTTCGTGATTTATTCAATAGTTGTACTTTTGAAGAGTAGAAGGTGCATTTTGAATAATTTACAAGGTGTGAGTCCTACAACGTAACTACAGAATACCTTAAAAATATTGAATTAATTCAACAGAATTCCTTATTACAATAACAAAAAAAACAAATATGAACACGACTGTAAATCCCAGGCTCGGTAGATATCTCCTCAGATCTCTAGTTACTTGGATCTTTATGAGAGTATCTAAAGAGGTCAGAAGCACGACCAAACGTGATATTTGGCACATGCCCACATTTTACACAATGGTTAGTATTCTGTACGTGACAAGCCCATCATAAGAATACTAATCTATGATACACACCTTCGATTTTTGGTTGTAGAGTATGCCTGCTTCTCACTATGATAATATGAGCACTGGTATTGCTCATACAAATTTTTCGAATGGAAAAACTTATTGGTGCACAACACAGAGTTCAAGATTCAAACCATAAGCGCAAATTGTAGTAACAAATACGACCAGGCGTATTAACCAATTTAGGTAAAGTACCACAATTTTTTTTTACCACAGTTCAAGGAAACAATGTTAAAACCACTTAAGATGGTAATAAAGTATCCCCAATCCGACCATCAGGCTGTCGGGGTGAATTTAAATAACAATTTAGCTGAAGGGTGCATACGTGCAGTGGCTGTTAATTGCCTTTGTTTAATGCTTCAGCGAATGGCATAAGATGGCGAAGCTCAGTCGTATTGTTTAGCACTAGCTGTTGCCAAAGACTTTGTTGACGATAACTTTTTTCTAACACCTAATCATAATGAAACAATGCTTATAGATACTCTGCATTTAATTATTATCTGTCCACCTGTAAACACTACATGGAAATCCGTTCTGTAGTTTCAGTTAGTAGACCGAAAAGAATACTAAAAATCACACGTATTTAGTTACCCTTTCATGTTTTATATTATTTCAATGTACCTACAGACTCACTGGGTTTCACTGTATTATTATACGTATAGATGACGTATTAATAGAAATTTTGACCTTGCTGGTAATCAATAACTCAGTCGGGCTTTAGAATTGAACCGAAGAACAGAGGGTCTACCATGAGTTTTCACAATCTACACTCGCTAGCGACTGTAGTTAAAAAAATGTATGAAAACTTGGTACAGCGCCTCTAGCGGATAGTTGGGTACTAAAACCTCACGTAGCTAACTATCCTACGTCACAGCGTACTACAGCGACTGTAGTTTGCGCTCATTAATTTGCTTAGAATTTGGTACCATGAGTAACAAATTTGACAGATGTCATAGTAACGTACTATTACTACTGTAGTAACGTCAGCGGATCTAAATACGACAACTCATGGTAGACCTACAGTTAATCAGCAAGACAGTAGGTAAAATGGCCGCCTTAGAACACACGACTTTCGTATTACTAATTATTTTTCAATAGATCACTAGTTCGACTAAAACATCCACCGATATTTATATTGATATTTATCGACATTTAGCTCTGCATCAAATCTATCCACAATGCCTCCATTTTAATAAAGTAGGGATCGATTGATAAACCATGGTTCTCTTCAAAGCTGTCAAAAGATTGACGTTGTGGATCGATGGTAACATCCTAATTTATAATCATCTAAAAATGCTGGTTCCAGTGAATTTAGTTATGCATGCCTCACACCACATAATAAGGTCATTCATGAAAAAATCCGTGTTTCGTGCCACTCATAATTACAACTCGATTCAGAGTGCCGACGACAATTAGGTATTCGTGGACGAGTGTAGTTGTAAAATTAACCGTGGAACGTGTTAGGTAAATTAAATAACACAGATAAGAATCGGAATGTGTGTTTTAGTGAGTTACACAAATAAATGTGGGACACGAAAGGAATGGTTATAATTTATGGACTTGTTTTGTTGAGTTTTGAAATTATATGATGACGTTATATGTTGTAATTGGAGTGCTTTGACCTGCCCTAACCATTTTTTAATTGATTCTAAACGTAGACATGGGAATTAGAATTCCGCACTTCTGTCACGTGATGTACCTACCTATGATAGTCTACCTACACAAATACTTGTTTTGCTAACCTCCGTACAAACTTCTACTTTATGAGACATACGATATTACAAGTAAAAAACTAACCGACCAAAGCTTTGATATGAAATAGTTGATTCGCAACCGAAGTTTTCAGGTATTTCAAATAAAGTTCTATAATTTTCCAATACGAATCATCCCTACATTGTACGGTTGAATCCTTCAACCTCCTGGAGTCTCATCTTTCAACGTATTCCATGTTTAAGTTTCAATAATTTCCTCCGGGACCCAAGCTATTTGACGATAGCCGTCATTTGAATTATTAACGTAACCCCGCTCTTCGGGTCATTTAGACCCCAAATTATATTACAATAGCCATGCAAGTTGTAATTAAGATTAACACTATTAATTCAATTTACAGTGTTCCTAGCGCTCTTAGCCCGATTTGAGTAAGGATAACATCATATAAGATTAAATACCCTTTTATATAAGCTTCATTAGAATAGAGTCAAAGTCAATAGAATTTCACTATAATCACAAGGGTAGACCAGACTGTAGCGAGTATTTCGAATAATGGTAGAAGTACTTTAAAAGGGATCAATTCTTTTGGAATTTTGCCTTTGGGTCCTTTATTGGTCTACGTTTTAGTTTTGTTATATTTGAAACCCTTGTACATAATCAGTAATAGGTATTATATATAATTTTTTTTACTTTTGTTAAGACTTTGGTGTGAATTGACAAGGCTGTGGTTGTTTTACAAGAGTTTAGCAAGTCCGTCGAATCATCAAAGTTTTCACCATTATTTCGGTTTTGTATTTTTTATTATATTCAAATTCATATTCATTAATTTATTGCTTATGTCACATTAAGACCTTGTTATACGTATTGGGTTAAAAAACATGAGCTGGAATATTGCATTATTAGGTGCTTACTATACTATATTAAGAAAAATGTAGTTGGTAAACGTATAAATTTAATATATCTATTGTATCTATATAAAACTTCTTATGGTAAAGTCTGACGGACGATTATTATCAAAATAGACAAAACCTGAGTTGAGATATCAAACTACAGAACTTAAAGTTTTAAGAACTTTACACAAGACTTCAGGAGAAGCAGACAGTGGAAAACAGATCCTGTTATTGAGATTTTTGCTTTGTTTTATATCCTCAGTAAAACTTGGTGTAGTTTGCTTAAAATTCTACGTAAATTTACTAAGTAATAACGGTAATTTGAAATTTAGTAAGGAATCTACACAGCTGTTTTGAAACTATTCGCTGTTTACCAAATGGGTTACCTAAGGAACTGCATAAAGTCGAAAAACACTGCGAAAAGTGATGGGAGTTTTAGTAAATAAAATTCATATTTTATGGAAGAAAAAATCTTACCTCCTCTATTTTCACTATCTGCTGGTTTCACTTGTATCGCCCGGTTCATCTGTGAACAAAAATATAGACTTGAATATTTGGAAGATTAAAGTCTAAATACCGACAGCATTTTATTTTTACATTTTAAATTTTAATTTTTGTGATTTGTATTAAAAATATTTATATCACGATATCACACAAAGATTAAAGACTCCACTACTAAAAAAGCTATATTAGAAACGATTATGTATAAGGTATTTACCAAAATAATCATCAGCCATCATTGTTAAATTATTCAAATATTGCTTCAAACACGAACGTAAAATTTGAATTTAAATAGACAAGTGATTGTCCCCTCAATTCTGTATAAACTTATTCAAATGTACATGAAATATGTAATGAGAGTGGAATAATGATGCACTTACCAACACTATTGTGTTTGCATCAATAACTGTTTTTGCTGCTTATTTATTCTCTCTAAATGGGGTGAAGGGGTGAAGCCAATGTGCAAACTTCCTTATTGTTATAATAATGACCAGTTTTAATTGCAGCGACTTCCATGTTAATGTAGTTTCAAACGTTTGTTTGTTTTATATTTTATTCAAAGAAATATATCATATTATTATGTATAATATACAATAATATTAATAATCATAATAATGTAATCAATTATTATATTATAACATTAAACTTGTTAGTACCTACTTAGTAAAATCAATTTGAGATTTATATATAAATTTGGTGTCTATCTTTACTGGTAAAATATAAGAAAATCTCACATAAAACTTCATTAGTCTGAATATTATAAATGGAAAATGTTAAAATCGTTCAAAACCTCAACTAGCAATTTAATTTCATGCTTTCATCAGAACTGGAACAGATTTGCTGTATTCATACCTTTCACATACGTGTCATGTAACACAGTACATGCATGAACGTGCCAACCACTAGATTCTAACTAACGGACTCCACTGCAGTACTCGTAACTTCAGAAATTAATGAGACAAGATACATTTTAAAGACATGAGTATAAGAATCGCTTAAAATATAATGATATCTTACTATATTATCCACCTATAACATTTTATGATCTCTCCAAGTAAATTTACTACCTTAACTCACGTAGCATAATCCATTAAATTTTTGGTTGTAGTTTAACCAATACAAAATGATTCTTGTGATTTTATTGTATAAAATCTGTTTTGAATTTGAAGTACTCCATGAAATGTTTGCGCTTCCGATTCATAACTACGAGTACTTTTAACTATTCATTACTTTTGTGCGTTGTTTCTAAAAAAAAGGCTTCAATTCAATCTGAGTCCAAAAGTTAGCTAGTCCGTGCCTCAAGCGCGGCATGTTGCTTGCATGTAAACTGAACAAGGCGACCGCAAAGCTTCGAATGTTCGCGGCCACAGTGGTTTCGTACGTTTCTATTTTGTAAGGCGCGAATTGGACGAGGGACGGATGTGAGATGAATGTTTGAATTTGAAAAGATGTGGTTTTAGCTTTAATTAGAAATGCAACTCAAATTGCGGCTTGTTTGTGTGAATGGCACAAAAAGCACGTGCCAAATATAATTTTAGACATGCCTTTGACTATCTTATATTCTCAAAGAACTAAGTTACTGAGGAGCCGTGATGTCAACCAAACCTGGGAATTACAGTCGTAATAAATATGTACATCGTACGAAATAAATATCGTATAATTACTTCGTAGTATAAATTACACCTTTGAGTTTTTGGTTCTAAGATTTTATCCGATGTGTTCATGATGATTTCCTTCGCTGGTTAAAATTAAATTACACAGATATAAATAATTTGCATTATATCTACAGCGCCAACACTTTTGAAGCATTCGGGCTAAGTATAGACCTCTAAAAGTTTACTAAATAGTTAAATAAATAAAACTTACGATGCCTGGCAGGGTGTTGCAAAGTATAGTATGTACAGACCGCCAAAGGCAATAATGAATACAACGAACAAAATAAACTATATATTTTAAGTAATATTGCTGAAATTAGCAAGTGTAGCGGTGCTGAAGTGAGACAGAAGTATATGCGCCGTGCAATGGGCGGAGTTTATAGCTAGGTACGGAATGTATCTTTTTTCTTTGAAGCCTACTGCAAGAAAGCTTTGACCAATGAGCTGTCTGTTCAGCTATAAAGAAAGTAATGAGCAGAAACGTATCAGAAACATTTTAAAAGGAAGCCGAGGTTTAAAGTCCTTTGAGAAGAAACAGTGGAGTGGATGAGTACCCAGTAGTTTGTGTTTAAAGATATTAACATTATAAATAAGGTTGTACTAAAGCTTATAATTTTATTATCTTTATTTCCTTTTTATGTTTTTCATTTATGCGAACATATCAGCTTGTTAGCCTTAATTAAAAAAGAGTCAATAGAATAATAAATATTTTCAAAAGGTATCCAAGCATCTAGGCATCATGAAAAGTCTTTTCCACTATCCCTCTAATGTTCTTTATCTTACATTTATTATGAATACTAAACAATGTGTGTTATGCTCGTTTGACCTATAAAAGTCATAAATCCTAACGACAACACCGTGATATTTGAATAAAATATTATGGCAAGCAAAACTGTATAATAGCTTAGAACAAAGTGGGTTATTTATGTAATAGGATATTTTTTTGCCTAAAATATTTTATTATTTATTTGTTTTAATATTTCTTTTGCGTCAAACTTTTTGATTAGGGTTCCGCACCCAAAGAATAAAACGGGAACCTAATACATAGACTCCGTTGTACGTTTGTCTGTCTGTCCGTCTGTTGCCAGGCTGTATCTCATGTACCGTGATAGTTAGGCAGTTAACAAATACTAAAAAACTAAATGAAATAAATATTTATCGGGGCCCATACAGCAAACGTGATTTTTTTAGCAGTTTCTAAAGATAACAGTACGGACCCTTCGCGCGCGAGTCCGACGCGCACTTGGCCGGTTTATACAATTAATTATTATACTTACACATTTTAGAATTTCACTATAGTGTGTACCTTCGACAAATGCAAACGAAAATAAAAGTAAGTAATGGAAATGGCCACTTTCGTTGTCCACTGACAAGTAATAAATAATTTAGGGTTCAGCAGTAATGACAAAAAAGATACCATCAATATTATGGCAGCATGCTTTCAAACCATTGGCAATGTTAATCGACTTTTAAAAATAGCTTTTAAGTAATTTTATTGTACGTTATAACGATCATGTGTCTTACCAACAAAATAGTTAACTGTAGATTATAATAATGACTGTAATGTAAACGATGCGTTATGTTTAAGGTTTTTTGTACTTAGTAAAATTTGTTCCTTGTTGAATTTCTAAATGAGCAAAAATTTTAAAAAGAGCAAAAATTGTTATTGTCGTATTTTAGTTTTTTATGTTTTAATGTCTATTTTTTCCTATAACTGGTTTATATGTTAAATGCCACCGTTCCTAACTTTCAAATAATGTCCTGGACATCCAAGGTTTGCCTGGAACAGATGCTTTTAGCAATAAGGCCAACCTTTTTATTATGCATGTTTTTTCTAATGCTTATCTTTTATAAATTTTCTTTTGTGTATTTACGATGAAGCTTATTATAAAATTACATTTTGTTGTAAAATTAATAAATTTTTCATCATCTTTCCGTTGCTTTAGACAACAGCAACTTACATGGCTTCTAAAATAAGCTAAAACAAGTCGATCATACGTCAGCTTAGTCAAATAATTGTCATTTAAAATGTTTACGGTAATTTAGTCTTTTGGAGTGAACAAATTCAGGGGCCTTACCACGAAGTCTTCCAGAACGATTCCGTTTTAGAAACGTCACATTTGAAGCTTGAAGTAACACTGCTTCTATACAATTTGCATAGGTCATGGTGCGAAATAACAATGTAATATTAATTCGGTAATGTATTATGAATTCGTGGTCAAGCCCGCGCAACAAGAGAATTACCACCAATATCCATTACCGATTATGACCTTAAAAATACAAATACATTTTCAACTGTCAAAACTGCCATTTAAAATAAACTGGGCGCTTCAACTGTCAATGGACAGTCAGCACGTTACCATCCATGTCACCGTCACCAAGCAACCGGACCGACAACAAATTTAAACAAATTGGTCTGTATATTTAACAGACGAGATACAAACGGAAAAATAAAATCCTTACCGGTCGTTAATGCCCGCTCGTTAATTTTAACTGGCATTGATGCTTTTTTATCAGAATTGAAAATTTAATTAAAAGATTTAGTTATGAAACAAAATTGATCACGACTGTACCTAGGTATTAAGAGTAAATAACCGAGCTTAGTGAATAATCTTCTTAGATAATTATAATGTAATTGCTTTGAGTTTAATAGTTAATTTATACATTTGTAATTACTTTAAATATAATGACTAAAATAGTTGATTTGCTAAGTGATATTCATTAACATGGGTAAGGTTATACTAGAGGTAACTTAAATAAAAAAACTAATTTAAGCAATTCTTAAAATCGGACCATTTTGAAACAGTTGGCTTTCGGAACAAGTCCAAAGTCAATGCCTAACAACAAATTCTCAAAGAAAATTATGAACTTTCGTTGCAAAGTAAAACCGATCATAAATTAAGAATCCGTTATCCAATCCTAAAACTTAAACAGAATTTATTAAGTAGGTAATTTAATAGAATGGCCGTCTGAAGCTTGAAAGACCTCCAATATTAACTTTAGTCATAATAACACGTTTTATACATTTACTTATTTTAAAGTAGGTACCTACTTATTTATTATTTACATTATCTTTATTGTTTCTCTTTACTTTTTATTGATTCCTTTTTTGTAAAGCAAATACAATCTTTTTTTACTTTCATATTTTTTTATAAATTGTCATCGCTAATTTTATATTATTTTATATACCTACTTGTAAGAGACAACAATAATTATTGTATGAAATAATACTAGAAGACTTTTTTCACGTAATATTTTTACTTATAAACTTCAAACTCAAAATTTTGCGAATTCAGTTTTTATTTTAAGGACATCTCCGTGCTATAGCAAATGCACCCTCAAATTTTCAGATTCTAGCACCAGAGTGCACTGTGAGTGAGATTCTGCGTTGTCTGTCAACAGTTGAGTCAGTCACGACAAAGATTTTCATATTTTATAGTACCTATTATGATTATGATAAAAAAAAAGTACTGCGTCGTCAAAAACATAGACAACTGATGAATTCCCACAAAATTATCGCCACACCGCGTTTACAAATTATTATAATGCCGAACAAACAGTTAACCCAAAAGTTGCCGAAAAAATGTACCTTGCCCGACTCCCGACGTTACCAAGGAGGTAATGGGGCGAAAAGAGAATATTCTTTTACAAGTTTCGACCTCACCAGCGGGCTATGATAAAACTTTTTATGCTCTACTTATATGGGATAGGACAGTTTTGGAATCCATAACGCGTTGTGGTGCCGTTAGACGTGTTATAGAGAGGTGAAATCGGTTATTTTGTCGTGAGATTTTTTAGGCTGAATTTTTTTTGCTATTTACCGTTTTGACTGACATGCAGCTGTTTTTAACCAGTTTTTTTTTATATTTTTAGAATAAAACGTTTTTAATTTTACTTAGTATGTACATAAGTGTTCAAAATGAGCTGAAAATGACACAAAAAATCTCTACAAATCAATCTACACAAAAAAATAAAAAAGCGATTCATTCAAACGTTTATTAAAAATCACGTAATAAACAAAACAGTAAACAAAATTAGGAAATTAAAAGCTACGAGTGCGTGTAAGCTTACTTGACATTGACATTAGTTGCGTGGGAAAATAGCAATCGTGGACGATGTCGTGAGCAAAACAAACAATACTAGCCACATGGCACTATTAAAACAACAATGCAGCTTATGATATCAATGATGAACATTTTGTATAGCCCTGCAAATAAAAAAAAAACAAAAATATATAATAAAAAAAAAATATTTTGCGTCATAAAAAGTTTTACAAAGTTTACTTACAATAATAGGCGGAGGCGGGTATTCAACCTTCGCAGAACGCAAAATATCTACTAGGTGAACCATATGGACCGCTATAATTATGCTCAGGTTGATAAATAAACTTTAAACTGTGTGTATATTGATAAGAGGGAGCGGAGTGTCGCGGCCGTTGCGATCGTATGCCAGTTGAGGATCGACGCGACGCGACCAAGCAGCACGGCGTTCGGACGTCGACTGACTGAGCGAGCCAAACTGTACGCACGCGGGGAGGTACGCACTCACGCAGCTGTGACAGCCAATCGCGTGCGTGCGCCGCGCGCACCCCCGCACCCCACGCCCGCCCCGCGTCCGCCCGTCACCTCACAATCGATGCCCTATATTGCATTAATTATTTAGGAAACACGCAATAAGATAACGCGAGGTGATAGATAAGGGATCTCAAAGTAACTTTAAATAAATCATCGTGTCTTCGTCCATTTGACGCGCGGTCTCAGCGGCCGGTTGCGTGCTTTAGGGGTTGGCAGTTGGTTCTGATAACGTGTTATTTACGCTGTCGGTCAGGTAGTCCTTTGTTTTTATCTGTCAAGTTATTTATAGACAAAGTATAATAGACTAGGTATGAAAAAGGCGATTCATTCATCAAGTTGTGGAATTTGTTAAGTTGGATAACCCCTATTCCACCTTCGAGCTAAGCCAGCAGGTTTGTTTGCGTAGCGTTCGAGTGGAGAACGAAAACAAACGATATATATTTTTTGGAAGGTTGTCAACTTGTCGTTTGCCAATATTAATATATACGCGGATAACAGGCTTTTACGGGCGGTTTTATTTTGTGTTTTTCTAAGGTTTTGCGGGAAATTAACGAGGGCGGATATTATTTGATTGAAGGAAATATTATAATGACTATCTTTGACGAGAACAAAATTATATGGCCTTATAGACCGACATAAAAAAATAAAAAAGATAAAAATTAATATTACTGACATCTTTTACCAAAATCGTATGATAATAGTATCAAATTTTGGCTTTACCAACTGACTAAAAGAACCACTAAAAAAACTCATTAAAAACTTATATATTCTACCTTAAGCGAATGATAAACAGTAGCAGATTAACTTAGAATAACGCTTTTGTAAATGGAATTAAGTAAGAGAAACTTAATTCAACGTTATTGTAATTGGCCATGTAACGTGGCCTTTGTAACTTGTAAGAAGACCTTTATTAAAGGTTCACCAAAGTAAGTTGCTTGAAGGAACACTACAGCTATCTATATATTTTACAACATTTCATCTAATTTATTAGACGTTACAACAAAAAATGTTAAATGATAACTAAAAAATGTATCATTTTATAGTCACATTTTTTAATTACGTTTATTTAATATGTACCTACTCTATAAGCGTAACTAGTATTTATTGCAAATTTGAAAAACCCGAATGAATGTAATTGAAAATGGCATCCTAAAGCCATATTGGATTTTTTTATCTTTCTCTTGTAAAATTAAAATAAATGAATCCAAGGGCAGCCAAAGGATACATACCTACATAAATATACCCCAAATATATAGCTCTCTTTTGCATTCGGGTAACAAAATGGGTAAGACTTTATTGAAATCAGAGTTTATATAGTTTAAATGTTGAATTCATACTATGAACACTAAGCCACGACCCTAATATCAATCTCCATCAGAATTCAAGACGGTGTGAGCTGGTCACCTGCCGTCGAACGTGAGTGGAATCTGCGTTATGGAATAATTAGTACTCTTGTTTACCACTTCGGTGTTTTAAGGTTCAGTTTAGCATGAACTCGCTGATAGTTATTTAAACCAGACGGGTGATAATGTATCGTAGTCTTCAGATTTTTTAGTACTTAGATCTTCTGAGGATAATTATAGGAGAGAGGATTTTAGCGCAAATTCACACGCTCAAAAACAAATTCAAAATGTAGATTTAGGACTTGCAAAATACACCTCCTCCACTTTTCTCTCAAATTGTTTATTAATACCGAATCGAGTTACGTCACTGCTTGTCGGTGGTTGACCGATTTTTCCCACCTTCATCAGCAGCGTTTGACACATGTCAAATTGGTTTAAAACAGGTTTGACGAGGGCCAAAAATTGGCGGAAGTAGTTTCGGATCACAGGTCACTAAGATATTTTGAGCCACAATGATTTTGAAATTGTGACTATTGCGGTAAGTTACTTGACAATCCACTTAGGAATTTCAATGGAATCGAACTGAAAACCCTTCCTTGACAAGCCACTTTAAAATGTAATTAATAATTCCACAATTTAAATTTATGTACCTCTATTATAGGTAAGTTATCAATTTTGTTGCTATATTTATTTTCATAAAAATTCAGTATTGTTTTGTTTCATCGTTCTCCTGCCCTTATCCCACGCTAAGTGGGGTCGGCACAACATGTTTTTTTCTTCCACTCACTTCTATCACTCTTCAACTCTGAATCTATTCCTCTTACATTAATTACGTCAGTATTTTTATGTTTATTATTTGGAATTCATGAGCAAATTTAAGGTCCAGACATTTAAAATTTTTGCAACTTGAAAAAATAATATGTTTAGCTCTTGAATGTGCTGACAGTTTAATTTCCCCTTATTTTAATATAACCTTATTCAGCGTGTGCAGGCTCTTCTAAGTTGACTTCAAAGTGACTTCACAAAATTGCTACTTCATAATATATGGAGCCAGCCGTCTGGTCTGAAGACAATAACTTAGATTTGCGACGGGAAATGTGAATATTTTGAAATTGTGGCAGGAGATTGCTTGATGGTGTTTGAAAAAATATCATCATCTCATGAAGCACTTAAAACATGTTTGATACAATTTTTTTGAATACTCCTGCGGTTTTGCTTGTGGTTATGCGGTTTTATTTTACTTTATTGTATGGTTGGTACTGGTTTGTAACTTCTCATCTTTTTATAGCTGATTTCAGCCGTGTGATTCTGTAAGACCTCATTTTAAACTTCGAATCTAAATCCGCTGTGAGTTTCTTGATTGGCATTCTAAAAACTCGGTTGATAATTCGAATTCACACTAGCGCCATTCTTGCGAGCGTGTCAGCGAGTTGAACTAAATTGATGGGGAGATTTTGACAGATAAAGTATGAGATGACGTAAGAAGTGGCATTCTATACAATAATTCCCAAGTCACTTCGACGCTCGCTTCGCACTCAAACCCGATTCAAAGTGTCAAATAAAAAGCGTCTTAAGCGAAGTGAGAGTGAATAGCGATGTGAGATGCGAGTTGATGTTTGAATTTTACAGAATCGACTAACAGGATAAAAAGGATGAATTATCCAGAAGAAATTCTAAAATTTAGATTAATACCAAACCTACAAAAATCTGTTCAGTTGCTAGCAGCCGAGTGCTAGAAAAATAAAGAGGAAGAAATATATATACAAATACAATTACGTTTGCATGCATTACGTAGCACTGTTTTTTCTATGATGAAATATATTGATGATTACTTGGTCTTTTAGAATGTTGTCAATATTTTTTGTCATCAGGTACAATCAATAATTTAGTAGAAGTTATTATGAATGTTTTAAAGGTCCGTTAGGTTATTTCCCTACCTCACATAAAATTTAAGTCCACATTTTATAAGACTTTTCTGTCTCAATGAGTTCATGCTTTTAGTTCTCTAGCTCTTTCAAAGATTAACCGAGCGCAATGACAACTGGGCGATATAAAATGCACTTGTCCCCATAAAGGATGCCTTTACATCTGGCGTACTTTACTGCATCTACTGCTTTGGGGAGAGCTAAAAGATGAAGGCGAAACACCAAGTGATTTGTTTATTTTCTCTTACAAAAAATATTATTTTACTTAAACTAATACATAATTACATAATACATTATTATAGTCGATAATGTAGGCCACGATGTACCTTCCGTTTTACTTACATTGTCTTTCCGAGCAGCATGGTTTAGCTACATTAGTTTGGGTAACTGCACCCAAGTGTAAGCTAGTTTTGTGACTACAATGCGGAAGTTTTGCTTTGCTTCCGCTCATTGGACACACAGGTGTGGCCATCACCAGAGTTTTTTAAAGGGGATTAAAACAGTATTAATATTTTATCTCGAATTTTCTAAGGAATGCCCACGAGGTATTTACAGTCGTTACCTCAAAGGCCAGGTACACTCCCATCCTCTTATCACGAGCCCATCTTGTCTACCCTCACCATAAAACCTGCGGGATTTAACGGCACCGTAAACTCATAGCGTGAAGATTCAGAGACCGACTATAAAAACTATAAAATATAATTACAAGATCGCTTTCAGGAATAAAAGTATAAAGGAAGTTGGGAACAGTATTATGAAGTTAGATGATTAACGTGGCACATGGTTAAGCAGTGACCTCTGGTTAATGAAAATGCAACACTTCAATTTTTATTGAAAACTCAAGAAGCAATATCTACATACAAAATATTTGAATAATTGACGGTTTCTACCGATCGCTAAAGTAGAATTGATCCATCAAATATTGTCCGTAGATAAATATAACTTAACTAAATACTAATTCGACTTAGATTACCTTGTAATTACTTAGTAACTAAATATTTCCTTCAAAATCGCTTCAAAAAGCTCAGTTTACATTTTTATTTGTAAGCTTTAAAACGATTCAGCATAATTCCATTACAAGAACTGTGACGCTGACAAAATTTATCTTACAAAACGAACGGAAGGACTAAATAAGCTGGCGAGTTAATGAGATTGAATCTTGTCCATTCTACGCTGGAAGGTTCTACGGATGTCCCAATTTCGTCTGACCTGAGGTGAATAGATCAGGCTTTATGGCGCTTGAAATATGGTTGGTATTTATAAAAAATCAAAACCCAATTTCACTTGGCGCAAGTAGAGCCACCACAAACACTAACTTTTATGCAATCAGAAACTCTGTCAATCTTATTTTTATCACATAAACGAAATTTTTACAAAATTCTAGTTCATCGCACTCTTGTTAAACGAAAAAATCTTCACCCGTCGATCATTCGGCTTGTTAAAAGTTCCACGTACTAGATAGAAAAAAGTTTTAATGATCACCAACGCAAACACGATCAAAGGATGTCACCTTAAATATTTACTTGGGGGAGTTGAATGTAGGGCAACGGTCACGTGATATTCTTGTCAAAAAAGTAATATCTAGACCATATTCTAGTGGCATGTTTTTGCGTAAATATTTTTAATAACGTTAATGTCACAGATTTACAGCCTACTGAAATAAATACTGCCTCCAGCTCCCTTCAGTAGGAATCCAAACAAAATCTAATTTATTCATGGACCTTCTATTATTGCTTTATTTCAGAGTTTCATGTAAATAATTGGCGGCATTCCGTTTATTAATAATCGGCCATCTCGGGGTTTCTGGGTCAATTAAATTGGGAAGCCTTCAAATGAGATGAGGCTCTGATTGCCCCACATTTATGTTGGTAAAATTAACGTGAATGATGTGAATTTAGAGGCGCTACTTTGGTGCCACTATGAATCTCAATACTCTTCATAATACAATTTATTATGGTTGTTAGGATTCTTGTTGTTCAATCACGCAGCTGTTTTGATGAATTAAATCCATATAAGTATATAATTTTTTTGTGAGAAAGTAAAGTCAAACTTATATAAAGCTTGTAATTTGTAAATCTGATAGTGATGCCTTCAGTAAAAGACTTAATTATTTTTTAAGTTGTACTTGTAACAAATTAAGACCAACGAATACTTATTTCATTTTAATATAAAGAACTTTGTAAGGTTATCTGTTTATCCTCGTATAATAAACCAACAAAGTACCAAAACAAGATTGCAGGAAGCAAGATTCACACCTCATACAAAGTTACACTGAGCCCATTAAAAGTTACCGTATGCAGCCCGGTTTCAAACCTTCTTCATACCCAGTGAAAAGGAGAACGGTTGGTGCACTCTGAAATTAATGTATTGAATAAGCAATATTATCTTTTGAGTTGTTCTGATGCTTCGCTGTCGGTCCTTAGCTATTAATCTTTTTGACCTATAAATATTTCTAAAAAAAATATCGAATGTTGAAATAACCTCGTATTTATTATAGGCCGCGAAAGATGATAGTCGCTTGGAAAATATATATATATGTAAATGTAAATATTATAATTTAATTTATATTAAATATATATAATTTACGATACTTACAACTATTTCCGTATCAATAACTCTTTGTTTAAACATCTCAATTATTTTCCCTCTACAAATATGTAGATGGACTCAAAACCGGTGTTAGTGCACCAGCTGTTTTAAAATGACTATTTCTACGTCCCGTTAAAAATCACCTAACTTATTATAAGGACGTGTTAGAATGTTGTAGTATAATTTTATCATGCAAAAATGAAATATGCAACAGTAAAATTTTTAGTGTGATCTTTTACGATCATTGTTTTGGTTAACATAGTAATTATTATTTATGAAATTATTATTATTGGTTTTACAGAATTTTGAAAACAAGAAACTATGGGAGTAACTTGACTGTTTTATTTATTAATTTGAACAGATTTATCTTATCTATACCAGCTGTTTTAAATCTTTGAACGGATTTCGGAAAAAATATATTTTTTTGGCTATAAAACGATATTGATAAAACTCTCTAATCGCTAGATCGTAGCTACATAACATCAAAGTCTATTGTGACACTTTAGCTTGTTTGGCGTATCACAAACCGACTAATATGCTTCTAACGTAATGTCATATGAAGGCATTGTACTCGTCTATGTACATTCTGTACAGAGCGTACAATACTCGTCTTCTCATGGTCTCTATGTGCGTCACAAATAGCCGGATCGATACAATGCATACGGCTAATTTGACCGTCTCCAGTGCATGACTTCAAGAGCTTATATTCAAAGGACGGGATCCAAATCGGCAAAACTCACTTCTAATCCAATTAGCAGCCGCATTGTGAGGTAATTGAAGAGCGATCGCTGAGCTTAGAGTGTCCGTTGTTAAAATTTAGAGCGGGTTGGATGTGTTTTACACAACTAAGAGGGCTTATGGGGGGTAATGTTTTTGTAGAATTCACGAACATTGGTTTTACGAAGAACTAAGTGTACATTAGGTGATGCTGTTTCGTTGAATTGGCTAAAGTTTCGTGAAATATTAACGATCTTATTTTGTTCGCACCAAAGACTAAATTAGCTTAAAGCTATTTACAGGTTGTTTGTGAACGTTTGATGAGACATTGGTAAGTGAACTGTGAAATGTATTTTGGACTGTAAATTGTGAGGTAGTTGAATGTGAGGAGACTGTCACTAATGACTGAACAGACGGATGAGGCCCGGCGCTCACTGGGTAACAAGTACAAGATAGAGATACAGAATGTAGATACTACTTATAATAATTATAATCCACCCTATGTATAACACTCCTTCACTAGTGAGATAATCACAAAAACCACGGTGAATATGCCGTAATAAAATAATAATTACTTATTATCCGTCCAATTTACAAAACCTCAGCAAGTCGTGTAACAGTCTCTAAAAGCCTTCTAACTTATAGAACGTTATGCTTTTATTCCGGTAGAAAAAGCTCATTTTACGCCGAATAATAGCAAAAAACTGCTCATTACACAGGAAATAAAAAAAGCTTTGCGAAAAATTATCCTTCACAGAAACCACTTCATTTCGGAGGGTCATTAGCTGTGAACAAGAACCAAGTTAGGGCCTTATTACAAGCGCACAGGGCTCATAATTGGCACTTCATACCTGGTTTAGCTGGAGTTAGGAGTTGGAAGTCCAGTGTCACTGGACTGGACCTGTTCACTCGAAAATGAAACCAATTATGTGTTTGGTATAGGTGATAAGCATCAGCGGAAGTGGAAAGTGTGCTTAAATTGACTAAAGTTTTTTTTTAAAGTTGAATCATATGAAAAGTTGTAAGAACACCCCAATATTCCGCTCCCAATATTATATTTTTGATGTTTTCACTTATTATACTTCCGCTATCAGCGCTAGCATTACACAACAAAGTACTATCGCTGAAGGTACTTGCTAAGGTAACCTTTTTTAAGTTTATAAATTCTAATGACCGGTAAGTATAGAGATTTCTTTTTTCATACTTTTATTTCTATAACAATCTTTAGATATCAGATGAGCGGTTTAACGCTCGAAGTTTATCACTCGAAATTCCGGACTCTCCCATTTCAACTCGAAATGTCCGCTGTCGATTTTAACAAGTTCAACATAGCATTAGTATTTTGTGTGGTCACTTAAAATCAGCTATTTTTGGTTTCGACTGTATGATCACACTACTTGCAAAATTGTATCTATAGATCTAGATATTTTAGTAACTTATTTTTTAACTAGGTGGCAGGGCTAAATTTGTACACAGGATCGCGCTATCGACGTGTTTTAAGAATTATCTAAGAAATGTCATACATTGTTATTTTGTCTCCTCTTAAAAGCAATACAATTTCTTTAACATAAGCTGTGGTTTCATTTGGTAGAGATTTAGCTGTGACACTCTTATGATCTGGTGATAGTTTTTTCAATAATAAAGATTTAAGTTTTTGGGTTTGGAAGTTACTTTGAAGGGAATAATTTTGGAACTGCTGAGACGGTTCAACTTACAAAGCCGTAATTTAAAGTTGTTGGATCCATTCACTGATAGTTACATTGTAATTTTTATTTTACTTAAATGTATAAAATACAGCCACCTGAGCGCGAACCATCGCCAAATTAATCAATCATTTTTTTACAGAAAACAGCATTTAAATGGGTCACACGTTTTGGAGATACAAGTACCTTCTCCGTTCCGTCGTTGATAATTTATGAAATATTTATTTAAAATAATAATTCAATTAGCCTTTCCTAAATTATCTTGTCTCAAGTCAAGGAGATAAAGTTATATTCGTGTTCGCTAGCTATTTGTAAATAACGTGGAGAGTGAACTGTGGAAAATCGATGTAGTGAAAACACAGAAGATGTAAAATAAATGAAATAAAACGTTGATGTTGAAATCTCACTACAGTCAAGTATCGAATAACAGTTACTTACTTATCTTGAAGAGCACTTTATGACTGTTTGCAACATTGCCTTTGAAAAGAAGCAGAAAATCAGACTTTAGTAGACATCAAGCAACAAAATTTGTACTTCAAAAGATGTAGGCAGATAAAAAAGTTTCGTATCTTACCAAAGACTCAAGTGACTCTCCAGAATAAACGAATATGGACTTTATACGACTGAATTAAAGTTTTTTATCGGTCGTTCGAAATATCATAAAAGGTGAATTCAATTAACCTTCCCTCTAAAACATGGGACACAGGAATGCCGTAAAAAGTTAAGATACGGGCAATTCATTCGAGATCTAGAACTTAAGAGGATGAATGCCAGTAGGTGATAAACTCGACTTTTATAATGGGTAAGTATCAACTAGAGAAGAGATATTTTGACAACAGTCTTTGGTTTTTATATATTTTCCTCAGAGAGTTCAAACAACAAAGTTGAATTCAGCAAAGCTCTGATAGAATAGTATACTTTTAAAACACAAAGCTAATTACTTTATAATAAAAGTAAAAGTTTCAAAGCATTTCCGTGCAGTCGTTTGCATTTATAATCTCTTCAAAAATCTTTTTCATTTGAAAACTTTTTGACACAAGTTTCACAGAAAACAATGCAGTAATCAGTGCGTAGTTTTTGCCGGATCCTATCGGATTAGGGAATGTGAATGGAGTATATTGTTCGCCACTGCAGAGTTTCAAACTGTGCGACTATTCGATTTTTTTTAACTCGTTTTTTACCTTTAAAAGCTGTGTTAAATTATTTTAATATCACAATACCAAGTTTCTATGATTCTAAAATCTATATTAGTAAAATTATTTTAATAGCAATTCCGGGAAACTGGAAATTGTATTATGACTGCTATCATAATAATTTATTATTATTACAAATATGTTATCGTAGAATAATAAAATTAAATTGAAGTAAATAATCATACGAGTAGTTTGGTAGCCTCAAAGTAAAATGGTCACTTTGGCCAATTATGAGAAAAAACTATACGTCATCATTTTGTTTGTGATCGATCAAAACGCTAGTAAATTGAATATGAAAAATCATACTACTAGTACTAATACAACATTACTGTTATATAATTTGGAAAATTATTTAAAAAATATGCTTCCCCCGCTCCTTAGCATAACAATATATAGGCGAGATCTGAGGACTAAGTATCTTAGTCAGCAAAACGAGCCGCGTCGCATCTCAACAATTAATTTCAACAAACTCAGTGTTTCACTCGCAGTAAAACATTCCCGGGGCTGGAAAGCCCGTAATCTCTACTACCGTCACTCAGTCACGTTGGGAAAACAGCGTTGGTCTTAGCACGCATTGTATTGCGTAGTAACTTTGCAGTGAGCTGTGGCTGTGTTTGCGTTGCGATTCTAACGCCTGCGCTCGTAGGCAGCCTTTGTAGAATCTACATAATTGCGCAATCATTGTACTATGTGTCACTATAGGTTTTATAAAACCATACTGACATAGAAATGGTTAAAAATAATCAGTAGTACGATTACGGAACTCGGATACAATCAACACTTGTCAAAACTGGCTCAAATTGATTGAATAAACACTCTTATGTCATACCAAATCACTTGATTACAATGAAAACGTATTGACATTGATTGTAAGCAAAGATCTTGAACTAAAGTGCAATATCGACGAGTATTATAAGAAAACAATTGAACCCGGTGTCTCTGTATTGAAGTAACGTAATAATAGAGTTTTTTTCTGTTTGTCTGCCTCGCACATGCCTGAAACTAATGAACGGATTTCCACATAGTTTTCACAGGTGGACGGAGCGTAATTGGGAGCAGAATCTATGTTTTGTTTTATTAAAATCAGATGTCGAAAAAAATGTCATTGTCATGCAGACAAAGTCACGGGCAACAGTAATAAATAAGTACCTGGTTGGCCGAGCTTTGCTCGGTTTTTTTTCTCGTAAATCTTGTTTTTTGGAAAATGGAACCTAGCTAGATCGATTTATCGCCCCCGAAAGCCCCTGCATACTAAATTTCATGAAAATCGCTGGAGCCGTTTCCGAGATTCCAATTATATATATATATATATATATATATATATATATATATATATATATATACAAGAATTGCTCGTTTAAAGGTATAAGATAACAAAACTCTAAACCAAAATGAATATAGAGTAGGATTATTACTAGTAGTTCGACCCGAACTGAGATCTCGCGCGCGATGTTCGAAATCCACATTTATATTCACGCCCTGAAGTTTTTGGATACACTTTATGTACTAATTGTATAGCTGCCATGCTTACGTAACATAATAATCAAAAACAAATATTTTTATTATCCTACTTAAGTAGGCATTTATGCCCGCGCTAAAAAGCTCTAAGTGCTAAGTTCGCTCGCTTCACTCGCTCGATCAATTATGATAATTATTAAGATTCACAAAGTCATTTTTTGACAGGATGTTGTCTATTTACCTGTATTTGATGAAGTTTCCAAGGCTTTTAAAGGTAGCCGTACCTTCAATTTTGATTTCGAAGAAGTAATAAGAATTTGACAAGAGGGCGTTCCAAAATTGAAGTTCATTACAAGAGAATAGGGCAACTGGTACATTGTTGGCACACCGTAAATCATTACGCGCCCCTTATAAAGCGCCTGAAACAATTATTGCTTGTTAAAGAGCCTCTCGGCCAGGAAAATAATAAAGAAATAGCATGGACTATTACACGACGCTTTTACGCCGATTGTTTTATTACTGAAACGCTGAAATTGCATTATTTTTGTGTGACTGTTAGTAATTAAAAACAATATATTTTCTGTAAAGAAATATACAACTAAGTATACAGTTCACAGTATCAAACACAAGTGAAACAGTCGAGTGTTAACTTCGATAGTCAATCAGTCACCTAAAGATTTTTTACAAAAACAATACTAAATACTTTACCGTACGAAATAAATCGATGTAACACAAAATAGTTTTTAGTTACATTGTAACTGAAGGTAAAATAAACTTTTAGTAGACATAACGAAATTGTGTTCTCTACAAATGTTACTGCCAGTGTTAGCAACAGTAACCAATTTGTTTTCCTTTCCTGACTAGGAAGTTCATTGTTTTCATTACCTCTTCTATCTTTGATAAAGGTAGATATTCTTGACAGCCGGATATTGCATGGCATCTCAACCTGCAATTTCCTCTTTGAAACAGGCTTCAAGGCTTTATGCAACCCATAAAGCCTTTATAAGATTTTACTTTTATATTGGAAACGAGAGAACTCCCAACAACTAAAATGTATCACATGTTTTAATCCCAATAATAATCTATCTTTATACAAAATTCATCGTTTAACTTAGTGTTCTATGATAATGATTAAGTTTGATGCTGTAGAATTTAGATTAAATGGTTTGTCATGTCTGTTTTAACTATTTAGGACTAGACATTTCTATGAAAGCTACCCCTAAGGGATATATAATATGATTGTATGAGATTTTTTAAACGCGCGGTCCGATTGCATTTCTTATAATAGCACGTAGACGTACACTTAGAAAATATTTTTGGAAATACTACTCTAAGGGTGTGAAAAGGGGTAAAATAGGTCTTTGATAGTATTTTCCAAACTACCCTTGAAATATGGAAAGAAAGGTACTTTCATTGTTTAAAAATTCACTATTTATATAATTACCGAAATTCAACCTCTAAGAGGTGCAGGTTGAAGTTTGTGTGAAAAAACATTACGCAGACGAAGTCACTGGGAGTTTCTCCAGTTCAACTAACTTTTTTTTATACAAAATAACAAAAAATAATATATCAAATAACGTAACACCACGTCAGCTACAATAACCAAACCTCATTTGCATAAAGCTTTGATCAAAAACTCAACATCGAATCAAAAGATTCATTTCTACTTAGACCAAATGGTTTTCTGCCGGTGTTTTGACAGGGGACCCTAATCCCAGCGCACCGCGGGACGTCAGTGTGCCTGACGTTTTTCAATTATAACCAGTCGAGTCGTAACACTTTTTGAGACCGAAACTAACACATTGTCACGGCAGTGTCGCTTGTTTACTAAATAGATTGTTTTCCATGGGACAGAGCTTTTTTTTTGTATTTCCGAATTTTTCTTACCCATAAATATTACGGAATACTACTGTGAAAAATGTCGTCTTTTTTCAAATATCAGCTGACGTTTTGGACACAATGTTTTGGACAATTTGTTCGAACTGACACATCTATAAATATCCTCCAAAATCTAAGTTTAGAGCTACTCTTATAGATATTGTAGAAGTATTATGTATGTTAAATTTCAGTCTATCGTATGATTTTCATTTTATCGTATGATTTGTGGTGGATTAGGCGTTTTTTATGGAAGACTAAGTATTTTGTCTGCAGTATTTGAGATCAAAAACCCGAATAAAAATCATCCCTCTCTACTCCTACATGTTCTAACAGATTAATTCTAAAGTAATATTTCAAACCTTCAAAAACAAGCTTCTAAATATATATATAGTCTACCTAAAATGGTTACTTTGAGCAATTTCTTCGTAATTAATTCATTTCTTGAATTCCCAGATCATTAATTTCGACAAAAAATTACATCACTTCGTAATATTAATCATAACATGAATCGTACAAACTTTCAAGTGTGATGATTCATTTGACCTAATTTAAATCATATCGTCAATATAATATTATGATTTTAAGTGGTGCTTTTAGACGTTCTGTCTGTTATATTCCAGAGGTTATGTTACCTAGAATATAAGTACACACTTCGCTGACAGAGACGAACGAAAGTCTTGGTACACTTCGGATCAATTTCAGAAGTTTTACTTCGATCTTTGTTGAATAAGGCGCGTGTATACTGCTGCAGAAAACTGTCTGTTATCAGGAATGTGTTTTTGACAGGTCGCAAATCTCAGAAATTTACGACACAAAGAATATTTTTAATTGATATCAAACTGCGTGCATTTGTTGGCAGCCTTTTTTTACCTGTATTCTATTGATTTAAGTTATAAAATGCAACGATAGACCAGTTTTATATAATAAAAAATAATCTCATCAGCAGTCAAAAGTCCACTCAGTATTTCTTTATTTCCACCCACTATGCACTCACCCTTACACCTACAGCTCAGCATGTACGGAACTTAAACATTCACTTTATTAGCAAACTTGGCTATGAGTAGTCTTTTAGTAATTATACCGGATTATTTTCAAGCTACTGAGCCTCAAACTCGTTTACAACTCATAGGAACATGGGCAATGTTTTATTAGATGCTTGTTTTGTTTTTAGAGACTTGATACAAGAAACCTTATAAAGACAGCGCGCCCAAAATACCTTTTCTTTTTATAAGTCCTCTTTGAGTGACGGTTCGCACCATTCAACCAGGATGACATTATTTTTGACAAAAAATCCTTTACCAAATAATGGGTTTTTAAAAATTATCTAATAGATTATTTGATTAGACTATTCATGAAAAACTATGCTTTACCTACATTGCACTCAACCTACAGCAATTTTATTTGTCCGTAAATACTGCCTTTAGAGACACTTAAAAAATCTGCAAGAAGATATACCTACTGCTACCATAAATTATGACAATTATAGTGCACTATAAAATGCTTGCCAACACTTACATAATGGTTAACGTATTCAATACCAATAGAACAACGTTAATATTATTAACGAAAACATTACATAAATATATGCGTTCACAGTTTAACGTTCATACGTAAAGGTGTCTAAACGCATGGGCATCGAGTCGCACTTGTCGTGTTGGATGTTTGCGGAGCGCTTGTGTTGGCTCGCGTCAAACACACGCCTGCGAGTATGCTGCGACTCTTATGATGAGTTATGGCTGTGTGTGAAGAGACGTATCATGGCTAAAATATCGTAACTGGAATTGGGCGGTCCCACTCAAAAAACCTACAAACTGGTGAATTTTGGATCCCATTTTTAGAACATAAAAAATACTAGCTAGCGCCGGCGACTTTGTTCGCGTGGTACCATGTTAAATTATAGCCTATGTTCTATTCCAGACCATAATCTATTTTTTTACCAAATTTCAATCAGATTTGATAAGCCGTTTCAGCGTGATTGACTAATAAACATCCACACGTCCTAACAAACTTTCAAGTTTATATTAGTAGTAAGTATAGTATAACGTAGGATAGTAGAATTTTGAATATGATTTTAATTATTAAGTAGGTACATCATTTTTTTCAACGTTGAATTCTGTAAATAATCACAATCTTTAAAAATAGTTAGTTTTATCTTATACCTTTAAACGAGCAATTCTCTCGCTAATCTGAATCTCGGAAACGGCTCGACCAATTTTCATGAAATTTAGTATGCAGAGGGTTTCGTGGGTGATAAATCGATCTAGCTAGGTTTCATTTTTATAAAATGTCGTTTACCCCCAAAAAACGAGCAAAGCTCGGTCACCCAGGTACTAATGTAATAATATGACAAAATTATTTTAAATAAACAACCAATTATTTTTCAATTTAATAAAAGTACGAGTATATAACTTAGTAGCTCACCAATTTAGAAATACCTAAACATTGTATCTATTATCGTGCTCACTCGTAAGTATTGAATTTGTTGAATAATTTGGCCGTTTGTAGACCAAGTTGCCCGCGTCTGAAACTCCCAAGTTTTATTAGGATACTTGTAAAATTTTCCTCTATACCGCTGGAAGTGCTTTCGCCTGATTAAATAAGATGAATTTATTGACTTAGACACAATCAACGTTCCGGGTGTGTTTTTTATTATTAGAATTTAAAATCGGACTATATTTCGGTTCAATAAAATCAAAGTTTGACTTTAAAACTGTTTGTATAAATGTATGTATCTAAAACTACTAAATATATCGCCTAATAAAAACGAAATAAAAACTATCTAACTAGTTTGCATTCAATTTTTATTAATATTCAAACTATTTTTAATTATAAATCTCATTATAAAACTGTAGCGGTATATGAAAACGTCCAGTATTCATAAATAATAATGTAGAGTTTATTTGTACCAATTTATTGAAATTAATATCAAATCAAAAAGTTGATGCCTTTGAACGTTAAAGATCTTAAAATACAATGAAACAATTTTTTTATCCGAAAAAATATTTAATTAAAAAGTTATGTCAAACAAAAAACTTTGTAATTGTACAAATGAGGTACTAATTATTAAAACAATTACGTTACTGACTGAAGGTTGGAAGACTCTGTTACTACTTTTTCGGCGCCTAAAAATTTCTTTATTTCTGGTACTTTAAGATAACGAATGCCTTTTGACTTTCAGCATAACAGTTTTTTTCTTTGATGAAAACAAGAGTTTTTGTATTTAAATTCGAGGTGTATATTCTCTTTTTTCAAGTTTACGAGCAAGTTAAACTCAAGCACCTAATTAAAGAGAGAAAGGGGTGTGCGAATGGCATGAAATAGGTTGTATTATTGCGAAGTTTCTAATTTGTTTAGAAATATAATGAAAACTGATAAATTCATTCGAAAGATATCTATTTTAAAACATCTTGATGGTAGATACACACTAAATGAGTCTGTAAATCAAAAAGTATGACGAAGAGCGTTTATTATTTATTTTCAAAGATAACATAGAACAGTTTTTTTTTTAGTCTAAGTACTTAATATTTTTCAGTATTAAAATCAAATTTTTTATGTTGTTTGGAACTGAGTACCGAATATTTTCTTTTCGCAGTATTAATGTTTCTAAAACAAAACTTTACACTCTGCCAGCTTCATCCCATATCACAACTTTAAGGTGTCGCCAAACTTGCGCGTTAAATCGTCCGTGTCGTTACATAAACCTATTTCCCAGTGTCAAAAGACATAAATAAAGTTGGACAAGAAAGTGCGACAGTGTGCCAGTAAAGGCCAGTAAGTAATGAGGGAAAACCCATGGCAAACATATAGTGTAACGGAGGTGCGCCACTCGTTAATTGATTGCCTGGCCGCACCTACACAATTGAGGCTATTGTAGTTTTAAGGCGCATTGTGTGGGAATGATGTAGGACAATGTTTATATGACATAGCCAATATGACGTCCCCCATATTCGTAACTAACCAAACTCCCTGCAACTTAGTTCGATCAATGTTTTTCATAAAATTCGCTCGCCCTCTGTATCACGTAGAGGTTGAATAGAATTTGTTTCTTTTTGTACATCTAGACCCAGAAAAAATCCATCAAATTTTATCTTTGGAGCTTCAGCGTTTTGGGGTCGACGATGATGAATCAGTCAGTCAGTTAGTCAGTTTAAGCTATGTAAATGTGGAAGATCATGCTACAAACCTTAAAAATGTGTTTTAAATCTATTGCTATTTACTTTCAGGAATGTGAGGATCTGTTTTTTTTCTTTTCTTAAATTAATATTTTTCATTCATGGCATCATGTCAAGTCGAAAAAAAAAAACAATTTATATGAAAAAATCGACAATACTTGTTTTACAAAAAGGTTCTAAAAATTCTATTAAAATCTCAATAATAGACTGTTATTTATGGGTTATTTATAAATGATAGCTGATAAATTGTCATTTACACCAAAAATTTTGCAATTCAATCAACCATTTTTCGTTTGCACTAAAATAATAATATACGTGCGTCTGTGTGGTACCTACATAAAGTAATGAAGTGAAACGGTTTGCTTTGACATGGAAATCTCATTAATATTATTGAAAATGATCGGATATTGAATTGAAATTTATTGGTAGAATGACAAATATTTGCAAACCAAATGATGCATCTGTTTGTAGATATGTAGGTGCATACGATTTATAATAACTTAATGCTAGTTAGAATGCTCCTAGCCTCCTCCTACCTCCTAGGTATATAATACTTTTTTGAATACAAAAACAACGAAAGTTTTATACCTATACTATACTAAATTCACATGATGAACTTTTCTGGTTACAAACTAAAATTGATCTCATCGACTTTGTACCTAATTTAAACGTTGAATTAGTTTTAGTTTAGTTTAGCTAAAGTCCAAAGTCTAAAAATGTTATTATTAGAATATTCAAAACAAAAATATATGCGCCATTTTTTTTTTACACGCTATAGGCATTCTAGGTAGGTACCTATATCGAGCTGTCGACCTGAAACGCCTATAAAGCTGATCAACGATAGTCTTGTATGTAAGAACATGCAAGTCACTTGTCTTGATGTGACCAGCCGTCTAATAACGAAGGAGGTCAGATGCGGTGCTGGCATGGAAGACAATTTCCGTTCAGAATTGCAGCCGTAATAGGCCATCTTGCGGTCAATTCATTGACGCATCTCCACGTCGTGATTGGAAGGAAATGAACATCATATATGATTCTGTGTTCCCAATGTATCAAAAGCGCAGGGAAAATTTTCTAATGTTATTTGCGTCTCGAATCTCTGAGAACTATTAATTTTTAACCAAAATAATAATATGTATAAGTAAATTATAGTGGCAATTAATCCAATCATCACAATATTTAAGCAAAGTATAGGCAATTATTGCGTGTAAAGCTGAGATATTCAATTTTAAAATATATATGAGTAATATAAAGGCGGTTATTTTTTCTTTCTTAGGTACATAAGTAAAAATACATGAAATTGAGCAACAGAAATATTACACAGAGACACTCAAAAAGCCAATCACACTCAAAGCAGAAGGATCCTGTTCCGACCCAGAAAACTCGCGTATCAAAGTCACATAATAATTAGGCAAAGGTACTTTCATCCCATATAGTTTGTCCGTCCCGACCGCTGATCAAAAAAGGGCGAAAAGGCCACTTTCCGCACCAATTAATTGCCACAAGCATTTAGTCCTATGAAAGTGGAAACAGGCAAATTCAATTTGAGCGGCATACTGCGGGCCTTTGACCGGCGCGCACAGTCACAATTTGACTATACTAGCTTCCGGAGTGTAGTATCTCGATTACGCGCCGATTTTATAGAATCTTTCTTACCAGTTCACTTTTTTCTCGTGTATGTTTGATGTGAAACATATTGACTAATCAGCAAAAAAATTAAAACAGTTTATGTCGCTTACTCTACAGCTGTAATTTTATAAAATTGGCATTTTAATTGTTTGTATACTTGCATGACTTGGCTCTCTGGTCCATAAATGAAACTACAGCCAAATTAATAATTCATTTGAATGATTCTCATTTACTACTAAAGTAAAGAAAACAGTAAAGTTGTTTCCACCGTATTTGTTTTACTTGAACAAGATGATTTCAATAAAGTCTCCCGTTTGTTTCTCTACTTCATATTATTCCTGCACGCTCGGCTGCTTCGCTCACTCAACTTTGATTCGAATTCATGATTTAAGAAATTTCTGTAGCGTTTTAATTAATTCGAGTAACTGAGCTATAGGAGCTTTAGGCGAGGAAATTTGATACAGGTTTGGAATAGTAATAGATGGATTAGGTTAGTTATATTTATAAATCGCAAGTCGTACATGGGTTATATACGCCGATATTTTTCTTGTAACGCTCTGATATTATGTACCTACATCATATTTGACCACAAACCCAGAACTGCTGTGGCCATGATGTGTGACACGAACATAGAAAAGCTTTTATGTACCTAGGCAAAGTCAGGTTGTGCAAGAATATAGACAAAGAACAAAGAAATGAGTAAAAGCAAAATATAAAATAAAAAAAATAATAAATATGATCACGACTGTAATCCCCAGGTTCGGTATATACTTCCTCAGATCTTTAGTTACTTAGACCTTTGAGGATATCTAAAGGGGGTAGTCAGAGGCAAGTCCAAACATGACTTTTGGTGACATGACATGCCCACATTTTGCACAGTAGTTAGTATTCCGTACGTGACAGGTTGCAAGCCCATCGCCGCTTATAAGAATACTAACCTATGATACATACCTTCGAATTTTTGGTTCTAGGGTATGCCGGTTTCCTCACGATGTTTTCCTTCACCGTTTAAGAGCACTGGCATTGTGCACATAAATTTTTCGAATGGAAAAACTCATTGGTGCACGACCAGGTTTGAACCCACGACCTTCGGATCGTGAGGCCGGGGTGCTACCGCTACACCACCAGCGCTAAAGTAAAATATCCACTAAAGAAAACTGTTCAAACGAGAACTTTATACAATTTCAATACACCAAGTAGAGTTGTGAGTTGATGACCGATATAGTAAGACCTTTGTCATGAACTATTCAAATCATAATAATATTGTCTAACCTTGATATAGTATAATTTGGATTCTAAAGAAAAACGATGAAGACTTGCAAATAAATCTCATTCCACCCGAAAACTTTATAATACATCCTTTGCAGCGCAGATTAAAAGCGCTTGTTTGGCTTAGCGGAAAGAAGCAGAGGGCGATGTTTGTACGAGGCTTAGTGAAAGTTACGTAGATCCAAACTACGTGACGTAATTAAGTTTGAGCCCAGCACCCATTCGGAGGCTTAGTTTCGTCTACCCGCAAGGGAGCAAGTAAAGAAGCTCATTTTAGGCTGCTTCAAGCGCTTGATGGTGTTCTGAAATTAACTTCGAAGGAAGTTCGCGTATCAGTAAAACGATACGCTGATACTAGTTGGTACCTGCAGATACTTTTTAAAATTTTTAATTGTCTTCATTAAGGATACCACACAAGATGAAAGCCTAGTTATTTGAATCAAATGTAAATGTTACATATTGCTCAAAAACTTTTGTTGAAACCCACATCAGTATTTGTAAAAGGAGCAGCTATTTATTTTTAAAACTAAACCCTATCAACTACCTAGATTAAAAACTTTCTAAAATATTTTGCCAAAAGTTATTCTATAACTAACGAATAATCCCAATTAAAGCTACCAAAATCCAAGTCAATTATTACTAAATCACATCGTATAATATGAAATGTTTGCCTTTGGGAGGGTAATGGTCGATTTAAACTAAGTAGAGGTTAACTATTGGGTAGCCGCTCTCACGGGACGTAACGACATGCCATCTAATGAAGCTATGGCCAAGAGTATCGTCTTTGAACGTACATACCTAGGGTAGAGAAACAAGAATTTAGATGAACATTGTGTATCTAAATCTCCTACATAATTTTTTATTTTTCATTTTGTTCAGAAAGCAGACAAGTAAATAATTACCAATTATGTTTTTGCAAATCATATCAAATCAAAATATGTTTATTTTCAATAGAATCACAGGGATCACTTTGAAACGTCTTACATACTAGGTGAGTCTAAGTGCCAGTTCCAGTCCTATCCCCAGTGCGAGAAGAAACTCGCTGGGCCCTAGCGCTTTTTTTTGTATGATCCTTGTTAATTTTGTAAGGAATACCTAGCAGAGTTGGAGCTGATTCATCCCAAGCTTTTTATCATCTAAGTACTCTGATATTTTATAGTAAGCTTTTCTAGACAGTTTCTGTTTAATTACATTTTTGAATTTTCCAATTGATAAATCCAGCATGTCACTTGGGATCTTGTTATAGAACCGTACACATTGCCCTTTAAAGGATTTACTAACTTTAGTGAGCCTAACCGTGGGAACAGCGAGTTTATTTTTAAGTCTAGTATTAACATTATGATTATCACTATTTTTCCTAAATAAAATAAATTAATGTTTTTGTGAACATACATCAAGTTTTATACTGACATGGCATTGTCATGATGTTTATTTCTTTAAACTTATCTCTAAGAGATTCTCTAGGACCCATGTTATAAATTGCACGAACAGCCCTCTTCTGCAACACAAATATAGTATTAATATCTGAAGCACTCCCCCATAACAAAATGCCGTAAGACATAATGCTATGAAAGTAGCTGAAATATACAAGTCTAGCAATTTCTACGTCGGTGAAATGACGGATCTTTTTAACTGCATATGCTGCAGAGCTAAGTCTCTTCGACAATTTATCAAAGTGCGGGCCCCATTGAAGCTTATTATCTAAAGTTATGCATAAGAATACTGTGGTGTCCACAAGATCTATATTTTCGTTATTTATTTTTATATTGGTATCTAATTGTCGAACATTTGGTAGTACAAAACGAACACATTTCGTTTTCTTTTCATTTAGTAATAAGTTGTTTACATTAAACCATTTTACAATTTTAGAGATTGCATTATTCACTTCGTCAAAATTAGTCATACGCCGCTTTTGTTTAAATAAAAGTGACGTGTCATCAGCAAACAGTACAATCTCCTGATCATCCCTGACAAGTTTGGGTAGATATATATTAAAAACAAAAAAGGCCCTAATATTGATCCTTGTGGTACACCCATTGTTACCACTGACCCCGGAGAACGTTTCCCATTTACTTCAACTCGCTGTAGTCTGTCAGTGAGGTAAGATGTTAAAAGATTAAGTGCAACCCCCCTAACACCATAGTGATGGAGTTTCATGATTAATGTTTCATGGTGCACACAATCAAATGCTTTAGATACATCACAAAAAATACCTAAGGCATCGTGAGATTCCTCCCAGGTATTGAAAATATGTGATACCAACTCAACACCGGCATCAGTGGTTGAGCGGCCCTTTGTAAATCCGAATTGTTTTTTATCAAGTAAATTATTAATGTTAAAATGTCTTTGTAATTGATTAAGAATAAGTTTTTCAAATATTTTACTAAATGTAGGTAACACTGATATTGGTCGAAAATTATAAGGATCTGAATGACTACCAGATTTGAACAGAGGTGTAATCTTGCTATGTTTCATCAAATTAGGAAAGACACCACTGTCAATACATTTGTTAAATATAAAAGCTAGGTCAGGTGCAATAATTTCAATCAATGGTTTTACAACGCTAACAGAACCGCCCCAGAGGTCAGTGGTCTTTTTAACATTAATCAGTTTAAATGCCTTAATGATGTCGTTATGGTTCACTTAATCAAAATGGAATGTTACATCACATTCCGGTAAACTATCTTTTAATATAGATTGCGCGATTACAGGTGAAGAGTTTAAAGATTTTGTAGTAGAGACTGGAATGTCAGTACAGTAAAGAATGTTTCAAATGCCTTTGCTACATCATTATCTTGGTTGATTGTTGTATTGTTAAAGTTTAAATTGAATACATTACTATGAGTTTTGACTTTTCCAGTCTCACTATTAATAATTTTCCAAGTAGTTTTGATTTTATCCTGCATTACATTAAACTAAAAAGAATAAATGAAATCTAGGCAAAAAGAGAACAGAGTCAATTATACGAGTATATATTATGTATGTACATATAATATTTAGGTAAATATTTATAATATCGTTAATTTTTACCTTTCACCCTCATTACATTTCATACAGCGCGTCAGTTTAGGGTAGGTACTCATGGTCTGTCCTTTTTATAACCTCTTACACTTACTTAAAATCTCAGCGTACAACTTAAACGTAATCCTACAAACCTACAATCAATTTGATCTGATTTGATGTATAACATCATAATTTGTTGCGTTTTTTATTACACTTCTTTATTTTTTATCTATATTAATATCATCCAAACTTATAATTTCTCAATGTTAGGCGCAGGCATGTTGTGTTATAAAAATATAATCATAACATGTATTTATTTCAACAATCTGAAACTCAACTGAAAATAGCAGCCATATTGAATTTTCCGACATGATCCAGACGGATCCGACGATAACTCATTTATCAAAATCTGCTCAGCCTTTTGAGCTAGAGCGATAGCTAAATTAACTTACACACACAATACATACACCACAAACTCATAACCCTCCATCCTCGCAGTCGGGTAAAAATAGATAGAACTATAAAATATTTCAGTCAAGTGCCCTAGCTACGATCATTAATAATAAGAGTTTGTCCTTTTCAGGCTCTGTTTGCAGTGACATTGTTAACGCCGATGACACCCACTTCACCTTCGGTACCCCTAGCACGATTTTACAGCACTACCATCGATCTACTCCACCGTATTATGTGAAGCAAGTTGGGTACAGAGCGTGGCTTGGTACCTTGCAATATGAGATTTGCGACCAATATGATAACCATAAAAACTTGTGCTACAGGCACAGTACTTTAGTCCGCTGCTCGTTACAGATTGTCTAAGTTAATATACATTTTGTTGACTTGATAAAATAGTGTTTAGTGTTTACTGAATTTATAAAAAGTAACTTTTTGACTTAATATTACATGTCTTGTATCATTGAACAATACATATTTTACAAGAGAAGCAATCATTCATTCATTCAATCATTATTTTTAAGATAAACAAAGAGCACTGCACAGTGCACAGTACAATAAGTGTAATATTTGGCATGGGAATTTATAGTTTTCTCATAAATAGGTACGCCTATTTAAACACAAAACAATAATACAAAATGAAATAACAAGGCATAAAACAGATTAAAAAAACAGCATTTCTCACCATGAAATTACTGTCCTGACAATCATTATCATGTTCAATAATGTGCAATGATGAATCACGAAAACCTTATCGTTTCCGTTGTAGACTAAACCCACATTTGTCACGCGGGTTTGTACGTGTCACGGCAAAATGTCTGTGCTTTGTCACGAAGTCCCTTAAAAATCTGTCAAATTGTCACGCGTATTTTTCTACGGTACGGAGCCACGGTTACGTCATAAAAAAAATTGACTCAATTATTATATGATTTTGTTAAAAGAATTACACGTTTTCGAAATTCAATGAATATATTTTCATGTTTACATTAAGATACAAGGTTGTACTGAATACTGTTTGTAGCAAATAAAACGGCCGTTACTCTAGGAGTAATGCTACCATTATTAACATCTAAGTACATATTTTAATTTAAAAAAAAAATCTTCTTTAAATGTTGAACAACGTCAAATGGGCACAAAAAGCCTTAATATACCGCAAGAAGACAGGAGCGAGTCTTAACAATCATAGACAGTGACAACCATTGTTGGTTGGCAGCGGAGTGCAAAGTAAAGCCCTTGGGACAGTAATGCACCGAGTCTCCTTGATGTACGCAGTAGAATAATAACGATAGTTATTTAATAAAAATCAACGACGTAATAGTAATCCCTTTAAAGTCCTGTGGTTTTAATTAAAAAAAACCACCAGCAGTTTTTTTTAATAAATTCGTATAAGTAAGTGTCATAAAAAAACATTTCTCTATTCAAAAATGCTCAACACATACACTAAAAAAAATAATTCAATGGCGTCGCCGTAATTCTGGCCAGCATAGAAACTGTTCATTGAAGTATTGTTATGGTATACGTACCAATGCAAGAAAAGAACGAAGATGTGTACTAGCTAATGCGTTTAATATATAAAAGGTGGCACTTTCTACTCACATATTTTATTCAAAACGCCGTGAGTGCGGCCAACGAACGAGTCCTAATGAATTTTGTGAAGGTGGCGCCCCAACAGGGGCAGCTTTTACGTATTCTAATGGCTGTCTGATTTGCGTTTCCTGTTTGTTGAGGAAAAAAATAAGTGTAAGAAAAGAAAGAGAAAAACAATGCATTTTATGTTTGTAAATAATAAGCGATGAAAAAAGGTGGTATTTAACGAAAATGGCATCCAAACTGTGACAAACTAATTGTGAACAAAAATATTTTTTAATTTTTTACCTACCAGTTTTAAAGTTATTGTATAAAATACTTTTTAAGGCTACAAAAAAGGCTTATTACCGGTAACTAACCCCTATTCTATCGTTCTGAACGTAGTTCGACGACTACTTGCTTATTGGCTAATAATATTAAATATTTTTTGTGACAGACACTTATATTTTCTTTTTATGAGCAGTAATAAAAAATGTATTATGTTTTGGCAACTTCTTTTCAAAAAAGCAACTCAAGACTTGCACAAAGCACTCTTAACCCCTTTTTAGAAGTTCTCACAAAAGTCAAAAACATCACTAGCGAACAGACGTCCACAGCAAAGGTAAAAAGACTCATTCTTTTGACAAATACGGGGGAACGGTTGCCGAGGATACAATTTGCGCTAAAGGTGGCGTGGTTTCTTTCCAACGTGACGAGGGTAAGGGTGAGGTTAGAGTTGAAGCGGAAATCAAAAATATTATATTGTATGTAGTGAAAACTCGTGTAATATTAATCATTCAGTAGGATACTATACAGAAAAATTGCTCTTAGAGATTAAGTACCTGATTGGCCGAGCTTTGCTCGGTTTTTTTTCTCGTAAATCTGGTTTTTTGGAAAATGAAACCTAGCTAGATCGAATTATCGCCGCCGAAAGCCCCTCCATACTAAACTTCATGAAAATCGTTGGAGCCGTTTCCGAGATTCAGATTATATATAGGTATATACATTATACAAGAATTGCTCGTTTAAAGGGATAAGATGTAGTGAAAACGCGTGTAATAATAAATTAATCATTCAGTAGGGGATACTATACAGAAAAATTGCTCTTAGAGATTGATTTAAAGTAATATACATTATATGTAAGTTTATGTGATTAGTTACATGGGCTTAAGTAGACTACCAGATTGTAAATAACATTTTACTGATCGATAGGTACTAGCTAGATGGTAATTACATTTGCAAAAAGTACTCGTACCTAACTTGTAGTTACCAATAGGTAATTCGGTTTGTTTTAGGTATAATGTATTTGTCCGTTCCCGACACTTTAAAATGTATTGATCCAAACAGAAGATGTATCCGTCCGCTTACAATTCCAAGAAAACATTTCTACGTGATTATTCTAATAGTATTCAACATAGTTTAGTTTATTTGGCCAACGCTAGTGTCTCACACACGAGCCATACAAAAAGCAGCGTGACTGCGGTAAGGAACTGAGCATTTCTAATGCAAATGTGGATACGTGGTTCATTATGTTCTGATTTTAGAGCGTTTAGTGGGAGAGGGGATTTCTTCGCGTTTCTTTGTCGTTTGCCAGGAAATGCCACGTTGTAAAGTAAGCATAAAGTAAGGCGGAGTGGTTGCGAAATTAAATTTTACCTTGACTCTGATTCTTGAGATTCTGTTTGAACTCCATCTTGCTTTCAGCTTACAAACAAACAAAATAATATGATATTTCGTGTTCGAGAGCGCGAGTCTGTGATATCCATTGTTTACAAACCAATATAATAGTGTTATGGAGTTCGTTAAACAAATAATATGACAGAATAAACATTTATCATGCTACAAAGCTAAATTCACACGTCCCTCAAGAAAACATAATATCTGTCTAAAACAGGGATTATTCATAAACGCAAAATACATTCGTAGTTACAATGGCTGCACGTCACTATTCTGTAAGACGGCGTTTTTGCCGAGCGAGCGCCTCTAGACCGCAAGTAATTCAAAACATTAATTTTCCTAATGGAGTAAAGCCCCGCTAAGCCCGACGACAGAAAACGAATGTCGAGAGAAGTCACTAGGTGTCTCCGTGCGTAAACACCGACTGTTGCGCTTCCCCCTTCCCGCCCAGTCTTAATTAATTAAAATGCAAACCGCTGACTCTAGTGAGTTATTCATCTCGCATTACGATTGCTACTTTGATTTACAGAATAGTGTCGTGTTGATTTTAATTGTTGAAACGTTTGAACTTTTGAGACTTGTTTTTAAGCAACAAAAGCCTTATTAGATCAAAAATTGTTCCAGATCTGTCTTCTTTTACAAAAAAATAACTAATTTACAACTCTTAAAAACAAAGAGAAGGGCATCATCTTTAGGAATTTCGAGTTCTCCGGTTTTTTATATGGACTTTTTTGAAGATTGCGATTGAGGCTATATATTTAAGGTAAGTATATTTATAATTTTTTTTTCGCTTTTTGTTTAAAATATATTATGTAGGTTTCACAACTTATTGCTAAAATGTTTGAACGATTCAGCCGCGTTCCACGTACGTTGTCGCGCATTCGTTGCGAGACTTCATTTCCTTTCGGTGATGGATGACGGTGTATCTTCAATGAGATTTATAATGGTGTGTCACATTCCTGGCGCGTGATGTGTGGTCCTAGGGATTGATGCTTGGGTCGTGGCTGCTATAACTTCAAATAAAATTATCCAAGCGCAAGCTAGAATTGCGAACTTTGCGATGAGAAACCATCGCAAACCTAGAGAACTAGAGAACAAATGAGACAGAAAAAAAAAGAATTGTAAGAATAATTGGCAAAGATAAAATTATAGTCTACCCAGTCTAATTTTCGGCTATTAAGGACAGATGGATTACGTCAACAACTCACAAGCACGTACCTAACCTTGCATCAACCTTACCCGCTAGACTATCGTAATGTAATTGCAACGGGTCGAAAACGCCCGTCCAAACCAAGAGGAAAATTTTCTTAAAAGGTTGTCCATAGACTAAGGCAGCACGCGACCATTACTTATGCATTAACCTGGCCAAAGCGGTCCCTTAGGCCCCACTGGCTCATGATTTTATTCCGTTCCTTGCCTATTCTTTTTGACAGTGTGAGTGTTAGTGTAATTGGTTTTTCATTGTTTTTTATGAACCTTTTTTTGCTATTTGATATGAATTCGTAACGTACATTTTTTATTACTTTGTAGATTATTTTTATAGTCACGATCATGTCGTAGCGATCAACAATAATGACATGCATAACAAGACTCCAAGTCGTATTCGAAGCAAATTGACATGAATGCTCGTATCAAAACATACTTTTCTTCAGACACAAATATTTTCTATCAATAAAAATCCAACAATCGTTGCTAGGAATCAAATAAATACTATTGAGGACTTCCTGTGGACGGCATTCAGTGAAAAAATAAAATAGACTGCCTTCCTGCTTTCAATATGGAACCTCGACATGAGAAAAGCGGCTGAAAATAAAGCCGAGTTTACATTTAAAAAATAATTAATTCTCTTGTATTTTTAAATTGAGTTTTTTTTGCATAAGGATAAGGGCAAAGTTTTAAATAAAAATGGCGATGGTATTAACTGCTCTCTGATAATATATAAAAACATGAATAAATTAAAATAACGACTTAGACAATGATATATTTTTTTAAACTTACGCGATCTGAACACATTATTATTAATATTAAACGGGTATTTTTCGAAAAATAGGTTTGTAAATAAAACGCGATAAAAACCTTTTAATACTAATAACAATTATATATTTTCGTCGTTTAAAGAATGATAGCCAAATACAATGAGACGCGCAGAAATGCTGAGAAAATTGCCCTAAAGAATAAAAATACACTAAAAATCTTATCCAATGGCAACCGAAGCGGAAAACACCATAGATAATATGAGATTATAGCGTGAATCCGCGCACTTGTTGTACGCACTGAGTTATATTAGCATAAACGCGCCTTTATGTGTTCTGTTATGAGCATTACTACGTTATTATGTATAGTATGATTTAATAAAACGGAATTAGGATATTGTACAGTGAGGGGAGAGGACATGAAGAATTGTGATTCTGTGAAGTGTAGATTATCTACTAAGATAAAGGTGTCCCGTAACGGCAATCAAACCCACATCTCCCAAGCCGCTATGCACCCTCCCCCCCTCTTCTCACTAGGTCTTTAAACTTGTGTGGTGAAAATAATAACAGAATAATGAAATTAACTCATCTACATTGAGAAAAAGACATTTGGAAAAATTCAAGCGGGTTATGCCCAAACATCTTTTTCTTCGTATCATTCACTAGTTCTTGCAAACCAGTGTGGTGAAAGGATTACATAACACCTCAGAGCCTCTTTTCATGCATTAATCCGATTCATACTCTCCAGCATGGAATCGAGCATAACCCATATATCACCAAAACCTCTTTTCTTCACTTAGTTTCTTTCAAGATGTGACGTTTCATATGATTTTGAATAGTGGGGGATGAAGCTCATTTTATAACAAGATGATTTACTGATCAACTAAGTTTAGCAAAAAATAGTTGAGCATAAAAGGTTCGGTATTACAAGCTATCACCTATTGCTCAACTGCTCAACTAGTTGGGCAATAGGGAATAACGGATTTGTTGAACATTTCGGAGCATGTGTTTTCACTTGTGTGTTTTTACCATCAGAAATAAACAGTGTTTTCTTACTATACTATTGCCACCGAGTATTTCGTACGAACAAATTGAAAAGCCTGTTTCTTTGCACCGGAAGGTAGTCTAAATTACGTCACATCCGCGATCATTGCGGTCGGGCACGGGCCTTAACCGGTAGGCCATTGCAATAACTCTTGACCTTCATCGGCCCGGTTATTGCCAGTTCATAATATAAAGGTTGTTTAGCTGTTATTTTATTGTTTTGGGGTGTGTGGCACGCTGGTCGGTTTGTTAGGTACGTATTGGTTCATATATCAAGCGTGACTAATCTTATACCTTTAAACGAGCAATTCTTGTATATATGTATATATATTATATATATAATCTGAATCTCGGAAACGGCTCTATCGATTTTCATGAAGTTAAGTATGGTTTCGGGGGCGATAAATCGATCTAGCTAGATTTCATTTTCCAAAAAACAAGATTTACCAAAAAAAACCGAGAAAAGCTCGGTCAACCAGGAACTACTTTATTTAAACGTTTCAACATAATTTAGTTTTATAGTTGTTATAGATTAATCAATATTGTCTATGCGGTAGACTATTGTCTATGCGGTAGACAGAAACATCAGTGTTTGCTTTTAGAGCAAACTATGCGATAACTTATTGCTTTTTGCAGCACACACTGCACACACTTTTATTTTTTATTTTTTTTATTTTGCACCTGTTTTTTTTAAGCTGTAACATCATCTCATCCACATGTTGTATATTACTATTTTTTTTAGAGAGCTAGTTATGTTGTTACTTTTGATACATACCTATATTTATTTACCTATTGTGTATTGCAGAAGCAAATAAATGTCTACCTATCTAAACATTGTAAACACGTTATGAATGCACCACAAATGCTCATCCAAAAAAAAACACAATTTCAGGCACCTTTAAGTCTACGAAAATAATCGTCTCTATAAACAATGGTGCTGTAGCATCATTCCATAAATAGATCTCGATGGGGATGCTATTTGGCCATTTCCTGTGACACACTCGCACGATTAGCAGATTCACAAATCAGACCTCCCACTAGGGCAATTATGCAGAGATTGCTGATAAGCTCGGGTTTTATGAGCTGACGATGGCAAGATTTATAAAAAAATTATGATCGCGGCTGTAATCCCTGGGCTCGGTAGATCTCCTCACATCTGGTACTTAGATCTTTGAAGATATCAAAAGAGGGTTAGTCAGAGGCACGACCAAACATGACATTTGGTACATAAATGTCCAAATTTTGCATAGTAGTTAGTATTTAGTACGTGACAGGTTGCAAGCCCATCGCCGCTTATAAGAATACTAACCTATGACACACGCCTTAGAATTTTTGATTATAGGGTATGCCGGTTTCCTCACCATGTTTTCCATGACCGTTTAAAAGCACTGGCATTGCGCACGTAAATTTTTCGAATGGAAAAACTCATTGGTACATGAACAGGTTTGAACCCACGACCTTTGAATCGTGAAGCAGGGGTGCTACCACTACTACACCACCAGTGTCTATTATCATTTCTAACAAAAATAAGAGGTTTGTGCGTTTTAAAACAACACTTTAAACCTTTTCACCACTCTATGTTTATACTTATACAAAGATAATTTAGATCTCTTGCTCCTCTAGGGATCTGATTGGTTGTAGCTGCTCTAGCACTATGTAAAAGTGTACTAGAAGTGTGAAAGAGAACCCCTTTGGGGTCCTTAGAAGTTGAGTTAAAGTTCATTATGAAAACAACTTTACGAAAGCAAAGTCCCAAGCATTCCATTACAATGATCGTGAACGCATTCATTTGTTTATATATTTTTTTAATGAACTCAGACGCAAAGCTTATCAATGTGAAATTAAAAAGTGCAACTTTGAAACTCGTATCATAGTTGGCAAGCCGAGTCTCGCAAAACATTTTATAGTTAACTTAATTAGCAGTTTAACTCGTTTGATTTTTTTTATCATATTACCCAGCTCAAACTTTTTATTGCAGCTTACTTAAAGTTACTTATTACAGTATTCATAAAAACATTTGGAGTACCATACCCACTGTCGCTAAATAAATATATCGGTATTTGACATATCATAACATTATGTAAAGGAAGGTGTATAGGGGTAAATTATACAATTATGTATTAAAAAAAAAAAAAAAATATGATCACGACTGTAATCCCCAGGCTCGGTAGATATCTCCTCAGATCTTTAGTTACTTAGATCTTTGAGGATATCTAAAGAGGGTAGTCAGAGGCAAGTCCAAACATGACATTTGGTACATGCCCACATTTTGCACAATAGTTAGTATTCCGTACGTGACAGGTTGCAAGCCCATCGCCGCTTATAAGAATACTAACCTATGACACATACCTTCGAATTTTTGGTATTATATATTATGTATTATAGCTATAGAATAAAGTTGTTTTTTTTAAACACCTGGTCTTCCCGGTTCTCTGGATAAAATATCATAAGTCGGTATGTTTATACCTCAAAGGTTATGTAATTGCAACATTTTTACTAATCACATAAAATAAAAAAACGTGACACAAAACGCAGCCTAACGCCGAGAGCTACGGCACGAACAATAAAGCTCGCATGAGTTCATAAAGAAAAAAATATGTAATATACGAGTGACATTACGAACATAATAATATAAAAGCATTCTTCCTGTCGTGCAGTCCTGATTCTCGCTTCCTTTATTAGCCGACGTCCTGGTTTACGCTGACGACTTTTTTATTTCTGGTTATCTGTCTACGAGACGTGTTTTTGCCGTTTTTAGGGGCCCATACCGCAAAAGGAAAAAAACGGACATTGAAAAAAACTTCCGGTCGAAATTAAAAATCGGTTCGTTTTTTGTGACAAATCTGTTTACTGTTGACAAAGACGTCTGTGATGACTGTTCTGTTGTGAAAAAATTTTGCCAGTTCAGTGAAAAATAAACCTTTACCACTGCACTTTTAAATTAATTAGATGTTTCGTCTTATTAAATTTATAGTACATAGGGTAAAGCAATGAGTTAAACTTCAGAACCATCGCCTCGCGATCTGTCTCGCTCCTGATAGCTTTTTAAACATCTTTTCCCGTCGTAAAATAATTTTTGACGTAAACATTTTAGGGTTAATAAAGTGATGCAGTCGCGAGAGTTCATGTAATAACTACTTGAGTAGTGAGCGAAATGTTTTACAGCTTTTTTCATAATATCATAATAAAAACAACATTCTGCTTTATAACAAAATTCTGTGCATTTTGCGCAAAGTGTAAAAATTTCAAGTTGAATATTAAAGTATTTTAATAATCAGAGACGCCTATTTACGAATACCAAAAATTAAATATTCTAAGAAAAAATCTAGATACCTATACCTTTTAATTTTCGTATGTTATTTTTTACTGCTTAGTATATAAGAAATGTGAAATAATGTAAAGAAATGTATAGTTGTATAAGAAAAACAAGGATAATACATAATTTCGTCTTAGTACATTACAAATCCATTAATAAGAAATTCCGCAGAAATTAATAAAGAAAAAAGTTACATAAACTAAACAGTTGTCTGATGTTATGCGAATTTAATAACTAATTAAAATAATTTAACATACATACTCCTAGATAAAATAATTATCATTAATAAAATGCCAAAATATTTAATATATTCAAATAAGTTATAACAATGATTTGAATATATTAAGGTTAAAACTAATTATGAAAGTGCAATACCAAGTCGTGAACCGATATTTAACGAAGTAACGATCCACAAGGGAGGCAACACTATAAAGCTAGTGTTAATATGTGACAAAACACTTGAGGTGTGTTTATAGTCCCCAGAAGAAAAGATAAATGTATAGTAGTTTTGCTTTGTTTTGGAGTAAGTAGTGCGTGCCATCGGGAAAATACGCACTTTATAAGATACTAGCTTCAGCTCGCGGCTTTGCTCGTGAGGTACCTACATAAAATATAGCCTATGTTACTCAGGGATAATGTAGCATTCTAATGGTGAAAGAATTTTTGAAATCGAACCAGTAGTTTTTGAGTTTATTCGTTACAAACAAAAATACAAAAATACAAAACTTTCCTCTATAATCTATATAATATAATAAATAAATAAATAAAAAAAAAAAACAAATTAAATGCCTGCTATTTAGGTGTTTGACCTCACTAGTAGCTAAAAAGTCTTTAAGCGAACTCTTCTTGAAATATAACCAGTATAACCTCTATTGAAGTGGGTGGTTGAAGCTCGTAAAATATGATTCTGTAATACTATGTTCTGATAATAATACGGATAACGGATTGGCAGTATGTGGTTTTAACGTGACATTATTTGCTTTAACGAGTTATAAAATAAACTGATTTTGCGTCGCCATTTAGCATGTCAATGGTTTTCGCATCTGCTGAAACCGTGAAAACATAATGATCATTCGAACATAATACCTAAATGCCCATCTCCTTTACCTGGGACCCAACATCTTCAGAAAATGAGCCATAACATAAATCTTTAGGCGTTTCATTGCCATCATAAAAATCTTACTTCGCATTAAATTGTAACAGACGTTCCAATTGTGGCAACGCGCGACCTAATCGCTACAAGTTGATTCAAATTACAAACAAAAATACAATCATATTTTTATATCTACATGTTTTTTTGCGACGATTTTGTTGGTAACTGATGTAATGTTTTGAAATCGATAGATGAGTTATTCATGATGATCAGGAACTTAGGGTGTGGAACTCTTTTTAATTTTACTGGTTAATATTTTTACATTTCTATTAAACTGGCTAGAGATTAAATCTCGTCGTGCAGTATTGTACTGCGTTGAGTATTAATTATTATTGCGTTTAGCAAGCTATTCCATACATCTATCCCCGAAAAAGTAATTTAAACAAATCTATACTTCGTACAGAGTTCAAAAAATCAATTTTTAAACTAGCTATAGCCTTCTTCAAAGGAATGTCAAGTAATTCAAACGCAGCAAAGATTTTTGTATAAAATGCGCAAAAACCATTTTTGAACGATTTTACCTAAATTGCAGGGCTTTGGTATAAGCAGTAATTCCAAAGCAATTTAATAGAAACATAGTTCTATAGTAGGATTATATTAAAATCTAGCAAGAGAACTTCTGATAAAATATTGACCGACCAGCGGACCGAATTCAGATCTTCCCGTGACGTCATACGCATAATATGATTAACTAACTCTCTCTACTGCACCCTTCACCTGAATTTTGGAAATTCTTTAAATGCAACTTGACACTGAAGAAAGTTAAACGTATACCAAGCATTTCAAGTCCCTGAGGACTTAATATGGTTTAAACATTCAATTCAAAGCCTTCAATGAGTTTTTTTTATTTTTGCTAGATATAAAATACATTAAGACACATTTGAGCTATCTAAAGCCCTTGAGAAACAATCTAAATTTTTATAAAAAAATTTACTTCTTGAATTATATTTTTACACTGAACTTAGCCCCGTAGGCGTAAGCGTACATTTATTTTTGTACGAGCGTTTCGCGAATGTCAAAGAAACTTGAACCTTACGCCACACTCCAAGGCAGGGATAGTCGAATAAGGTCGGCAGTTGAATCCACTACGGCGGGATTACCATAATTGATATTAATGTACTAGGAAAGGTTTAATTAAACAGGACAAAGTAAGTCTCGAGAACTCGTAAATTGCGCAGAGCACTATTTCGACCATTTTCCGTGTCTCAAATTGCTTTTGTATTTGGTTTTTATTACGTTGGTATTCTTAGAGCAATAAAATAAATTTTAATATTGGGATATTTAAAAAACATTTTTAATTATGCAATCATTTTTTAAAAGTTTTATTCAAAAAATAATGCATAGAAATAAAAAAAACAATGAGGTTAGTACGAGTATATTCACTCGTACTAACCTCATTGTTTTTTTTTTTACTTTTTTTTTTTACTGTGATCTAGTGCCTATCCACACAATGTATCCCATCGATAGATCACACTGATACAATGATCCATCCATATTTTGTTAGAGTCCAGTGTCCCTATTCCATACCAGCTAAACTGCTATTTGAAAATATTTGAAACTATTCAGAATAGTAGCTTATCAAAATGAAATTATAATTACAAACTAAAGAATAATATCTAGCACGCGTAAGAAAAGTAACGAAAACCTACAAGTTCATGTTATATTTTCGACCCTTAAATCAAATTTACTGGGAAGGTTTTCTCGTCTTCACTGAACTTTGAATCTCCGGGGTAAAATGTGAAGTTAATGTTCCGGAAAAAGAAAAAAAAAAACTTTGGACTGATTGAATTTCAATGTTGAGAAATCATAGTTTTAAACACATCCACACTAGTGACAAACTGCTGTGATTGTATCTCCGTACCGTAACAAACACGCGTGACAATTTGTCATTTTTAAGGGAGATCGTGAAAAAGTAACGGTTAAATGTCACAAGTGTGGACGGACATAATATTAATTATTTGTTGATATTTTGTTTTTAGCAACTGTTTGTAAAAAAAAGTTTGGGTTGATAATTGCTAGGATAGGTAGGTACAAGTACCTACTCGTACACTAAAACAAATTGTTAGAACTGAGTTTTTTCTCAATGAGTTACAAAACATTTTATAATTCGTTCGATTTGCTTTTATCTTTACAACTAGCGAAGTTACAAAACAAAACAAAATCCAGTTTTTCAGATTTCCAGAAAAGTATTTTAAAACGCAGTATTTCCACTACCCGGTCTGAATTCTCGAATTTCTCGGCATCAGTATACTCGTACTCGTACTAGTATAGGGTATCTCGCTGCAGTTTTTGTTCGTCGGACCACGTTTCAGGGTATCGTCACGTACGGTTTGCAACAATTAAATCTTTCCACTGGCCGCGAGGCACGGACACGTGGCTCACATGATATTATTGATGTGTTGATAGAGGTCGATTGGATTTATTTGTTGACATAAAATTATATTGTGACTTCATTTTCCGATTGCTTTATCATGAGGTCTAGCGTTGTATATAAATATCAAAATTCACCAAGTGCAATTCCCCGGCAGTGTAAACATAAGCAAAGTTAATTTCACTATCTCAACATCATCTTCTTGCCCTTTTCCCATTTTTTGCCTGGTCGGCACAGCATAATTGTATGATCTTCTTCCGTCTTCCTCTGTCATTCGTCCTCATTACTCACTCTTTTTTTTCGTACATCTTTCTTCTTTCCTTCTTTTTATTACCTATCCACTAAAATTACCTTTTAAGTATAAAGTTAAGTATAAGAGAAAAAAGTTTATGTTAACGAAAACATAAATAAAACAAGGCAAAGTAAAGTTGTACGACAATATCCAACATTTTACTAGTATTCTACAAAGTCAAATAATATTAATGATAATCTAAATCATTTTGTTCCTAATCACCTCGTTAAATATCAGGGCACGTTAAAATAAAAATAAAAAAGCGTTCAGACGGGGCGAGTAGCGATTGGATTTGCGGCGTGCGATTACATTAACAAGTAGCAAGGAACATTTCCGGACGGAACCAGTCTTAACCGGTTTAGCTTATAGGGCTGTAACGTAAATTACAAGTAGTACGTCTGGTAATTACTTCTGTTACGTCTAGTTATGAAACAAATTAAAATTACTACAATTTGGTTAAGTTCACGGTTTATGTTTATAGTCAAATTTGAAGTGGTAATAGAATAATTAATGCACATCAAATATTTTTACGTATCAGTGAGTTATTAATACGATATTATTTAATCATAAGAATATTTTATTGTAGGTATGCAAGAATATTTATGGTATTGTGTAATAAAATAAATCATAACGTTGATCGAGAATTAATGTGAAAGCGCAACTTTATCCCCTCGACAACTTCATAAATTACCTATGAAGTAAGTACGTGAGCTGAAGTTTTGGCAGCCCTAAAACCGGACGTAGCCGGTTCAAGTCGGTATAGTTTGTTGTAATAGTGTTGTATAGAAGTGGACTTAATCGTGTTCCGCGGTTTCCGAATGTGCTCCCGGAACGTGCCGGCGTGAGGTGGGAAATTAGTTAAGGGTTGGGGTCGGGAATTTTCGGGAATGTTTCGTCACAGATTGCAAGAAATAGCCTGTTTACTGGAACATAAAATGCTACATTTAAATTGTTAAAGTAAACGTATTTTATTTTAACAGTTTTGTTGTAACAAGATTTTTCTTGTCTTTTAATTTCACTTTCTTGGTTTACTCGTATTTACGCAAAATCACATTGTTTTTTTATTTGTATGACAGGAATGGGTATAGTGTTTCGTAAGTAGCAATTAAGCAAGTAGTACTTGTTTAAGAGATGTTTCATTGCCTTGTGCATAAGTTACAGCAAGGATATGTAATAGTTATATGACCACATAAGCTTATATCGAGCAAAACTGAAGTGGCTTCCTATTCGTGAGCGTAGGAACCTGAGAGCTCTCTGTCTTCTTTTCTCTGTCCTAAAAGATCCAACCACTCCTGAATACCTCAAGAATCGTTTCAACTTCTTTGCTGATGTTCATGATAGGTCTCTTAGATCATCAAATAATCTCCTCCTTGAAATACCGGCCCACAGCTCATCCTATCGTGATAAGTCTTTCTCTATTCAAGCGGCTAGACTTTGGAATGATCTTCCTGACGACGTTAGGAAGATTGATTCCAGAGAACGTTTCAAAAGACGGACTCGGGAGTTATTTCTTGAATCGTCTCCATCATCCTCTTGCTAAATTTTAATATTTAATTACAAAATGGTTTGTATTACTGTTTTAAATTTTCAATCATGTAAAATTTTAGGTTTAATGTTAGATTATTCAGGTTATTTTTGTTGTTAGCACGCCTTCTGTATTTTTCCTACTTTACTTTGGTCAGCAGGTAGAAAATGCCTTCGGCATTATGCTCGCCAATTGTGCATATTTTGTATTTTGTGTGCAATAAAGAATTTAAATAAATAAAATATTTTGTATAATATTTTTGCTATGTATTTACTACGATAATCAATACCTTTATAATAGTAAACCAGCTTTTTTAAAGTTCTGTGTTTTTAAGCTCGAGTCAGCCGAAGCTGCAGTCTCTATTCATGTCGCTTTAATATTAGTTCAGAAATTATAGGTTACCTCAAATAATATAAGCAATATTCGTTCACGTGGTAAAAGTAGCCGATGCATTATAGTGTCTCTGCTAAATTGCATCCAGATCCGCTCAGGAGTTTCGGGGTGATTAAAATATCCATCCAAACTCTCGCATTTATAATATTATAGTAAACTCTGGTACTTCTAAAGTCTGTTAGAATTAAATACTTCCCGTAACAGTTACATCACTGCCTATATACCGTACGGGTATCGCTGTGATGATCCGACGTCCGAGGAAGATGCAATTGTTCCGCTCGGCGGACCAACTAACCGAGTTGCTCTTCATTACCGCACGTCATGTCTGCGACCAGTGGTGAAATCTGAAATTGTAGTACTGTCCTATTTTACTTGAGATTGTCACAAATTTTGTTATAAATCTCAAAATACTATATTGGCGCCCAACGTGGGGTTTTGTTTACACACCGGCGCCCCATGATGGGCGGCAGAATTTCACTATTACAAAATATCAAAATGTTTGCACAAACTGGACTCAAACCCACATCTTCTCATACTTAGAGATGCAACCCATTACTTACATTATCACTCAAACAGCAGCACGACTTTACAAAATAAAATTCTAAAACCTTTTTATTTAACACTTTAAAAGAAATTGAAACTACATAACTCAAAAAGTACTAGCACTTCATAAAATTAGCTCTTGACTTGGCGTAAAACGAACCAATCCGGCCCAAGATTAAAAGTGTAACCGGAAACGCAACGCAAACACTGAAATGCCATTAAGCCACCCAACACTCAACGTTAACTTTTAATTTCACCGGAATAATACACCAACTTGGAATGAAATAGCTGGATCATTTAAACAAACGAATCTTGACGCGATTACATTCAAAAGCTTTTTTCAGCGTCCATTATACCCTCATGCAAGTCTCAGTCGGTTTGACCAAACATAAGTAATGACTATTTGACTGAATTTGATATTAAATAAAATTTTAATGATTTATGTATATTGCAAAGTCTGTCCTTTCTTAACCCTTTTGCTGCATTTTCGAAATACTGTAAATATTGTTGTGTGATTACGTCATAGTAACGGTAATTGCAAAAAAATAAATTTGAAAAAAAAAACTGACCAAATAACTCAAGCTTGAGACAAACTGTAAACAATATAAAGCTGCGTTGAAACCAACGCTACCAACTGACTGCAACGTGTTAGCGAATATAATGCTGTTAGCGTCATCAGCGTCACAGTGAAGTGTGCACTGCAAACCCTCATTTAAATATGAACAGCACGGATTGCACGAGTGACGTTTCCGCTGTCTGGTAGCTAAAGGCGCGTTCGTAGCTGTAACTAAATAGTCCTTGGGAGACTGAGCAAGAGGTTAATTTTATAGGCTGTGAAAATAATGCTTGGCTTAAAATCTTCTGATTTTAGAAGCGAGAATAGAAGCTCGGCTTTCATTAAATTAGACAGCGTTTGCAGGTAATAATATAATTTGAGCGTTATTATTCCAGTGCTTATTAAAATGGAGACTTGTTTTTGTGGATAATTTTGCTCAGAACTCATTGAATTTGTACTAAACACCATTAACACGTATTATTCTTTCACTATAATAATAAGTATAACAAAAAAAAACACATAAACTATTATAGAGTTGACCTACATTTTTTGTCCTAATCTTCACACTAAAAGATTTTTAAAGAAATACCAGACTCTTTAATATTTCTTCTCAGATGTAATAAATATATAATGTAGATATATAGACGACCTCTGTGGCGCAGCGGGCGAGAGTCCGCCTGCGACGCAAGAGGTTGCGGGTTCGATTCCCGCCACGGAACAAATTTGTGTACGATCTGCAGAAATTTGTTCCGTTGGTCTGGGTGTTTTCTATGTATAATAAAAAAATATCTATCTATGTATATAATGTATTCAATATATCAGTTATCTAGTACCCATAACACAAGCTTTGAGTAGCTTACTTTGGGGCTAGATGATGCTGTGTGGATTGTTAAGCATTATTTATTTATTTATTTATTTATTTATATATCTAAAATAGAGTAAGTTAGAGCCATGTCTAGACATTATAATTTGGCATATGCCTACGTTTTCTACCTACAGTAGTTTAGCGAATATTCTGTACGTTATACGGTAATAATATAGGATAAGATACACGTACGAGGTAGGTAGGTACATATATTACTAAACGCTCAGGCTCCATGTAACGCTTAATAGAAAATTATGAAAATGTTAATCACGCTTCATCTAGTATTTAATTAACAATTTAACCGGATTTCGGTCGGTGGAGATACCTGTAATATAGGTACTAATACTAGATAAGTTTAATTTACCTAATTTACAAAAAGGTTTGTGTTTGTATTAATTCTCTTTCTAAAGTAGCTGACCCGAAAAATGTTTTCCTATTTTAACTATATATACCTATATTGTTTTTTTTTCTTTCATAAGAATTAACGAAGAAAGGAAAAGAAAATAAGAAGGGAAATAGGGATACATTTATATATTATTTAGATAGATTCAATATACTACCAGCTGTGCCCAACAGATATGCTTTTGAAAATTATGTACTAGCAGTATATTTCTATAAGCCTTTTGTCGCTCTATAAGTTTTTTCAAAGGTTGTGGTAATCAAATTACATTAAAATCAAATCCGTTCAGTCGCTAAAAGGTAGAGACAGATAAACATACGCATACAAAACTTTCGCATTCATAATATTAGTAGGATTGAACAAATTTTACAAACTTCTATACCAAAATTTTGAAATAAGAAAACATCTGTGATTTAATCCTAAAAAGCTAAAATAAATCCAAACACTCGACTCCCACATATGACGAGAAGTCGTGATGTAAGCCAAATCTGAAGCATAAGGGGCATAAGGGCATTTCTTTGTTCAAATATAATAATAGAATGACTCACAGTGTAGCCCGAAAGATAGAACTATTTTTATTTACGAGACATAGTTTCCTATTATTCATTGAAGAATGTCAGATCGTGGCTTCTGCTCACACCGTTGAGGCTCACGGCGTCGAGGAACCGGCATAATTTTAAGTCTGTGTAATGTGTGCATGTATAATAAATACAAGAAACACAAGGTCTTAATTATAATGTAAAAAAGTATTCAAAATATGAATGAATACTAAAAAAAACAAACAAAGCGCACAAGATTAAAATTCATTGTTTAATTTTTTAAACCAAATAAATTATTTGGTTTGAAACTGTAGCGTCTAATGATAAAAACCTATGTTAATATAGTATCTACAAATAATTATGTATATCCACAGTCTAGCTCCTGGTCTAATAACAGAATGACTCGCATTATTCGCGAATGAGATGTGAAGTGAACGCGAAGTGAACGCAATCTCATTGGGAATAGTGCTTTTAGGCCACAGTGATGGGAAATTCGGGGAAACTCTATCGATGGCCTTTTATTAAACAATATACGAGTATTGCTATTTTTAAAAGAGGTTTCTAGATGATGAATTATTATGAAAACGGGTTGAAAAAATACAAAATTAAATAAGCTAAAATACTAAAATAAAGCATGACGTGACTTTATTCTTTTCGCTACACTTGCACTGGTTCGAATGAATTGGTGACACTATAAAAAGAAGAACTAAGTATTTGTTTAATTTATTTTATATTCTATGTTTCTTAAATTTAAAATTGTACAATTTTAACTAAAAACTCCAATTCGAAATTCCACAAAAGCGCGCTGCTCTCATAAATTCTGTCGGTTTCAAATATCGACTTCTGTTCAATCGATAACAAATCGAATCACGTCACTAAAAGATTGGACTCGGGTGCCAAGTGATACATTATGGGGATAAAAATATTTCACTCTACCTGTTGCGTGATGTGAGCCAGTATAAGATTTAGTGTGTTGGTACACTAGGCAAACAATAGGAAGATGGGGAAAAAATATTTATTTTTAGCATTTCATAAGAGTCTGTCCACACTCGTGATGTTACGCTGAGACCGTGACTGGATCCGTACTCTAACAAACATGTGTGACAAACAGACAGTCCACGGAGGTCGTGAAAAAGCACATAATAAATAAACTTGTTTACCCCGGTTTTTTTGAAGACATCTCAGATTTTATTTACTTAGTTTAAGAATGTCCAAATATTATTTTGGCACATGCCTACGTTTTGTACAGTATCTAAGTAATTAATGTTCACGTGACAGGTAACAATACAAGATTGCATACTCCCGCAATTTTTTTCATTCAAAATACGTTTTTTTAATATTTAGGTACCTAATTATAAAAAATAAATAAAAAAAATAAAAACTTACTGATAACCATTTATGTGTCCTCTGTACATAATTATACAACCTATAACAAACATACAAACCAATTTCAGCGGTTTGTTGAACTCTTTTGATATCTTCTTCTGCATATTTACTACGCTTACCTGAAACAAACAAAATTATACTAAATTATTGACTTTAATTTATGTAAATTTTTTAATTTATTTAACAAACGTGCAGAATGATTTTAAAAACCTTGGAAGTGAAACCAAAAAAAAATTATTCGAATTGTACCTTCTATACTTACCTACTTAATATTATATCCTAGTTATGAACAAGACAGCCACCAAAGTACCGGTAAGTACTTTGTCTCTAGGCCATGCTACCGTGACCTCCAAAATATTTGATTTAATACTATACTTCCTATGTGTAGTTATTATTATATCATTCATCAGACTACAGGTACAAGTTATTCCACCCGTCACCTCCTGTTTACACAGCCATAAGTTACAGGATGCTTCCGACACAACTTCGTCTGCTCTTTTGCATCCTTCCTTATTGCATAAAATAAATTATCATCCTGTAGCAGGTATTCCGATGAACAAACTTGCTAGCGTTTATCACAGGCGGAGCAACCGTGAAATAATTACGGAGATTAGAAAGCTGTGAACCACGTGACAAGTAATGTTTCCAGAGCTAAACGTACTTTTTTCATTAAATCATGTTTGAAAATGTAAAATTGTTCGAACTTGAAAAATAGGATGCCAGGGGCTTAGTACGGGCTTTGATAGTTTACGAAAATTTATTTCAGTTCGTTTCCTTTTGACTTTCCCTACTGTAAGTTTCGACTAGGTGTACTGACAAAAAATAAATAATTTTAAGAAAACGAAAAAACATTATGCATTAATAATAAATATGCAAGGCAGCACATTACAAAACCGCCAAAGCGGTTCTACAATTTAAAAACACGTTGTTGACGGTAGTATGTTGCATTTTGATATACTCGTAAATATGCGTACATAAATGTTTATAAAAAAATATGTCAAACTGGGCACAAGCTTTTTGGGCAATATCAAAGTAATAAAACTTTAATATTTCCTTCCATGACACATAAAAAATGTATTGAATTAGTGTTACTTCAAACTTAAAATTTGACGTTTATGAAATACTAGCTGTCCCGCTCGCGACTTTGTTCACTTAAAGTATGTATATAAACCGAATTTCAAACAAATCGCACCACCCGTTAAAAAGTTCCCATACAAAAGTTGACCCCACATTTGACCCCATTTTGAAGGTTATATTGAAAAATCCTGAAACACGTGTTCGTTCATTTTTTATTTACAGTGCACAAACAAAGTTTCATGAAAATCGCTCCACGCGTTAAAAAGTTTCATACAAACGTTTTAACCCTTTTTCACCCTCTTAGAGGTGGAATTTCCAAAAATCCCGCCATAGTGGGTGGTTTTGTTATAAAAGGAAACCACCTTCCAAATTTCAGCTTTCTAGCTTCAGCGGTTTCGGTTGGGCGATGATAAATCAGTCAGTCAGTCAGGTTAAGCTCTTATATAGATATAGATGATAATGATGGTTTGTGAGCGATTGTAGTAGGGCCCCTCAAAGTTTTTAATAGCGTACAAGCGATACCATTTCTTTGTGCTTTCACAGTAGCTGAGAGCCGACCTCGGCGTAGACTAGCAAATGGCCGCACATCTCGTTTCCTTTCGTACCTGCCTGTATTAGTAGGTAAATTATTGTGCTGTTTGTCTCTTTCCCTCATTTAAATATTAAAAAAAGAACGCAGGAAAAGTTAACTTATTAATTTGGTTTTTGGTACTATATACCTACTCGTTAAATTACTTTTATAAGTTCCTACGTAGCGCAGTAAGTAATTTTTGAATGGTTAATCAGTCATACTTTTTACCTTCTCTTTTGACTTCATCATTCTTATATTTTGAAGTTAGCGTGGTTTAGCTACATTTTGAAATATCGATTTACTATGTCAGTCAGGACTTTTATGATATTTAAAATTTGGAGTGTTCGTTTAAATCTCATTTTAAATAATATGATTTAATATGTTTCACAAACATATGTTTTTATTTAAATAGTTTAACTTACTATCGAGTTAAAGTAAATAAAAAATCATCAAAACTTTAGAAAGAAAACTAAAATTAAGTGCTATTTGCCATCAGGATAAAAAATGGGAAAAAAGTATACCCGTCCCCATTCCTCCTCACTGACTTCTAAAAACAAACCGCTACAAGTTCCCTGCAGAAATAAGCAAGAATTACCATTGCCATTCGACAATCGATTCATGTCAAACCCGAGTGTGGCAGGTGAAATCGGAATGCGCGCTGCAGGCTCCCGTAATCCTATCGCACGCCCCGGACGCCGCAAACATTAAAAAAAAACCCAAAATGACATTTCCAATTTTCTACTGTTGCTCCCGGCCAAATTCATTTTATTTCGTAGGCTCGGATTTCGCCCGTCACCCCAATCGGTACCTAGGCAATATTTCATCCCCATCAAAGGAATTCACGCCACGCGACTTTATTAACGAATAATTTGAACTTCCGACGTAAAAAAGGAATTTTCTTAAGAAAATTAAAGAATTTGCCGCTTGCTTTTTGATTTCCTTTTTACAGCAAAATAAAAAGTAAATGAATTGGAGTGCGACGCGAGTACGCACTTTTCTAACGGTTTGAAAATTTTAATACTTTTCTCTGGATTGTTATACGATACTGAATTCACTGTGAAATTTTATTCGGCCAGTGAACTTTAACAGGATGTTATATACCAAGGCCAATTTATAAAATCAAGGCAATCAATGGCTGCAGCTGTTTATTTGCAAACGTTTATTTGAATAAAAAAATAAACATAAACATTGCTCACAAGTTAAGACTCCTACTCTTAATATTATACTTATGTAACTGCTTGTATTTTTTCGATTGTTGGTAAAATACGAGTATTTTGTAAGTAATTATGTTTTTAAGGAAAAAAAATCTTATAGCAAGTGGCTAAAAATTTACATATTGAGAAAAAATCGTATTTAGTACTTCCATCATCATCTACAACACCTGCTTCAAAATATCGAGCCAGACTAAAGATCCCAATGAGCTAATGTAACGAAATAATGCTGAAAAATGTAAAGTATCAGCGTAAATCATCCGTAACAAAGGGCATCTGAGATTGTAGAAAAACTACGGAGAGGAATGTTGAAAAGATAGACAGTATAATCAGAGTGATAAATGCCTCAGCTGATTCTCACTTATAGCCGTTTCACAAAAGTTCTTTACATTTATGATTTTCATACACAGGTACTTTAAATATTAAATACTAATATTTTAATGGTTGACGAATTATAGGAGTGAGTGAAAGAAGAAAACATGTTGTGCCGAACCCACTTAGCGAGGGATAAGGGCAGGAGAATGATGATGCACAGGAAATACGACTATTATTTATAAATTTGCATAATGCTCATTCAAAGTCTATAGCTATAGATTCCTAATTTTACAAGACACATGAGATTTTAAGATCAAATAATTGGAGAGAATAGTGACGTTGTTTGTGCACAAACTGCACACCTCCGGATAATAATAAGCGAACAAGTTTTACCCATAGCGTCATCTGCCGTGACTGCGTCTGCTGAAAATGAATGACGAATCGTGTTGCAGAATTCATGTAAAATTCATGTCGATTCCGTCTCAGCCCACGGGGAGAATTCCCTATAAAATTACTTCACGCCTAATCATATTACGCGTCTAGCAACTGAATCAGTTCAAATGTTGTGGAATATTTTGTAAGAAAATAAGTTTAAAAATACTCGTAACATGAAATAGAACATTGAAATAAAATAGGACAGACGCGTGTAAGCCTCCTTTTGTGTTATAAATTTTCTGCTTACAAACATTGTGAGTGAAATACTTTTGAACCATGGACTTATTTCAGGTATAAGCCTGTATTGTAAAGAACTTCAGAAGCACCTTTCATTCGCCGCATTGAATAAACAATATCTCTACCAATCCGCTTATGTTAAAGCCTGTAACAATAAACGGCCGGACACATATATACATTGTATCTGGTATTTTGTAGTCTATAACTTCCTATATAATGTAGATATTTGAATGTAGTTACTGTATACCTAAAATGGTAACTGAACAATTCTTCTAAAATATTTGCAATTTGAACATTTGCCTACTAGAGTCTAGGTAACTGGGTAATTCCTGTTTTGTGTGCAAATAAAAATCTCAATCACAATGAATATATTATTATGAAATCTCAAATCTGAATTATCTAAAGCAGTAGTTTTAGACCCGTTCATCTTAAATTTTGAGTTATATCTCAAAAATTAACAATCGCAAATTAACTCATACCACTTAACACCAAATGATGCTCAGAAAAGTTCGTGAATTGATTGCATTTTGAAGTTCGTAGTTAATATGCACTCAATGCATATAGCAATATAAAACCCATCCTTGGAATGACATTTAATTAATAACAATATTAATTGATGATGGTACGAGTCCCTCTGCTAGGGAATATTGATTGAAATTAATTTAAATTTCAGAGTTTATTTATTACCTAATGGAAAAACCAACCGTGGTACTACATGAGAATTTTAATCAAAAGCATGTGATATTATACTCATTATGTATTGTCATCATTATTATAATATAATAATGATGACAATACATTATTGTCATCATTATTATAATATAAAAATATAATATAAAACATAAAATGCGAAAGCAGCTCTGACTTTATATTACCTTTTCACGATTAAACAGCTAAACTGATGTTAATTAAATTTGGCAAGAAGATAGATTGTTTTCTGGGGAAGGACTTAGTACGTTACATTTTGTTTAGAAAAACAAAATAATCTGATGTGGATGAAGTTGTGGGCAACAGCAGTTCCAAAAATTTTAATTGCAAAACTTATATAAAAATATTTTTATAAAATTGCAAACTGACAATTTTGGCGGACAAATGAATATTCGATTGATTTGATAAACGGGATTTTTTCCGACCTTATCTCTCAAGTTTTTATATTTTTTCTCGGTTATTTTGAGTTTTATTGTGTAATTTTGGTTTAGATACTTTGTAAATCCATTGCAGGGCATCCCGAGAATTTCGAACAAAACAGCCATCTTTTAAATTTGTGTCATCAAATAACTTGACAATTTGACCATGACTTTGTGACATTGACAATACCACTAATTTAAACACTTGACAACACTGACAACTTGACTCAAGAGACAAATGTCCTAAACAAAAAAAAAAGAAGAAGAATAAGATTGATTTGATAACGCACAAAACGCAGATCAAACAAATGTCAATGCTTTTTACAAAGCGTAGGTAGATGCTCCACCGTCACCTATAATAATGTCGATTGTCATACTCGTAAAACAAAAACTTAACGTGAGAATCGCACCGGCCGTCTCTTTGTTAGTTATTAACGAGCATGGATGTTTTGGTAAACACCCTTGGTTGTACGGAGCGTGGGGTTTTTCGGAAATAATTGCTTTGACAGTTTGGGTAAGGTGACAATAACAATGATTGCTTGATATAGTCCTACCTTGTGAAACAGGGATTAGTTTGTGAGTAAAAAAGTTTGTCTTATATCGTTGGATATTTTGATCTCGATTTTTTTATTTCTGAACTTATGACGAACTTTTGATACTAAGTATATAATAATGGGAGTATTAAAAAATACGGAATCAATCTTTCTGTTTCATACTATTAGTAAAATTGTTATTTAAGCTTTTCATAGAGATATTTTGTTCTCAGAAAATATAATATTTTATTGCAAAATGATAGAGACAATCCTATTGTATAAAATGATATTGTACCTACATGTTTCGAACTGCTATCAATAGGACTTATTCGAACAATAGAAATTTTACAATGAACTTTGTTAGTCATAATACTCTGTTCAGTCTGTGTTGTTGAATATTTCTGTGTGTATTAATGTTTTGGTTTGAATTTCAACGACTCTCGTATTTTCTATTAATAACTTTGTATTGTGAAACTCCTTTCGATGATTATTTGTTGAATAATAATGCATTGTAGATATTAGCTAGATAGCTAGTATAATTTTTTTATTCCATATTAATATTCTCTCGATATATAAGAGATCTATTGAATTATTGCCTCTTAGGGAAGAGTATCACCCGACGCCTATCATACAGAGAAGGTAGTACCTAATGTTGTGACAAAAGTATTTTAAAATCAAATATATTTCCAGTCAACGTCTTTCAAAATTGCATCTTTCAAACGACTTATGTTAGAAAATTAAATCATTGTCATAGTTACGTTATTTTCGTGTTTTGCTGAATTGTTTTTTTATTTTTCTGCGGTGTATTTGCCTGACAACTACGTCGCTCTGGTTTTTATATGTTTTCTCGTGTTATTTTGAGTTTTATTGCGTAATTTTGGTGGTTATTTTGCCAATAAAGCCCGGGTTCTTGACGCGAGTGTAAAGTATGTGAATTAGAGTGAATAGTTCTCGTCAAATTCCATCGGAGGAAATCCCGAAAATTTTCAACAAAACAGCCATCTTTTGTTTAAAATTGACTTGACTACTTGACTATGACTCTGTGACGTTGACAATACTTATAAATAAGTACACTTGACACTGGCAAAATTGTTCTCTAAGAGACAGATGCCATAATTGAAGAAGAAGAAGAAGAAGAATAATTGTTTTTTTGATACATTTTGTGTTAGTTTGCTATAGAACGTGGCTATAATACACTTTTATTGAATTATTGCTTTCACAATTACTTTCTGCCATTATAATATTTGCAACAGCTATTGTAAGGCGTTGCGGTGTTGCCAAGTTGTATTGGACCTACAGAATGTTCTGTAGGTATATGTATGTATACCTATCACATCACATTATATGACGTTTGGGCTCTGTACTACAGATTACACTATGGCGAGCTTGCCACCAGCTGCCGTCGCTGCGTAGTCTGGCAAATTAACCGCCGAGGTGGGTGAGGCGAGACGTAGCAATTGGATTTGCGTCTCCGGACTTAGAATTTAGGATGCAATGGTATGTTGATGTATTAATTTTAGAACTGAATTAGTTTTCACTTGACAGATATCTGTCCTTCCGTCAACCTGCGTTACACGGTCTATTCGTACACTCAGAACAAATGAAGGGCCAAAAAGTTTCATTTTAATTTCCGTAGAACGATGCTCGATTCGTAAACTTATTCACTTTAACTTCACTTTCAAAATAAGTCAGGAAAGTATTAAGGTACATCATTTTTTTTTACATATTTAAAATGCATTAGGTCAAATCATCCCGTCATCATAAGTTGACAGCGGCCTCAGTTAGAAGCCTTTAAAAAGAGCTTTAAAGAGCCTTTAAAACGACCCTTTTCTTTATTTGTCTATATTTGCTTAGTAAGTACAATTACTTGTTCTATCCTAGTGTCACTATTCAGTAAAGACCAGAGAAGTAACATGTGAAGAACTTATGCAATTCACCCTGAAACTCGTAGTAAGGTCATTAGGTACGTCACCGCTCAGACTAAGCCACACCTCACATACTATTAGATCGCAATAATTTCGCTCTAATTGATTTGCTTTGTATATGGATTATCAATTAATTAGCGCGTAATGTCCAACAAGTACTACGGTTGAATATGGTGGATTTGCAACTGCTTGATTTGTGTTAGAAAATATAACTTCATTCGAATAGCACCTTCTAAAAAGGTGGTGTTTAGTGAGTTTTTTGTCAGTTTTTCTCGGGGATAAGACAAGACTTGGCACTCACCTTGTAAAACGATTCAAAATGAAAACATGCTAAATGTAATTCCCAGGCTCGGTAGATATCTCTTCAGATCGCTAGTTACTTAGATCTATGAGGATATTATCTAAAGAGGGTAGTCAGAGACAAGTCCAAACATGATATTTGGCACATACCCACATTTTTGCTGAGTTGTTAGTATTTTGTACGTGACAGGTTGCTAGCTCATCGCCGCTTAGAAGAATACCTACTAACATTATGACACACACCTGCGAATTATTAGTCCTAGGGTATGCCGGTTTCCTCACGATGTATTCCATCACCGTTTAAGAGCACTGGCATTGTGCATTATGCACATACATTTTTCGAATTGAAAAATTAGTTGGTGCACACGACCAGGTTTGAACACGCGACCTTTGGATCGTGAGGCAGAGGTGCTACCACTACACCCCCAGTGCCCTAAATGACCCCTGTGATTTTATTATATAAAGATATTTTGAATTTGTTTTTGAAGTTATATTACTTTGATATTGTCGAATGAGCTTGTGGTAAGGCCAAAGACTCTTTGTTGAGTCAAATATTCTGCTTCCAAGCAGTTGTAGGCATTACTGTATATATGTATTTATGTTTGATAACAAAATGACTATGTATTGAGTTGGAAAACTCTGTGATTACGCCGTGATTGTCACCGCGTGACATTTGCAGCAAATGAGGGCGTGTTTTAATGTCACAAGTGTGAACGTACCCTAACTCGACATACATCATCTTCGTGTGTGTTCTAGCGTCAAAACATCGTAATTTGCACACACATAAAGGTCAGAGCTAATTGGCAATTAATTACAAACCAACCGGCTTGTAATGATGCATCCGCGTGTAATTGTACTGTATACTTGTATGACTGTTGATTGGCAGGGGTAAAGTAACTCGAGGGTTTCTTGTTTGTATACATCTGTATTTTGTTTCAAATATATATATATATATATACACCGAGAAATTTTAATGGTTGTTTTCCCGCAGCGAAATGGTTTTGTTTTGGTAATACAATCGTTGTATAAACAAATTAAATATTAGAAACAAAAGATACAGATATACCATTGTGAAAATTTAATTCGAAAGCGACCACGAACCAATAGTAATTCATCCCGATACCTACGCGAAGGCGGCCGGCGGCGCGTGCGATTTGAATAGTACCTACAAGTTACGTCTAATGTTACTAGTTCCTCACGTTTTCAAGTTGATGAATATTTTTTAAATTATTTTAAAACAAAAACATCTTTATTTTTTTACTTTTACTCTGTTTCGAAAGTACTCCTTATGGGAAGTTGTTCTGCCGCGGGAAAACAACCATTAAAATTTCACGGTGTATATTGTTAAAGTACCCAGTTTTACTAAAAATCGTCCATCCCAACGGTGAAATGCTGCTTCACTTAAGTTAGCTTTTAGAGTTATGCCGAGTTTTAAAGATACAATCGCAAATACTACGAAATTGTAGGTCAAGTCGCACAAATAAAGAGCAAGTGGATGTAAGAAGGATTCCGTATAATGTTGTGCGAGGGTCAGAAGACTAGAACCGGGTCAGAGGCTTTAGAGAGGTCACGCTGAAGGGTTTTACATACATTTAAACTGACTGCAGAAACAGTTTCGACGGAAGTTGCTCATTGGAGCTTACCATAAATAATGGAGAAAGAGAAGAACATATTTTTACTTATGCACTTAAACAAAACATCTTTGCACTTATTTCATTACCACTAATACTGTAACAGAAAGCTTAGCCAAAACGAAGATGGCGGAACGACGAACTCGGGCACAAGATCACTCTGTTTGGAAGGAATGATCATCGCCCAGCAGTGGGACAAAAATGAGCATAAAATATAAAGCAGAACAGAAACTACATTTTTGTTTTTCATTCATAACGCCTACATAAATATCGAATGGTCTTACGACAAAAAACGTTGAGCAACCGAAAAAACCATGAGCCACGTCGTAAAAACAATATGAAACACAAAAACACGCTAATGTAAGGCGTATTATCATGAATAATAAAAACAGTACAGTATCGTAAAGTGATGTTATAGAAGTAATGGCGGAAAAAACGCCCCTTGGGGCCAAAGATGCGTATACTCCCTTTAAAGGTGGGTAAGGATTTAATAATATTAAGGCTGGATGTGTCTGAAATAAATAGAAAAAAATCTACACTTTAGTCTGGAAGAAAAATTTAGCTGTGACTGACGAATAAATAACTCTTAGGTGAGTTAAATTCGCGATGCATAAATTTTAGTTTATATGGTAGGACTAGAAATTTTAATACATTCGTAATTGTGCAAAATTTAACTAAAATAAAGCTTACTTCACAATATTAAGTTTGAATGTAAAATAGCAGTTTTATTTGTTAATAGATATGAAAAATATTTTTTCATCGTCAACCTATTCGTGATTGGTTTCGATTTAACCGTGAAAGTTCTGTTGAAGCACATTATCAATATTTTGATATCCTTTCCAGAAAACTATCTCCCTGCCAGCATATCCATCTCCCTTGGGTACAAGGTAAATTCAATCTGTAGGCCGCACTCCCAAATCACCTGAACACTTTCCACCGAGAGTATTAGGTTTTCGTATAAATCTAATTTGGATACATTTTCTTACATTTCAAAAGTTATGTCTTATTTTGGGTATTTTCCAATGTAGAACAGATGGAAATTCGGAACAGTGAGATGATTTTTAAAAAAACTTTGTTTTATATTCATACGAAGGAGTGTATTTTGTGAAATATTTATTTTGTAATTTGGTTGAGTGCTTTTGCTATCTGAATATTTTACCTAACAAATATAATGTCAGTAAACCCTTAGTGTATCATTACGTTTTTGAGTTAAATAGTTTTATAATGGTATTGGAAATTTATAAACGATACATAAATACTACGTGAATATTTTGCTTATTTAGAATGATTCATAATTAAACTAGCAATTCTTAAGTCAAAGCCAAAACCAAACTGCAAAGTACGACTTCTCATATAGCCACAATATGTCTTGCTTTGTCCCTTTCGTATTGGTGTGTAGAAGAAACGAAGGTGGCATACTGATGTGCTGCTTTTAAATTTATTACTCTTAACTCTTTGCTGAAATGTTCGCTGTCGTTACTTTATCGATAAATCTGTATAAATAAAATTGATGTGGTCTGGGCTATACATTATAAATGTTTTGGAAACCCTTTCAAGTATACAATATGTTTTAAAGTGGTCAGTTTATTACTGAAATTTAGTTAAAAAAGAAGATTATTTATAGTTACTTTGAAATTACACAACATTTAACTTAAAACTTATAGTTATGTATGTATGTGTTCAAAGAATTGTTTTCTATGGGACAGGTATACTGTAAATATTCACGCCCAATTTTTGTAAAACACTTTAGGAAGGTCGAATGGGGCACACAGATAAGGTCCAGTGGGTACAGTTGCAGTAGGGTTGAATCTTGAAGGTCCAGTAGGTACCAGGGAATTCAAAAAAGAGGTCCAATAGGTGCATCGAATGTATTTTTTTAAGAAGACCCAATGGGCCATATAAATTAGGTCCAATGGGCACTTTTTGCTTTTGGGTCGAATCTTGAAGGTCCAGTGGGTACTGAACCACTTTTTCTAACAAGCAATGGCTGTTCAATCCAGCACTTATTGATTCCTTTCATCGATAACCCGATCAGCCCTGGGTGAATACTTCGCAAAATTTTCGGTAAAATAATTGTGGAAAACCTACTCTAAGATTGTTTTGACTATCATTTTGAACGATGGAACGACCGGCATTACTTTTGATAATCAATCTCACTTTGCTGTAGTCTGCGGATAGCCGAATTCTCGAGCGTCAAAAATGTTATTGCGTCCTTAAACTTACTATAATAACACTACTAGCTTCCGCCCGCGGCTTCGCCCACGTGATACCTCAAAAAACAAAAACATCGCTATCCCACGGGAACCGTACATTTTTTCGAGATAAAAGTAGCCTATGTGTTATTCCAGACCATAATCTATATCTGTGCCAAATTTCATTCAGATCTATTCAGCCGTTTTAGCGTGAAAGAGTAACAAACATATGTACATCCATCCATCCATCCATCCATACATTCTTACAAACTTTCGCGTTTATAATATTTGTAGGATTACTACGGACGATACGATAATTTTAATTCAACAACAAAAGAACTAATCCGAATGAATTGACGAATATTTCGTTCCGATTATATCTTTGTCGTTTTGCGGGGTAGACGCCCTGAATGGACTACTTGACTGCGTCGCTGAATAAGAAGTAATGAGTTTTCTTTTGCATTGCGCCACCTGACTTTTAGTCCGCTATCCGACGCCTCGTAGACTTTACTAAACAAGATTAAAATCTTTTTTACTTTTGCTCTAATCCTTATTTTTCATTCATTGGGACGTCTGCTTCTATAATGTTAGCGGTCTTTGATAGTTGTGTTCCATTTGAAAAAAAAAAAACAATGTTTGGGTTTGAAATGTGGATATCTTCGTATAATATCGAGTAAAAGATAAACAACTGATAGCTTTATATCTTTAACTTGTCACTAGAACTATTTTGAACCAATGTGGCTTAACTTTTGATCGTAAAATTTTTCATCTCTTTTATTAAAACTGGACATAAAATTTCAGAGTTCCGAATAAAACAACTGTCAAAAATGTATATCTGATTTTGAGTTTTGTTCTGAAATGCCCGTATTTCTACTTTGCTGCTCATTTCATTTTCAGTGTAGATACAACAAAAATATATTTTTATGTATATAGGTAGGTACTAACTAAATGCACTGGCTTTAAAATTGAATCGTGATGTAGACATAGACGAACAAAGAAACAGTAATTTCACTTAGCCCAACCATCGACGCGTGGTGTAGCGGCGTCTCACGACAATATGCCATTTGTAAACTATTTGTATGCGGGCGGGTGTTCCAAGGCCACTTTTCTTACTTTCCGTGACGAGTGACTAGAAGACTCTGAGTATTCCAGCTACACCGAACTACAGTAATTATTTTATTAACGAAACTCATCTATTTTAAACCGACATTAAAGATGAGGAGGTTCTATGTTAGTCCCATGTATATTTTTTTATTTTTAAGAAATTGAAGTTTTTTTCGTAAAATTTTAAAAATCTCTTTTTTTTACGTAGTACAACAATAATGAAGGTTTTTCTAATTTTTAAACGTAATTATTTTTTGAATGTTACAATCACAATAATATTCTTAGCCAGCTTTCGCCTACGGCTTCACCCGCGTGGTACCTTGAAAAATAAAAACAATTCCCACAGGAACCGTACATTTTCCGTGATAAAAAGTAGCCTATGTGCTATTCCAGACTATAATTTACATCTGTGCCAAATTTAATCTAGATCCGTTAAGCCGTTTCAGCGTGAAAGAGTAACAAACATACAATATCCAGACATCCACAGATTCTTACAAACTTTATTATTTGTTCAAATTTTAAATAACTCCCGAGTAAAATTGTATGATTTAGTTTTGTTATACGTTGTGTTACTGTGTACAGTTAGTATTGAAACTTATCGCACACAAGTAAATCAAGCCTACATCACAGAGGGTTCTATGAACTGTAGTCACTCTCGCAATGAATTTGGTTTGAAATCACCATGTATGTTTCATTTGATGTTCCAGGAGTGCTCTGTACGGCGTCAAATTTTGTGATATACCCCAGTGTCAATTCTCTTCATTCGCATCGGTATTTATTTGCAATACGAGCGAGGCGTGCATGCTCTGTGAATTAAATTGTGTTCGTGAGATCTTCTCGATATTCGCTTGATACGTTGATTGAAAGGTATTTCCGCTACGTGATCTCTAGTTCTGCACTATCTGTTTCTTGGCTGTCAGGTTCAAGTTTTGGATTGGTCTGAATTGAAGTGAACAGTTTCAGTTTGCAAGTGATTCCTTTTACAAACATAAGTGAGATTAGTTTTGAGAAATAATTTAGATTTTCTCCTTATCAAAGATGTAACTAGTAATGACGATTGGTTTAGATGTTTCAAAATAATGTTTAAAATTTTTAAAGAAGGAAAACATATTGGATACTACGAGTAAAAGTAAAATGTAAAATGCTTTCTTCAAAGGCGGTGCCGTAGACAATCCCAGATCTTATTTAAAAGAACCTAAACTTGTTTCTCTACGATATTGTCTGTCGGAGCATCGCATAAGACAGCAAATAAACTATCTTACGAACCGGTTCGAACGTTCGATGCATTTTTATTGTCAGGGCAATAAACTGCTACGAAAACGACAATACTACACTTAAGTTTCCCATAAACGTTATATCACATCCTGTGAACATTGTTATTTATATGGATTACGTCATACTGCGTTTGAGCTGAACTCAAGTACGATGTAACGATTTATGAAATGAATCATGAGGTAAGCTCACTTCAGTCTAAGCGGCTTACTATCGGTTGTTAGGGCTTGTTTTGATTTTGAATGATGTTATGAAAGTGCTCGACGGACTTATTGTTTCAAGTAGGATTTGAACTGCTTCAGCAATATTACAAGCTGTTAGAATAATAAGAGATAATTTTCTTTTCGTTTTAAATTTGAGATCGAAAAATATGGCTCTTAAAATAATTATCTACTTATAGAAAAAACTTCCACCAAGAAAAGTATATTATCTGTCGTTTTTTTTACTGAGAAATAGTCTGTTCAAGTAAAAAAGAGTCGTCAGTTAAACTTTATGTCAATTACTTACGATACAAATTCTGGCAACTTTTTTTTAACAAACTATAAGAAAACTCTCGACTACCTTCTATAGATTATCCTCAAATATCTAAGCTGAGGAGATGTCTACCGAGACTGGGGGATTACGGTTGTAATTAGGTTTTTTTTTTATAAAAAGAACATATTTTTCCCAAACATTTATTTAATCATTTTCTTGTTAGCCAAAGCTCCATTTAGCTTTGACCAAGACTAGTTTTATTATATAAAATCAATGGATGTTCTAAATTAAATAAAAGACGCCAATAAACCTAAACTAGGTAGTAGATATCGTAGAAGCCATGTCATATTTTTATTATGCAGATAAAATTTTAGTGTCCTGTTTGTAACGCTACGCTAGTGTTTGTGGCGGTGGTTATGCACGCTTTGGAAATTTTACGACAGATGAAGAAAGATGCACTGGATTTATAATAAAATCCTGTACACGTTATTTTCAAATAGTTTTATCAATACTGCAAAGCAGTTCGATACTGCTAGTCATGAAATGTGATTGGCAGTGGAATATTTTGAATTGGTTGAAAGTAAACAGAAATAAAGTATTGGTAAAATTTATGGGTATTTATAAAATTTATGATTCTATTTATATTTTTTATTCGCATACAATACACGAAAATATCAGAAGAACTCATGAAGTATGAGGCTAATAAATAGTAAAAAGTTTGAAAACTTTTAAAAGCTTCCAGGGGTGATCAATTTTCGTTAAATAAAAAAGGGAATAAGTTCTTACGAGAATCGTGAATTTCTCAAAAAACAACGTTTTAAATATTCTTGGTAGTCATTGAAATATCTTATTTAATAGAACTGAGTCTTAGACTGGGAGCTCGTAATTGAATACTCCTTAGGAATCCAGGACCGGCCATCACATAATGGCGGGACCGCGAGGGCTCTTGCACTAACTTGCACAAATGTTTGTTTTATAGTAGGGCAACCACTCTTTAGAATACTGAATTGAACGTCAAACCAAAAAAAAAAATTTTTCTAGTTTCTTTCATTGCAGGATAGAAACTCGTTCGTGTCCTGAGTGATGGTATATATAAATTTTCATCATTTTTTACTTTAAAAAATAGTACAAAAGAGTAGCCGCGGATACCTACTTTATTCTTGTATCACATTGTTTTGAAAAAAAGTAGTTGCACGATAAGAAATAAAAATTTTAAAAAGTCGAAACTTCATGGTCACTTTACAGCATCAAATGCTCTGAAAGTCCAACGGGGCTGTGGTCTCACGGTAATCAAAGTGAGAGACTCTTCTTCAGTTTGCACTGTAGGTAAGGTAAGTTATTTATCTGAGTACTTTAGAACGGTTTCAATGTAACTATACAGGGATATTATTACATTTAAGTTGCAGTTTTTAAAAATGAAAATTGAACTTTAAGAAACAATAACAAAACTGTCGTTTTTAGAATTAAAATTAAAATTGTAAATCAAACTTATATTAAAACTGCACAATTTTAAAAAAAACATTGTGTGCCGTTATAAACTGAAAATTGGAGGTTTCCCTTTTACCTGATATACAGTAGGGATTGTAAATTAACTGCAAAAAAATATTACGCGAATATAATCTCAAAAAGTTAAACTTTTAAAACCATAGTTTACCTTATAACTTGAATGTTTCACGTTATAAAACCATGAATAAAACCATGAATATCTGCAAAATTATTTTAAGCAAAAAATACCCGTATTAATAGCTGCAAAGGTTATTTTTAACAAGTAGACAAACGAAATCCCACACTGCACTGGAAGTCAACTAAATAATGGAGATATGAAATAAACCCCGCGGCCGCCCAACTGAATCGAACCATTGCGCCGAGTCGAATGGAGGGTAAATTAATAATCATATTACTTTTTCAGTGGAATGCAAATATTTGATGATTGCACTTGTGGGAAACGGTGGCAGCCGATACTGCCTAGTAATGACTATAGAGTTAAAATAAATAAATATTTGTGGTTTAATACATTGCCGTCTAGCTTCAAATAAAGCAATGCATTGTCGAGACTCAGATAACTGGGAAAAAAACTATATTAAATGAGGCTAGTCATATTAGTGTTAGAGGCATAGCACACACACGTGTTACTTTTGCACCGTGACTGGTTCGTCACTCCTATCAAATCCGTGGTTTTGTCACCCAGTTGTCACGTCGTAAGATGCGCGCATCTCTATAACCACGGACTTTATAAGAGTGACGAAACAGTCACGGCGAAAAATGTAACCCGTGCGCGCTATCGCTTATGGAAGAAATTAGTCAAAAAATCAACAGTTCATGTGAAGAATAAACATTCAATATATAAATGTTGGTGGACATTTCACACAAGGCCATGCAGTCCTAAACTAAGCAAAGCTTGTACTATGGAAAGCAGACAGCTTATACATAAATTATGTACTTTTTTTTGTAAATTAAGAATATATAGTAACACGCAGACACAGAACCAACATTTATCACACAAATGTTTGTCCTAGGCGGGGATCGAATTCACAAAGGCAGAGCTACTACCAACTGAGCTGTAAGGTCAGTCAAACATTGGAGACGTTTTTAGTCCGTGCTTTTGTGAAAGGTTTTAAAAACCGGTATGGGTAAATACTTATGTTTTTATGCACATGATGTATTAGATAAAATTGAATGAATATTCAATGTGTAAATATTATGAAGTAAATTTTGAAACTTAAAATGTCTGTTCCGCGACTGCAGCATCGAATGACGTGTGTTGAATGCTATTGTCTCAAAATAAAAAAATATTATTTGTACAATAATAATGGTTTTTTTTAAATTGAGTATTATTGGATGTCCAGACTATTTCGATTTGTGTTTTTATTTGATTGAAGAAAGCAAATAATTTCACTTAATAATAATTTCTTTTATTAACAAACGTAGGTACTTACTAAAAGGTGTCGGCTTGTGTAAACGCACTAAATTATTCCTATGGGCCCATTTGGTGGTCCGTTTCATGCATTTTTAACTAAATCACGACACCACGAGCCAGATAAATGGTTTTTATTCACGCTGTTTTAATTACAAAAACACTTTCAGGTCCATATCAAAACTCAAACCAAGAAGCATAAATTTAATAATTTTATCTATAAAAACATAACATTTATACAAAATAAATCTTGTTTGTTTCCAGGCGGGGTAGACAAAGACCTTGGACCACCATATGCTACGGTCCCGACATACCTCTCCTGCTTCATTCTAATCTTCTCAATATAAAACTACTCGTGATAGTTCTAATCTAGTTTTGAAATACCAGCTCACCCGGGTTCTGAACCCTATGAATGAAGCCACAAATGAAATTTAAATCCAGAAGTATTTAACTAAGTAATAGGTAGGTAGTATAAAAAAAATAGAGCAGTTCTAAGTAAGGTACTTATATATAATGTCAGTATGTGTATTTAAATCATTTATATATTATCGTATGAGTGACGCATGCCCTCTCTGAAAGTATTAAACAAATATCGCAGCAAAGCAAAGTGTTTGAAATGATGCGGCCATGAAATTTGAGTTGAATATAGTTATTTCATTTCAGGAAATCTCGTAGAGCATTGAATTTTGTGTCTTGCATCAATAACATAAAGAGTGAATGAACGATTGTACAATAAATATAAGAGAGGTAGATGTTGGACGATATTTTTAATAGATTTTGGTGAGACTAGGGCTTTTAGGAGAGTTTTTCAGCGTATCGTTAATCTGTTAATTTACTTATTATATATTTTTATCTACATGGAGAGATTGTCTATTGAAATTTGCATATTTTTAATATAAACATTTAATTCTACCCCTCTTTGTACCATTTCTTTTAGAGCCGCACCAAAGTACACAGTCGACTAAACAAACCTCGTCAGATTGAAACGGTTCTACAAACACTACACTCGTAATGAGACCATCCAAAGATATTGTCGTGTTTTCCGTCGGCATCATCAAACAATTTACTCTATACTTACTAGTTATAGCATTAGAAGATACAGATGTAAATTGAATGTAAATTGAAATATCCACAACAGCTGCATTACAAGTCCTGATAAAAATCTTGTTGAATGAACTCTTGGAGAATTCAATCCATAGTATTTTCCCTGAGCCATTTGTGGAATGTATTGAAAAAAGGCTATGAAACTTTTACGAGGCCATAATCGCGTCTATTACAGGGGTCACTTGATATTTTTTGAAAGCGAAAATCCATACTTCGGTCGTAATAATAAAATAAAAATTATCGTTAAACTGCTTTCAGGGAGTTGACCGGTGTACCATTTTCTTAAAGTGTTCGTCTTTAAGGTTAGATAACGTTAACGATTTAATCAATGTTTTGGACCCGTGGAATACGTTGCCTTGTGATTAAATTTGCACTTTACATGTAGATTTGTTAATCATTTTGGCAGCGACTTTCTTTCAAATGTATTGTGTAGCTTGGTCATCACATTCTAGCTTGAATATGGTGACCCTTATTTTAGATGCGCAACACAACCATTTTGTCAAGTCGTGATTCGAAGATTACACAATCTCATCACATGACATGTTTATTTTTTTTTCCTCCAAACAAAAAAAAAAAACAAAAAAAAACAGAAAATTTGGTGAAAAAAAATATAATTAAGTTCATTTCGTGACACAACGGTGGATGTCTTTTCTGCTGCCGATGACAATGTTGAATTATGCAAAGTAAACAAACAACTGCATATACCTCGCTTAAAAGCTTCACAAAACGTTTTAAAACTTCAATATTAACTTCCATTAAACTGACCTCGCTGCTGTTTCCTGAAATCTGAAACAGAACTAAATAATGTGAAACTACACGTGTTTCCTGGACACGTGTACAATGTAGAATGCGCTACGTGCTTCGGACAAGTAACGCGACCGCTCGATGCAAAACTTAAACCTGACAAAAAAATAAGTGTTATCTTTTTTGCTAAATCAAATAAAAACTCTTCCGTTGCACACTTATGCCCGCCTTCCACTGCGAGCGGAGCGGGCTCCGTACGGACTCCGTTTAACTCACATTACCCTTTTTTAGTGGAAGGCGGCCCCTATGTATGAAATGTATGGCCTGTGTATGAAGAAAAGCTAATGTGAGTTAAACGGAGTCCGTACGGAGCCCGCTCCGCTCGCAGTGGAAGGCGGGCATTACATACTGAATGATTGACTGATTTGGTTCTTTTTTGAGTCAAGAAGAGAGAGATTTTCAAAAAAAAATATTTTTCAGAGTACAGCCGTGAAATTTGCTTTAAAATCATAATGCGAACGAAAGCCTCAGCTGGGTTAACATAAGCACCATGACAAAATTTTGTCGACAGCTTTGTCTCACTCTTTCTTGTGTGAATGTGAGACAACATACTCGACAAATACGTCGACAAAATTTTGTCGCAGCTGCCATGTTAGCCTGGCAAGAGTTCCACTAGTTTTGCATAAAGACAATATTGATCGTACCTAATTATATTTATTCGTGTAACACTAATAGTTTACCTCAAAACAGTTATTACTACTGAATCTGACTAGAGTATAGATTGTGTATTGGTTAGTTTTCTTTTAAGTGGCGATGGACTTGCTACCTATCACTTATGGAATACTAACTACTGTGCAAAATGTGGGCATCTGATTAGCATTATGTGTGATCATACCTACCCCCATTGAGATGTCTACCAAGTCAGTCGTGATCATGCAGATATATTTTAATATTTTGTATCGCCTTATAACCTACCCATATTATGTGTGCGAATTTTTCCTCATAGATTTTACCTTCGTTGGGTATAATTTCTGGTTATTAGAGCTTATGTTATCCTCATCCTAACTACATCGTACGATACTCAAACCTAATAAAGTTAAACTCGTGTCTGCGCTATGAGCAAACTTTGATTACATACATGTAGTTTATTAATAATCTGGTCAACAGATTTTGAGTTTTGGTATGGTTTACCTCGCATTAAAATAAGGTTCAGTTGCTTCCGAAAGTGTAAAATAAGCTAAAGATAGTAGCGATTTTTTAAAAAAAAATATGTTCGTCAATTATTTGAATTGCCTTGATAATTTCTTTACGTTTTTAAATTTTCTAAAGATTGCATATCTTACAAAAAACTTTTTATTGTTTTAGATATAATATGCATAGTAAATACGATTAGTTGAATAAATGTTCCTTCACAAAATAACCTACATACACCAAACATGCTACATATAATTAACTTATTATTTTAAGGGCTACTCTCACCGTGCTCTGTTTATTTAAACTAACAGCTTGTAAGCTTTTTAGCATTTCCTGACAGAAGGATTGTCTTCCGTAAAATGAAATGACAAAAAAAAAACAATATCGAAATTGGTTCATGCGTTCGGGAGCTACGATGCCACAGACAGACACACCCTCACACACATACGTCAAACTTAAAACACCCCGTTGTTAAAAATAGATAACGATTCTTCTTAATGTTTAGTGAAATTGGACCTACGACGCATACGAATTTAGAGCTAATCAAAAAAATATAATACTAAAATTATGCGCCCCATAAAAAAGCATTTGCTCTCGTTCCCGCCTCCCGCCTCCCGCCCCGCACCCGCGCTGGAGCCCCCGGCGATACGCAGCGGCGCGTGATCTTGCATGAAACAGAAGGATTTTAGACCTGCCTGAAACCTCCCGATTCTAATGCAAACGTTTACCAAACTTTTGCACTCAAAAGAATGTATTTGTGTTTGCGGTCCATAAATGAGTAGGTACGTGAGGTTTCACGAAAACACAGTAGAATAATGTATAAAATAAATAATCTGATCTATAGATTATTATGACACAGAGCAATGGTTGTGTAGTATTGGCACCTAAACTGACGCGCTTGTATAAAACAAAAGAGGTATGTCTGGATCGTAGCAAGTGGAAATCCATGGTCTCTGCTTACCCCGTCGGGAAACAGGCTTGATTTTATGTATGTATGTAAAACGAATCAAAGCAAAGCTCGAGTCCAAACATATTATAGCTAAATTACCGGTCACATCCAACAGAAACTATAACAATCCATAGTTTATGTAGTTAAGCTTCACATTTATCTAAAATATCTGCTTAACAAATTGAGCATTTTACTGACGCTCAATTCAAGCTCAATTGAAGAGCAATATTACTGAAATGTCGTGCACACAAAACAAGCAATTATACAGAACTCCATGTAAAGCAGCTCCACCGGAACAGAACTCACTTTGATGTACCTATCAAAAGCTGTGTAACTGTGTTTCGCATTTTGTGTATAACATTCTCGGTATCGCAATATTCGCCATTCAATTCTGCCTCGACGCAGATTTCGCAAATATATGAAAGCAGGAACGGAGATTTCAAGTATCTCATAGAATAAACTCTGCGATTGTGATTTGTGAAGGCTTTTTGTGATTGTAACTGCTTTGGAATTCGACCGATAACTGATTACGAAAATAAATATTTGATGGATCGCAGCACTATACCTATACAATCTTAAACTAAGCACTAAATCTTAAAATTAATATGCATAATGCAAGTTTACATAGTTATTAGTTCTTTATATTTTCCTTTACCATTTGCAATCACAGACATTGCGCTATGCACATAAGTTTTTCAAAATGAAAAGTCTATTGGTGCCTTGCCTCAACATCTACGTGAAATCAAACCACTTATTTTTAAATACTATCAGTTTGCTCAACTCAAATCCTGTAACAATGACAATCTTTTTCATTGCAGCAATCTGTCTATACTGAGAGAAATCAAAAACCAAATAAATCCACACTGAAAAGCATCAGTGAAAATGATCATCGCGTTGTCACAGAAGCCGTAAATATCGGATACAAACGCTGCGAATCGGGTGCCTATGCAAATTTCATTTGGCCGTAATCCACTCAGTGAGATTGGTGTTGATTGATAGGCGCAAATTGAAAATAGGCCGTAGCGACAAACGCCGCACGCGGCAGCGCTGAAAAGGATGCTATTGACGCGTTTGAAGATTGAGTTGCTAATTTTATGCTTCATCATGTTTTTTTAAATCAAAAAGAGTACTCACATAATATTAGAAGCATATTGTATGGTGCTAGGATATATTTTCCATCTACAACTCTATTATTTGCCAGCGATTTCTTTCGCGTAGGACATACATAAACAGTTGCCTATATGCTATTACAAATCACAAGCTATTCAATTTTATTTATTTTTTTTACCATATCCATAACAGTTTAGGCGTGATGGAGTCACAAACAAACATTAAAATATCTATAAAACATTTAAATTGTACCTAATATTTCATGCATCAGCGACACCGCAGTGGCAAGAATAATAGTTAGCGTCAGAATGGCCGGTCACCTCTCGTATTTAACGATGAAATGCTATCCAAAAATTGCTTCCGAATGGCTTTTATTTGCTTCCATCAATGAGATAATTGCTTCCTCTGCTTAAACTTCCATAACTTTTGATATTATTTTGTTAGTAAACTATATCAGATTCTATTATGTTGATGATAGTTGTCAATGTATGCTACGCATGATATAGCTACACGTGAATTCGGACTTTGTGATCTAAAAATTGTTGACCACTTTTTTTTGAAATAAACCATGTAGTTCGCTTTTGACGGGACAGAACACGAAGGGGAAAAGCCGCCAGCGACAGCCACGCGTTCAAAATGCGCAAAATGCAGCTCTCACTCAAAAGGACAGGCTTCCAATGAAAATTAAACAAAAAGAGCACGTCATGCAATGGCAAGGTATCTCAAATACTAACTGACAGTATGTTGAATATTAACTATGATATCAAGTTTGACGAAACGCGTGTTCATATAAAAGCCTTTTTGATCTTTTTTAGAGAAGCAAAGTGAATTTATGGAAAGAGATTTTTTTATATGAACACGTAAATGCCAATGGGCCTAGTTTTTGTAGAATAAATATCATGCAGGTTTGTACTACACATTTTATCCATAACACAAGCAATTACAACAAAACAACATAGTACCCTGCTAAAGGCGAGTATTGAGCCCTCAACACCGCATTGTTATTAGTTTTACTGCCTTTTTTACAGCTTAAATTGAAGTTGACGCCGTTTCGTGTGTTTTTATCGGCGGTTATATTTGTTTTTTACCGCGAGTATTTTGTACACCACTTACTCCAAAGCATTATTACGGGTTACGTGTATAATTTTTGAACATAAAACTGTAATGGATTATTTCGGAAGTGGTAAAAGTGTTGCTGCTTTTTACATTTCCGGGCTATTTTTATGGCATTCTAAGGATTAGAAAATATTGTTTCTGTTTGTGTAACTTCAGTTTATAAAACTAAGTACTTAAAAAACTGGAATATTTACGAAGTTTTGTCGTATCTCTGGCATAAATGTGTAATACTTATTTACACCTATGTATGATTTATACCCCGCCAAATACTTCACTCAGTGGCTTTAACACAAGCTCTTTGGGCAATATCAAAGTAATATAACTGAAACAATATGGTATGTAAGAGTTTGTGGTAAAGCACCTGGTAAAGATTATCAAAAATACTACTACTCGCAGTATGATAATCAACTCCTTATTTTAAGTCAAATCAAATAATATGTTGAACAAAAACACAGTTATTTGTTTTTTCCTTATCGCCAAGACAGATGATCTTTGCTTAGACGTTTATACCGTCGAGTCAAACAGCTTGATCGCACCCCCGGACGTCGATTGAGATTAACGGTTAATCGATACGGAACCCTAATTGAGACAAAAAACCGTCTTAATCCTCGCTACGATGCTGACTTTGCAGTAAACGAAAGTTTTATTCTGGCTTTTTTAGATGGCTTTAATGCCCAAATTTACAATCAACTTCTCTGTTTTGTGCAAAATAAAATATAATAAATAAATAACGCCAAACATCATACTCTCTATTTGTAATACTACAAGTTACAACTCATGCAATAAAAGACGACATAAACAATTTTTTTACATATTAGTTTTTGAGCAGTAAGAATTTTTTATTGCTTTAGCATCCTTTACTCGTATTCAGACTAGATCTATTCTAATATAAATGTGGTTTTAATTAGATGCTCGCGCACTCATTAGGCCTCAACCGGCTGTCAGTTTACTTAAAGTATACCTAGTAGTATAATTAGTAGTACCTGGTGGACTTTTTTTGGTAAATCTTATTTTTTGGAAAATGAAACTTATATAGATCGATTTATCGCCTCCGAAACCCCCTGTATACTAAATTTCAGGTAAATCGTTGGAGCCGTTTCCGAGATTTAGATTATATATATATATATATAAATATATACAAGAATTGCTCGTTTAAAGGTATAAGATATAAATGCATGTGATAGAGTTGAGCTATTTAAGGACAAACAATCTATAGACAGCTGAATTGATCCAAATTAAAAGTAACGAAATACGCGATCGAAATTCAGCTGCATTTATCACATGCAACTCTAAAATTCCAATCTCTACAATTCCGTCAGTCATTGGAAAGTTTTGGCCGTTAGAGTAACGACAATGGGACAGAGCAAGACATAAAGGAGACTGGAGGTTTCGTGTCGCGGATACGAGTCGTCGTCCCCATTGACCTCGGATGCAAGTTGCACAATCGTATAGGAAGTGGTCTAAGGGAGCAACATACGCGGTTATACCAGCGGCCATTTGTTGAAACAGCTCTACGCATTCGTCGCATAGAATAGAGTAGAATAAATTATAAAAGAAATCATTTACTTTACGTCACGTTACAAATCTTAGGTTTAATTATCTAGTCCCCATAGTACAAGCTTTGCTTAGTTTGGGGCTAGATAGCGTTCGTTGTGTAAATAGTCAAAAAAAATATGTCAAAAAAATTATGGAGCGTTGCTATGGTGACAATGAAATGAATGAATTAGACTAAACGCTCTCCATACAAATTCTAGCATACACACACATAGGCAATGACGTTTGTGCATGACATAGGTGTAAATGCGTGCGTATGCGTACATAATATTTTTCATTGGTTAAAATTGTCGTCAATACGAGTATAACAGATGCCATATACACACTGAGAAGAATCAATCGTTTGATTGAATTAAAATTCACGTTTCATAAAAAAATATTTAGTTTATAAAAGATCACGCCCCTAAACCACTTGGTTTTACAGTAATTTCGTGTAATTTTAACGATTTAAAATCAAAACGATTACAAAACTCGCAGTTCATAATGTAGAACAGCTCTATCATTACTAATAATATTCTCTTCGTGGTTTATAGTGCATGAACTAATTAACGCTGATAAAAAATATGCATGTCACCGCCACAAGAAACAGTTTATTTAAAAACTGCTATCGCCTATACCTTGACACAAAACACAAGGAGACAGTGTAATACTCTGTGTCGAATTTTCCGGAACGAGTACTACCCGTGAAACAGGGCAAGGCAGCCTTTGAACTTAGTCACTGTTTAACTAATCGAATACCGACTTTGCTCAGAATTTGTAATAGACTTTTCTAGTGAATAACAACGCCAAAGCACTTGTGCATTATTAAAGATGAAATTACTGTAGAAGATAAAATAATATCCTGTTATAAGTAACGTTAGACAAAAATATAATTATTTAAAAAATCTTTTTTTTTTTCATTTGTCGTTTGTATGCTATTTTTAACATTCACAGTTATTTAAAAAACTTTTTAGCAAATTGTATCTCACTATATTTTTATTTTGTAGTACATGTGGCGAACCTGGTTTCAAGTCTTGTTCCAAGCACGGCAATGCTCTGTTAAGCAAATACTTTGATGAGTGACCGTAGCGGCATTTTTATTGAGTACTTTCGTGCCTTGTAATGACGAAGACTTTTAGGCGGCCTTATAACTCCATTTCTTACAAAATTCAAATTCACTGAACGTTTATGGTGAACTTGTTAACGTAGATTAACTAACCATACATAACTATTAAGTTACACCGTAGAACAGACTAGTAGAACTAGTGGGAACAAACCAATTTAGCTCATAACTGGTTCGCTTCGGGTAAATACGAACTTTCAGTAACATTTACGCCATTTTGCAAGTCCCCTGGCGAGTCAATATTAATCGAGGATCCGTCAATTATCAATGTTTAGTGATGCTGAAAATTGTGGTCTATCGGAGGGTAGACTCGAACCCGACCGCAGATATTGATCTTAGTTTAGAATGTACAGTAAACATAATGTAACTCATGTTTGGACCAACACAAGTATTATAATATGCATAATATATATAATATCTAAATATATATAACTCAAAGGTGACTGACTGACTGACTGACATAGTGATCTATCAACGCACAGCCCAAACCACTGGACGGATCGGGCTGAAATTTGGCATGCAGGTAGATCTTATGACGTAGGCATCCGCTAAGAAAGGATTTTGATTGATTCTGCCCCCAAGGAGAAAATAGGGGATGAAATTTTGTATGGTAAGTAGCAATAATCGACATTCACGCGGGCGAAGCTGCGGGCATCAGCTAGTATGTTATAAATACGCACGGCTCCGCTCGCACTTTACCTACCCGGATATTTTTTTTTTGTTTATTAACTCATTGCGTATAGTCGTACTTTATGGTTTGGTAGATATCACCTCAGATCTCTAGAACCTTAAGTTTTTTGAATATATTTTAAAGAGGTAGTCAACGTCACATCCAGTCCATACCTCAAGCATGGCCTTCGTATTGAACAATGTCTGTATTTAGTGTACCGTAATATTAAAATCATGTCATCCTGTTTTACTTGAATGAATCCTACATGAAAAATTAAGTTATTAACATTTGATGCTGACTGTAGTTACCTTTATATTGAACATTGACACTATTGAGCATCTAAAAAATGTTTTTCGAGGAAAATAATTTTGGTTCCAAGATTCCTTTAAAATGAAATGTTATATAATCTACATCAATAAGCAGTCCCTGAAGATCAAAACATGGTTTAATTACTTTAATACTTGCCCCAATTACTCAAGTGTTTCACACGTCTTCATATAAGTCTTCATATCTACTTAATTAACATACAAGAAACTTGGCGTTTCTACTAAATTAAACTTATGCAAAACAAATATGACTTTGATACGTTGTTTGTTGAGGTTGAAGCAATAGATAGTTTTAAGAGACCTCTAAGTTCCAGTACTAACAGAGTTGGTATTGTTTGGTTAACATCATAGTGTAAATTAGGGTGGGGTAAAGTTGGTTCATTAGTTTGGAAGGGACCCAATTGAAAAAAATGTAATAAACCAGACCAATCGATCGATCGTCGATCGACGGCATCGATCGATGGTAGAATGGAATAGTCGACGACGATCGATAGTTTCTACCAGACCAATCGATCGATCGTCGATCGACGGCATCGATCGATGGTAGAATGAAATAGTCGACGTCGATTGATAGTTTCTACCAGTCGATCAACATCGATCGACGTTGATCGATGCCATCGACCGGCAATCGATCGATTGGTCTGGTAACACCCTAAAGCAACCAGGCGGTTTGCGCGTGTCTAGTACGTCATAAAAAATAGTGCATATAAAGGGCCCCTAAATCTTCTTCTATGAATATTTTAAACAGAGTTCAAATAATACTCACAATAAAATAATAGTTAAATGCAAAAGTTTAAAATTTACTTATGGATAAAACGAAAACAGGTTTTCGGTGAACATTGTCTGTTGTTGACATTAAACAAAATCCAACCATTCGATGTTCTGTAGGCAATAGTTTACATTTTTATCAAAAAAAATGAATAGATATCGTAAATTTTTAAAAGACTTCACATAGGTATTACTGCTAATAAATTAGAAGTGAAATACATAAGTTTAAATAAATGAATAAAACGAAAAAAGGCTTCTCGTAGAAACAAAATCCAACCATTCAATGTCCCGTAATCCTACTGATATCCTACTGATATTATAAACGCGAAAGTTTGTAAGAATGTGTAGATGTATGGATGTATGTTTGTTACTCTTTCACGCTGAAACGGTTAAACGGATCTGGATGAAATTTGGCACAGATATAGATTATAGTCTGGCATAGCACATAGGCTACTTTTTATCCCAAAAAAATGTAGGGTTCCCGTGGGATAGATTTGTTTTTGTTTTTTAAGGTACCACTAGGGCGAAGCCATGTGCGGAAGCTAGTACATGGATAAAAATAAATATTACTTATAAACCTTTCATAAAGTCAAATTAATAATAAAAAATTGTGTACTTCGTGTCCAAACAGCTGTTTATCTAAAATATTGGTGCAAATTTTGCTAGTTTACCTCATAGACACCCGAGAATTCACTGAAATTCAGGTTTGTGTCGTTGTTTACGTTAACAGCTCACCTGCTACTATGTGTAAACATTTAATATCTGCAAGCCGTATCGATAGATCGGGGCGCAAATATGTGCTGTCATGTCCCTATCTGTGTTTAACCCAAGGTTTATTGATTTAGAATAATACGGTTATTATCAAATTGTAGCAACGGGATATTATATTGTACCTTTTAATATATTCAAAGGTGAGAAGGTGAGTGTCAAAGGTAATTCTTATAAGTGACGATGGGCTTGCAACCTGTAACGTTCGGATTACATATTCTAAAATATTCTAAGTAACTAGAGATCTGAGGAGATATCTACCGAGCCTGGGGATTACAGTCGTGATCATATTTAGTTTTTGTTAAACTTACTGAAAATTATCAGAAATATTACTGAGAAATATTACTATTCTACGGGGATCTGCCATCGGCGTCTTGGAGGCGATCTCTGGCACTGTTTTTTAGAAGAATACTAACCTATAATACATACTTTCGAATTTTTTATTCTAGGGTATGCTGGCTGGAGGAAGATTTTGTAATCATTCAATTGAAGAAGGTATATTTAAGTTAAATAAAATTATTCGAATATTAATTATTCCTCACAATGTTTTTCTTCACCATTTAAGAGCATTGCGTACACAGTTTTTTTTGAATGGAAACTCTAGGTTTGAACGCACGACCTTCGGATCGTGAAGCAGGGGTACCCCCACACCACCAGTGCTCTTAGTGTATAAGTTTAGTATACGAGTAATCTTAGCCTTCAGTACCTTTATTAAATTAATTCCTTCACAACATTCGAAAGAACTAGTTATTTAATAAAAAGATCGATAAAATAAAAACATTCTACGAGATACATGAAAATTCAGTCAGTAAAAGTAATTTCTATATCGCACCGTCAACAAATTAACACAAACAAACAATTCCCGGAATCTATAGACGTGTCAATAAGAAAAGTATCTGATGAGATTTGCGGAACGGTAAACAAGAAAGTTAAATTACACAACAGTGATAATATTTAGACAGGGTTTAAGATCGCGTTCCGTTGAAAGTGTTGACTGTCATAATTTAAACCGTATTTCACCAAAGGCGCAATTTCATATTTTTATATTTGATGGGTTCGTTTCTTCATCAAAGTAATGAGTCAAAAACTTGATATAACAGTCTATAGAATATATTTTAAGCATAAATAAATTAAGATCGATCTAGATTTCTAGATCATAAATATTTGTATATTTCCATCAAGTTTGTCTTTGCATAGTGATTTCAAAATGATTTTCTTTACTCTGCATACCACAACTATTTTATTTGAATATCAATCATTGTTATTCAAAATGGATGTTTAAAATAGTAAATTCACGTTTCAATATAATTAAAACGGCACAGCCTGAGCACAACGTCAAAACCACAGCTCGCTCAATTAAAAACATAATTGAGTATTTGGCGAACAAGAACGTACTAACTATTATTATATTCTGTAGCGCCCGCCGATCGTAGAAACTATTGGGTATTCTACGGTTTGAGGGCGAATTGTTAACAACACAGTCAATCGACACTTGAAAATACTTGAAATTTAATTTGGCAAGGCGACTTTATAAGATGAATGTAGCTATTTGCTACTGAATAAAATGAAGAAACAATAAAGGTGACTATGGTTGTTACGGTTACAATTATTATACCTGTGTGCTTTGAAAGGCACGTCTTGGCGATAAAAAGTCGTTAGGCCATGACAAAGATATTTGAATTACTAATCAATAAAAAATTACCTACTGCATACGTAGGTACTCATAAAAAAATACTAACGCATACGAAGTCGCGGGTACCAGCTAATGTTTAAAAACGGCCAATAGTTATACCTATCTGTAGTCTGTAGTCAAAAAGATTGCTTCTTTTACAAAAATAAAAAACCTACTCGTTATTAGTAGTAATTTGCTTCTTTATCGTAGCTAAAATAAATTGGGGAAAAAAGACAAACAAGAATACCAGCGTGATTTTTGAAAACTCTGATCCCCCAAAAAGGTCCAACCAATAAAAATGAACTCGTTTATATCAATGTGTTCGGTTCCGCACGGGAGGGCCAACTGACACCTGTATTCTGTACCCGTACTGTCACTATCACAAGTGTATCGTGTTGCGAGCTGTTGCAGAGCTACAAAGCAATCGGAAAAGAAATAGACTGTCCTAGAAACTACTGATACGCGACTGGAAAATCGGTTTTGAAGTTGCATCTTACTAGAGTTTTTTTTCTTCTCTTTTATAATGGCATCTGTCTCTTTTGAGATTAATTTCGCCAATATTGAGTGTTTAAATTAGTAGTATTGTCAATGTCACAAAATCATTGTCAAGTCAATTTAAAACAAAAGATGGCTGTTTTGTTTTGAATTCTCGGGGTTTTCTGCGCTGGATTTAGAAAGGAACTACTTTAATTCACATAATTTTATACCCGTGTTAAGAATTAATCTCTGGCTTTATTGGAAAAACAACCGCTAAAATTACACATTAACATAACTCGAAATAACACGAGAAACAATACAAAAACTAGAGCGATAAAGTTGACAGTCGAATACATCGCAAAAAATTCTTACCGTAGGCTATTGTTTTAAAAAAAATGTCAACTAGACAAGTTAGTAGTTAGTAGATAAGTTTTGAATCATAAATAATGTAGTTGTCTATACTATATATATATATATATATAATATAATATATAATAATAATAATATTATAAAGAGGAAAGATTTGATTGTTTGTTTGTTTGTTTGTTTGAATTGAATAAGCTCCGAAACTACTGAACCGATTTGAAAAATTCTTTCACCAATGTGTAGAATGAACTTTCAGAATGAACATAGGCTATATTTTATGTAGGTACTTCGCGGGCGACGCCGCGTGCAGAAGCTAGTTAGTAATAAGATGAAAAATTGTAAACAAAAACTGATTGAGGCTAAAAACGAAAGTTTAACTAAAAAATAATAATATCTAAAATACTCATTAAGGGTCCGAATATTGTAGAAAATAATATTAGATAATTGAAATTGCGGAGAGTTTTACCACTTAATATTAAAACGTTTATAGGCAGGTACCGGTGAGCCCTACATTTTAACTCGATATCATAAAAATTGACCGAAAATATGATATTTCCGAAGCCATTTTCATACATGAATCCATCTCACTGAGATGATGAAATCGAGATTTGCGAAATCAGAAAACTTTCCTTCAAGTAAAAATATTCATTATAACTTTGCTATACACGGCACTCATACTAATTCTCTGAGGATATATGACACGAGTCCTGAGACATATAGACGCAAAAGCAATTTTCTATGCTATTACAATATTCTTACTTCGTTTTGCACCTGAGTTCACATAATAACTGGTTATAAGATGATAATTACTATTTGCTTATTGCGTTAAACTTTGGTTTTCTACCACAGATGTGCGGCGCTCTTTCATGTTTTCTGAGATGAATGGCGGTCGTTTGAACATTTTCGAATATGAATGCCGATTTAAATTTCAAAGAAATGCTTTTGATTAGATGAGGCCGTACATTATAAGATATTAATGTAATTAATTTTAGATCAAGTCTATTCAAATGAAATTTTATTTACAATAAAGTTTTCAAAATATAATTAAACGCTTAATTTATATAATCAAAATATTTGAACGTATATTAGTTGGTTCAAATGGTAAACCATAATTATTATATAATAATTAATTTAACGTAATTTGAATGAATGAACATTTCAGCGTTTCTGTACTCGTCCCGGCTCTCCTTGTAGTCCGCTAATATTATCAAAGTTACCAGAAAATATAATGTACTTAGTTTATTATAAATTTAACTTTGTTATACACATAGGTACTCACATCATCAAGTCATTTAATTTCACTGTACCGTCATGTTGACTTACCTGAAATTAAAAATCTTTATAAAATACTAGCTTCCAACCGTGGCTTTTTCCACAAGGTACCTACATAAAATATAGCCTATGTTCATTCTGAAAGTTCATTTTACACATTGATGAAATAATTTTTGGAATCGGATGGCTTTTTTCGTAGATTAAACAAACATATAAACATTACCTTAAATTATAAATTTATTAATTTAAAAATTAAATTTAAAATAATTTTTTTTATAATTAAATATAAATTATATTAAGTTTATTATCTATGCATAATGGAATCTGAGAGCATTCTATTTTTTGTAAATATGGCATTACTCATTCGAAAAAAAACATAAAAACGAAATGGACCACCGGACATGCACAAAAAACTTTTTCTATCTCCTACAGATCTCAAAATATTCCTAAAAACTTTCCATATGCAAGTTTTGCAAACATTTCTTTGTTTAGTATATATTTCTTTATATAACAAAATCAGAACCAATACATCAAGCTGTCATCGTACTCGGAGAAACACTTTTCAGTATAAAACTGCTCCCTTAATGCTTGGCAAACTTAGACTGGGAAAGTAACTGGGGGCAGCCACTTTGTATTCTGACTTTATAATCTCAATCAACATGATGATCATAACTGTAATTCCCAGGCTCGGTATATCTCTTCAGATCTTAGGTTACTTAAATCTTTGATACCTAAAGAGGGTAGTCAGAGGCACATGGGCACATTTTGCGTGTGTACGTGACAGGTTGCAAGTCCATCATATAAAAGTTACATCAAAATGTTATTAGAAAATCGTATCAATGACTTTATTTTTGTAAAAAAATATGAATTTGAAACTATGAGTGAATTCATATTTTGTGTTTGCACAATGAGCAAGAATGAAATCGCATTGTAAAGTCTTTGTTTGTTCTTGAACATTTTCTCATACAAACTAATAGTTCTTTTTTTTACACCTGCCAACTTAAGGACTGATTATTTGTCGTTTCGTCTAAAACAGACATAATTCTTCACAATTTGCAGAAAACAAAAGAAAACGGAATGGGTCTCCAGTTTGCGATCGCTCTTAGACCTGTCAAAACCATTCTCACGTATTTTGTTTGTATTTTGAAAAAACAATTGAATTAGGAATTATAAAGCTAGTAGGTAATGCAGCCAGGAACAAACAAAAAAAGATCAAAAACAGCTTAATTGGGAACCTAAAGTCCTAAGTTTAGACCTAACCTAAGTTTTGTCTAGGAGTAGAGGTAGGCCAAAGAAAAGATGGATGTACTATGTGAAAGATGACATGGGTAAGAAAGGAGTGAGTACTGAGATGACGAATGATAAGGGAAATGGAAGAAGAGTCATGTTGTGCCGACCCCCAAATTTAGATCTTTTTGTTAGGGTACTCAAGGATAACGTAGCATTCTAACGGTGTAAGAATTTTTGAAATCGGACCAGTAGTTTTTGAGTTTATTCGTTACAAACAAAAATACAAAAATACAAAACTTTCTTCTTTATAATATTAGTATAGAAGTATAGAAATCGAATATTATTATAAATTTCTACACATCAATTCTCAAATACGCGACCGGTCACAACACTTATGTTCACGGACGATTTTGCACGATATTCTAAAAGGAATTTATCGAGATGCGGTTGAAATTCAAATACTCGACGACAGAAAGCTCAGAGGGGAAACATGATAGAGTGCGCGCTCGCAAATAAAATTTAAAACTACTTTACTAAAGCGCAAAGTGCGAACTGGAAAAGGTAAACTAAAATTAGGAATTTACACACCGGAAAACATGGTTCGGTTTTTAGAATCGAAGTTAATCTTAGTATCCTACTAATAATCCTACTTATATAAGCGTGAAAGTTTGTATGTACCTACAGCTGATGTTTGTTTATATTTTACGTTGAAACGGCTGAACGGATCTGGATAAAATTTGGCACAGAAATAGATTAAAGTCTGGAATAGCACAAAGTTTACTTTTTATTCCGAAAAAATGTGCGGTTCCCGTGGTAAATTTGTTCTTGTTCTTCAAGCTACCACGTAGGCGAAGCCGTGGGCGGAAGCTAGTCCTACTAATATTATAAACGCGAAAGTTTTTAGGATGTCTGGATGTCTTGATGTCTGGATGTCTGGATGTTTGTTACTCTTTCACGCTAAAACGGCTGAACGGATCGGAATGAAATTTGGCAGAGATATAGATTAAAGTCTGGAATAACACATAGGCTACATTTTATCCCGGAAAAATGTACGGTTCCCGCGGGAGATTGTTAGATTGTTTTTGTTTTTCAAGGTACCACGCGGGCAAAGCCGCGGGCGGAAGCTAGTAATATAATAAATGCGAAAGAATGGTTGGATGTATGGATGTTTGTTACTCAATCACGCTGAAATGGCTAAACGGATCTGGATGAAACTTAGAATACGCGTGGTTTATCATTTGGAATAACAATAAACTACTTTTCATCTGGGTAGGTACCACGCGAGCGGGGCCGCGCGTGGTTGCTAGTTAAATATATAGCTAGTTACTAAAGAGTGATGAGCTTCTATGTCTAGATTCCATCCGATTGAGTCTATTAAATTTTTATGAACACATATTTTATACGCTCTCTCGTTTATTTATTCTCTAAGTAAAAATATTTTCCGATGTATTTTTTGGTAAATTTATCTACTGCATGGTGATATGATCTTATTGTTTGATTCAGTAAAAAAGGTTTAAACACCGTATTACTTAGTTTTATCTGAGCCCACTAAATACTCAGATTGATGAATTACAATGTTTTTACGCTCTTAAGCATTTGATGAATAAGACTAATAAAGCGCGATATTTTCTAAAATACTAAATCCTACTAATATTATAAACGCGAAGGTTTGTAGAATATATGGATGTATGTTTGCTACTTTTTCACGCTGAAACGGCTGAACTAATCTGGATGAAATTTGGCACAGATATGGATTAAAATCTAGAATAGCACATAGTTTACTTTTTATCCCGGAAAAATGTATGGTTCCGTGGGATAGATTTGTTTTTGTTTTTCAATGTACCACGTGAGCGAAGCCGTGGATAGAAGCTAGTAAGATTATAATACCCTCCTTGCATTTGTGGTGCTATATGAAAATATATACTGTACGATATAATATTGGATACAGTGCAAAATCTATACGATAGATGACGGTGTTTATAAAAAAACTAGCTTCCGCTCGCGGCGTCGCCCACGAAGTACCTACATAAAATATAGCCTATGTTCATCCTGAAAGTTCATTCTACACATTGGTGAAAGAATTTTTCAAATCGGTTCAGTAGTTTCAGAGCCTATTCGTTTCAAACAAACAAACAAACAAACAATCAAAGTTTTCCTCTTTATAATATTAGTAAAAAAATAAATGCGCAATCCGCATTAAACAGCATTAAAATAAACCGCGCTTCCGTTCGTGCTCCAATTTGCACTTTTAAATAGTACAAATTGAGTTATGAATGCATGTGACGTTCCCCTGGCGTCCCGCAGTTAAACGCAATTATCTGTAACACAGGGGAACTACGTCTGTCTTCTTCTGACTACAGCAAAAGGACAACTCGTCCAACTCTTCTTTCAATACTATGCACGTATTAAAATTATGAGACTGCTTACGGGTTTGATAGTTTACGAAACTTTATTTTGTTTCAGTAGGTCTACCATGAGTTTTCACAATCTACACTCGTTAGCGACTGTAGTTAAAAAAATGTATGAAAAACTTGTACAGCGCCTCTAGCGTATAGTTGGGTACTAAAACCTCACGTAGCTAACTATCCTACGTCACAGCGTACTACAGCGACTGTAGTTTGCGCTCATTAATTTGCTTAGAATTTGGTACCATGAGTAACAATTTTGACAAATGTCATAGTAACGAACTATTACTACTGTAGTAACGTCAGCCAATCTAAAGGTGACAACTCATGGTAGACCTACAGATAAGTCTCGTGAAATGCACCAAATACGAACATTTATTCGAAATTTGAAACCCTTAGTTTTGTACCCAAAACTATCGATATTTTACATCTTCTTTTCCCAATCCCCAACTAATTGAAGTCACATTTTAAGAATTCCCATTCCGTTCTTCCGTTCGAGAAACGAAGAATCTCACTAGATTTTATCTAACAATATTACTGTCTGGAAGTCAGTGTTAAATGTTTGTGACGGGTGGAATAAAGGGACACTGGTGCCTGGGAACAATATCTTTTGGAAACAAAATGCTCTGAAGGTCTGAAGACGGTAAAACTTGAAACAGATACTTAACTATGTGTGTTGATTATTGACCTTTAATGTTATATACATAAGTTATAAAATTGTCTATCAAGGAGAAGCAAAAAATATCTGTAAATAGAACACATTCTTTTTGTCGGAATTTAAAAATTTTAATGTGTTGCCTAACTTTGTGATTTTTAAAATAGTGTGGCACATTTTGATTTTGTATTTGGAATGGTTTAATAAAACCCATTTGACCAAATTTCTTGAACACCAAATTAGAGTAATAATACATCTTTGGCGTACTCTGGGTTAAAGTGATAATAAAGTACAATATTAGTCCTAACATACTGACTATAAACGAATTATTCAGCTGATTACGTCTCATAAGTAACAACACAAAAATCGTGTACATATTTGTAGTGTGTGTAAGAATATATTTTTATTTTGTGTAAATAAAATTGCGCTACTGTTTGTCTGTATACCTTTACTGTAGTCTTGTGCATTAGAAGGAAGTACGTGACCGTTACAGTTTGTCAGAGGTCATTTAGCTGTTCGATGAGTTCTTTGGCCGTAGAATTTTATATTGAGCGGGTCTTGTCTGGTCGGAATCGGCTTCAATATGTTTGGAAGCACCTATTAGGTCGAAGTTTTTTCCAAAACGTTCATATTGAAACTTCGGGAGTAAAATAAATCTGTTGCTGCTGAAATTTTGTAAATTAACATTGTTATAATAAAAATGCGGCAATTTATGTATTCTTTTAAATTAAGTACCTACACGTGATTTCTTTATTTAACGCATTTAAAACCAAATAGTTTTTAGTCTGAAATAGTTAAAAAAACTTAATATTCTTCATAATAAAGTTATTTTATCTTCATCTAGGTCTTAAATAGAGGAAGTTGTGCGTTTTATACGTTCATTTTAAGGCAAGAACACACCAAGGAAACTACCGCAACGAGACTTGAGCCGAAAAGAACTCCCGACCCGCGCAAACAATTACGCCCTACGTTTAAGGCGCTCCACAAAAGAAATTACTTCATTCTTTCTAAATTTCAACTTCTCCGGCGAACGTCTAACGGGCGAGAGTTATTTATCTTAGCTGCCGTATAATAGAATTTAATTAAGTTAGGTGCGACATTGCTCGCGCGCTTGGAATTTTGCGAAGTCGCGCCAACCCGATACAGTGTGTACATAGCCTTATGTAAACGGGGTGATACAAGTGCTTTATAGATTTGGAATGAGGTTGATGTTTACCGAGGGGTTAATTTTGACGTTTTAAAAACATCGTGATTAAATTCATATACGCGCTGGCCTTTTTCCACACCAGTAGGGATGGTCAGCGGGGATTTCGGTACGGTTCCTCCTCTCATTTCAACATTGTCATTATATTTCTCCATTCTACCCATTTAATTTAATTTTAGACGAATATCACAAGCATCTTAAACACCATAATGAAAGTAGCTATTGAATTAAAAATGTGATACTTCCGCTATTACAATAATACCTATTGGATATTGTGCTAAATTAAATGTGTAAAATAAAATAGTTTAGTGAAATTTGCATTAATTTTAGGATTAGAGCAATAAATTGAAAATAATTAATAATACATGATTAAATATAGTTTATTTAATCAATGAGTACAAAAGAAAACGAGTCATAATAATATTAAGAAGTAAATATAAAAATACAAAAAGTTCTGCAGATTAAAAATATAATCAACAAAATCTCGAACTAATCCACATTACACACAGTACACTAAAATCGTATCCACATAAATCCCTCGCTACTTTAATCAAGAACTGATACAATTTCTACCACTAAGTTACACAGGAATACGTACTCAGTTGTATGTAGAATGTAACTATGCTTAGACATTTTGATAAGGTGCATATTCACGTGACAAGAACAAACAAACAAGCACACATAATGATCAAGACTACGATTCAATGCGGTTTTGATAGACAAGTAATCCTACTTCCTACTAATATAATATACGTAAAAGTTTGTATATATGGATGTATGGACGTTTGTTATGCTTTAACGCTTAAACAGCTGAACGAATCTGAATGAAATTAATGAAATTTAATACAGAGATAGATTATATAGATTAGATAGAGTCTGGAATAGTACATAGCCTTACCTTTAATTTCGGAAAAATGTACGGTTCCCCCTTTACATAATATATTTTGAGAATATCTAAAGGGTAATGAAATCAAATTTTATCAAAGGGACGTCCACATGTCTTTGTCTTGGACAGTTAGTTCTACAAACATTAAACATCCAAGGGATCATACATCTAAAAGAATAAAACACCAGGCCTTAAAAGAGTAGCACTAAAAATATAAAACTTAGAGCGGTTATTTAAAAAATGTTTTTTGAAATAGTCACAGAAGAGTCGAGTCGGTTTTGAATCGGTGACCGGAAGCTTTTTTACACGAAACCCGCAATGTTCGCGAATTCAAGCTCTAGCGAACCCCTAATTTGGAATTGTGGAATTCTTGCGCTCGTTCTAGTTTTGAAGTATTTTAAAATAGGTGTACTGTCACATACAGAAAGCGCTATCTACTCTTGGAAAAAAATGCTTTGAAAATTCGAAACGCATAATCACACGGTTCTTCGTATTAAAACTATTTTGCTCTTCCTGCTCTTTTCTCATACCATGTGGGGTCAGCATAACACGTTTTTTTTTCTCCCATTTCTCTCTATCATCTCAGTATTACGAGTAACTTCTTTCTTACTCATGTCATCTTTCACACAGTCCATCCAACTTTTCTTTGGCCTACCTTTACCCCTGTATCTATCCACATTCATACCTAACACTATTCTCGTCTTAGTGACATTCATCTCTCCTCATAACATGCCCATACCATGACAACCGTATAAAAACTATGTGGTAGATAAATCCGTGAACTTTGTCAAAGGTAATAATAAGAGAACCAATTTGTGTGAAAACTAAATTGGGTCCTTTCCGCAGGCCGAGACTTGAGGTACCCTAGTACCTCACTTTATTATCACTTTTTGTTTTATCGCGAGTAAATTTGTCGCGTTAAATTAAGATGTTTTATGGGTTAAGTTAAAGTTATAGGGCTCGTAGTCGTTGGGTGTTTTTATTTCTATGTATAAAATTATTTGTAAAAACAAGTAGGACAGGCTAGAATCCGATGGACCAATTACAGTTGTTAGGGTGTAGTGGGGTGTAGTGAGCACAAAAACCTTTCTGGTTCCAGGACAAATAGGGAGGGTGATTTTTAGACTACTTTAGGCTCATGATGATGATGATGATAATGATGTGAAAATATAATAAGAACACTAAATAAATAATTATTGACTGTTGAGAGCACTAGTACTTGGTAGTGACAGTGGTCATGGTTTCTAAAGTGCACATTCATACCAGTCTCAAATGGTGAAGGTAAACATCGTAAAGAAACTTGCGTGTTGTAGCATCTTAAAAATTCGAAGACATGGTGTCAAGTGCACTTTTATCCTTTCAACACATTGGTTTGAAATAACTAGAGACAGGATAAGAAGAAGAAGAAGTAGAGCTGTTCGAAAACAATTTGTGATTTATTTTGAAGGTCAGCAAAAATATATGAGAATCTAAAGCACCGCTCATAATGATTTAAATTATATTAGAATCAAAGGAAAAAAACGACTGTAATAATACTTTAGGTAAACACGTTCAATCGCTTTACTCTTTCAATATAGTTGTTTATTCGATTTCTGTACAATAAACACTGTATTGCTTCAGGTTATGAAAGTTTTCATATCGACATTTACAATATTGTGTCATGTTGGTAAAACGTTATATTGGAATATTTATTTTCCGAATAACTTGAATAGCAATCTTATGAGATTTCACGAATAAAATGTTATGGATTTTGTAGAAAACTCATGTGTGCCTGAAGGGAATTTTATTCAGCTATTTAGTGCCGATTTAGAGTGAAACAATAACAGACCAACCTGTGTATTCTCAGCAGGCATTGTTTTCTTTAAAAAAAATTCAATTTCTGAAAACATTCTTTCATCAAAAACTATTTTACCATCAGCATCAAAAAACAGTCTGCAAAGAAGCCCGTCTTGAAAGTAATCGTAGTTCCAACTCAGACGGTAGAACTTGAAATAATATCATCACAGAATATCGCGAAATTTCAAGTTCACGTGGCGAGCACGTTGCGGACCCACTTCGTGCGCTCCTTCCTTCTGAGGACTGTTTACACGGAGACAGTGAAGGTTTAATTTCAGTTTCCAGTGTTTTTTAGGTAAAATAATATGTAAGTATTTACAAAAAAAAATATCTTTGTAGTTTATCAGTCATGTGGTTACTATGGTTATGTATTATGATACAAGCTCTGTTTAGTTGGGGCTACATGATGCTGTGTGATAGTGTCCAGCATTATTTATTTATTTATTTCTTCTTCTCGTCGTGTTAGTACTACACTGGTTCTTTCGAATACATTGGCGATAGGACTTAAGTACGTCACATGCCTCTTTTCATGCACAATTGTTTCTAGACACTTGGAGACTTGGATTTTGTGACTTTATTTTATTTTTTTATTTTTTTTGATTGAGATGACGAATGACAGAAGGAAATAGAAGATGACATGTTGTGCCGACCGCACATATCGTGGGAAGAGAGCAGGAAGATGATGATGATGACGATGATTTCGCACTTAGGACCAATCATTGCAAAAAGCTTTATTTGATTGTAGTTCGTTTAATGGAAAACAATAAAAAAAATCTATACCTAGAACTAAAAAAAAAGACTATCCAAATTGTGCTAGTACTAAACAGTGCTGGTTTTTGCAAACTGTCTCCGGGTAAATAGTCTTAAAAGAGGCAGAAGGGGTCTTGCCCTCTTTTATCGGTGGATAATTGAATTTCCGCGCGCCGCTACAAAACAGGAAGTTCCTCTGGTACACGTTCGCTGTACGCACCCACCCTAATGGAGTTATTATATTCAATGATTAAGGTGAAGGTAGTTTGATAATTGGGAACTTTTGAGTATTCCGCTGTGATTTGCCTACTAAATTGGTTAAGTGAGGTGGATAGCTTTAAAAAAGGACTTTAAAAACCAATCATACTTAATTAACTTTGTTGTAGTACGAAGGTTTTTTTACATTCAATATTTTTATTCGTACCTTGATTTCACATACCGGTTAATCTAGAGTTTTAGTGATGAGATTGATTTACTTATAATCTCTATAGATTCTAGATTTCTGTCTAAGATTTTTTCAAGAAATTATTAAATCATATCAATAAGACATTCTATCATAAGGAATTTATAATTTCCTTTGTGGCATTACCATCGTAAAAATTGTACAAGCAATTTCCATGTGAATTTAACTGGCTTACTTCCACTGAAAATTTCATACCTTACTTTGTGATCGCGTTTCCCTTTTATTTGTACCTACATCCTGGCTCGGCGATTGCTCCAAAGCCTCTTTAAATAGTTTTTGAAAGCTTTATGCGCGAGGCCTTCTGCTCGCGACTTCCCCCTTTCCTCCCCTTTCAGGCTTCCGTTCTTATTTACACAAGGGGAACCTTCAAAGTCCCAAGTTGTTCGGCACTTTCTTAAGCAGAGGTTGTTCAGTTTCTGAACGTGGTAGCGGAAATTGGTAATCAATAGTTTTAAAGCTCTATTACAGCATTTTACTTGAATAACTTGTTTGACAGGAAATTCTTCTAGATCTTTGATTATCGCACATACCTACTTATCTATTTACAAGTGGAATAGATGGATCAAACTTTGTGACTGGGACGGATGGATCGGATAATCTTACAAGGGTTCTTTGTCGAGCTACAGACTTCTAATAAAGTGGAATTAAGTTACATTGGTTCTGCTTGGTACGGTATAAGAATCGGTGAGTTTTGGGCAGATTTTGTTTTTTGTGTACTATTTTAAGAAAAAACGTTCGCAAAGTTTTTTTATTCACAATTTAGGTTGTTATTATCGAGCAAAACTAACGAGCAAAATGCCCTCCATATTTTTCCGTCTCAAGAGAGCTTCGAACTATTTGTAAAAAACAACAAATAAGCCTTTGTCAGCGATAGGCGACTGTGTTACAGCCCCACAATACGCCACGATTCATTTCCGGTAATACCCACTTTGAGGGCACACGCTTCGGTAGAAGCAAGCAGAGTTTAAAATGACTTGATCTGTGCGGTATAAGTTAAAGACTTTATTGAGTGCTGTTGGTTGGTTACAGTCTGAAAATAGTTTTGTAAGGTGGTTTGTTTTTGTGTGGTGTGTGGGTAAGGTTTCGTGATGAATGTGTCCATGCACTATATTTTCAAATTCTCGAGTCCTAAATTCACATCTCAGCCAACTACATTAATCTCAAGATCATAAAACATGCCTAACGATCTTTTATTCGATTAAAGAAATTCGACATTCTTATTGAAAAGTAATTGAAGTGGTCCTATCAATGGCTAGATTAGGATATGACTCTCGATTTCCAGACAAAATTAATCAAAATCACTCATAACTTTCATACATTAACTTTGATCCCTATTGGTAGTTAATACAATGGAATAGGAATTTGAAAAGGCCTTTGATATTGTGAGGCTTGACGGTGCTCGATTGTGCTCGTAGTTGCGGTGCTTCGTACCTACGTATTGAATCATAATACAGTGTGACTAAAAAGTACCTTTCTTAACAGAAAAGCTTTTTTTAGCATAGTTTTTATTGAAGTGTAAGCTGAAAGGTTGGTTCCGGAAAACAAGCTCAAAACTTTTTAATAGCCAGGAGCCTTACCACAAAATCTTCAGGTATTGTCAAAGTAATATAACTTTGATATTTCGTACCAAGACTTTTAAAATTGTATTGAAGTAGTCTTACTTCAAGATTTAAACTTTGACGTTTCTGAAACATGATAGTTTGTAAGAGCTTGTGGTAAGGTTCTGGTCCTACACAATGTGTTAAAATGTTTACTGGAGGTAATTAATAAATAATTAATAATTCGATATTTCCACTCAAATCTTAATTTTATCGAGCTATATCAAAATGAATAGATTACAACCATAAGGTGTTAGCAATTTAAATCATAAAGTGTTAGCAATTTACAAACACTTACACTACCGATGGCTAATCTATACTTACGTGAACACAGTTTTTCCGAAAGTTTGTAAGAGACAGCAACATTCTGCTACAAACAAAAAAGTGAAACAGACATATGCCATGGCTAACTTCAAGTAAGTCTATAATGGACGTTAACTGATACAAGGTACTTATACGAGCACTAATGTAACTTTAACATTAGATTTAATGTCCGCATAAGTCCTTAATATTCAAGCAACTAAGACAGTGTTGCTTTAAAGTCAAAACTTTAGCACCACCTTGTACCAGTGCGTACCAATATGGTATTGTTTGCGAACATGAAACCATAAATAAGCAGAAAATTAAAAAAGAATATTGCTTTGACGAAAATATTTTATTTACTGGATATAAAACGAGTTGAAGAACAATATTCAAAGAAGCCTTCAAAGTGCATGGCGAATTATTTAACTGTCGTTTGGATACGGCTTACTTCGATACACCAACAAATATTTAAAGAGCGTAATGCAAGCCCAAAGGCTCTCACAGTCTCACAACCAAAGCAAAGAGAATTATTAAGTCGTGTCTACACTAGTTAGAAAACGGCTTACCTTCTCGTGTGGAAGCGCCAATTATTTGGGAGCCGGCAAGCAAAGTTGTTTGATACCAGATTTTGTTGCATTATTTATTCGGTTTATGATTTTGAAGTTTAAGGCTTGTGTTTACCATATTTTGTAGGTTTATAAGTAAACAGATAGTTGTGGTTAGCGTATCAGAAATTTGTGAAGAAAAATAATATTATAGAAAATAATATTTTAGAATATTGTCTTCTTTAAACAATAATCTGAATCTAGATAGTCAATATTTAACTTAGATCTTGCAGAACATCTAAGGAGGTTAGTCAGAGGCACGTCCAAACATAATATTTGGAAAATGCCTACATTTTGCACATTAGTTAGTATTCCGTACGTGAGATGTTGCAAGCCGCTTATAAAAATACTAACCTGTGACACACACCAATTTTTGTTTCTAGGGTATGCCGGTGTCCTCACGATATTTCCCTTCACCGTTTAAGAGTACTGGCATAAAAAGAAAACAACCACAAAAATCTCACTTAACAGAATGCACAAATGAAAACACGGTTCGTAATCCACAATTACACAGAGACATCGGTAAGAGATTCCGGATAAAACGCGTAATCCGGCGACCGGGCCGGATTGAGCCGGGAGCTCAGGGAACGTGCTCGATGCAATGCGTTCCTATATTTAATTTTGTAGACAGGAATTAACAAAAATACATTTTATTTTCATATCTGGCTCAGTACGCATTTCAACGAATGCCATCAGCTTTTCGAAAACGCTTTTAAAGTAAAGGTTTTTGTAAAGGTATTAAATCGCTCACATATTACAAATAGTATTTTTACAAGTTATATTTTACATAAATATGTAGTACAAAGTAACAAATATGATGCTAATATTATAGCATTACGGGTGAGATGCAATGAGATTTGATAGAAAAAATTGCAGATTACTTACTTAAAATAAAAAAAAGTTGTTGAATACCACTTATAATATTTCCATAATTTTTTTACTTATTGATCTAGATGACTATCCCAACTTATTGTCATTATAAAAATGTAGCTAACCACGCTAACCTTCCTTAGGTTAAGGATTGAGGATTATGAACTAAAAAAAAAGTAAACAACCATTAAAGTAAAAAAAGTAAGTAACCATTAAAAAAGTACCTACTGCACTACGCAGGTGGGTACTTATAAAAACAAACTAACACGTACAAAGTCGCGAGTATCAATTGGTAAAAACCTATATATTTCACACTAACTATAATACAAACGGTTTTGTAGGGGTAAACATCTTTTAATTGTAGTAGAACTTTAAAAAAATTTAAAGTTTACTATTCTTTATTAAATAAACATAAATTTAAAATTTATTCTAGACAGTCACTGTGTTTTTCGTCGTGACTGAGCACAGCACTTACCAATAATCCGCGGATTCCCAACCGTTTGCCGAAAGTCAGCGATCACTCGTGGGAATTCGGCCGACTGAGTTTACTGAATCGGGTCCTCTAAACAGTTGACTCCTAAAGTGTTTTATAAAATGTTATGAACAACTGGCTTGCAATAGGTATTTTACTCATTATATAGGCCTTTTTGATCCTGAAATACTCATATCAGGATAAAACTCAAACGCTTTGAGCCCAAAACTTTATTCTCGGTGAAAAATGTACCAAGACTTATTGTTCTACCTTTTTTTAATGAAAACAGGGATTATAATTCATGTAACTAATAAAAATTATAAGCAATATCATTAATTACGTAAAGTTTTTTATCTCACTAAAACATAAATGAGATCATTAAATCTTATAATAAAAATCAAATGATTTACCCAATTTTGTGATTTATAATTATTAACTGAAAATAAATTGTAAACATTTTACTGCATGACAGTACTTCGACATTGTTACTGGGCAAGAACTAAGGATCCACTCGTATTTTCCGATAGGGCGAGCACAGTATCATTCAACTTTTTTATTATCTTCGAACAAGCCGGACTCGAGTTGTATCGATCGGACAGTCTCTATGGAGATCGGAAGGCTTATTATGATAGAAAATATGATGTAAGGCGCCAGTAATCACAGTTATTTATATTTGTCCTTCTTCTTGAGAACTTGTATCAATAACTAAAAATCTGGTTAGCAAATAACTACAGTTGTACTGAAACTTTGTGCAAAATACCTTGAAGAGTGTGAGAAAAGGCTCAAAACAGAAAAGAAAAAAATACTCAAATGTAGATCTTAGGCTTTCGAGTATAATACAATTATATTAGACCCCAAAAAGATATAGACAAGTCTCTTTAGTACTTTAGACTGCATTGACATGTCCCATTTAAATTCAATTTTTCAACATCCCCAGGCTAATTTAAATAATGAACGGCTAATTGTAATCCTGTCCGGTGGAATCGGAGGAAAATCCGCTTGGATGAATTGAATTTGCAGATTTAGCTGTGAAATCACCGGACGCCGGGCGTGCTAAAAGGTTATTGGTTTACTGTTAGCTTATTCCCAACTAGACGGTTTACTCTGACGTACCTACTCGTAACACACTATGAATTTACTATTGTGATTCTACCAGCTACTCAAAATCTTTTGTAATAATAGGTCTTTACCTATGAAACTGCCGTTCTGCAGTACGATAATTTCAAATCAAATTATTTTTTGTTTGTTTGAAGACAAGTCTAAATCTCTTGATCTAATCTGTATGAAATCTATTATCAATTTTATTCTTTTAAATACTAATTAATAGTAAGCGACAGACTGACCAATAACGCACAACCCAAAGCACTGGTCGTAGAGACTTAAAATTTCGAGGATGTAGACGCACATTTAGAAAGCTATAGGTGAATTTTTTTATGAAAATATTAACGTTTTTAAAGATATGTTTCAATAGTTGATAAATGACAACCACTTTAAACAACCTATTGTAAGATAATTATACAATTAATTTTAATAACGGACTTAAGGCCCAGAATACTCGTCACTCTATTCCATACGTAAAAGTTCCAAAAAAGTGACATAGGTCCGTATAGCAACGCGGATCTCCGCGGAATCAGACATAGCAAGAAGCGAAATACCCAAATGACAAGTACGTTGAGTGCGACATGATAATATGGCTGCTCTGAATTACATAACGAAAGCGACAATTTATAAAAAAACATAAATATGTTCAAATAAGTTCAAAGCTTATTTCAAAAAAAGGGCAGGGTTGATTTGTTTCAAATTAACTGATTTACATTCATGTGAAATAGAAATTCAAAATACCTTACTGTTCTGGATAAATTAGGGAATTTCTGAATTTTCAGAGGTGTTTTTGTCATGATTTTTAACCAAGGTTTTCTAACTAATTCGTGTTTTAGCTCCGGTTGATTTAACACTTATATCCTTAAGTATCGTGTAGTTCAATTTCAATGTAATCTTTTAAGCGGTAACGGAATGATTAGGGTTGCAATACTTGCAATTTTCAAAATGCTGGGCCTTAAACTAATTCCATAAATACTTGACGAAACGTTGACTTGACGCTGTTGTTAAAGGACATGTTATGCAATAACGAACATTCAAATGATTGTCGGCGTAGCAAGATTCTCTGAAACCGATTCAATTTGATCCAGAATCATGTCAGACCCAATCTATGTGCCCTCATGCATCGTAGAACTTAGTTAACATCTGAACATGCTTGCTGAACAGTAATATACCGGGTCTTTGATAACGCCGGACCCCAGTGACGTCACGGTCAAATGCACGCGAAAGGCGATTCGAACTACGCATTTGGGTATTATCTGTCGGTTTGTTTGATGTAAGGATGTCACAAGCGAGTTGATGAAATAGCTGCTACGTTGATACCGGTACCACACGTTGGATGTAGCTCGCTCAGCCGTAGCCAACGTCCAACGTCCAACAACAACGTGCTATGTATAGCCTGGCGTAGGCTTGCCGTGGTTTGTATTATACGCTCGCGTAGGTCAGTTTTACCTTCTGTTCTTGTCTAAGTTTGCGATGGCCATAGCTTGACAAGCTACTACCAACATGTGGAGACGGTATGACACCGTGTTGATAATTTCACATATTAATTAGATTATTAAATGTAGGTATTATGAGGAGGTATGCTAGAGAAGAGTTTTTATGAATATTTTTTTTTAGTATTACGATATGATTCTACCGCTAAAAACAGCAATAAAGGTTTAAAAAAGTTTACTTGAAAAGCGTAAAATATATACCTTTACTTATCATCGTATGAGAATAACTAATCAAATTGTGCTAAGAACTTACTTAACTAATGTAAATTGCTGACATGAGGTCACGAATTTAACTCCCCATGGATGATATCATAAGCTCTGAATATTCAATATTGTCTGTTCAGTGCTCATAAACCCACTATAGTGCGCAGTCATAATGTCTCACATCATGGAATATTGGTTACTCAATAATGTTTATGTACTAAATTGTAGAAGCAATATAAACTTGTGGTTTCATCGTGGATCAGAGTAATATGCAATTTACACTACGTTATAAGTATGAACTCTAAATAGCTGGTAGCTATTGAGTGGTGGTGCGAGCTTCTTTCTCTAGTCTGATGTAGCTTTCGCTTGCTCTGATATTACGCATTATTCACGAGAAAGTGAAATATTATTGTTTCATTATTAAGTGACTGTAAATACGCAAGCAACAGCTATTTAAACAGTAATTGAGTTGCTATTGTTACAAAAATGTTTATACCGCGAGAGAGATAAAACAAACTCAAACAAAAAAAATCACAAACTCACTGCTCTATGGGTTCCTCTTATTACTCATGGTTTCATCGTAATAACGTTTTATTGAAGGTCCAATAATGTTCCATTTCAATTTAATGCGAACCTACAAATGTTTAGAAATTGAGACATTCAATAGCAAATAATAGCAATACAAAAATGTTTGCAGCTGTTCTCTCTAGGGTCGATAGCTTACCGCGAAAACGTTTAAATTGTATAAATTATAATTATAACTGATCACTAGAGCATCCATGTTGCATTCGGGTTACTACTGGATGCAACATGCCGAGGATTGGATGAAATGGAGGACTTTGGGGAGAAACCATGTCCAGTAAGGGACGGTTTAGATACTGATAATTATGATAATAATGATGACTTTTATCATGTGTCTGAATTTTATATATTAAACAAACAGTCTCAGAACACTTTTTAAGTTATAATTTTTTTTTTTAATTTTGTTGAAACTTTATATAAGTTGATCTGACAGTCAATGGTCAGTCAGTAACGTAAAATTTTATCCTATTATTTATTAGTAACAACTTAGCAAAACAAGGTTGGATCATGGATGGACATTCAGTTGAGTTGAATTGGTAGTAACTATTATATTCTCAAAAATCGAAGCAAATAGTGATCTGAGGATATCTACAAAGTTTGGGAATTTAAAAATCATACTTAATTATGTTTTTTTTTGTTTTAATAACTTTGCATGGTAAGGAGATCTGTCCATATACGGACATTTAATTACTTGAAGCAATAGCTTCAACTATAGCTACTTGTATCAGATTGTCACTCTCAATTAGGCAGTCTCCAGCTAAGAAAACGTTTTAATTCAGTTGGAGTGTCTTAGTTCTTTCACGTTCAATTAGATTGGCTATTGGTAGCACCTGAGGCGAGTCTTTGTGCTTCGTTCGGCGCAAATTGTGCCTTCTTCGGTTAATGGTGACGGTTTTAGACTGTTGTACAGAATTGTGTTGTGCATTTGAGGTCAGTTGTAGCTTGTTTGTTGTAGAAAACCTTTTTCTGTTTAAAATTTCTACTAATGGGATGTATCAGACAAACCACACAGCTCAGGTGGTAGTAGCTCTGCCTTCTACACTGTAGGTTGTGGGTGATACTCAAGATAAACATTCTGTGATGAACACCGATGCTTGTTCTCTATCTGGGTGTTACCTACTATGTATTTTATGTATGTATTTGCAAAAAAAAGTATATTATTAATCTATCAATTATCTGGTTCCATAGTACAAGCTTTGCTCAGTTTGGGACTAGATTTAGACTAGCTTTCTTTGAAATGACCACCAATATTTATTTATATCAAGATGGCAGACAATAATAATTCCATTCTTGGAAAAGAATAAGTTGTACAATTAGTTTCAAGTACTACCTACGCTAGCTTATATTGATTTCATGAGTAATTAATATAAATACTAAATATTTGTTTGAAAACCTAAAAATATAACCGCCTGTTTTTCCAGCAAAGTCGTTCCCGCCGTCTGAAGTGGAATATGAGACAAATAAACTTGTGCTTAGAGTGACGCTACTATATAATAAAGTCTCATTTTCCCGGTTAATAGAAGTGCATGAGACTATTGCTCGATGTTCCGCGGGATGCACCCGATGAAAGACGAGACGCCTCGAATTACGCGACATAACTCTGTGTTTGTGTTTAGTCTAGCTTGCTCAGAACGGTGTAATTGGTACTTTAGTGCCAATATGGGCCGATACTACACTTTAATACGCAATTTAGTGTTGTAATTATAGATTTTGAGATATTCCACTAGGCAAGGATATTGGTGGAGTGTTGTGAAATTGCGCTATGAAAACACATGTTTTGGCGAACAGACTTTGGCGTATCTACCTATTTAGTACAAATCGGGAATGTTTTAGATAGAGAAAGGACATAAACATGGATAGTAAACCGACGAACGGGTAAATTGAAAAAAATGATCACGACTGTAATCCTGAGGCTTGGTAAATCTCTAGCTACTTTTTTTGAAGATATCTAAAAAGGTAGTCAGAGGCACGCCCGAACATGATATTTGCCAAGCCCACATTTTGCAAAGTAGTCAGAACTTATCCAATTATTTAATTGATATGATAAGGTACCTAGCTAATGTGCCTTTTTATAATACTCCTTCCGGAAACATGCGTAAATATTTACCTATTATGAATTATTTTATGTAAACCTATTTAAAGTAGACCCAACTAATATTTTCTATGGAAAATTTTAGTCAGCTACATGTGCAGTAAACAATACACAAAAATAAACATTCCTTTGAATTATTTAGATTTAAAACGTTCTATACGAAGTTTCACACATTTATGCACAAAGCAAAAACTTGAACATCTGTGTTTCATTTTTTGCAGCCTTTTTTTAGGGTTCTGTACATCAGCAGAAAGAAATAGTTATATTTGTTGTGCATGACGCATCATTCTGTGGCTCTTTCTATAAAAAAAATTCAAAAACTCTACTAAAAAATAAGTATAATCGTTTCATCAAACTACTGTAAAATTAAAGTTCTAAATTAATACAGATACAGATACATGATCACGACTGTAATCCTCAGGCTCGGTAGATATCTCCTCAGATCTCCAGTTACTTAGATTTTTGAGGATATCTAAAGAGAGTAGACAGGGCACGTCCAAACATGACATTTGACACACATCCACATTTTGCACAGTGGTTAGTATTCCGTACGTGACAGTTTGCAATCCCATCGCCGCTAAGTTCTAAATTGAAAGGGTAAAAATAAACTTTAGCTGAAGGTAAGTAAAAAACCTAAGAACGCGAGGTTTGCTCACACTTGTCTATATTTTTGTCCCAGAAAGTTACAGCGTCACGCCCTGCGGGAACGCGATAGCCGTCTGTCAACTTGTATTTGTCCCTCTTTACGTACAAGCCCTCTGGGCCTCAGATTGTCAGATGGACAATGCGCTGATGGAATCGTATTATAAATATTCGTACTCCTTATTTTTCATAATAACTAGCTTCCACCCGTGGTTTGGTCCGCGTGGCACCTTATTTAATGGTTTTCTAACTAGAAAAAAGTTGTTTTTTTTTCAATTTGTGTACACGGTGCAGTACGACTAAAACAAAATCCAATCGCATTAACGAGACTGTCAACAAAAGCCTATTTAAATCTCAAGTTGATGCAGCATTGTGCGCACAATAGCACGTAGACTAATGCCGCGAAACGAATTGAGAGCGGGACAAGTTCATTGTAGCTCGAACATAAATAAGCATTTGCGGCGTTACGGTTCGGTGTGAGTGATGATCGATAGCGGTGTGACTTTGGTGAGTAAAATAAATAGTTCTTCTTCTTCTTTATTTATGGAATTTGTCTCTTTTGAGATCAATTTTGCCAGTGTCAAGTTTTTTGATAAATAGTTATAGTCAAAGTCACGAAGTCAGTCAATTAGTTAAGCCAATTTTAAACAAAAGATGGCTTAGAGATGTTTTAGATAAAATTGATGAATTTAGACAGATACTTTTATTTACATATCTCACACGCGTGTGAAGAACTAGAAATGGAATTTAAAAAATAATCACCAAAACTATGCAATAAAAAATATAAAAACTAGAGCGATAAGTTTTCACTCAGTCCGCAACATAAGAAAATTTTCCAAAATAATGTGTTCATCAGGATTAAAAACGGGCAATACACCGGTAGAGTGTATAAACACACACCACTTTGAACTACTAGTTACCTTATTACTCGTATAACTATGAAGCCTACACATTTGTAATTTTGTTCATAAGACCGCCTTGAGATAAACTCGCTACATCTCATGGCTTGCATCGACAAGGACAAAAGGGGCGTCCCAGAATTAAGATCGCACCACCCAGTGATATATTATTGAGACCGGTGAGCGCATTTATCATAAGCAATTATTTTCACTGTGCGAACGGAGCTTAATGAGAAGTGGTTCTTCGAATTCTGCGGCCGTTGGTAATTGTTTAGGAGATTGACTATTAAAATCAGGTGTGAGAAGTAACTGGTACAGTTTAGTCTCTATTAAAGTTGTTAATTGTAAATTTAGCCTTGGAACTTTTCAGAAATTTGATTATCAATCCTGTCTTTCATTTACTTTCTGAATACCATATTCAGTTGTACAATCGTTCTACTGATTCTTTCTACTAAAATCATAATTATTATAAATTAGAAGGAAAATTATGTACTTAGTAAAAGTTCAAAAGAATTGGAATTTTTAAATACACTTTCGTGTAAGATAAATAAGTTATTTTTAATTATAAATACTTCCCTTAAACTAACACACATAATTTTTATTATAATTCCTATTTATTGGGAGCTGGAGCAGCTATTATAATGGGATAAAAGGTATAAGTGGCACTTTCAAAAACTGATCTAAATCGCGTTCTAAATGTCACGTTGTATTATTACCTCCACATTATTTTTCTTTGAAGGAGAGAACATCCAACAACAAAATATTCCAAGCGCAGGTTGTTATAAACAAACGACATCTAAAACCAGGAGCGCATATTCATACATACAGCCTGCACGGATGAGAATTGAATTTAGTGCCACTACAAACATAAAAGCTGCTAGGGTACTGCCGTGCTGATAGCGACACAGCGAATATACAACCTATGTGCATCGAACACGGCAACTTTTCATAAACAACTAAAAACTTGTTAGTGTTAGTTGGTATGTTCAAACTGACGCTAACTTTTCTATCGCGCTGTGGAGAAGTTATTTTAACCAGTAATACCAAACATATCTATAGCAAATAGCTATACCAATACTCTCAAACAAACGGTAAAGGAAAACATTGTGAGAAAGAAAACCTAAAAAAATCCAAGACATGATATGTGTCAAATGCACGTAATGCAATAACGAGACTCTAAGACTCACATAGCCCTTACACGACACTGGGTCAAAAGATCAAGAGTCACAATAAGAAAAAGAATACCCAAGATGCGCATTTGATGACTTATTATTATTGTTTAACCTGCACTAATTATTGTGTGTTTTTGGGATATTATGAAAATCAAGGTCATAAAATAATCGTTTTAATATATTTTTTGATTTTCTTCAAATCGCTATTATTGTAACCGCACACTAAAAAGAGACTAACAAACAATTTGCAAACTCAAATGATTCCGGGAAGTCTCTCGACTCTCGGAAGCGGACATTTATTTTACTGTGTAAATAATAATAGTTGCTTACATTCATGTTTTTTGATTTGTTATTAAGAATGTACTTCATAAAAATACGGATTACCATTTTGCGTATATTTAAACATCGTTTCATAGAGAATTACACCAAAGACTAGATACAAAGGGACAAATGTGTCATATAATTAAATCCTTCTATGAGAGTGTGGACACATAGGTCAAGGTCTCAAACATGGTAAAGAAACAGCGCTTGTTTCCAATTTTTAGACTCAAGAAAGTGACTTCACGGGCGAGACACAATATAAAATACTTACAAACAAAACCACTCTGAAACCAACACCAAACCCCCTTCTTGAACATTTAACGCATTACTCAACTTGTTCCGATAACCCGAACGCAATAAATGCATATTTCATGAAATGGTATTGAATAAATGTGGGCCGAGTATCGCCCCTTGTGGGAGCCTATTCCTGTGACGTTTATTAAAATAGTCTGCTCCTAAGTGTATTAGATTTTTACAAGAACTTTCTGTTTTTTATAGAGTTTGTGATAGATAACAAAATTTGACAACTTTTACAAAACAAACTATCAATATGAATAAAAAATACAAACCTTGTCAAAAAAAATCATAGTAGTCAAAATAATATGGATAGAATATTTTTAGTACAAGAAGATGTTCTGATGACTGTTTCTACTCGTAAACCTTCACTTTCATAATAATTTACAAACTTGATTATTTTCCTAAGTCATTGTAGACAATGCTGAACATTCTATTAGAACAAAATTCACATGATATTTTATCAAGATTGAAAAGCAACTATTCTACAACTACTTAGAAGAGAAATTCAATTAGCTTAGAAAAACATAAAAATCGATATAAAACGGCACCACCGCAGACTAATCAACATGCTAGACGCGTGATTTATTTCGCGTCAAAGTTGAAATTAATTCACAACAGCGCTTTCGGAGGTGAACCATGTAATATACAGAGCAGGCGTGGCGGCGGCGTGGCGTGGGTGCGGCGCGGTACAAAAATATACTTCATCACAGTTATGGTTCCGACTTTAGATCATTCACGGAATAAAATCAATGAAATAAGGGCGGTATTTCTATGAAAAATGCGTCATACAGGTGGCATAGATGCATTCCTCAAAGAGTCTGAATAAGCCATTCATCAAATTATTTAGTAAACGAAACATAAAATGGGTTTATAATATTAATAGTTTAATTGTAGTAGTTATCTGTTCATGGCAAATCTTTATTAGCTAGATTCTCTAAGCGAATAAAGGATTATGGCAAATCCTTACTAGGAACATACAAAGAAAATAAATTTAAAAGTTTTGGTAAAAATATCTTCAGAACCCTATAGTTTTGATTTATATGGAGAGTACTGGATAGGCGGTAATTAAACACAATTCTGACACACATCCGTTTATTGTCTGGTCAAACCAATACTACCTGTATATGGGTAGGCACAGTAGTCAAAGACAAGTACACATATTTAATTTTTCATAGTAGTTAGTATTCCGTGCAGTGATCTGTTATAGTTACTACGTAATACTACTTACTAGTAATTTATCTCTATGATTCCGTGCATATCAGGTTGTAGGCACACCATTTGCCACTTAGAAAATAATGTTATAGTTCAATAATGTTATACAACTGTTTTCAGCCCTTGGCGTCATGTTATCGTGTTGTTGACATCTCGTTTCGACAGTGATTATGCTGGATTACGCTCAAGTAAATGTGGATAGCAATTTCCGGGACGGTCGTTTAATTTATTACAATCTAGACGTGAAATAAAACCAATATCAGAGGCAGAGGTTGTTTGTGATGACAGCATTTTTTTTCAGTCGAGGGTAATATGTAATATGTATACGAAGCTTTAACGTAGTATGTGTCTATTGCATTGTTGCATATCATATCATTCTTATCTGCTATCGTTTAGTATTATTTTTATAATATAGAAGTTATTTTGCTATATATTATTATTATTAAAATTTAAAATTTTGCTTTGTTTATATTCATTTGAAACTTATTTATCTTGCGTTTAGAAAAATATTCAAGCCACATTTACCTATTAAGACGCTTTTAATTTTTTTGTTCCAATTAAAATCCCTTGGCAATATTTTCGGCGAGCTGCTCTTCAGAGTATCCTTGACCCGAAACAACTTTTCCTATTAAACAAACATTAATAACAAATATTTCAAACAAAATAAATCTAAACTTTAGATTAAAATAATCGTAACCCTTGGATCCCTCACTTTTTGATCCTTTTCAGCGAATCACTTTCAACCTACAACGACATTGTGCATGAAAGAGTTGTATAACTCCATAACAATTTAACGAATATTTTAAAATTGCAGTGCGTCCCGCAATAAATACAATGATTTGTTACACAACACCTCAGCAGTTTTAATATTTTAATCGCCAACTGAGACCGGACTATATAAATCGGTTCGGCTATTCGATCGCGTGTATTAAATACGAGTAGAATGGATCACAATTTCACTCGTATTGCTATTTTCTTACAAACTGTATGTCGTGCATTGGTGTGTGCAATGCACGTTTGGAATTTTGAGCGAGTTCCACCTTTAGTTCACTTCTAGTTTTCAAAAGTAAAATATTTTGTCTAACAAAGTTCAGGTTCATCTAAAACTGCTGCTTTAGAATAATTACAGTTATAATCATAATAATTAAAATGAACAGGGGTTTTAGGAAACAGTCATTCTATCTATCTTCAGCCAAAGGACGTCCACTGCTGGACATTCATTTTTCATTTTTGAACAGTCATTAATTTTTCAGGAATCGCTCAAAGTATGCTTTTATATTAACTCTATTGTAGGCTAAGCGTTGATTGCCAGTCAAACTGTTAGTATGATAACAATTTTATAAGCCCACTCTTTTCATGGTTTCCCAACTCTGTCGAACAATTTTGTGGTTTCGGAAGGAGAATGTAAACAAGGGATGTCGCGTGAAAGTTGGATGTAACAAGAATTTCATTGGAGTGTTTCCTGAAATGAGTTTTTGTGCAAATAGAATCGGGGATGTTGGTGTGAATTGGAAATGAAGTCATCGAAATAAGAAAGCTAACAGAGTTATTTATAATGCAAAATCGTTAGTATTTTGCATTTTATATTTATTTATGGGGACCTTAGGCCCATGGGGATTAGAGGCACATAAAATCTGCAAGTATTCATTGACTACTAATTATTACTAATTAGAGATCATGCATCATACGTGACTGGAATGCTTTTTTGATCACAATGCTATACCGAAATAAACCAGTTTGTTATTTTATTAATAGGAAGGGTAGGTACTCGTACTTCTAAACTTTCTTAACGTTTAATTTTGTGTTTTTTCTAATAATAAAAATTTCATCCATAACTTTTCCCCGTGGCTATTATTATATTTTTAGCATCTCAAGAGTCTAAAAGTTAGTTATGTATACAAAACATTAAGGTCGTAAAAACTTGGAACGGTATATTCTATTATAAACATGGCCGAAGCTCTAACAAATCCAAGTAAGATTATAAACCGTTTTGTTCATGGGCTGAGTCGTGCTTTACGACTTGCCGAAACAAAGCACCCTAATAGCAATAGAGTTGAACAACGCCGCACAATGCCTAGTTACTGAATCGCGAACGTTTTCAGGGATCGTTGGCGACGAAATGTGGCGGATTTATCCGCCCAGGCAAACATTCGGCTGTTGCTAATAAATCACTGCGTTTTGTCAGGTGCTACAATTTGTATTGGCTCACGGAAGATTTTAAATTTTTCCGCTTGTTATCAAAAGGGAAACGAGAATGAATAATGTTCGTTTGGTAAGTCAACGGAATCGAATGCAGATAAATTATATCAGAGGCTTTAAAGATTAAAGTTTCACAAAGCGTTAGTTTCAATTAATCGTGGTTTATAAGTTAAAACGTTTTCAAACAAAATATAATCACAAAGCACAGTGGATAGCAGCTATTTGCTGGATTTATTTTCTTCTGAAAATTTGTAAGTCAGATGTAAACACAGACTTCAATGATAAAGAGCATGAACGCCAGTTAGTAAATGGAAAAACACGTTCAAATAGCATACTAAGTAATGCGATAGGAGCTCACGTCGAAGTCAAGGCACAGACAGAATTGCACATTTATTTAAATAGTGGCACACGCGAGCAAATATTTAAAGTTACATAGAAAATGGCGGGTTTGCTCAGCTACTGAGAGACGCCGTACTAACAGAACTAATGTGATCAACTCTCCTATTAATTGAATTATAGTGTCTGGGTATCGGTTTTGATTTAGAAATTGTATCTTGTTTGATTGGAATGTTGTTGGGATATAAGGACGTTCTAGGCATTCTTATTCAGAGAATCTCATGAGCCTAGAATACTAACACTGTTATACCATACTCACCCTACTAATACCTATCATAATATATGCAAAAAGTCCTACCTATCCTACTCTCGCTAAAAGTTCCTATGTCAACATCAAAACGCAAAGAAAATGCGTTCTAATTTTTTGTATGGCGCCATCGAGTAGTTTATATTTGTTAAACAACTTTTAACAATAAACAAGATTAAAAAAAAAAAAAAAAAAAAACAACTTTAAGAGGAAGGTTTCTCAATTCGTCTGTATGTTTTTTGTTTTAATTTTTTTGTATGTTATGCGATTACTCCGCGAATTGTGAACCGACTTTGATTTATTTTTTTGTTTGATAGGTGGTCAGAGGTGGTCCCATATAAATTTTAACAAACATAAGGAAAAAACAAATATACACTTAAACGAGCCCTACCTCTTTTTTGTAGTCGTTTAAAAATAGAAGCAGTATTTTTACCAGAACTTAGAGAACAAGTGAAACAAATGAAAATATTTTTGGTAGCTTTTGCATTGTTACCTAAATTCACCGGTATAAGCTGAATAATTATGACGTCAACCTATACAAAGTTTTCATTTTACGTGGGCAGTACAAAATAATACGATGGCTTTGCATTTCCTCCAGTCTTTAAATATTTTTTCAATGTTTATGAAAACCACATGTTCGAACGTTTTAATATTTGTCACAGGAAGCCCCTTTTATTTACACTATAGGCACACATCCGGTCGAGGGGTATTCATTGATTCCTACTCTTTGATATTTGTGTATCGGGACCGTAAATAACGCAGTATTAAATATTTGACTAGGCCAGTTGGGCATTGAATACGAAGCGTATGCTTTGAATATATTGAAAATATTCATGGAAACTTTTGTAGTAATGTCTATTAGATACTGACCCTAATACATTGTTTTTTGGGTATGTACTAAATAAAACTTGAGATCTTAATTTAGTAAAGATATCAGTTTATTGGTAGAACGAATTCATCATCATCCCCCACGGTATTAAATCCCCTGTGAGATCGATACATTTCTCTTTCCTTTTGCCTCTGTCAGCCATCTTCTTAGCAGATTCTCACTTATGCACTACGTAATATATGCATCTATATAAATTTATATAAGTAGCGATGGGTTTACAACCTGTGAGTGTACGAAGTACTAACTACTGTGCAAAATTTGGGCATGTACCAAAGATCATAATATTTGGACGAGCCTCTTACTACCCTCTTTAGGTATCCTCAAAGATCTAGAGATTTAAGGACATATCAACCGAGCCTGGGGATTAAAGTCGTGATCGTGTTTTTATTTGTTTATACAATTTCACTAACGCTTAATTGCCAGCTAAGTTCAACACCTAGAATATTTTCCCTAATTTCAATCAAGTACAAGGTACCAAATTGAGACGGCTCACAAGCATAACAAACCTCAAGCTCAGTTCAAAAGGCTCTTCTATTTATGATTAGGCCGTGATTGCCGACGCAAACAAATGAAGCCACCACGTCTCGTCTGTCACACTCCATGTATGAAAATACCCGTCGTGAGTCAACAAAGTTACTTTGTTTTGAACAAGGCCAGGTCTTTACGTAATTTGGTGATTTTTTTTGCTATATTCGCTGACAGTGCTAATAAACTTTTTTCCAAGGCATCAGAATACGAGTAGATTATTTGTTTTTTTTTGTATATTAAATGCGCAGTAGTGTCAGGACGGAATCTAAAACAATATCAATTTTTTCTTATACATTCAGCATTTTGCATCAGCAATAAAAAGTGTGGTAAATTCTTATTTAACAGTAAGTAGGTACCCTTGCAATAATTTATCAAGTCGGAAGAGCATTTTAACGTACCAAAAGACAAATTCAAAAGTTGGAAACGTCCGCTGTTTTTATTGGCGTTAAATTGCATACCAACCTAATTAACAACCTCGCGAAATTTTCATAAACGCCAAAACATTTTACGCGCGGGAATGCCAACCGTAAAAACCTTAGGACACTTCGGGGGGCGTTTAGTGTTTTATATGCCAAAGGGATTTATGTTATTACCGACCATATTTCTGCGGACCGAAGCCGCTGAGAGGTCACGAAATCTTGCTGAAAGGTGTTCTCTTTCTCCCAGATAAGTGTGTCCCTTTCCTTCGCATCAAGTCGATTTAAAGCGATGAATATTAGGAGATGGTATTCGGATCACGTAGGAACGCGCAGCGTGCGCTCTTATGAACTCTGATGGCAAACTGTATGAGATATACGTAACAATGAAAAAATTCTCCCAAAGGTGGAAGAGTTGCGATGACAACTTCCAACAAACTTGGTAATCAGTTGTAACGAATTTATGTGTTGTGCGTGAGAGTTGTGTAGTAATTCGACGTGGCGGGTTGTTACGGCTGTTTGGGAGACGGTAATTGTCTTATTTAAAGCTTATTGTGTGGCTAAAACAGGGTAGGGAACATTTTCCTGGTAAATAATTATTTTTGGCTTGTTTTAAAGTATGTGTTTACTGCAAATATAGCAACGGTTCGTTCCCAAAATAAAAGAAATTATTTATATCTAAAGAAGCACTGTTGGTGAAATGGTAGCACCTCTGCCTTTCAATCCGAAGGTCGCCGGTTTAAACCTTCGTACATTAATGAGTTTTTTCACTCTAAAAATGTATGCCTGCAATGCCAGTGCTCTAAAACAACCAGCATACCATAGAACCAAAAATTCGAAGGTGTGTGTCATAGGTTAGTATTCTTATAAGCGGCGATGGGCTTGCAACCTGTTACGTATGAAATACTTACTATTGTGCTATACATTCGTAGGCATGTGTGAAATATCATGATTAGACGTGCTCTTAACTACCCTCTTTAGATATCCTCAAAGATCTAAGTAACTAAAGATCTGAGGAGATGTTTGTCGAACCTAGAAATTGCAGTCGTGATCATGTTTTGTTTTTATATACATATATAAAGACACTATTGCTATTTACGCTACGAAGTAAGTTCTAAAATAAGCACATTTTGTAGCTTGAAGCAGATTTATAAACAAAAATACTTTAGTTTTATTTGGTACAAAACATTTTAGCGTCGTGTGTAGGACAAAGTCTGTTGATGGTTCATAAGACCCGTCAGCGCGACATAAAATCTGAATAAGTAAATGATCAGGGATAGTGGATCGGTGATTGATTCTTTTTGAGCAGGCGTAAGTAACAAGATATCAGAGATTTAGCTGCTAAGCGACAACCGAATCAAAGGGCGTATGAAAGTAATGTTTGCCAATAGTAGAATATAGAGTTCTAAGAAAATGAATAATCCACCCCATAAATTGTTATCAATAAGTTCTATGAGAATTTGACAATTCAAAAGTATTGACAAGCATGGCTTCTTATAGATTTTATTAATATACAAGCTGTTTTCTGCGACTTCGTATGCGTTAGATTACTTTTACGCATAGCGTCCAGCGCGCGCGGGAAATAAGCAAATTATCATATATTTTTTATTTGTCAATTGCACTTGATGAAACAAAACCTAAGTTTTAATCCAAGCTTATCTCAATACTTTAGTGAAAACTGCGAAATTTGGTTCAGCCGTTTTGCAGAGATTAGCGTGCACAAACGCACATAATTATAAACAAACAAAAAAAATTTTTTTTTTTAAAAACGCAGGTTTGTTTTGGGCTAAGTAGCGTGTCATCTTTAGGTAGCACTAATTTTAATTTGAAAATATCAATAGTACAGACACGGCTTTTCAACGATGTAATATGTATAGATTTTCAACTATATTTTTGAGTTTTAAATCTTTTTCTTTAGACCATTATTGACCTACGTTTATGTGACGGACGAGTTACGAAGTTTACGAGGCAGGGAACAGTTTATTCGCACTTTGTAAACTGCGATTTTATACTCCAACTCTTAAGAGATACTTAAATACAATGTAGATATTTTGCTGAAAATACAACTAAAAGTGTTTCGGTATTTAAAGTTCATCGCTTTTTCGGGTAATGCCACTATTATAATCATCATCAGCCATATGATTAAGAAAAACTTGTCAGTTTTTTTAAATACTTCCCTATTCAACTTGGGCAAATTAAAAGAAAATTAAGAGCTACTCCAAACCCTCACAAATGTATCATAACAAGAATCTGAGTAGACATCTAGAAAATAAACATTTACCTTCTTACTTATATCAGTCATAAATAAATGAATAACCTATGCATTTGAATGAGACACCTCAATTTATATTCACCTCTGAAAGAAACGCCTACAAATAAAGCTCATTAGAACGCGTAAAAAAACAGCCATAAAAGACGAACAAAATATTCCCTGTGCCATCAAGATGTAGAATGATCGGTCTGCAGTTAAAAAGCATTATCTAACAACTGGAAAAGCATAATCTCACTCCTTGAATGCATAAAGAACTATAAACGTCAGATATCATCTAATTGAAGTTAAAGTAATGGCGAAAGGTAGGGTCGTTAAATTGCCTAGAGGCGGGGTGGATGAGAGTCAAAGAATCGGGAGTCAGCACGAGTTATTTTTGCTATGAAATCTTTTACTCGTCCGTCACAAACGAGAAGATTAGCACTGGTTCAGATCTGCTAGTGAACCATCATCTAATATAATGCTAGAAAAAACCTGATTTGATAAAGCATTGAAACATCATTGAAACATAAAACAGTTTGTGTTTAGAAGACCTTTAAAATAATCTCTAGCACGATAGTTTACTAGATGATTTGACAATGTATATGACATACTTATATTTTTGACGTCAATAACTGGTATTAAGATCTAGCGTCGATAGTCAGAGAAATGTACTTACATGAAAATTATGTGAAAATAACTGCAAACGTTCTGGAGATTTCTCCAAATGTAAATTCGAGTAGTTTAAATTTAACGACACAAGTTTTTAACTAGAAATGACGACTATGGGTCACAGATTTACTAGATGACCTGAAACAACACCATGATAATATTGTTCAAGTGCTTAAAAACGGCTACAATTCCTTAGAGAAACTGTTACTGACATTTAGAACGATAAAAAAGTTAGAGTTTAAATACTTTGAACTTTAAAAATTGTTCAACTTACTCATTCGTCAAGCCTGCCTATAAGACATAAGTAAATTATTCCAAAACGTCGAGGGAACTCCAAGAATTTCATATCCCAAACAAATTTCTGGAGTAATGAATTCCTTCGAGACAGGAAGCTCGGCCATTGAACGACGAGTCATCCGGAAATATACAAATATCTCATGTAAAAGATGCGTTATCATGCAGCTAAAAGTAGAGTTTGGAAATAATTTGAGAAGATTTTTATGTTTTATATCCTTATACATTTATAGAGAGTATGATTGAGAATTGGTACCTACACGTTTTCGACACGTTTAAACTAACCTTGTAACTGCAACAATATTTTATCGTATGAGAAAATAAAATAGACCTTTTACAAATGAAATATGAAGCTGATATATTTAATATTTACATAGAACTTTTTTTGTAAATTCGTTTGATCTAACCGTTTTTCAAAAAAATAACAGAAATATCATCATCATCTTCCTGCCCTTATCCTACGTTATGTGGGGTCGGCACAACATGTAAATAACAGAAATATATGAAAGATATTTTAATTGATGTAATTACACACACTAACCGGAGAATTATACATACACGAAAATTAATACATACAGTTAATTGGAATGTACAAAAGAGTCGCACCTGTTTTTATAAGGCATAGGTACTTTAATTTATCACACACGACACTTCAATAAAATCAACTATGACAAATGGAAAAATTGTCTGTTGGTTTCATCAATCATAAAAGTTAGTTAGGAACTATACAAATGGTGCAAACGGCGAATTTTAATGACCGACACGATTTTTGTGTTGCATTTTATTTAAAATTTATAGGCAAAATAGTTATAAAACGTAGTGAATCACAACTCAATCTTATACCTTTAAACGAGCAATTCTTGTATATATGTATATATATATATATATATGTTCTAAATCTCGGAAATGGCTCCAACGATTTTCATGAAATTTAGTACGCAGGGGGTTTCGGGGGCGATAAATCGATCTAGCTAGGTTTCATTTTTAGAAAACGTCGTTTACCCCAAAAAAAAACGAGCAAAGCTCGGTCATCCAGGTACTGTTATATTAATCATGTCGATAATGTCAATACAATAATTACGCTTTTTTTCGAGGAGCAAAATAACTGAGATGGGCAAGCGGATAAGATACTTAAGGAGATCCTTGTAGAAATTGAGAAACCTTTAATGTATTTGTTGATATTAAAAATCAAAGAATTGTAGAATGCCATGTCGTTGTATGTAAACAACTTACGCTAAATGTCTGGCACTAATGGCAATGTTATTGTGATAAGCGTTGGTTTTTAATCATCTTTGCTGACACTACGTTAATTTGTGAGTCCTTTCAGCGACCTCAGCTGGGCGTGCCGGAGACACATCAATATCTATTATCTCGATGAATACAGGATTTCAACCATAAAAGTGTTCTGTTCTCAGATTCCGGAAAGGAAATTATATTTTAGACTAGTTGATACCCGCGACTTACGTACGTGTTAGATTACGTTTTAATATTTTGTGACTGTGGGCTGTACGGATGGATAAAGTTTTTCATCAAATATATCAAATTCTTATTTTTTAAATTTTTTAACCGATTTCGATAATTATCTCAATACATTAGTGAAAACTGCATTCGATTTGGTTCAGCCGTTGCGGACATTAGCGTGCACAAACGCAAAGATGAACTATTTTATTATATGTATAGATTTGTGTATGTAATAAAATATATATTTATAAAGAAAGCATGACGTTTTATTTATTCGGTAAAAAAAAGTGACGGTATATATTTTGGTCATTATAAGTTTTTTCATGAGTATTAAAATATTCTAGCAGTATGAGTTTGTGTAAGGTATTATTATAGAAGCTTGGACAAAGTAAATGAATCATGTAAAGTGTTATAAACACTATGTCTTGTAAACATAATAATTAATTATTATGCCAAGCACTAACCATTTGCCCACACTTGGTACGGAACTCTAAAAAAGTCCTGAACAGCTTTGTTTGTTTGAATGAACTGAACCCTGCCATTAATTACTTTCGCTATCTGCGCCCGGCAAAATCTTCCTTGCTCAAGGATCTGAATGAACATATGATTTGAGCAATTATTGTTGGGCCACTTGCACATTATTTCTTTTTCATCTTTTCCATCTGTATTTTTTGTTCTATGGTGTTCATAATGTGCTTATTTTAGATTTATTGCTTTTAAGAGCGCAGGCTTAGATTTTTGGGGTTTTGAAGGGAACGAACGCAACAAACGTTACACACGTCGTAGATAGTTGTTCATGATGGTTGCTTAAGCGTATATGCTTGAAATATTTCTTCAATGGTCAAAATTTTATATCTGCAACGGACTTTTCACAGTTCTTACTGTTCTCTTGTTAGTTTTTCGTGCATTTAAAAATAATTAAGTCATAATTCTTTATCCTTACATTCAATTTCAAATCAATTTCAGATGTCGTGCCTCTGTGAGGTTCTTTTTATTTTTTAATTACATTATCAAACTATTTTAATAACCTATTTAGTAAATCTCAATATCTGATCAGCAAAAGCTACTGAATCGTGAGTTATTTATCGGCCTCAGGGCTAATAAATAAGCAAATAAAGTGACGTCATCAATATTCATGGTGGAATTACCGGTGTACGTGTCGAGTCGCCTGTCGACAGAAGCTGGATCCTGATTTGAGAGGATTACTCTTTGGGCTTAAATGTTTTGAAAACAAAGTCAGTTTTTGTCAGTACCTATACAATAGTTTGCTAATAATAGCTTAATATTTTTTATAGATTAATTAGATGTGCGTAGATGACCGCTAAGGGCATTTAGAGCTAAAAAAAATTTTGATTCTGTGCTTTATGTTCTTCATATCGTGTTACTAATTTTTCCTACCAGAGTGGTGAATTGTCTAAAGTAGGTTTCAAAACCTCTTTTCGCGCACTTAATACATGCCCATAAATTTTTAGGTTCTAAGACTTGCTGGTTTTTTGCTGGTTTCTAAAACATCAAGTTTTTTGTTGTGAAAATGTAAATCTACAATATCTTACAATTTTTACTAAAACATTTTCGTACTAAAATCGCTGCAAAAATAAACAACAGCAAAAACAAAAAATGAAGTAAACCTTGGCTAAAACTGGTTCATCTGTCATCGTTACCCGATCCACCGGGGCAAGGGTTATCTCCAGGTACAGAACTCGGTTAGGGGAAGAAAAAAACAATTTTGTACAGGATTTGCCGACTTCTTTATGGAGTGTTTGACGACTCCCCAACTTCGGGATTACGGTTTTTTCTAAGTTTAAGAGATGTTATTTAACTTGGTGATTTCTTGAAGGCCTTAATCTTAAGTTTCCTCTTCGTTGAATTATTAAAACGAGTTCACGTGAATGCGTTGTTTAAGGTTTTTAACCGATTTAAAAAACGGGATTTTAAAACGGAGAATGTTCTGTGTTCGATTGTGTGTATGTTCACCTATATTTTCGTCAAATTGAGAACTAATTTCGTTTTTTTTTTGTTATTAAAATTTAGTTTCCATAGGTTTTAATCCAAAATTTACTATAATAACGAACTTACTTATTTTATTAAGATTGACAGCAGTTTATTAGATACCCGTCTACACGTGGACACTCAATCAAACACTAAAGAGTAATAGTGTCTCTGTCTAGCAGTAACCAGTAATAAACAGATCTGTAATAATCACGAAAAATCCAAACATAGTCTACACAAACAGCCGAATAGGAAACTTTTTACGACTCCAGACAATCGTGAGCCATTTAGAAAGAGCTTACCGAAGACTTACAAACGAACTATACTAACTATTGCGAAGTCGGTAAAGTCTGTTCGTATCGCAAAACTGTGGAACTTTATTCACAAATTGACTCCACGTATTCGCTTAAGATGCAGTTTCTTTCATCCGAGCTCAGCTTGCGTGTGGTGTTAGCGGAGAGAGGTAGCGAACTTATTTTTTAATCACCAATTTCATTGATTTATACACGTTTACTAATGGACATAATAAATAAGTTTAATTATCGTTACGATTGATCTGCATAATTAATATAAAAATCTTTATGATGTTTAGAAAGAGTCATGAGCGTACTAATTATTCAACGAGTTTTTACAAACCTAGTAGTTATTGTAGGTACTTATAAAATCGGAACCCAATGCGTTGGAGCACTAAACGCTACAGCTTGTAATTTTTGTAAAACATTTGGCTCGTATTAAGAAATACGAAAACTAAGCAGAATGACGTTATAAAGAGTTTTGCATTTGAACTTTGTTTTGCAAAGTTTCGCCGCTGTTTGCCAGTTTTAAATTCTTTAGCCGGTTGAATATTAAAATCTTTTTGTACATATTAGTATACATGACGTGTCTAAAGATGATAATTATGAATACGAAAGGAGTGAGTACTAAGGTAGCGGATGATAGAGGGAAATGGAGGAAGAAAACGTGTTGTACCGACCTCACATAGCGTGGAAAAGGGCAAGAAGAAGAAGAAGACGCGTCTAAAGAGTAAGAAGTCTTACTTTAATGGTAAAAATAACGAGCAACATAATCAGTGTCTCATCTGTTGTCAAACAAATAGCCTGCAGAAGCTTACAATACAAACTTGCTGTTGATCTATCTAGCAAAGTAAACCATACAATCTCCAAACTTTCAAGAAAACAATTAATGGAAACTGATAATCGAACCGGGGTTGGGTCCATAGCAAACAAGCTGAATGAAGTCCACAACATCAACTTTAAATACAAACCCGAAAAACAAACTGCCGGGATTCAAACAACAAAAGTAACAGTAAATTACACTGCGATTCGGTCGGTGCTAGTGATGTTCCTTTCGAACTAGATATTCTTACTTTTGAATAAAAAAATAAAAAAATATGATCACGACTGAATGCCCCGGCCTCGGTAGATATCTTCCTCAGATCTTTAGTTATATCTTTGAGGATATCTTAAAAGGGTAGTCAGAGGCACCTCCAAACATGACATTTGGTACATGCCCACCTTTTGCACAGTAGTTAGTATACCGTACGTAGCTCGGTTGCAAGCCCATCGCCGCTTATAAGAATACTAACCTATGACACACACCTTCGATATTTTGGTTCTAGGGTATGCCGGTTTCCTCACGATGTTTTTTTTCACCGTTTAAGGCCCAGCATTTTGAAAATTGCAAGTATTGCAACCCTTCTATTACCGCTTAATAGATTACATTGAAATTGAACTACACGATACTCAAGGATATAAGTGATAAATCAACCGGAGCTAAAACACGAATTAGTTAGAAAACCTTGGTTAAAACCCATGTCAAACACACCTCTGAAAATTCAGAAATTCCCTAATTTATCCAGAACAGTAAGGTATTTTGAATTTCTATTTCACATGAATATAAATCAGTTGATTTGAAACAAATCAACCCAGCCCTTTTTTTGAAATAAGCTATTTACTTGAACATATTTGTGTTTTTTATAAATTGTCAATTTCGTTATATAATTCAGAGCAGCCATATTATCATGCCGCACTCTACTTACTGGTAATTTGGGTATTTCGCTTCGTGCCATGTCTGATTCCGCGGAGATCCGCGTTGCTATACGGACCTATGTCACTTTTTTTTGTAACTTTTACGTAAGGAATAGTGTGACGAGTATTCTGGGCCTTAAGAGCACTGGCATTGCGCACATATTTTTTTCGAATGGAAAAACTCATTGGTGCACGACCAGGTTTGAACTCACGACCTTCGGATCGTGAGGCAGGGGTGCTACCACTACACCACCACCAGTGCCCTAAATAAAAAAAAAATATTTTTGAAGAACATACATAGACGCATGGTATATTGCTGTATGCTTAGCTGCAATTGAGTAGCTTTGGGTCTCAAATTATTCCAAAACAGTATTAAAATAAAAATTATACTACGAGTATCAGCAAGAACTCAAATGTTTTTGACAAAAATTGGTACAAAGATCTTTTATTTTAATTTGCATTGTAAAAAATAATCTATGTACCTATGTATGAATTTATACAATGTTTGATTTATATTATGTTTTTAATTTATTTATTTCTAATTTAAACCTATTCTGGTCATGTATTTTAATTACTTACTAGCTTTTATGCTTCTTTTTTGGTGCTTATATTTTATTTACTAAATCTTAAGATAGGACAAGTTTATTTTTAAATATATCGCAAAACAAAATTATGGGTAACACCAAACTGTATCTGAAACACAATACCTTCACTATCAAAACTAAAACCTACCAGTTTGTTATTTGTTCAGGAGCAATCTCTTTCCGAGAGATATGATTAAAACAGTGCATAGGACACCGCCCTATGGGAAATCACGGACGCAGTGCATAATTAGCACTCGCAAAGGCATTCCTGCACAACTCCCGTGGCTATTTTGATAATGCTGTGAAGGTAGTTTTGAAACAGAATTTACCATTCTCTAAGTAAAAAGTAAACTAAATAAATATTTCTTAATTCTAATTATATCAAACGCTTTTTTTTAATGTTGATATCACTACAATTATAAAACAAAATCTTTCGCTGCGTCTGTCTGTCTGTCTGTTCGCGATAAACTCAAAAATTACTGCACCGGTTTTCATGATGTTTTCACCTTCAAATAATCGAATGGTTCTCGAGGAATGTTTCAGTACTTATGTAATATGTCAAGTTTTTAAGTCACGATAACCGACATCCACGAAGGCGGAGCCACGGGCATCAACAAATTTTTAGAATAAAAAAAAACAGCCAAAAAAAAGAAGTTGATATGTAAGAAATAAGATTGTTTAATTAAGGGGCATAAAATCACACTTTCGAATACATAACACGTCTTTTGACATTGCTACTAATAATTATTATAAACGCGAAAGTTTGTAAGAATGTGTGGATGTCAGGATGTAAGGATGTCAGGATGTCTGGATGTATGGCTGTATGTTTGTTACTCTTTCACGGAAACGGCTGAACGGATCTTGATGAAATTCGGCACAGATATAGATTATAGTCTGGAATAACACATAGCCTACTTTTTATCCGGAAAAATTTACAGTTCCCTTAGGATAGGTTTGTTTTTGTTCAACATACGTGTGAAGCCGTGGGTGGAAGCTAGTGATTTAATAAAATCGACTAGTTTGCCGACCCACTTAACCTCTAAAACAACGAAGGTAATTTCGGATAATTATCATTAAATAAATCTCTACGTAATTATGCCTCTCACTCTCTTTGAGCCCCACAAAGGCCTGTTCCCACATGTGTCTCAAAGCCGTCTATTGCATGAAAGATTCGTTAAATGAAGACATGTTCTTAACGCCCTTTTGTTTCTTACGCCTGTGTTTTAGAGCTCATTAAATTAGAGCACTGGTATAGTCAGCGACAACAGTTCTTAAATTGTATCACATATTTTTATGTAACAGGAAACTAAAATAAAACATCGGACGCGTGCCGGTCGCAATTTTCTCTTCAAATAAAAAAAATGGATAGTAGGTTTTAATTAGTAGTAAAAGTGTATATATAGATAAAAATAAATATGCCAAGTATTAATTTGTTGAATTTTGTAATCCTACGTTTACTCCAAGGTATAAAACAGGTATTGTAGATGTTTTATCAAACTGTTTTCATTTATTGTTTACACTTAAAACAAGTTGTGAGAATAGTATACTCGTACGAAACTTGTAGGTAGCGTCTAAAATATTGTCAAAAATGTTTTTTTATAAAACAAAAAATGTATACGACTCTTAAACGTTTTATTGTTATCGTGTATCAAACAAGTTTGTAGATGTAAATGCGGGGTAAGAATGACTTTTTCTGTGACTGTACTTACTCGTTTGGAACTCGACTAGTTTCCAACGATTTTGTTAGTGTCGCGAGTTTATGTGTATTGCGCGGTCGGTATTGTATGGTAAGGGGTAAGTGGTGGTTAGAAAAGGGTTTATTTATACGGACTAAAAGTGGGTTAACTAAATTATTAACTTTATATTATTAACTAAATTATTAACTGTCAGTATCTCGGAAATAACTAGTATTAAACTAAAAAGCAACAATTATAAGTGATATATTATTTATTTATTATTATATTTTATTTTACATTATACCTACCTATATAAATAGTTTTCCCAGTTCGATAAAAATACAAATAAGTAGAAATATGTATTTAATAAATTATATCATCAATTAGCCCATCAAAACGTGCTGTAAGAATTTCAAGTACTTAGTCGACTATCATCATCATCATCATCATCTTCCTGCCCTTTTCCCACGTTATGTAGGGTCGGCACAACAGGTGATCTTCTTCCATTTCCTTACTTAGTCGACCAAACAGACCTTTTCTAAATAAAATATTAAACTTACATAAAACTCGTATCATTTATCTTATATTTGTCGTATTTGCTTACCTGCAACAAAAACAAGTTAACAGTTTGAATATTAAATATCATAAAGCGTGAATATTTTGCTTAGAAACATGTTAAGATTAGGGACACATGCATAAGATTGACATTTCAACAAAACCTTTTTTTATTTAACTACTTGATCCACTTGCAAATTTGTTAGTTTTCGCGCATTACCTATGTTACAAGGTGGCACGTGATTTGCTTGGTATTAAGTTAGGATATTTAAAAATGGTTATTTAAATGTATGAAATATAATAAGGATTAAATGCATAATTATTGCATTAAATAAATAAATGTGTGTACGTTTATTATAGTGTATAGAGTGTCGCGCCGTCGTCGGTCACCGAACATCCCAGAAGGCTCTACTTCAGTTCCCACAATATTATATTATTTAGAGAGCTGTTACGTTTAATGCTCTTAGTGAGAATGAGTGTCGTAATAATATCAACGTCTGCAGTTTCCGTTGAGTTGCGAAATTTCATGTAATATTTTGTGCTGCGTTTTAATCCTTATTCCAAGGCCGAAAAAGGAAATAATATACTGTAAATTTATAATTGGATAGCAAGCGATAGTAAAATGCGAATACTTCTTTGCTAAATATATGCCTGGAAATTCAAGTTTTTAAAATCTATGAGATTCTATTTATCTGTGGATCATGAAAGGAAATTTTTGTATTAAAAAATTAATAAAAAAAAATAGTTCAAAATATTACTAATCTTTAATACTAGCTCCTTAAAGCGAAGTATTAAAAAATCATCTCTATTATACCATAAAATTATGTTCAAATTAAAATACAGCAGCTATTTTCTGAAAATTTAACGCAAGTTCAACTATTTTGTCGCTCAGAATTATTGTTCATTTGCTGGTGGATGGGTTTGTAAATGTGACAAGCTGTTTTGAAATTTAAATGTGGTGACTTCACTATGCCTTCATCAACGCCTTTATGAATATTATTATTCAATTGTTTTAATAGTAGGTTCGTAAAATTTCCATACCATTTTCAGTTGCCATTGCAAGTAAGATCAAATACGTGTACCAATAATCAAACGGTTAAGTAAAACTTTGTAAGAATACCGGTTCAAAAAAGCAAAAAAAAAAAATGTTTCTTCGGTAGATAACTATGTATATTAGAACATTTAAAAAAATTCAAATTTTGCTCGAAATCGAAGTAAATCCGTGAAAACGGTATTATGCCAAATAATCTTTGGTCGTGCCTCTGTTTAGATATCCTCAAATTATTTGTATCTCGTAATCTGCCAAAATTCTGGGAATAAAGTCGTATTTACCAAATCTTTAATTTTTTGATCTTATTTCAAACGCATAAAGTTTTGTTAAAATAATCCTTTTTAAACAAAGTTTTTGAAGTCTAGCACCCGCCAGACGTGTGTAGGCGGCAAAAAAATGTAAGGCCGTCTACTTTGTTGTGTGAACATCACCTGTTTTTAGACGAACAATTCGCCAAAACCACGTGGAGTAATTTGCACCTGTAAAACCACCCACTGCCTAGTTACAATGTACCAATGTGTGTCGGTTCAACACTCCAGAACATTTCTGTGGTCCACTGTTGAGTGTAGCTTCTACAACGACCTAAAGTGCATCATCTTGGTAATTTTAATTTTTTGTTCCGCTAGATGGCGCTACTTATATCAGACTATAGTTTTGATTATAATTATTAATTTCCCTTTGCATTCATATGCTTTTAGTTTGATACGCGTATTTTTTATAATGATATTTAAATTGTGACTGACAAATATTGTATGAATAAATAAATAAACAAATAAATATAATCACGACTGTAATCCCCGGGTTCGATAGATGTCTTCCTCAGATCTTTAGTTACTTAGATCTTTGAGGATATCTAAAGGGGGAAGTCAGAGGCACGTCCAAACATGACATTAGGTACATGCCCACATTTTACACAGTAGTTAGTATTCCGTACGTGACAGGTTGCAAGCCCATCGCCGCTTTAATTTCCTCACGATGTTTTCCTTCACCGTTTAAGAGCACTAGCATCGCGCACATAATTTTTTCGAATGGAAAAACTCATTGGTGCACGACCAGGTTTGAACGCACGACCTTCGGATCGTGAGGCCGGGGTGCTACCACTGCGCCACCAGCGCTCTTTGCACCACCAGCGCTCTTTGCTCAGCGCGCATTCTTAATCATGGTAGAACGCTTGTTCAAACCATTTCAAATTTGTTCCTCACACGAGTGTTTCCGTAAAGTCGCAAAAACCTAACTCAAAAATTACCAAATTAAGTGGTTTGCCTATCCAATCATGAACACTAAAACACACGTAACATCTTGAGAGGACAAAATGCTACGTCCGAGGTCGCCTCCGTTATTCAATTTACATGCAAATGGGATGGGGCGGGGTGTGACCATGCCAATAGTACGCTGATGTATCGCGTCAGAACGTGTACTGTGAAAAGCTGAGGTAAGTGGTGTAAAGTATAGGTTAAAGCGTTTTGATAAAAAAATAAGTTTCATATTTTGTCTTCCTGTGAACCAGTGAACGCATAATAAAAATGGAAGCCGTCCTTCAAGGGAAATATCCTCCACTAGAGTTCTATTTTTGTCGGGTCATTTTTTAGGTCAAAGAATGCTTCCATGTTTATATGCGTTCACTGTTGTGAACAATATGATACACGACACCATACTGTACATTGACATAGCGTTTGGAACCCGACGTAACGGGATACTTATAGTAACCTGGAATAACCCGTTACGTCGGGTTCACAGTAACTGTATGGAATTCCAATAAAACTAAAACATTCTTGTTTTACATTAATCACGATTAAAGATGAACAATTTGGCTGCTTGAAGGGACCATGATTTTTTTTATCTATTTCGTCCCACTGCTGGGCAAAGGTCTCCCCCAAATCATGCGAAAACCATTATTTCACAAAATTTAATATATAAGTTATTAGGTCCATATATTTTAAAATGTTGCAATTTCTGGTACTAAAACCAGAAATTGCAACATTTTAAAATATATGGATGAATAATATCGTCGGCTGATCTATGATAAAGCTATACATTATTATACTTAGACCAAACTGGCGCGTGCAAAATATGACGCTACAGTATAGGTGGGTGATATTGATAGGTCACATCAGATGGGTTGTCGGCTTTTTAATAATGTCTGGTCGGTGAGTGGTATGCTTTATTAATATGACTTATTTTGTATTCGGAAATTGTATTCAGTTTGTTTGTTATAACCTACTAAGTTTGCTACCTTATTTATGGCCTACGGAGCCTACGGCGTAGCACATCTACGTCGTAGGCCTTCACCAACTGTTTTTGATTTCAAAAAGTAGTATTTTCTTTTACTAAAACAACAACAAACATAATTGACGGCCTCTGTGGCGCAGCGGGCGAAGGTCCGCCTGAGACGCAGAAGGTTGCGGGTTCGATTCCCGCCGCGGGACTAATGTTTGCATTATTTGCAAATATTTGTCTCGGGTCTGGGTGTATTCTATGTATAATATGTATGTATGTATTTACAAAAAAATGTATCTATGTAGTTTATCAGTCATGTGGTTCCCATAATACAAGCTCTGCTTAGTTTGGGGCTACATGATGCTGTGTGATAGTGTCCAGCATTATTATTATTATTATTATTATTATTATTATAATTTTTACTCCTATGACTCAAAGATTTAGTAAATTCTATGGCAGCACTCTTCATTCTATCGGACTTTGAAACACTATTTTGATCCAAGCTATCAGTGTAAAGAGCGCTCGAGGTGTAGTGATAGCACCCCTGCTTTACGATCCGAAGGTCGTGGGTTCAAACCTTGTCGTACACCAATGAGTTTTTTCACTCGAAAAAATTATGTGCGCAATGCTCTTAAACGGTGAAGGAAAACATCGTGAGGAAACCGGTATACCCTAGAACCAAAAATTCGAAGGTGTGTGTAGATTAGTATTCTTATAAGCGGCGATGGGCTTGCAACCTGTCACGTACGGAATACTAACTACTGTGCAAAATGTGGGCATGCACCAAATGTCACGTTTGGACATGCCTCTGATTACCCTCTTTAGCTATCCTCAAAGATCTAAGTAACTAAATATCTGAGCGGTTATCTACCGAGCCCGGGGATTACAGTCGTGACCATGTATAGGTATATCTAAATAACAATGCGAAGCCGGGTTTTATTGGCCTACGAAGCCTAAGACGTAGCCAATCTACGTCGTAGGCCTATTGCAACAAATTTTGTTTTCAAAAAGTAGTTTTTTTCTACCAAAACAACACCAAATATATTTTTTACTATTAACACTCAAAGGTTTTATAAATTCTAATATTATGGCAGCACTCATCATCCAATCGGACTTTGAAAAATTATTTGATCGAAGCTATCAGTGAGCTTGATATTATCTACCGAGCCCGTGGACTACAGTCGTGATCATGCTATCAGTATATATCAGTGAGCTTAATATTTTGTAACTACCTATGATGAAGTTTTTATATTCGGCCGCAGCAAACATTCCAAACAATCAATCTCCAAACCAAGAAACCAACAAGAAATTGCGCGTTAAAACAGTTGCGGTCGCGCAAGAATTGCCAGTGCTAATGGCAGGTGGTCGGGAAATCGAGGCTTGTGGTCACTTTCAATTTGTCGTGGTGGAGCTGTCATGAGGTCCAAAGCTTTCTCTGTTTTTAATGGATGAAACAATAAATTAATAATGTAGGTTAAAGAGTTTTAACAATATCATTAAAGGATTTTTATATATTTTTGTTTGCGGGTGAGCGGTTTGTGCAGTGCACGGTACAGGGTCCGACAGGACTATGGTAAAACTATACGGATTTCTCATCAAAACTTTTATAAGAACAAAAAAAAATATGCACAAATTAAAAAAAAATGAAAATTAAAACATCACGATTGTGATACCCAGGCTTGGCAGATAATACTGAAAAAGAAGTTGTAATGGATTTCCGCAAAGTCACGCCTGAATCAATCATTTGGTAGATAATTACCTCTTCAAGTCTCATTGAAGGTTTTTTTTTTGTTAGGAAAACTAACAGAACTATAAATCTTATAACTAAAATAACTAAACATTGAGTCGAACTTAATCCAATAAAGTTTCCACTAGTTTATAGTACTAACTCGTAACTTATGGTGGACAAATAAAATATATAAGGTTGTATCATTGAAGATATCTAAAGAGGGTAGTCAGAGGCACATGATATTTGGCACATACCCACATTTTGCACAGTAGTTAGTATTCCGTGCGTTGGTAGCGAGCTCAACGCCATTTTAATAAAATACCCTTTTTAATTAAATATATTGTAAAACAAAACAGTTATCTCAATCTCGAAACCCGTTTGTTTACAGTTTACTTCAGCTGTATCACAAGGGGACATTGTTCTGCTGAGCTATACGAGGCAAGCGCCCCGGAGCCAAGCACGGCACATTAGCGACAGCTAAATATACTTCGGTTTGAATGTCTTCATTTCTGAATGTATAGGGTTACCGGGTGATTCCCCTCTATTTTATCATTGTTTTCAATATTCGTCATCGTTTGCAACAAAACATTTTGGTTATCTCGTAAAATATTAGTTTATTTGAAATGTACCCGTAATGAAATAATTAATTATCAATCAATCTTTTTTTGCTTCATCAGCATGCTATCAGCTTAAAATCAAGGGTAAAAAGTTTTTAAAATAACGACAAAAATAAAAATTGGGAGAACCACCCAATCAACAAAAAAAGTCATTTCAAGAAAACGCAAGATTTATAATATCAATGAACAAAGTTGCCAAAGGCATTTGTGCATATCATATTTGATTTTAAACTGTAACAAAAGTTAATAGAGTGCAAAAAAAGGTCATCAACTTTACGTAGAAAATTCTATCCTTTCGATAAAAAAAAAAAATATGCTTACACTCTCGTATGAAACATAATTATAAGCTTGTAATATAACGTCGTAAAAAACTTAAATAAAGCATTGTTCGTTTATTCGTAGTGTATTGAATTGGAAAACTAACTATGAGATGTATTTTAAATGTTACCTTTATGGTTTTAATCACTCAATTCTGTAAAAAAAGGAAGAAAAAGAAAGAAAAATCTTCAAAAGCATATGCGACAGCCATATCCTCCGGGCTTCCATAATAATCAATTAGTCACAAACCGTCTCTAATGGGAAACTAAAAAAGAATCCAGTTTGGAGAAGTTGAAACAAAATCGTCTTTTGTATCCATCTAAAAAACAGATAGCCAAGTAAGTTATTTTAATGCAAGTGAATGAGTTTGATAAAAGAGTTATCGCATTACAGAGACTAATTAAACACAAAAAAAATACAAAAAAAAATTCAAAACATAAGGCCCCTGATGAAGGCTACATTATCATTATACATGAAGATTAATTGAATCTGTAATGATTCCATTATAGAAACGTCACTACTTCCTTAGTACAAAATAACATGTAATAATGTAATAATAATTCGATAATGTAGTATGAATTCGTGGTGAGACCTCAGGTTTGATATTATTTTTTAACTTAATAACAATCTAGGTATATGCAGGATGGATAAATATATAAAGCAACCAAATAAATATGCGTTTCATAAACAGATTCCGCCATGTTTGTGCGCGATCCATCTCTCCTCGCGATACGCAGCGACATAATGCATAAACTTGTTTGCGCGCCAGATGAAAAATCAACAAAATCTCACGAACTCGTTTAATATGCGACTACGGAACTTTGGAACGATTCTGACCTGGTTTCCAAAAACGTTATGAAAACTTACCTACAAAAATACTACGTGATGTGTATTTTGTTGAAATATATTTTTTTCAATACGTACGAGTATTTAATTTGCTTTTCTGGTAAAAGGCCTATGTACCTACCTATGTACCTATGTAACTACTTAACTTCTTTTGCCCTTTATGGTGAGAAATAAGTAAAAGGTTTTTGAATTTATTCTAATTGATTCATACCGATTAGGGGCATTTTTTCTTACTTTAAGGGCGCTGTAGTGTTGGCACTTAGTTTAAGATACTCAGCATTTATCCCACTTAGCTTTATCCATAGAAAAGACAAGGATAGGAATATTGTCTATGTTAAAAGACTATGTCCACAGGATTTCATTGTATGCAAACTAGTATTTCAGACAGTAAGCGCAGACATTTTCCATCATCAATGTTTTCGCTGCCATTTACCAGAACGAACGACTTCGAAGAATTGAAAAATAAAATAAATTAAAAAACCACAGCTATAAAGACAAACGGACCGTTCCAGTAAAAGTAGATTAAATCTTTTCACACACAATTTGGTAACAGTTTTTATAAACAGCTTGCAAGGGAAAATAGCTTTTGTGTCTAGTGAGTTAAGTCATTATATTTGGTTGTAGGGAATATAGTCTTTATGTCTTAGTGATCTGACAGGGCATTGTTCTGATGTCCGTCTCTATAATAGGTGTCTGGTTACATTTGTATGGGTTTGCGGTGAAGCTAGGAAATGTGTGGATAAAACCAAGTTGCACATTATGACCAACGATTTTTTGAACATAATATGTAAAAAAAAGGTTTTTTATAAAATCATTTTGTAATCTGCACTGATTTTGATTATTATTATACGAGTAATTATCTGACTATTACCATGTTATTGTTCTTTTTTTAACATTGTACTGCATTGCTTTGAAAAGTGGCCATAAAACCTAAATTGCTAATGCCACTTCAAAATGTTATATTAGTTTGTTGGTTCCTTCCATAGTTATTGAAATAAATCAATTCGATAAATAGGTTAAAACCAGTAATATTTTTTTTTATAATGGTTATCCGCTAATACCATAGCTCAACCCTGTACAGTTGCTTACAGTAAACAATTAATCAGTTATGACGAAGGTGCTAAGGCAACAAAGGGTGTCTTAATAAGGTGATACTCAACCCCTTTATGTAGGATGTAGGCTATTGTTTGATGCCTGGATGGTTTCGAGTGTCTTACGGTATTATGGTTTGTGCAGAAATATTATGAGATAAAACTGGCTTGCTGCGTAGCTAGATTTTTTAATTCTAATATCGACTTTAAGGATTTTTTCTCCTTTCTCCATCACCAAAACTTTTTTTGCGTTTCGTCTAGAAATATATTATTGTAGCGGTCTTTTTCTGATGAAAGTTAAAGATTTTCATAAAATAAATGTTACCTTTATACAATATTCAATAAAACATCTTATATTAATAAAAAAAACTGCGTATCAAAATAAAGCATAGAAAAAAATATGAAAAGAATTCATAATACATTATATGCTTTACTTATAAGCTACTTGTAAGACGTAAGTGTCACTTAACGGAACCCTCATATAAGATTAAGTTATTTTATGCCTCAAAAATATTGTTATTCTCTTCTCCTAAATTCGTCACGTCTTTCGGAAATGGGAACTACAAGTATTAAGACATCTTTTCACTCATATTTTTTTAACACATTTACCTACTTTTCGTATACGATTCGCCATTGCGAATGAAATGAATTAAATGTGTATCATTATACACATTTAATTCAATTCTTTTGGTTTTACCACAAGTTTGGATATATAATAAAAAAAATAATGATTTGAATGCTGCTATAAGAACATTTAAAAAATGCCTTTTTCCATATTTTTATCATTTATATTTTAGAAAATTCTTATCCACTTCTTAGTTACTTCTAACATTCGGTTTCCATAGATTCACAAAAACATTCATACAACAATATTCCTCTTTATCTCCAATAAATACTGTTGAATCTTTGAACACTTTGCTGTATTTCTTTTGACGGTGGTTTTAAACGTACTACTGCTAAGCCTCTTATCAATACGACTTAAAACTCCATTTTATCTTCAGAAGTATTAAGAAAACCTGTGCTTCGATTACGAAATTCTAATACTATCAAAACATTGTTACTAACAGCTACTAGTTACTAGCCGTGAATTGTATTATAGAAAGTTTATTGCCATAATTATTATAATTATATTATTTGTTTATTGCCACACGTATATTGTTTGTAGATATCAAAATTACGTAATAATAGTACAATTGCTGATAGACATTCATTTTAATTGATTGTAATCAGAGCTCAGCTGGTATATTGAATTTTTGATATTTTTTTCAAATATACCTATATGATATATATGATATACCTATAATATATGAGTATTTTTAAGCTATAGTTATTTAACTTTATACTTACTTTATTATTATCTGTTGATAAAAATACTGAATATGCACCACAATTTTTAAGAAGCAGTTTTTCCAATCTTCTTCTTTTTATAGTATTACTGGTTCAATAGAACTAGTTGTTCCAATGTATGGGAGTGAAAGTTGGGTATGGCAGAAGAAGCATCAAAGTAGAATAAATGCAGTGGAAATGAGAGCTTTAAGAAGTATGTGTGGTTTAACTTTGAATGATAGAGTGAAAAACAGTGTGATAAGAGAATGTTGTGGAGTGAAAGAAGACGTAGTGATGAAAATTGAGAAGGGTATGCTAAGATGGTTTGGGCATGTAGAAAGGATGGATGAAAGGAGATTGACGAAACAGGTGCATAAGGCGAGTGTGAATGGGACAGTTGGAAGGGGAAGACCTCGGCGTACGTATCTCGATCAAATTGAGGACGTTTTAGAGAAAGGCCAGGTCAAGAGTACCCTAAACCGACGAGCATGTATGAAGAATGTAATGAGAGTGAATGAAGCAAAAGAGGTGTGTCAGGATCGTAGCAAGTGGAGATCCGTGATCTCTGCCTACCCCGTCGGAAAACAGGCGTGATTTTATGTATGTATGTATGTACATATGTATGAGTATTTTTAAGCTATAGTTATTTAACTTTATACTTGCTTTATTATTATCTGTTGATAAAAATACTGAATATGCACCACAATTTTTAAGAAACAGTTTTTCCAATCTTCTTCTTTTTATAGTATTACTGGTTCAATAGAACTAGTTTTTCAGTTTACCTGTCATGATGAGTCAACGAAACTAATATACACCCAAACATAATGATCTTCCTTCTGACGGATGGTGAGCGCATACATCGTTGCAAATATTCATTCAATAGTATTACAACTTCTAATACAACTAAAGTCATCTTCTTTTTGCCGTGGCACTAAGTTTTTGAACTAGTTTGGTCAAAGTGTATCAGCAATTGGTAAATAACGTACTTTCTACGAAAGGCAATCAATACTACTTGCGTAAGAACTACTTCTAATACAGGGTATTCGTTTAACCTTGAAACAACCTTACCGCCGAAATATCCATAGTATCTGTTTCTTTCAAAAACCGGTTTCATCTGAGGGCTTTCTAATTAATTGATCTGAAGATTCCCGGCAATTGTTCCCCCTCTCTCCAACTCCCAACAGTGTATCTTTGGCTTTAATTTAGAATTGTTAGCGCAAAGGGAATGCAATTTACGTAAAATAATTGTTTGATTTCGAACATCCCGGCATTCCGGCTTACCCTTCTGCGGGACCTTAATTTGGTTTATGAAAAAGGTCTTGACCGGTTTTGTAATTTAATGAGATCGGTTTTGCATTGGGTTTAACTAGATTTTTCCTAAATTTATTTTGTTTTTTGTTCTTTCATAAATCTTAGTTCAGTTTTTTAAACCAAATGTCTACATTATTCGCTATAATTTTTATCGGTCCAAATATCCCACTTACTGAAAATTTGTTATATTCATAAAAGTATCTATCTAATCATAATAACAAAACGTATTAGGTATCTATTATATAAATAAAGTTACTTATTTTTATTTATAACTAATCAGATAGATAAAAATAAAGGTAAGTAACGATGAACTGGCATCTTGGGTCGATTCCCATCCAGGACAACCAATTGCACGATAAACAATAAATATTTATTGTATGTTTTGATCTTATAATTTATCAGTTATCCTAGTCCACAGCTTTGCTTAGTTAGAAGTCAGATGGCGCTGTGCGAAATTACACGAATATTTATTTATTTATCTAGTTTTACGTCGCGGCTGGTAAAGGAGCACCTGAGATGATAACGTATTTAAATTACCCTTAACTTATGCAGACTGGGAGTTGTATCAAACTTGTTATTTGTGTGTTTTAAGTTATGAGATGATTTACGCGCACCAGATTAAGATACTGACAAATGTGGCGAACGACAAGCAAATCTTATTTTGTTCTTTAAACTTTTTAAACTTAGCCTAAATCGAGTGTTTAATATACAACTATCCGCGACTTTGTCGGCAAAAATCCATCAAAAAATATATCAATTCAAAATGAGGCGATCACCCATCCAAAAACTAACTGCGCCCTATGCGTTCCCATTTAAAACTTTCAATCCCTATTTCAAGATTATTTTTTGGGACAAAAGGTAGCCTATGTCCGTTTCCAGGATATAATCTACCTCCTTGAAAAATTTCATAACGATTTGTTCAGCCGTTTAGTCGTAATAAGGTAACAAACAAACTAACAGAGTTACTTTCGTATTGATACTCGTAATATTGACTTAGTGTCAGAAGTACCATTGATTTTGATAAACCTAATACGAAATTACGAATTAGTAAAGTTTCTATAAGATTTGTCTATGCCACCAGTCATTTATTTGACAAGCTAAAAAAATTTTACTGTTTTTTTTTTGCAAACTGAATTTCTCTTAATTCAGCGATATAAAGTGCTTCGCACTGCTATTAACACGCGCTGATAACCAGTTTTTAAATCCCAACGAACCATGACAACTATAAATTCAGTTTCGGTTCCAAAAATTGAATAATACCAAAGCGACACCAAACATTTGTTCGGTATTCGGTCGGGCGGTGTGTCACGCGCTTTAGTTAAGCAGTGTTACAGTAATTGGTTCTGACTGTACCAGGTGCTAGAATTGACTTACGGTGTTTTGCGCGAGCTTCCCGTAGTTTCCCGGTTATGTATCACGCGTAAAGTTTACTATAATATAGTTTTACTCCCGGCTCTGTATAATCATTGCTCTGTGTATTTTAAGTGCACTGGTGTTGTGGTAGCACCCATGCCTTTTGAACCGAAGGTCGAAGGTACAAACCTGGCTGTGCACATAGTTTATCCATTCGATTTTTTTTTGTGCGCAAAGCTAGTGCTTTTGAACGGTGAAAGAAAACATCGCGTGTTTTTTGTGTCGTCTGAAATCAGTATAAATAAAAGAGCCAATTTCTGAAACCGATTTTCTATCGTCCAAAAGAATACTTGCTCATATTAAATCAGGTAAAAGCTGTCTGTGATAATAAACAAAATTTTATAGCTGAAATTATATAACTCAACAACACAATTTTTGCAAGCATACCTCGCTGTAACTCAACTTACAAGAACGCTTCTTTTTGTACCTTGTACAATACCGCCTTTTTGTACTGTACCTTTTATACGATACGAAATGGGGCTGCAATGCACTACATTCAACCGTCTGGGCTCTGGCCGTTCTAACTCAATAATAAAACCTCTTCGGTAGCCGTGACGTCTCGTTTTCGGAGTTCAGTGCGGTACTTGAGGTAAATTGAAAGTGGAATGCTGGTGGAATGCAGTAAAATGAAAAATGCCCAGTTTCATAAAAGTCAAGATTGTCAAGTATCATCATTGGTACTATAAATTTAAGTAATAAAACTTATTTGAGATCTTTAAAAATCTAAAGAGGGTAGTCAAATGCACATCCAATCAAAAATCAAGTGACGGATAAGACCTCATCAGATCCTCAAAAAATCTAAGTAACTAGAAATCTGAGCAGAAGATTACAATTACCAGGCCTGTGGATTACAGTGGACAATACTCAAAATATTTTGTCTTGATTATTTAGTTTTAATAATTATCATAAAGCAATCAAAAGGGCTAATGTCTACAATAAAAATGGCAATACGATAAATGAATACCTGACTCTAGTAACACCGGTTTTAATATTGAAAAGTGGCATCAAACATAATCAATACCCTTGTTACGAACAGGATTTCCTGAAATATCAGTTCACGTTATAGCAAAACGTGAATATGAAAAGTAATTCAATGGATACGTATTATAACTTCCCCCAGCATTGAATCTGTCAGCTGCCAGTACCATTGTCTATCACAACAAAACACTGCAGCCTGTACCGTTGAAATATACAATATTGAATGATTTTAATAATATGGAGGTGAATGGTCCGGTTCAGATTACTGATAACTCGAAAATCCGGTAACAATGAGTTGGTATTGGCTTTGACGTGGTTAACGTTGTCTCTTGCAATTTGTTATGTACCGTAAATAGATACGTGTATAATATTACCTTTATAATGAGTTGCTTTTTATTCTTCTTCCTGTCCTTTTCCCACGCTATGTGGGGTCGGCACAACACGTTTTCTTCTTCCATTTCCTTCTATCATTCGTCATCTCAGTACATTCTCAGTACTTTCATTCCTCATTCACACAATCTATCCATCTTTTCTTTGGCCCACCTCTACCCCTCTACATCTTTTCCGTCACCGGCGCTACTTTCAGGCTTCCTCTTATACGAGTATAGGGACTCATTCCGTATTTTATCTATTTTCGTCACTCCGCACATTCATCTCAACATTCTCATCTCCACTGCATGCACTTTTTTCTCATTCGTTTCCTTGGTGGCCCAACACTCAAACCCATACAATACGACCAATCTTGATCGTTTTGTAAATTTTTCCCTTAAGTTTAAGGGGCATTCGTGGATCACAATTTTGTTTCTGTGACCTGTCGCCATATTATCCATCTAGCATTTACTCTATTTTTCACATCCCGATCAATCTCACCATCATTATGTACTACTGAACCGAGCATACTAATGAATTGCTTATTATTATCATACAATGAATATTGAATGAAAGCGTACTGAACATTCTTCCCTGTGAGACCCCTACATCTGTCGTCAGTAATGCACATTTAATAACACCACTTCAAAATCCACCAAAATGCTTTATTGCCCGAAAGTTCTCAAGCCGACTCGAGCCAACGATAAAACTTTACAAGCATAATGAATCTTAATCGCGGCGCCAATTCCCAAAATTGTTCGAGAGTTTTGTTTTAAAATAAAACTTGGATTCATCTCGTTTGGCAGAATTAATTTTGTCTTTTGTTGCGTAATCGGTTACCTGGGTGAGCTTTTAATTTCTTTGGCGGCTTTTGCTAACTTTTCAGGACAGTACAAAAATTGCATTTGATTGGAATATAATATACGGTCTATAAATATTTTTGTTTAGATTTACATGTGCGTTTATTTTTTATGCATAGAATATAATTGTGCGTCTCAGTCGTTAAATAGTTTTGCGAGTAATTTCACAAAATATTGTTATATAAGTGGGCTTAATAATACTTTAAAACATTGTTAATTTTGTAAACTTGCAGCTTAATCACACTGGCTCGAAATTTCTAATGGCACAATAAGCAGAAGAAGAAGCATGGAACACTCTAAATCAGTCATAATGTCAGGTATAGAAAATAAAATCAAAATTAAATTGTTCTGACAAAATGTTCAACACATCGCAACGATAGATTTAATTAATTCCAGCCAACAAACCGAATATTAATTTCAAACAGTTATTTGAGTTTGTCTCAATACTTCTATTGTGTTTTATTTGAGTATTCAGGTTTTAATTAATTGTCAGAAACTGTGCCGTACTATTAATTATTCTGTGGCTTGATTGAAACACTTCCAAAACTTGTTAATACTGTTTGGACAGGTTTAAGATGGGATTACCAGTGTTTTCAGATCCGAATCCGCGCATTGTCACAATGATTGAAAATGTTCAAAATAGACGGCAAAATTGATCTCTAAGAGACAGATGACATAAAAGAAAAAGAAGATCAGTATTTTGACACTGCTAAATTGAAAACCTACAATACTTATCTTTGATGAGTTGCAAAAAGATCTTTAGCATCGTAGATAATTGTTTTTTTTTAAAACAAGGTGTTAAATGACTATTCATTCTTAAAATACATTATTTTTGTGGGCGTGCCAAATATCATGTTTAGACGTTCCCTGACTAACCTCTTTAGATAACCTCAAAGATCTAAGTAAGTGAAGATCTGAGGAGCTATCTACCGAGCCTGGAGATTACAATCCTGAACATGTATTTTTTTAATTATTAAAATAAGTTTCGTCTGGTAGTGCACAAAAGGAGCCTTTTGTCACCACACTGGTTAAAAAGAAAGAGAGAGAAATAGAGGAAAAGAAAAGAAAAAGGTGTTTGATTGTGTAAAAGACGATATGAATGCAAAAGGAGTAGACTCGGAGTTGACGAACAACAGGAGTGAGTAGACGAAGAAAAAATGTAGTGCCGACCCCACTTAGTGTGGGATAAGGGCAGGAGAATGATGATGATGATGGTTCAAAATAGTGACACGACACGAGATAAGATACTTTTTTTAATTGAGCGGCTATCACAATCTGCATATGCCTGTAAGACGCACTTTAACCTTTTCGCCACACTGGTTCCAGAAAACTAGTAACTCTCAGAGCCTCTTTTCATGCACTTGACAATGTCTTTAAACGTTTAGGCTCTACAACTGTTAGGTTTGAGAGTGCTGGTATAGCACATATTTTTTTTCGAACTGAAAAATATGTTGTTGCCTGACTAGATCCGAACCCACCACCTTAAGTTTGGAAGGCGAGACTACCACCACTAGACCACCAAGTGCTCTCATACGATACGAATAAGAAACCCCATAAGCAAGAAAAATGAAATATAATATAAAATGCGTCTCTGAAACCAACTGAAACCTTATAAAACTGAAGAAAGGTAGAGCAAAGTGGTAGCAGAGCACCTACGAGTAGCAATTTATTCGAGTCCGCAAACAATCTAATTTAAATGTAGAGTGAAGACTGATGTCGCAATTTTCTCTGTCTCACATGGCCTAAGGGGTTTGTCGGTTGCAGCGAGGTTATATCTCAGTATTAAGTGTTGGTTTTGATTTGAATTCAGTGAAGTTGTAGTGACGTTTATATTATGGAAATTTTTTGTCCACACATAGGTACATAAAATCACGACTGAGACCACGGATCTCCACTTATTACGATCCTGACATACTTCTTTTGCTTCATTCACTGGTTTCTTCACATTTTTCATACATACGTGTCGATTTAGGGCACTTTTGACCTGACCTTTCTTTAAAACGTCCCCAATTTGATCATGATACGTACGCTGAGGTCTTCCCCTTCCAACTGTGTCATTCTCACTCTCCTTATGCACCTGTTTCATCAATCTCCTTTCATCCATCCTTTCTACATTTTTGTCCGTAGTGAATGCAAACCCCTAATTCAAACCTCCACATTGAAAAACAACCAGTTTATATAGAACCAGCATACATCAATTCCAAAGTGTGTTATTAGTTAATCTTTTTCTTAAAAATATTATTCGATGGTGTATGTAATAGGTCATATTCGACGGACTTGCAACCTGATACGTACGAAAAAAAAAATACTGTGATAAATGTGCCAAATATCATGTTTGAACGTACCTCTGACTACCCTCTTTAGATATTTATTTATTTATTTATTTATTTATTTATATATATCCTCGAAGATCTAAGGATTTATCTACAGAGCCTGGAGATTACAGTTGAGATCATGTTTTTTTTTACCTATACTAATATTATAAAGAGGAGAGATTTGATTGTTTGTTTGTTTGTTTGTTTGAATTGAATAGGCTCCGAAACTACTGAACCGATTTCAAAAATTCTTTCACCAATGTGTAGAATGGACTTTCAGGATGAACATAGGCTACATTTTATGTAGGTACTACGCGGGCGACGCCGCGAGCGGAAGCTAGTTTTTAATAAATTAATAATCGAGGTGCAAGATGATTATGCCGTTGCCCTCCGACGGCATGTGTATTTATTCAAGGTTGTGCCGCTTTAATAACTTAAATATCACGACCTTGATCTAGATTACTATTTGAAAACAACAATTAAAAAGTTGAAGTATGTTTCTTTAATCATTAAAAAATATTTAAACGGCTAATCAAAATAACAAACGAATATAATTTTTAGCTTTGTTTGACTTCACCGATATTAACTCTCGGACACAAAATTATTTTTCTAAAAGTGAACTGAGAACTACATTTTTGCAATAGCTCTGTGTATACATTATGTTATCACCAAAACATTTGTTATCAGTATGCGATAACCTACCTGATATCTCAGCTCAGCATTCAAATCTCTGCGCGTCGTGCTGTAACCGCGGTAAAGCGCGAAACTTTTAACTCTCATCAAGTCTTTTAAAATACACTTCAATGACAACTATTTATTGATTAATGTCGTGGTTTTATTGATGGGTTACAGCGTCGATGGCTGACTGGCGTCGTGTCCACCGGACGCAGCAACAGGCAGCAGGGGCGGAGTTCAGCGCGCGCCTGCGTACACCGCCGGTTGTCATGGTGATGCGAGGTGGATGTTTGTGATAAGGATTTTCGTGATTGAATGTGTACAGATGTTTGCATACATTAATAGTAGTGTATACCTTACTTACGTATACTTCTGATGTGTATAAGAAAGAAATCTCTAACATTATAAAGCAGTATTTCCTTTTGAAGTGTTCATCTACACTTTTGGATTTATCAAAAGGTTTTCGGACTCGATTTTTGTCACAGTCCAAACTAATAGGATTTACTTATTAAAAACTTATTTGTAAACAACAATCTATACATAACAAAATCCTGATATACCTTTTTTTGCTTCATTCACTCTCATTACATTCTCTATACATGCGCATCGGTTTAGGGTACTCTTGACCAGGCCGTACGCTTTTAAACGTCCCCAATTTGATCGAGGTACGTACGCCGAGATCTTCCTCTTCCAACTGTCCTATTCACAATATCTTTATACACCTGTTTCTTCAATCTCCTTTCATCCATTCTTAATCGATGCCCAAACCATCTTAGAATACCCTTCTCAATTTTCATCACTACGTCATCTTTCACTCCACAACGTTCTCTTATCACACTCAACTGGTTAATAAAGTTTTGTAAACTATCAAACGCGTATTAAGTCCCGAGACATAGTAAGAAGAGTGTCTATAGATAAGTACTTATAGTGTACTCAGTACACATTGCTCGTGTTAAAAGTATCGGACCATCAAGTTTGGTTTCAGTTTGAGTGAAAGCCTCGGTCACATCTTCATTGTATAGGGTGAGTATTTGTTTTGAAGAATACTTTTTTAAGAATGCTCTAAAACTTGAAATTTTAATGAACAGTGAATCTCTTTATTTACAGAAATATACAGGTCAGCGATAAACGAATTTGGTTATATCTTAATTATATTTGAAACAGTTCAGCTGTCCAGATCATAAAATAAGTTTTAGTTAAATTGTAACAATTTGTCTCACATTATAACAAAAAAAAACAGACAAAAAAAAGTACACATTTAAATTATTTATTTGTTATTTAGCATTCAGGGAAGGATTTATTAATTTACATATTAATTCCAAGTACATACTTACCTAAATTTTGTACTCGTATAAACCAAAGTTGCGAAACTAAATTTATAAAACACCCTGTATATACATAGTTTCCGTAAGGGAAAGAAGTAGTTCGACTCAGCTTGTGAGTAAAGAAGACAATGAGGGTGCAATTTGGAAGTTGGCAATACCTACAAGTAATTTTTATGGTAGAGATGATTCAGTCTAAAAATGTACTTCCAATATATTATTTCCAATGTATTTACCTCTACATGCAGTACAAGTACAAGTCTACCTACTTACCTACCTACGTACCTGCTTGGTGCGTACTAGATCGACGTATTATATTATGTAATTTTGTTGTGAGTAATGGCCAATTGTAAAAAAAAGTATTATCTTATCTAATTAATAGCTGTATAAAAATATTAAGTGTACACTGACCCCCCCTACACATCAAAAAAATAAAATTGCGTCCTCTAAAAAACGCAACCCCAAATGTAACTTTTCAATGGACTAGTTTGAATGTTTCCAAATGACTTCCAACCATTATAAAATCATAGTTCATTTTTTTTTGAAGTTTTCCTTCGCTCTCCTCTATCAGCTGTCATTTCCGTATTCACTCCTTTCTTATTCCTTAGACTCGTATGTACTTATACACACATAATTCATGATCCCTAAATTCACTTACATTTTATTAATCTTTATTTACATTTAACTCCTAAATTATATAACAAGTGCAAGAAAAAAGCCTCTCAAATACCCTTGAATGTTATTGTACACAGCTATTACTATTGTTTTGAAAGTCGTCAAGATTTTGTACGGCTTTCAAAACAAAAGCTCGACTAAGACTACCACCGCATTAAAAATGCTTTGAAACCAATCCATTATGCTTGAAGGCTTAAATTCGAGTCCGTCGTTTGAAGACCGTGATACCGATTAATTAGTACCTTTTAATCCTTCCTCGTATTACAAAAACAACGTTGGTGTTTTACCCCGTCCTCCCCTAGACAGCACCCCGTATTGCGTTTAAATTTAATCACGTCCAAATTAACGATACTGATAAGGGTTGATTTGAGCTTTTTTTGCTTTCTGTACCAATTAATTTTAATCTAACTGGGCAATTAATAAATCTCGGTTGTAATCCTATTGTTACGCGGACTAACTTAAAAAAGCTAAAATACCTGCGATCTTATTTTATTCATTTGACAATGTTCGCTAATTTTAGTTCCTGGGGATACAAAATAGGACCTTTCGTATTTTGAATTTGTTTAATATAGTCCGTCAAAACAACCTAATGACCACCATGATCTACTTACTAAACAAAAGCTTAAAAATTGAGCCCGATAAATAAATGCAACGAAATTATTTATTTAAGTAGAACTTTGATGAAACTTTGGAGTTATGACTTAACACCACGTTGGAACTATTATACATCTTGTGCTTTTGTTTTCATAATTTCTATTGTAAACTACTCTTATGGTAATAATGTTAAATTTGAAAATTACTTAACTAAACTGATTAAAATATCTGGTCAAAAGAATCTTTCTCGAAAAATGTCATCAACATTACTCTTTTGATTTGTGTTTTTAAGTTTTAAGACGGACCAAGTTTTTAATCCTTTCGAAAGCTGGTCAGCAAAGAGAAGGTGAGATTGCGGAAGCCCTCGGCTAACTTCCGCAGCTATAAATTACGGAGTCACTTTTACAGCTCATGAGAACATACGGCTAAACTTTATGGGCGGTGTGTGGAGCGAGATTTCAGCGGCTGACGTAGTGCTGGAGGCTTGTTTTATCCAAAAACTCTGTCAAATATTTTCCTAAATATGCCTATATGTTATTGGTTTTTTGTGAAAGTTAATAGGGAAATCAAGTACTTACACACTTGTATCTCACCACAACACTGTATAGACGATTTTTCACCTACATCCCTTTTGTTTAATTTTATTATGTACCTTTCATTATTGTATACCATCTATCATTATATTGGCAATTAGGCAAACTTACTTTAAATTTGTTTCTTGTATTTCCAGCTGATTTGAACATCATCATGATTCATTTAAAGCAGCGCTCAGAAAACCGCCGTACTAATCAATATTAAGGCTATCCATTTGCAAGAAATATCCCAAAGCGACAGTCAGTAAGTACGGTGGATAATAGTTTTTACGTTTTGTTTATTCTATGCGTAAAAATGTAAGAATACTGACTGATTGACGAATACCGTCTACACAGATCGCTACCACTTATACCTTATACCGAATGTAAGCTCCCATAGCATTAAGTAGATAATCCAGGGTTCATACGTTTCATCTCTATAATGGATGCAGCGAAACCATTTATTGCCTCCAGCTTTTTATGATATTGAGTGGCATTTGTATGTATATTATGATATTGATACAAACATAATTGGTGCCGCTTTTATCTGATGTAATCGGCTTGTGTCATGTTGGTCGTTTGTGATATCAAAATGTTCGCTAAAAGGATTTACTCAGATTATTTTGAAACTGTGTTTTATGCTAATGAATATTAAAAATATCAACAGCAGCTAAACGATTAACTTTATTGACATTTAATGACAAAAACAAGCTAATTGAATGAAGGATTTATCCCCCGAAGGTAAGACACAGGCTCATAAAAACCGTTTATTACCAACCGACCAACCACGTTGGTCGGTTGGTAGTCGTCATCTAGTTGGACGGTTAGTATATATTTTTCTTAACCGACAAACTATCTAGTTTGTTCGTTAGTATCATGTTCAAAAAACGACATATTTCAAGCTTGAAGTAACACTACTTCAATACAATTTTTATAGGTCATCATATCAAAGTAATATTTTTTTGATATTGCCCAAAGAGATTGTGGTGAGGCCTCTGAGCTATTATTTTGGTTTCAGATCTTGTTTTTTAGAATTGTTTTTTAAATAAGCCTAGTTTCTCCAGGCTGAGATATTCTATCTCTTTCATTAAAAAGAGGTTGAAATTATATCAATTTTTGTTTTCAAAAACAAAAGTTCTCAAAAAGAAACATTTATATCCACTACTGATATTCAAATTGTGACAAGCAACTAGAAACTGTTAGTAGGTAAGAAAATGTTCAGAGTCTTTTACCGTCAACTGCAGTCGCTTCAGGAAATGACGCCCCCTAAAGAAGTTCCTCGACTTTTAGTTTTTATTTGAAACTTTTTACCGTGCCAGTCTTATTTTGTAAAAGCGGCGGAAGTAGAAAATATGGTTTGAAACTTTTTTAAATCACTATTTGTATCGTGAATCGTGTAGTAGGTATCCCAGATAATGGAAAATTGGTAAGAACTTGGCGAAACTTTGGCGAGATTTTGGCGAAACAAAAAATTTTCGGCCATCTTGTTTTTAATTGAAGCTATTAAGTGAGTTTTTCATAAACTGCTGAAATTTTTATATTGTATGTGAATTCTTTTGACTGTCGCTGGAGCCCAACTGGTCAGATTTTGATATATAAGGTGTCGTTAAATTTGTCTTAATCACAACAGTGGCATAGGCTAAAGTCAAAAATACAATAAGCAGCTGTACAAAGCTATTTACAATTAGTTTCAGTACATTTTTTTTTATAAATAAATACAAGGTAAAGTAATCTTGGATGTCTCGGTATTTTGTATACTAATCTTACAAGGAAAGTTTAGTATACTTAAGTAGAGCAGGCAAACCTAATTAACCAACACATTCGTAAGTGGCACTATTAGTAATGACACAGGAAGACATCTGTATGACGGAGGATTTCACGGAAATCCGTCATGATGGATCGCCGCCTTGCATCGGGGTGTGCAGGTACTGTGAGCTCAAAGGCTTTGATTGTGTGACGCATACACTTCCACTCATTCAACCTGTATGTTGAGAGTGGAAAGTATATAGAGATATTTGTCTTAAAGTAAAAAGTATGAAGCTATGGCTCGAATATGGAGCTTAAGTTTCTTATAGTAAAAAAACGGAATTACATAGTTCTTCTTTTCGAGCCTATTTTTTAAACCAGTGTGGTGAAAGGATTTATTAAACTTTATCTCAGAGGCTTTTTAAGCATATGACATAATATCTTAGAATTTCATATGTTTTACGACATGCCGGTTTCCTCACAATATTTTCCTTCACTGTTTGTACTGGTATAGCGCACATAGTTTTTCGAGCATAAATTTTCATTATTGCACTTTGTTGGATTCAAATCCACACATGATTAATATTAACTAAGATCGAAGGTCGAAACCACTACCATTTGACCACCAGTGGTCTCAAATTACAGTAAAAGCAACTTTTATAATAAAAGCTAATGTACCAACGTACCTGGGTATAGTGCATTCCATAAGGATTGAATGTCGAGAATTCTTAGGGTAATTTTTAACCTCAAAGGAAGTTGACCCTCCAATATCAGCTATGTAGCTTGTAAGCTTAGGCTGTGTCAAAGTCAAAATATTTTATTCAATAAAATCATAAAGACATTTTTGAAACCCCATTATATTCTATAGCTAAGTGAATTTTGTGAGCTGAGCCATCTCGCAATTTTGTATAGTAAATATTCAAAGTAACAATGGCTACTAAAGCCAATTCTCAAAGCAAACTGACTTATTTGCCAAAACTTCGTATTTATCACTGCAGTGACCATTCGTTCTGAGTTGCCGGATAAATTAGCTGCAAAACAAGTTCATGTAGACTTAGCAGTGTTGATGTAATGTTAGATACTTTATGTATGAAACTGTAAAGGATATGAGCACTTATGAGGTACTAGTGTAACTTTTGCGAATTTGTTCGCGTTATGTTACATTCCATTGCAATCTAAAGGTGGAATTTCAACAATTTATTTTTATACATACATGCATAAAATTACGCCTGTATCCCGATGGGGTAGGCAGAGACCACGGATCTCCACTTGCTACGATCATGACATACTTCTTTTGCTTCATTCACTTTCATTACATTCTTCATACATGCGCGTTGGTTTAGGGTACTTTTGACCTGGCCCCTATTCAATAAACATTACAAATTGTAAAATACAATTAATTGTAAGCGGCTACAATTCTACAAGTTTCTGTTTAATAAAAAATACGATTTACTGGAGGAAAATTTACAAAATTGTAAAATTTTCTTACAATTCTACATATTTGTAGGTTTTATTGAACAGCACTTGTCATAAAATTCGACAATATTGTCACTTTTTTACAAATTTGTAGACTTGTAATGTTTATTGAATAGGGGCCTGGCCTTTCTATAAAACGTCTCCAATTTGTTCCCCAATATTTTCATAACTTAGTTGTTAGTCAGTTATTTTAAGATATATATTTCAATATCAATAAAATAGTTTTTTTATCGTCTACATAATTCATCATACTTATAAATTCTTTGCTTTTTAAGAGTTATTTTAGTCTCTATTCAGACACAACATAGACATTTCAGCCATTAGATGGTTCAAAAGTAAGTCTAACCAGTCTCTGTTTTAATTATTCGCTTGAAAATAACAATTATAACAATCTGCATAGAACATAATTTTCCTCTAGCGGAGTCATTTGTTACAAGCTTATTAGTGGTGCCCTCTGGGACGTTGTTTTGCTTGCGAAGTGAAAATGTAAGATAGTAATAAAACTCAAAATTTTTAAAACTCATGCCATTTGCTCAATATTGATTAAACTAACGTTACTCTAACTAATGTCTTAGCACTCTTTTCTTAAAAAAATAACTTAAGTATTTTTTTGTTTTCGATATAATGAAATACGAGTATATACTATTAGTAATAAAAATGTCAACAAGGGCATTTACTTTCGTTGAATTATAGGAAGTTCTAGTCACGGGAGAAAACATGTTAGATAAGGTAATGTTTTGATCTTAGCCACCAATAATAAACATGACTAAGGTCGGGGGAATGAGCTTTTTCTATTAATTTAAATAATAGTAGAATTGCTTTTGGCTGGATTCTAATAAGGAATATTACCCGTTTTAAAATAAAACATGTTATGTTATTCCTTAAATAATGATTACATCGTATCTCTTAATCATAGTTTGGTGATTGAATTTGATGAATTACAATTTATTTAAGGTGATTGCATAAGTTGCATAATATATAAACCACGATTGCCAAATCTCGTCTATTTTCTCGAACGTAATCCTAACGGCCACCTAAAATTCACAAGCATGTAAAAAAATAGTCAGTGTGATTTTTTTTGAATAATTTTTTCATTTTGAATTTAAGATAGAAAGTCGCGGTCGCAGGTCGCAAACATTGAAATTCACCTTAATAGTTAGAGAATGTTATATTCAATTCACCGTCAGGTCGTTTTGATGATACACGGTGTATGGTACTGTTTGCTGAATCTAAGCTTGAGAAATTATTGCTGGTGTACACGGTCTGAAATTCTGGTGGATGTGTTAGACATTTTTGAAATAAAATATATATAACAACTGTTATTTTTAGTTTACTCGTTTCTATGAGAAAATAATGAAGTTTTGCTCAATTAAAACTAAGAAACAAATCATACGGAACGTTCTTCATAGGAATATTACATATTTTGTATAATCTTAATAACTCAGAATGTCATTATAATCTAGAGTTTTTTTATTAATTTTATTTTATGAAAGCTTAATCATGCTTAAAGTAATAATGTGTTTAAATATTTAAATCTAGGTCTTGCAATAAAGATGAATTTTGTATGTATTAGAAAATAATTAATTGTGTGTTTCTTATTCTTTCTCTTTCATACTTTTCCAATTTATCAATGTGTTGTATCATCACCGGATAGATTCTGAGCGTCGTTAGTGCGCTTTGAATTCCGTTATTTACAGTTCTAACGACAAATAAAGAGGTTCATTAGGATGCCTCGTTATGTGTCGCTTGCATTGCATCCCCAGGGCGCCTTGTCCGAAACCATTCACTGTGGTTCAGCTAACATTTCAGTTTAGATCAACATCCTAATAAAAATGTCTACAAAGCGATGAAAAATGTTTCACGACAAAAACTCTAAAAATAGAGCAAGAAATTATTCATTTAACTGGCATTTTTTTTGATCCAACAGGCGAATCAAATTAAAATCTGATTCTAATATGGCATATTATCATGAATAGTTAGTATTCTTATAGGCGGCGATGGACTTGCAACCTGTCACGTTTGGAATAACTTCCCTCTTTAGATATCCTCAAAAAGATCTAAGCAACTAGAGATATCTACAGAGGCTGAGGATTACAGTGATGTCCACGTTTTTTTATCATGAATATGTCATGGCAGGCTTAAATCTACACTCATTGTGATACAAAGGTATGACACATACCTTTTAAGTTCTAAGGTATACCCGGTTTCCTCAGGATGTTTTTCCTTCACGGTTTAAGAGCATTGGCATTGCGTACATATTTTTTTCAAATAGAAAAACTCATAGTTGCACGAACTGATTTAAACCCACAACCTACGGAGCGTGAGACAGAGGCTGCCACAACACCACCGATGCTCTGACGCGTATGTTCATAATATCAACTAAATCATTTTTTTTTTTAAATTGTATATCTTGTGGCCGCGATTGTACCCCACAGAATAAATAATACTAAACTCTTTTCGGCCAACGAAGACGTATGGAGTATCGCACCCATTTCATTCTTAGCGTCGGTCGGTCGCCACGCTGAATCTGTTTTATGGACGCTACGTGAGACCGGACTTGTACTTAGACGGTAGTAAATCTAGAATAGCTTACTTAGGTACCTAGTCTTAATTGCTGATGCTTAAATAGGAAGCCAAACAAAATAGGACCTTACCAAAACAACATTTTCAGAAATGTCAGAACATAAATTACAACTTTTGTAAAGGATCACTGACACTACTGTGTTATAATCGCAAAAGGGGTTTTGCATTCATAAATTTCTGACCAGAGTAAAGTAAGAGGAAGCGCGCACCGGTTACTTTTGTCGCCGTGACTGTTTCGTCACTCTTTTCAAGTCCAACCAGTTGTCACGTCGTAACATGCGCGCATCTCCATACATAAACACGGACTTGATAAGAGTGATGAAACAGTCACGGCAACAAAAGTAACCCGTGCGCGCTATCTCTAAGTTTATGTACATAATAGATCTAAAATAATAAATTACCAACAACTAAGAAAATACCTTCTTCAGTAGGTAGGTATTATGTTTACATTGGTTCAAGTTTTATTCACAAAAATAATTACTCATGCACCTGCAATTGAAATAACCAAACATGCATATCAAACAAACCACAGACACCTCAAAAATTTTGACAATCAAAGTTTACCCAATCAAAATATCGTTACGTTTTCCGAGTAAAGCGCAGGAATAAATTGGCGCCCAATATAAAAGTGAGCTTGGTTTAAAATTGCTCCGTTCTGCCTACCTAGCACTGAATCAGGTCGCTTGGTCCAACAAAAAACGTGGTATCGAAAAGCAATGTCGATTTTCCTGTTAAATAACATAGTGTGGATATATTTTGTTCTGTATAGACTCTGCAAGAACACACTTTGAAAAAACAGTGGTAGTTTTTGTAGTACTTACAATAAAAGAAAAACATGATCACGACAATAATCCCTAGGCTCGGTATTTACCGATTAGATTATTTAATCTATTCAGATCTCTAGTTACTTAGATCTTTGAGGATTTCTAAAGGGGGTAGTCAGAGGCACGTCCAAACATGATATTTGGCACATGACCACATAATGCAAAGTGATTAGTATTCCACTGTTGGCACAATATAATATTAAAAATATATTTATTGTTATGTGGTTGCAATAGCCTTCTCGAAGTTGTTATGGAGGCGTCAATAACTTAAGATTAGATATTATTCGTACATTATAACGGCAAGCACATTAATAAATATTATATTATGAGGAAAATATCACTTAAGAGCTTATTTATTCCTTCCTATTTGAAAGAGTCGGCCGTCAGAGGCAATAATTGTATTTCAGTTACAAGTGTATTAAATTTTGTGTAGGTATCTGTGAAATTTCAGCCCCATTTTTCGAGAGAGTCATTGAAGCTTGAACGCCAAAACACGCCTACGGAAAAAATACCTAGGCTTTAGCACTGACTATATTTAGCTTTATTTATGAAGTAGGTAGCAGGTTTCTATTTTCGTTTATTAACTCTTTCTATTTTTGTTTATGCGAAGACTTGATACAGATTATTAAGCGGTAGTAATTGATTTGCAGGATTCATTATCTCATCAAAACATGACTCTTTCTTCCATTTCCCTCTAACAGCCGTCATCTCAGTACTCACACTTTCTTACTCATAATCGTCTTTCACAAAGTTCATCCATCTTTTCTTGGGTCTACTATACTATTATATTTATCCACTTTTATATCTATCACTCTTCTCGTCACATGAGATTGATTCCTCTTCATAACATGTCCATATTTATGATATTTTGGATTTAAAAAAACTGAATTTTAAAATCTAGTTCTTTAATAAAGTTTTCTACAAGCAAGACCGCCGATAACAAGCAAAGTTTCAGATAAATATAACTTCGATCCAAGGTGTGCTTCAAAACTTATCTCTTCTCAGTCCTATATTTTGAATTTAGTTTCACTATAAGATTACTAGTGCAACTCCTTACAACTTTGTTTGTGACTTGACGTTATTTTCAACTTTTACTCTAATACAAAAAAAATACAAAATACAAAATACTCTCACCTTGTAATTTTAGAAGTCCCTATTTTATAATGCATTTAAAACGCATTTCAACCCTCTAAATAATTACAAGTCCATTTTAATTCTTTTTAGGTTTAGGCATTGATATAATTCAGTTACTAAAGTAACCTTAATAATAATAAATATCTCAATAGGTTTAGGCTGTGTACTGAATGTCAGTCTGTCACGCACTACTTTATATAAATACCTAAATTATATTGACAAAGGTTACATAATACTACTATACTTACTTCAATGCTGGCGCGTCAACCTTAAAGTATATCTAACCCTTTGACATTTTGATGGTATTTTTTGGTACCTAGTACGTTGCATAAAAAAAAATTAAAATCCTGTAAATTTTTATGCGGTTTGCTAGAGTTTTTTGATGCACTAATCGCGAGATTTTCCACATTTCAGAATTGATCAATACCATAGCGGTTTGCCAGGTGAAGTGACAATCTGCGAAAGGCAGCTGGAGATATGATGAGTCGAGCTGAGGACAGGGCACAATGGCGCTCATTAGGGGAGGCCTATGTCCAGCAGTGGACTGCTCTAGGCTGATGATGATGGTGATGAAGATGATAGTGGTGTGCATCTGAGATAATTATAAACAATTTTGTATGAGTTTTTTTGAACAGTTTTTCCAGATCAAAACCATGCTACTAGATCAATGTGAACCATGATAGATACTATTCAGCTTCAAAATTTAAACATCGAACGAAATATTAACTTTGAATTACTTTCAACAACACGTTTTACCTAATGTAAAGGCGGACACACACGTCAGTGAAATAAATATCATTACCATGATTTAAAATCATGGACTTTGCATTATCTTTTTATCGTTGCAGTGATTAAATCGTCTATTTTAGAATATTGGAGAACATAGTTGTAGCCTTTAAAGCAAGTTTTACAAACTTTATTATTTTACATAGGTAATGTCTATAATGTGTCTATCAGTTACTTTTAATATGCCTACTCGTACAATGAAACATCGAAATATACATTATTTCAAAAACACAAAAATCCAATAAAGAAAATCAATAACGATTCCCACTAAATTTAGAGGACAAATAAAGATAAAACAATGTTCTGTGAAAATTGCAAAAATACCATCATATTAATCTATACTAATATTATAAAGAGGAAAACTTTGATTGTTTGTTTGTTTGTTTGTTTGTTTGAAATGAATAGGCTCCGAAACTACTGAACCGATTTGAAAAATTCTTTCACCAATGTGTAGAATGAACTTTCAGGATGAACATACTAATATTATAAAGAGGAAAACTTTGATTGTTTGTTTGTTTGTTTGAAATAAATAGGCTCCGAAACTACTGAACCGATTTGAAAAATTCTTTCACCAATGTGTAGAATGAACTTTCAGGATGAACATAGGCTATATTTTATGTAGGTACTTCGCGGGCGACGCCGCGTGCAGAAGCTAGTGTGTATAGTGTGTAATAAAACACCCGATACCTACATAATATATTTCCAAACGATCGCGCCTACGGCTACTACGGGATTTACGGCTAGTTATTTGTCTAGCGAAATTAATAAAATAAAAACATAATTTTTGGCATTCCAAAAACCAACACACGACTATAATCCCCAGGCTCGGTAAATATCTCATCAGATCTCTAGTTACTTCGATATTTAAGGATACTTAAAGAGGGTAGTCAGAGGTACGTCCAAACATCATACTTAGCATATACCCACATTTTGCACAGAAGTTAGTATATCGTACGTGAGAGGTTACAAGCCCATCACCGCTTGTAAGAATACTTACCACCTACGCACGCACCTTCAAATTTTTAGTTTACCTCCTGATGCCGGTTTCCTCTCGATGTTTTCCTTCACTGTCAAAGAGCACTGGCATTGCGCACATTAATTTTACGAATCATTGGTGCACGACACACAAAGTTCAGATCGTGAGGCAGGGATGCTACCACTACACTCATTATAATTCTAGTACCTGGTGACCGAGCTTTGCTCGGTGTTTTTTCTTCGTAAACGACGTTTTCCAAAAATGAAACCTAGCTAGATTGATTTATCATCCCCGAAACCACCTGCATACTAAATTTCATGAAAATCGTTGGAGCCGTTTCTGAGATTCCGATTATATTATATATACATATATATATATATTAAAAGGGTATTAAAGGTATAAGATTACAATTAAAAGAAATTGTATGAATCGGATTTATTTTTTCAATTTTAGAATAGCTTTTACCGTATTGATCAGAAATAAATAAGTATCAAACACAAAATCCAGCACAGATTAAAAATCAAAAAGCAATATATTTTATCGTAAGCAAACTTCACAACAAAATTCTTTACAGAACAAAATAAACTCTACATGAGTTCGAATAATAAACAAAATAAAAATAACCATCACGTACGCAATATCGTCCTGTGTACACCCAGCTTACCCGGCGGCGCCACCGTCGCAAATCAATAGGACAGCGTTGCTAGGCAACGATCATGTTGCAAAATAAACAATCAGATGAGCCCCGGCCCTGAGTAAATTTACCTTCTTATTTTATTACTTGTGTCAACATTTTAGATCTATATTATTGGATTATTTACCCCTGTACACGGAGTATCATGTTTTTTTGATTTGTTTATTGAAATATTCTTTTGAAATATGGTTCTGTTGCCGCCGTGCGCGCCCGATAACTGCGGGAGGGACTTCAGGAATTCTTTGAAGTTGCCCAGCCCAAACTATCCTCATGGAAAGAAAAGCAGAAAAATCAGGATTGTTCCAGCTTTCACCATTCAAGGTAAGGTAACCTTATTACCGTGGTAAATCTCTGGTGACGGTGTATGCCCACCAAAGACCAGCATCATGGCCTTTGGGGGAATGGAAAAGCTTTAGGCGTAACGTACCCTCCAAAGCACAGAATTTCAGAAGTGGTCAGTAAAATTGCCACTGCAGTCATCCAGGTACCTACTAATCTCGCAATACGTTGAATATCTGTTAAGATTTAAAATTATTTCTGTGAAGACTAAGTTACCCATGCCTTAAGCGGATCAATATCACGGTTACCTTAACATTGATGATGAAATAGAAAAAAATAAATAATAATAAGGGTTTTTTTTTTGTTGCATAAATAATAATGATAATTAATGAAATTGATAAGAAAGAAGCGAGAGATGATGAATGACAGAGAGGAATTAAAGAAAAATCATTTTGACCATAACGTGGGAAAAGGACAGGAAATCACGATGGTGATGAAATAATTTGGTTTGTTATTACAGCAATGCAAAAGAACACAAGAGTGGTTGGTCCTCCACCATCCGGGGTCCGGGAACCCAAGCCACTAAGGCCGACAATGTTTAGAAAGTGCTACCAAAGAGGAGAGTTTCCTATCAGTATTGAGTTCACCAATTTTGGGAAACAACTTGCTTGGAAGGTATGTTTTTTACCCAAATAAGGAGGATAATGCGTTTGAGATAAACGTCTATGTATCTTCTCATGTTACTATATGAATAGATGTATGGGTGTATGTTTCTCAATCACACTAAAACGACTGAATGGATCTGGGTGAAATTTGGCATAGAGATACTGAAATAGCACATAGGTTATAATTTAACAAATCACCACGTAGATAAAGTCACAGGCGGAAGCTAGTTTGATTAATATTATGAGTTTTCTAACTACCAAAAGTGTTAACCTGTCTTCATTAAACCTCTACCCAAACAAACAAACATAATTTTGACTTCCTTAGTTATGGTATAATATCTTTTTAGATCTCTAGTTAGATTTTGGAGTATAATATGTATCTAAATAAAGATACTTAGTTAATATTAATAAAATTATCTTCATAAGATCTTTAACCATTTTGCATTGGTTTAAAAGTACTTCACGATAAGAAAAATAGTAAATATTGATTAATTTTATGATGTTTCTCCAGGTTCCGATAGAAAAGTTGGACTTCCATCATTACTTGCCAATGTTTTTTGATGGTTTGGCTGAAGGCGAGTACCCTTTCAGCTTTATTGTGGAGCGCGGCATCAATGACCTAGTCACCAAGGGCTCTTACAAAGTACTTCCGGTTGTGCCCCAGCTGATAATTCCTATCAAAAGTACGTTATCTCTTATTATGTATTTAAATGTACGTCATACGTTTTATTATTAGTATTAGACGGGTATTTATCGCGTTTAAATTACCTTATATTTTCCCGACAATAAAATAAGGTAATTTAAATATAAGGTAATTTAAACGCGATAAATACCCGTCTAATACTAATAATAATGTGTTCAGATCGCGTAAGTTTTAAAGTACATGTCATATGTTTTGTTTAAATGTAAATCATACATTTTGGTAAAATGTAAGTCATACATTTTGCTTAAATGTAAGTTATACATTTTGCTTAAATGTAGATCATACATTTTGCTTAAATGTAAGTCATACATTTTATTATTTTGTTACTAAGGTTTTTGAGAATAATTAAAGGGCTGTTACTCAAAGATATGTCCAATCATAAAATTTAGGACATCCCCACGTTTTTAGAGTACATTTTTCGTAAATAAATTGAAACAGTACTACATTTACAAAATATAAATCTTGAAATTATCAAATAACTTACCCTAGAAAGAAGTAAAAACGGGGATAGTCATTAATATATTTTTTAAATTGATCCTTAAAGAGGGTAATATCGGTGCTGGTTTTTTAAACGCAACGCAATTTCGATTAAGTTTTTGTTTTTTCAGATGCAATGGCCACTAAGCGTCCAAAAGTCCTCTGCCACGCTCTCAGGTGCATCCAAATGATAGTGACCGGATGCGACAGGGTCGGGGAAGCACTGGTGCCCTACTACAGGCAAATACTTCCAATGCTTAACATATTCAAAGATAGAAATGGTAAGTTTGTTAGATAGTCTAAAACAAATTAAAATCAAATTATATTATTTTATTTTTTATTATTCGAAGGTGTTTGTCATAGGTTAGTATTCTTATAAGCGGCGATGGGCCTGCAACCTGTCACGTACGGAATACTAACTACTGTGCGAAATGTGGGCATGTACCAAATGTCATGTTTGGACGTGCCTCTGACTACCCTCTTTAGATCCTCAAAGATTTAAGTAACAAAAGACCTAAGGAAGATATTTACCGAGCCCGGGGATTAAATCGTGATCATTTTTTTTTAAATTTATTACTGTTAAAGGTAAAACAGCCTATACCACTTTGTGATATCTTAATGCAAGGAAAGCAAATGCTTGTTGTCATTACAAAAGTATGAAATTAAAGTCTCGGTTTCTAAATCAGAAAAACCACTTTTTGTCCTAATTTATTTTGTCAGCTCATTTTACCCAAACCCTAAGGCTTGGTTAAACAATAATGACGAACAATTTACAAAACATTAGGTTTGAGTAAACTGAGCGCAAAAACGACACTCGAAACCTCGGTCCCAATCTCAACTATTTCACGAGATGTGGCCACCTCATTTGGGTTTGTAGGACTTACAACAATAATGAAACAGTAAAAGTTGCTCACAACAAATTATAATTTGAGGGTATCTTTATATATGTTTAGAATTTAATGTTTGTATAAACTTCTTTTTTTTTTAAATTATACATGTATATATTTTTAAACTTAAGCGATCTGAACACATTATTATTAGTATTAACTGGGTATTTATCACGTTTTATTTCCCTTTTTTTCCCGACATTTCGACAGGTTTCAACACTGTCGTGGTCACAAGATGACTGATTAATTCAATTAAACATAATAAACCAATAAACCAAATAAACCAATTTGATTAAAATATTTTTAAAACTATTCACCTTTTAATAATGTAATTTATTTATGTTTTTTAGAAAATAAGTCTGTTTTTCCCTATTTTTTAACCGTCTTCAAAAAGAAGGGGCTCTCAATTCGATAATAAACATTATTATTGTAAATTTGTTACGCAATATTCCCTCATTAATAATGGATTTAGATGATTTTTTGTTTGTTAGGTCACACTTCAGATGTTGTCCTAGAATAAATTTAATCGAAATTAATTCATCGAATTTGTCATCATTTTTTTACTTTTTTTTGTTTGTTTATCATGTTGTTTACGGTTTTTTTTGCTTTTAAAACGTAATTATTTGCAAAACTGTCTCTCACCTGTTTTGTACGCGTCATGTCAAACATAATCCTTGAAACGCGTTGAATTCTCTAACAATGAGGTTCGGTGTCAGCCGGTGGCGAGTTGCGTTACCACATCGAAACAACGTAATGTTTGCACCCTATTCACGTGAATTTAAGATTCAACTTGCAAAAGCCGCTGAAAGTGTGTTGTGTATGTAATTAATCTCAGATGCCTCGACGAGTCTATTACCGAAAATAATAATATCATCTCAGTGATGCGTGTCAATTATGTCGCGCGCTTGATTGATGTCATTCGATCGTGTTGCGAGGTCACGTGTCTCTTGCAGCAAATGTTAGTTTACGAGTTACAATATACAATACTAGCTACTATTTCTGTATGAAATTTTCTTTTGAAAGTAAATGAAAAGTGTGACTCGGCCTGTTGTTTTAGGTTAGCAACTTAGAAATTATTCAGAAAAAGACTTTATATTTCGATGTGTATCCAATAACGTCCCAAAATATTTTCTTATAAAAAATCTGTATGATTTTATTTTGCGGTATGCATTAAATGAAAGAGTTTAGGTTTTTATCTCTTTGAAAAATATGAAACTGCGTTACAAAATAAATGAATACCGAATTCAAAGGGAGTTTTGATTGGATGTAGAAAAATGTGTATACCATTTGCGTCAGTCCGTTTGGACTGTTGATCAAAGGTTTTTTGAAATCGTGTACCAAAAAGTTGCTATACTCGTATAATGTCAAATATATTTTTTTTAGTAGAAAAAATATTACTTACTATTATGCCTTATTATTGGTTTAATTATTTTTAATGATAGGATAATTATGTCAATATCAAAAATGACAGTAGTCTTGTCGATTGAAGAAGAAAAGATTTAGCGTTATTGTTTTGTTTATTAATTTTAAAAAAGGAATGGATAGTGTACCTACCTGTGATTGTTTCGCGTTAAATTTGCCCAATATAATAACCTACAGTTTGCCCAACAAGTCGAGGCATTCGTGAAGTTACCCGCAAGAGCTGCGCAGTATCGTTTTTCGGAAGCAATTGGAATTATGGAGAGGGACGGTGGGACTATACATGCGCAAACTCGCACCTGTGGCTAACTTCACGAATGCCTAGATCCGTTGGATGAACTGTACGTTTGTAGTTTGTTACCATTTTATTTTATTTGAGCATTCTTTTTATCACAACAGCATCGTTGGGTTCCGGCATTGATCATTCGACTACCAGAGGCGAAAACGTGGCGGACCTTATAGAAGACACCCTACAGATCCTCGAAAGATATGGAGGTCCAGATGCTTTCATCAATATCAAATACATGATTCCTACCTATGAATCTTGCGTTCAGAATTAATGTTTTGAAATTAGCTACTAGGTTGTTAGTTCTACATGAATTGACTTCAATTTTTTTTTGATCACTACACACTATTCTTAGAACTTATAGAATATAATGCTCTAGAGTTAATGTAACCTACTATAGTATAGATTATAATATAATATTTTTGTTGTTGTGCGATAGTTATAGAATTTTGAATGATTGCATTAATACACTTTATAATAATGATAGTAACGGTGGTTAGTAAAACTTTAAATTTCATGTTGAAATTTAGCTTGTATTTATTTTATCTTGCTATTTTACGAGGGTAGAGCATATTTTATAGCTTAGTTATTATTATGGTTAGATCCTTAGTATTAATACTCGTTTGCTTTATATTAATGTGATATTATACCTATATTATTAATTAGTTTGTAATTCATATGATAGTGGAAATAAAACTAGGTGTTATCTGTTTATATTCTTAGTTTTAATTTATTTGGCGTTTGGAAAAATTTCTATGTAGCGATTGATATTGAAGTGAATACCAATAAATTATGAGTGAAATATTATTTTGTTTTGATCTGTAGATTATCGTTTATTAGTAAAATTAGATTATGGGCTCGTAATTCTATACAAATTTAAATTTGTATATATTCTTCTTCTGCTTTGTAATGTATCGCTACTTCTTTCGAACCCGTATGGCGAAAGGATTAAAGTGTAAATACTTAAAACGTTATTATTTTTATCTTTCAAATATTTTGAAAGATATATATACAACTTTCATATTTATAATCGTAAAAATTTGTGAGAATGTATGGATGTTTGATACTCTTTCACGCTGAAACAGCTCAACGAATCTGGATGAAACTTGGAGTGTTCTTAATTTATGACTGGGAATACTACATAGGCTACTTTTGATCTTGGTAGGTGCCACGCAAACGGAGCTGCGCGCGGTAACTAGTAAGCTATAATTTAACAAGGTACCGCGCTGGCAAAGCCTCGGGCGGAAGCAAGTTCAATATAATTATGATTTTTACAATAATAAACTAATGCTACAAACGTAATTACCTACTATGTAGTTTTAACTTACAAGTCCTTGTGATACCAAATTAGTAACTAGTTATAGATTTAGGATCTTTGAAAAATCAACATTTGGCAATTTAACTTAGAAGGGCAAGGAGTTATAAAACAAAGTAGGATAGATAAACATTATCTGATTGGGCCCACTCAAATCGATAGCTCCGAGAAGTTAAAGCAAGCGGTGCCGGCGTGTACTCGCTTATTGTTTGTTTTATAAAACTTCAAAATGTACTAGGATAATATAAATTCAGGCCATGGAAACCAAAAAAAAAAATTGAAATCGGTATCACTCTAAATATCTACAACCTTTACTTTTCTGTTACGTTCTACCGTAACTTCTATTAAAACGATTAGTCAAGAACGATAAATCCAAAAGGTTTTCGCTCAATTAACCGGTTAGAACGAAAAATGATTTTATTTTTTTCCATATTATTGACCTCCGCGACGCACCCTCTCTTACGACGGTAAACAAAGCTCGCTTTAGCCGGTTAATCTAAGATCAAGTTAAGGTTTCGAAAGAGGTTGCGCTCCTAGTGCTATTATCGAAATACCGGTAAATACCGTTTTTTTTCGGTTAAATTATTAACCGGTTCCAAGCCCAATTATTTTTACGTAACTTTTCAATAGCGGTTTAGCTTTGATTTTTTCCGGCAAAATGTTGTTAGATTGATGATTACTATGAATTTTATTATTATCATCATGAACACCTGATCAGATTTTGTTTACAAACTCGTCTGGCCAGTCGATAAATTATATGAAATCAAATACGCAATCTCACTGGGGACGCTGGGACACTGAGACAGATCGACCCGAAGCAATTTACAATCTGCGAATCACAGCAGAGTTATGCATGCGAGTGATTTGCATCGCATGATGCCTGGTTGCAAACTGTCGCCTCGTGTGCTATGCATTATAAGCGTGTAATTATACAAGGTGAGTTTTTGGTCAGTTTAAAGCCGCCGCCCACGTAATCTATATGTGTAACCCCGCTCAAAAAAAAGTCTATTTTCTGTTAATAATAATAACACGAAACTTACCTACTCGATAAAATCAGAGAGAATATATTTGATTGATAAAGATAAATATTGGCGGACGTTTCACACAACGCCATCTAGCTCCAAACTAAGCAAAACCTGAACTATGGGAACCATATTATGGTTGATAGATTAATTACATACTGTTTATTTCGTAAATACGTACACAGAATACATAATAACACCCAGACACAGAACAAACACCTGCGTTCATCACACAAATGTTAGTCTTGGTGGGGATCGAACCCATAACCTACAGCGCAGAAGGCAGAGCTACAACCAACTGAGCTGTGAGTCAAAAATGATTCCAGACTGCGGCTTAATATCATCGAAATTCATGTTACCAACTATAATAACAATAACTGTCATATAACTTGGTTTATTAAATCAGGCCCAAGTCCATTTGACGTAGCGTTTAAATGAAAAGAAAATATTCCACAGTGCTGAATAGACAAGGAAATATTAATATTGTCATATTGCTTCCTTGACTTGTTATTATCCTGTAAACTTCGCTGTGGTACTGTCGATAACAAAAGACTTAGAGTGGAAGTTTATGAAGTAAATAGAACAGGAAAATGTTTAAGTACTTTCCGACTATCTGTTTGGAATTAAAAATTCACATGACTTCGAAGTTTGAATTGCGTGGGTTTTGTAAAAAATATCATAACTAGGTATTTTTTTTATTTTGTTTTTGCTACTAAGTTTTACCTGCAGATATTTATGTAATAATGTGATTTAACTTGATATTGTCTGATAAGTATTGACTTAATAAATTTTAAAAAGATATAATGTAGAAAACATGTAAGAAAAAACGTAGGAATGTATGTGATATTATTTTCAGCAAATACATCATAAGTAATACCTCACTATAAGTAATTTTTCAAAGTAACTGTTTCATGAATTTCCAGCAAAAGTGGTGCTGTCAGACATACTTCTATACAATAAGTTTTTTTTTATTTATAATTAGCCACAAAAGGTAAAAAAACAGAAAAAAAAAATATGATCACGACTGTAATCCCCAGGCTCGGTAGATATCTCCTCAGATCTTTAGTTACTTAGATCTTTGAGGATATCTAAAGGGGGTAGTCAGAGGCAAGTCCAAACATGACATTTGGTACATGCCCACATTTTGCACAGTAGTTAGTATTCCGTACGTGACAGGTTGCAAGTCCATCGCCGCTTATAAGAATACTAACCTATGACACATACCTTCGAATTTTGGTTCTAGGGTATGCCGGTTTCCTCGCGATGTTTTCCTTCACCGTTTAAGAGCACTGGTATTGCGCACATACATTTTTCGAATGGAAAAACTCATTGGTGCACGACCAGGTTTGAACCCACGACCTTCGGATCGTGAGGCAGGGGTGCTACCACTACACCACCAGCACTCTTCTAGCCACAAAAAGTTGCTTATAAAAAAAAGTTTAACAAACAAAAACAAGTTTTCGGGTTTTGAAAAATTTGATCTACAAATAACACGACCACGACAAAACTAATCCCAAAACAGAGAACCCATAATATTAATCACTCACACAGCAACAATGAAAAGCACTATAGAAGCTACTAGCAATGAAATACTGGTGGAAAAATTGCTGCGATTAATAACGAAGCCGGTCTGCAGCCATATTTTTCATCATTATGTGCTCATTAAAGAAAGTCACGGCATGAATTGGATCAAGAAAGAGATAGCAATAAAAACGCAGACACAATTTTTCACTCTTGGATTTTTCGCAATGTCTCATTTGGCTACTTTAGAATAATATATTTTTAACAAAAAGTTAAAAACGACTTCATGTACTGACAATCTCAATCGTAAATATTATTGCAAACTAAATACGCGAGTTTATTGAAAGAATTTATAGCTGAAATGACGTCTGCGTGACACATTGGACTATTGATAACATAATATAGAGACGAATTGAGAACTTTCTCCATTTTGAAGTCGATTATCATGGGCTCAAAAAATAACTATTAGATTACACTGTAGAGCTATAATGACCATGACTATGTATATAAAAAGTTTAAAGTCGTATTCTATCGACACCAGAGAAATATTTAAAAGTAAAACGAGAATTCATGACCAAAGTAATAAATAAAGTTTACAGATGAATGAATTTTCAGTTGATGAAAACTCATATTGGAGTGATCGAAGTTTGTTTGAACTAGTTGAGTTAATGTTTAATATTTCAGGTTCAGTTTAAATATTTGATGAGTTTTGGTGGTAAGCGTACCCGATACCGTATTGGTAGACGTTTTGAAAATTGTTGGTTAAATTCTCTAATCGATTGCATTTCGGAATTTTAATTTGTACCTTTTTTAGATAATACACATGCCGCTAGCAGTTTAATCCTACTAATATTATAAATGCGAAAGTTTGGATGGATGGATGGATGTATGAATGTTCGTTACTCACAAGATGAAAATAGCGCAGATATAGATTATAGTCTGGAATAGCATATAGGTTACCTCTGATCATGCAAAGATGTATGGTTGCCGTGGGATAGGTTTGTTTTTGTTTTTCGAGGTACTGTGGGATTGAATCCGCGGGCGGTTGCTAGTCTTTTTAAAGTGTTTGGTGTATGTTAATCGAATCTTATGCATAAGTATTTAACAGATAAAAATATTTATCTTATACCTTTAAACGAGCAATTCTTGTATATATATGTGTATATACATATATATAATCGGAATATCGGTAACGGCTTCAGCGATTTTCATGAAATTTAGTATGCAGGGGGTTTCGGGGACGATAAATCGATCTAGCTAGGTTTCATATTTAGAAAACGTCGTTTCAAAAAAACGAGCAATGCTCGGTCACCCAGGTACTTCGAACATTATAAAAAGCATAAAATGTATTATTATAAGTGATAGCTTTAGTTAGGTAATTCACAAATTCGTGGAAGCGCACTTTTATGCTATAAAATAGGTAAAAGTCCTTTAACAAAGGCCTCTTGTTTTTTAATGTGAGTTAGGTACTTAGTCAAATAACAAAATTACTTTACTAATATTTCAACTGTATGAAACACTAAAACCTAATCAGCTAATAAGCTCTTTGAATCCAACCAATTTCAATCCAATAGAATATTATTCAAATAGATGAAAAACCACGATTGAAGTAATAATCTCATTCCACCTCAGATGTTTGTTAGCAATTTCTGCTGTTTCCATCGATTTGCCGACAGACGTAAACAAAGCTGGATTAATCTTGTTTCTTAGGGTTCCGCGTATTTTTGTAGACGTTCAACTATGGTTTCTAGAAGTATTCACTTTGTACACTTAGTTTGTATATACAAAGTTGAGCAGTAGTTGTTATTTTTCGAGCATTTGCCTTCATCATCATCATCATCATCAGCCCTACTCTCACTGCTGGGCATAGGCTTCTCTTCGCTTTTACCATTCGCCTCTATCTGCATCTGCCATCTGCCATATTGTTATATAATTTGAAATATAAATTATATATTTTTTTTAAGAGCATCTGTTTCAACTTTCAATCAAGTGTAATTATTGATTACTAGCTTCCGCCCACGGCTTCGCCCACGTGGTACCGTGAAAAACAAAAAAATCTATCCCACGGGAACCGTTCATTTTTCCGAGATAAAATGTAGCCTATGTATTATTCCAGACCATAATCTATATCTGTGCCAAATTTCATTCAGATCCGTTCAGCCGTTTTAGCGTGAAAGAGTAACAAACATACATCCATGACATTCTGACATCCATCCATCCATCCATCCATACAATAGATTGTCCGTAATGCCAACAAAAAGAAAAAGGGCTCTGACGGAAGACCAGCGTTGGCTGCTAGCTCGCTAGCAACCAACCCATGCTGAGGCAGACGCCATTTTGTTTCTTTAGACTTTTTATGTTGTTTTTATAAGTTTTTTTTGTTTTCGTATGTTAGTCTAATCGAACAAATAAAGTTATTTTATTCTTTATTCTTTATTCATACATTCTTACAAACTTTCGCGTTTATAATATTAGTAGGATTGGGTAAAGAAATCTCACCGTTTTGCAGCGTTGTTTTCTAATTATAATATACATTGATGTCACTAGCAGTTGTCTACCTAAGCTCTATCCAGAGATGCAATTCGGTTGAATTAATGATTGAAGATGGACGCCGATAGACGTGGTCAACTTATGTAGTGGTGCCATCTATTTATGTTTGCCATAACTAATCTATTTTGAGAACTACAAAAAAAACAATTGCTTAATGTTTAGCTTTGTGGCAGTTGTATTTTTAGATAAGGTGTACTCTTTACCTAATGTTAACTTACTTGATGTTTATAGAAACACTTTTTAAATTTAGTCGTTGATAAAAAATATGTACGGAACCATGCTGCGTTAACAGTTTTGTTTTGAAACCAGTATAAAGCACATTCACTAATTGACATGCAATGCAATGCTCTGTTTGTGATACCTAGGTACCTACAGTTTTTAAAATAAAATTGCACATTTCAGACTCAATTGTTTGAATATTGTTTTGTAATAAAGTGGTTATATATGAGATAAATAATTTAATGGAAAATTTCTTCAATAAACTATTAATAGTCAATTATCTGCAAGTCTTTACTTTAGTGAAACATTGAAACAAAATAATTTCGAATCATCACGCTTTCATATTTTTGCAATAACTTTAAAACTATAGTGGTCGTTGGGGACGTTTTAGAGAAAGGCCAGGTCAAGAGTAATAAAGCAAAAAAGAGATCCGTAGTCTCTGCCTAACCCATCGGGAAACAGGCGTGATTTTAGTATGTATGTATGGTTGTTTTTTTTTCTCCTCACCATTCCGCTTAGCTGGATACCCCGACTTCGATCATATTTTCCTATTCAATCTGTTTGTGTTCCGACTTAAAAAACCAAGTGCCCAATTAAAATAAACAAGTTTTATTCCTTGTAAAAACCTCCGCCATTCTAACAAGCGTCGCAATAACGGCCAGTGCAGCGGCAGCTAAAATAAATCGTGTCAGAGTACTTACTGTGAGCAGTTACAAGGTAAGGTAACATTGAATATAGTGATATTATTTTTATTAAAAGATATTGTAAAATAATATGTTTAATGATCATTATAACGTTTTCCAATTATTGATGTGAACTATTTATAAGTAGGAAACAATTTTTTTTATGCTTCATCATTCTCCTGTCCTTATCCCACGCTAAGTGGGGTCAGCACAACATGTTTTCTTCTTCCATTCACCCCTATCATTCGTCAACTCTGAATCAACTCCTCTTACATTCATATCATCTTTCACACAATCAAACCATTTCTTCTTCGGCCTTCCTCTACTTGCGCACCCATCCACACTCATACTCATAACTCTTCTGGTGACATGGTTTTCATCCCTCCTCATCATGCTTATTGATGATTTTTTAGCAGTCAAAAAAGTTGTAGAGTTTGTACATAACAATGTAACTACACAAAAGTCTCAACAAATCTGGGTAGGGCCAACTGAAGTTAAATAAATTGATAAGGTTTTATCAAAAAGCATTAGGACAGTTTCATTAATTACAAGATTATCAAATGAATAAAGGTAATGAGAAACGTTTCCATCGCATCCAACCAAATCTAGGTTTCATTTCGGTGTAAGTTTAGTCTTTCGTATTTAGACTATTTACAGCTTCGCCTAGACAAATTTTGCAGTGCAGATAAGAAAGAAACAGGACAAAAGCCGCATTACGGCGGCTTGTGGTTCTAATGGGGATTATGCGGCAACGAATGAAGGGTCGATGCGAGCCAAGCTGAGTTTTTGGGCAAGATAATGGTGAAATGAATGTAGGAGTTCTCACTTCAGTGTGACCGTGGTTTTCTAGGTTTTGAAAGCGTTTGTTTTTTACATGTGGTTTAACATCAGACACAAACTATCACATGAATAATCTTACATACTTTGGGATTTTATAAAACTGTAAAATCATCAAGGAGTTTTATATAAAAGTACAGTGGAAAAAGCGAAAACTTCAAGTTACACAATGTTGAAATCCGGGCCATATTAATGATGGCAATTTTTCCAAGAACTAAAGCTCAACAGAGGGCGACTGTCTGCCTATATTTTCCACTCGATATGAGTGGTGATCGTCTCGACCTGTCGAAACTGCTCAGCTAGAAAGAAACACGTGCAAAGGTTCCCATAAACTGGAGAAATAATTTAGAGCATAGCGATAGTGGAATCAGGCGTACACTCGCTATTGGCTTAGTAGAAACAAGCAAATTAAGCTTTGCAAGTCTATAGAAAACTCTGTGGCAGAGCGGGGATATAACCCAGCGAGAGCGGAAGGTATACGGGTTCGATTTCCAAAGCAGGATTTATTTTTAGAAATCAGCAGCTTAGGTATTGTGATTCTATGGTATTAAGCTTGGATTCGACCAAACTAGTTTAAGCACTATCCATAGAATAAAACGTAAGTTCTGCTTCTTCTTCCTGTCCTTTTCCCACGCTAGTCGGTATAACACGTTTTTTCTCTATTTCCCTCTATCATCCTCAGTACTCACTTCTTTCTTACTCTTATCATCTTTCACACAGTCCATTCATCTTTTCTTTTGCCAACCTCTACCCTTGTATTGTATCCATCCACATTTATACCTAACTCTCCTCGTCACATGACTTTCATCTCTCCTCGTAACATGCCCATACCACGCTAACCTATTTAAACCTATTTAGCATTTCCTACTTTGAATAAAGTGTAAGTTATTGAAAATTATTACTTTCATTTGACATTACCTACATTACTCGTATTTGAAAACAGTTATATCAGAATTTAATAAAGGCCAACTTTAGAAGTATAATTTGTTTTGTACCACCGATCCAGAAAACAAGTAAGTATACAATAAAAGTAGCATAAATTTAGTAAAATTTAGATTTTTACAAATTAGGTAAGTGCCTGACTATAAAACAAATTATAATTTGCTTATCCAAATCCTACTCGAGATCCCATCATCAAACTTCCAGATTAATGATAGTTCGGAGACAATAGCAGGTCGATGCAATTACAGGGGGATTACATAAACTCGATCGCCCAAAGCAACGAAACAATTAGGCCGCGTGTTGGGCACAAATTTGATTCACTCATACGAGTGATAACCTATTTGTCTAGCTTATTGAGTACGCATACTGCTTGGTGTTGTTCATCAGAGTCTTTTTATTTGTTATTTTTATTTATGGCGTCTAGTTATCTCCATCCATCTTGAATTTTGATTATTGTCATGTCATTTAGTGACATGAAAGCTTTTAGTAATATTTATATCGATGCATGACAGTAATGAAAAATCATCATAATCCACCTGCGTGTTTGGTGTCAAAAGGAACAAGCATACATAGGCTGATAAAACATTACCACTCTTTTGCGTCGCGTAATCGGGTAAAAAGAGCGAAATTTGAGCACCTATTACTAAAAAATATTAGGGTTTTTTCTATGCTAGAATGCATATGATTTTGCAACACGTCAGTTTAACACTAGTTTTAGTGTGTATCACTAATCCTGACAGTGACAGCAAATCAATGAACTTCATGACCAACCGTCTGATAATAATTAAAGCGACCGTGCCTTGCATGCTCCGATAATGTGCCTCGAATTCATGTTTTAATTATGTTTTTAATGATGGCCTTTTGAAGCTTTTGACTGTGAATTTTTGCTTTATTGAACTTCCTTATTACCTTTGTTTCTGTGTTTTGTTATTGAATTGCTGAACCGAATAACGATGTAAAAACGTAGGATATACAAAAGTAATTTATATGTTTATAATACCAATTTACAACGTTAACCTATATACAAAAACGATTTATACACATTTTTATCAAATAGCTTGGTTTCGTTGATAAAAATAATTTTACCTTTTCTATTTCCTAAACTTTTCCTTCAATAGACAAAAAAAACATACAAATATCTCTTATATTTTTTGACAAGCCATTTGTTTGAAACTTTTTATCTGAATAGTTGTTGGACACAAATCCTTATTCACATGGACTGGAAGACGCGGCTTGGCAGAGGCTTTTAAATATTTGTTTTTCCTTTGATGCCTTAAGAAAATCTGATATTCGAAGTTTAGGAGAAACTGAAATAAATGTGTTTTATTTATGGGCTGTTACATTAAGTGTGTATTTAGGGACTTTTTATGTTACTTATTCATAATATTATTTTTTGTATGTAGCACCGGGCGTGTACCGTTAAAATTTTACACTAAAGGCTGATTTATATTGATACAGTAGCTGGCGCCAGCATTGCTGGACCAGAACGCTGGATCGGCATTGTATCAATGTAAACATTTTCCAATCCAGTCCAGCATCCAGTATCCAGCGCTGGATCGAAATAGACAGCTGCCTATTTTTCCAGTGACCGCCCCCCGCGCGTCCCGCAGCCCGTGCCAGTGACACTGTAATATATATTTACTAAAGTAACTAGATTTGTAATCGGCATGACAATGTATGGCCGCCTAAAACGGGTTTGTGGCCAACTTTTTAAGGTGACCTGACCTTTCAATCTCAGATAAATGTGGATGTCGATCAAATGTTATGTAAATAAAATGCAAATGTACAGTGTTAAAGTTTTCAAATAAGTAAACAATTAAGAAATGTTTTCGATTTCCTTCTGTTTTTGTGAAACACTCATTTTTTAAGAAAGCACACGTGGTCTCCGCAACAAAGTAGAAATGACAACTGGATCGCGTGTGAACAACGTGATCCAGTGCCAAACACTGTATCAATATAAATCCGCCTTTAATCCCTTTTACTTTATTCAACTAATTAAATAAAAATGTGTTAATTTGGACAAAGTGATCGGAACGTCAGCAGGCCTTCATCAAGTAGCATTTGGACTACATACAATTTAAGTTAAAGATACAAAGAAACATACACCTTCGGGTCTATTGAAATTACTGAAAAATTCAGTTATTTTTTTTCAGTAATTAAGGAGTTCCACTAGCAAAAACTAGTTACTAGTCTCTTGTTAGTCTTTCTAGTTAGTTCTTACTAAACATCTTTCCCGTATCGAATCTTCATTGATCATGAAATTCATTGAAGCATATATATTGCAAACTAGAATACCATATTTCTTGGAGCGTAAACATCACAACAGGTACTACTATTTGTTTTCGATTGAATCTCACCTGATGGAAAACAACTAAATCGTTAAAGCATTATGTTAAGAAGATTCATAATATGTTTCAGGTGTATATATATATATATATATATATATGTGTATATACTATCGATTTCATAATGACTTTGTAAGATAATACTTAATGAACTCTTTAACCACGCTGATTCTCTCCCTACTAGCACTTCTCATTATGAGGACTCATGCTCGCAACAGTGAAATAAATGTCACTAGGGCAGGCAGCGTTAAATCTGCCTCACAATTTCGGTTAACAATTTCTGCCGAGAAGTGACATCATCTCTCCCAATTACATTAATCTCACTCATCCGAGTATAAAGACCTTTGATCACTGACCTAGAACTAGAATCTAGAAGCAAAGACAAGTCGACATTCTGGAACCTATAGTAAAGTGACCAGTTAACAAGCTTGCGAGATTTTCGCATGAATTCACGCACTAACTACGCATTTATACGGCTCGCCGGCGCCTAGCTACAGCAAGTACTGGCATTTCTAAGATTTTAAGCCCTAACGCCTTGAGATAAGATTCATTTAGCAATGGGAGATGGGTGTCTATATAAGTTTTTCAGATTGCAAAGCTTTCCTCGCAATGCTGAATACACAATTATGCTATAGAAATACAAACTAATTAGATTTTAATTATGGTCTAGCTTAGTCTATGAAACATTTCTCCAACGCAACTAAACAAAAAAAGATATTATCTTCTGTCAGGAAAAGATAGTTTTTACTATCAAATCATTTACCGTTCAACGTTACAAAAACATCGTCAGGAAACCAGCAAACCCAAAAACCAAAAATATATAGGTTTTTTCACATGCCTATAAGCGGCGATGGGCTTGCAACCTGCCACGTACAGCGTACTAACTACTGTGCCTTCATTTTGCATAATAATTGTAAAGGCGTGCCTTCGACTACCCTTTTTTAAATATCCTCAAAAATCTAAGTAACTAGAGCTCTGAGAAATAAATTCGTGATCATGTTTGTTTTGTTAATGATGATTCCCGTCTCAAGTTAGTTTTGTACCATTCGATATGTTGATAACACGTTATTTGGACATAGCTGTGTAGAGTATAGTACCGTAAAGCAATTACTCTATTGCAACGCTTGTCAAGCAAGATCTATACTAGGTACTGATCGGATGACACAAACCACACATAGACAAGTAAGTATATCCGTATCTTCGGCTGTCTAGGTTGTAGTATTGAACTGATGTTAGATTTAAACCTGGTTACAATGACCTATATATCTGATCTGAGCTTAATAGATAGCTTATCATTCTCTGTCGAACATCGGTCTTCTCTTTGTGCTCACTGTTGTTTACTGAGCCAGTGCCAATCAAATCCAGTGATATCCCATCAAATAGTTTTTACATAAAATACAATATCTGGAAACTCTTGCTGCCATATTTTGACTGCAATTATATAAAATTCAAACTACAAATGCATGTCTTTAGTGAGCTCTTGTGCCAATTTGGTAATATTCTCAGACAGCCAACTAATATGATTAAACTACGGTTGAAATCTAATTTTGCAATATCACCGTCATAGGAAGCTCCGTAATGCAATTTCACCGCAATGGATTCTCGGCCCGCGGCGCGCAAACAATTTTTTCACCCGCCACCCACTGACCTAATTTCTGCTCAGGTGACCTAAACTCATATTTCCACCAATAGTATACAAGAGTCTGTCAATTGGTTAAGTATATTAACCAATGGAAGGCCTAGGCGTGGCGTGGCAAAGCGCCAAGCCAAATGTCCCAAGCTGCATCTTTTACGCCTAGAACTTGTTGATTTTGGCGGAATTTTTAAACTGTAGGTTGTTGAGGAAGTGAGGCTATTCGGAGGTAGGCGGAGGTCTTGAAACAGCTGTAGAATATTGTAGTAGTACAAAGTGAATATAGGTTGGCTGAAAGCGGGTAGGCTGTCGCATTCTTAGTTTTATAGGAAAATTCTTATTGGACAAGTAGTGGCTCGCAATGCTTGCTAGTAGTTTATTGTCAAGAGTCCTTTGCGCTTGGTTTAACTGGAGATATTTTATTGCTAGAGTTATAGTTGTACCCTGGATAATAACCAGATTTAAATATTAAGGTCGTAACTGACAATGAGACAGTGTGATGTTTTATTTGTAATTTGTTATATTAAAACAATATCATATTATCGAGAACACAAAATAATATGCTTTACTAAGACAAACCCACGACTTTACAATTAAAAAGGCACCATACCGCCAACAAGTTAAATATTTATGAGTGTTAATGGTATTGAGACTCGAGGAATTTACAACCTTAATCTTAAAATACCCAAATTAAATTCAATCTACTTGTATTCATAATTTCTTGTTCTGATTCAAGTTTTTTATTACGAGCAACCATACAAATCTCATTCTCAGAATAAGTTAGAATCACATTACAAAAACTTTATACGGCATGTTTTCGTTTTAATTTATAAGGAGAGCTAAAGATGATGCCTCTCAAAGTCCCGTCTCGAGCTAAATTAAAACTCAACTCGTCGAAGTAAGCAGGAATTCCATTTTATTTATTTGTTTGGTATTAAAAATTCTTCGATTTTTTGTATGTTATTTGCTGTATGATTAGTATAAACTTTATACGACAAGACATATGATTTTTGAATTCTAAGTAATGTCACTTACAGTTAAAATGATAAGTAAATTTATGTATTTATAAGGTTGATTTGACAAACTGGTAAAATTATTCTTTGAATAAATAATTTGATCTCAAATGCAAGTAAATCTTCAATAACTACGATTTATAAGGTACTTTGGTCGAATACGCCCTAAGATAACTAATTTATACTGTTAACCCAAGCTTACGAGTTATGCTATACGAGCGTTGCTAGTAAACGGGTCGGGATTCTATTATTTTGTTGCTCTAATCATTTTCAGTCACGTTTACCTCTTATTTCATTCAAAGATGCTATTGAGACAGGCTACGATCATCCAATATCATGTAAGATGAAGACGCATTCACGACGTGGCTTGGCAAACTGCCTAGATGCAAGGGCAATCTGCCACAACGTTTTAAATATACGATAGAAAGATACAAGACGCAAGCGGCAGCGTTGATATAGATACATAAAAGACAAGACGGTCTAAGAAACAAGCGGAAGCGTACTTCAGAAAATAACATCTACACTTAGACTAGATGTCAAGTTTATCCTACTTCCTCCTATTCTACTAATGTAGTATATGCAAATGTTCATGGAAAGTGAAAAAGTAGATGGATGTATGGATGTTTGTTACTTAATCACGCAAACGGCAGAACGGGTTTGAATTGAATTTGGCACAGAGATATATTATAGCCTGGAATAGCACTTAGGTTTTTTATTCCGGAAAGTTTACGGTTCCCAATAGATTTGTTTTTGTTATTCAATGTACACGAGCAACGCTGCGGGTGGAAGCTGTTACGAGAATATAAAAATACACTGCTTTACCATATTGTCAAACCCCAAAACAGCTATAGTATAATAATATAGTTAAAGCATCATAAAAATCGGACAATTTGTATGAAATCAATTACTGTTAATAAAGATAGAGTGTATGTAACCAAAAATTAGGTATGTTAGATAACAAGTGAAAATTAGTTGTTGCAGAATCTAACGCTAAACTCTTATAGCTTGTACCAAACAGCAGGATCACATGCATGCAATTTGTTAGCGGTAAGCTATGGGGAGTTTCATTTTTACAATGATGCTCAATATTCCTTGTTAGTACCGTGTTTACAATCTTTACATAAACCGATTTAATTTTTAATTCTCAGCCTTGCAAAAATTAATTTACCTGGCAAAAATTGGTATGCTAACTTTTATGAATTGTATTTACTATCTCAATAATTGTAACTTATGGTTTGATAGAGACATTTTTACATATTAAAAAAAAAATGTATTCATGTCCACTGAAAAAAACACACCTACCTTTCCTACTCTTACTTTTCTAGAATACCACAAAGTGAAAAATATAATGTAAAATGAAAAAAAAATTGGTTGTATTCAAATAAGAACACATTTTATTACTTATCTAGGAAATCTAGGAATATCCCTTAAATAAAAAAATCCTACGCAAGTACAATCACAGACAGCTACTATTCGTTACAATATTCGTTTAATTAACATTGGACGCGACTGTACAGACAAAAGACAGCAGGAAATCCGGCCAGGGGTGGCGACAGACACTTATAGCTTTCGACTCGATCGCTACACGATTTATCGTCATGCGGTTCTGGGTATCTCTATAAATAATTATTTCACTTTTCGTTCTTTCTCCTTTCTTCTTCCTGCCCTTATCCCACTAGGTAGGGTCGGCACAACAGGTTCTCTTCCTCCACTCTCCTCTATCATCCGCTAAAGCATCTATCATCTATTTACTTTTACTAACTCAATTTTTCATACACGTTTTTACAGTTTAAAAGCCGACTCACAAAAGAGAATTTAATTGCGTCTAGTACTATAATTTTTTTTTGTTAGCTGACCTTTCTGCTTTAGTGTTCCACGGCGTCATTTATTTGAATTTAAACAATATAAATTAAGAATAAGTACATAAGTGTGTCTAGAAACGGTAACATATACTAAATTTTTTTGGTTCGAACGGGGAAAAATACCTACTGGGTACAGAAATCTCGGGTCGAACATGGAAACACGGTGAAGTACGCACTGAGAAGACGTATGATAAAGAAAAAGTAACATAAAGTAACATTACAGTGTTGATTCTACTGAGATACCACTTAATTTACTAAGCATTAACTAAAAATATTCAGCGCCAATCAGTGAAATCGTGTGTTGTAAAAACCTCTGGTTAAATTATTCGGGAGTGTCTCCATCCAAGGGTGTCAGTGCTATTGACAAAGGTCATTCATATTGCATTTTGCGCTCGGCCGCTCGCACTAATTCCAGTCGTACCTACCTGTCTCCTATAGATATAAATATATTGCATGATTCTAATAAGTTGGGAATTTTTTAATCTAAGAGCGCCGCGTTAGATGATTCATAATTAAAATTTGAATGATTTTAGTAAGGTGGGATTTTTGGGATATAAAGCACCGATCTAAATAATTCATTTTTTTCTATCTTTTAATTATATAAATCCCTGAAGGACTGAACTGATAATTATATCAACGCACGTTAATTTTAAAAGAACACATCTTGTTTGTTAGTTTTCTACGACATAAAATGATCATAACTGTAATTTCTAGGCTCGGTAGATATCACCTCAGACCTCCGGTTATATAGATTTTTGTGGATATTTAGAGAGGGTCAGAGGCACGTCTAAACATAATATTTGGCACATGCCCACATTTTGCACGGTAGTTAGTATTCCGTACGTGGCAGGTTGCAAGCCCATCGCCGCCTATAATAATACTAACCACACACCTTCAAATTTTTTATTCTAGGGTAAACCGGTTTCTTTGCGATATTTTCCTTCACCATTTATATTAAGAACAGTCTAGTGCAATCACATACATTTTTCGAACAGAAAAACTTATTGGTGCTTGGCCAGGATTGAACCCCTGGGCTTGTGAGGCGGGGGTGCTACCACTACACCACCAGTGCTCTTTCAGTTTTCTACGATAATACTAAAAATGTCTGACACAAGATAGGAATTGCCTAGTGCCACAGTAAATGATTACATTGCTAGTGATCTACTGGGAATTAGGAAATGAATTACTTTAGGAGCAATCGTAAAAAGTAATTATTTTAGGTGGGCAGAAAACAATTGCTTTTCGAAGAATGCCTTGAATCAACAGTTCTATTACATTGTAAAAACATAGGTTTAAATTTCAGATCAAATAATTTAGTTTCTAATTAAAAAGAGACAAAATTTAATGTATATAACTAATGTAGATAGATATAACTAGAGTCTAAGACCTAAGATATCTACCGAACCTGGGGATTACCGTCGTGATCATGTTTGTTTTAGTTTTACTATACTTTTTCATGAAAAAATATCACTAAATATCTTCTATACGAGTATTTGTCTATTATATTATTTATACTTTTTCTATTTGTGACGTGTATAATTATTATCGTTAGCGGCTGTAACAAGCTTTTGTTGACGCTCACTGGGCGTGATAGGTGACACATCCGGATTCACTTTACCGTTAGAATTATGGACAAAATTATTTAGATGATATAGTAAAATGATTGAAAAAGATGATCATAGTTATGTCATCCACATACTTAATACTATGCAAAACTACAACAAAATGTAAGCATGTGCAAAATAAAATGTTTACGGGCCTCAAACTACCCCCAAATATAATCCTCTAATATATATGTCACTAAAAATCTGGACACATTATATTAGTATTAAAAGGGTATTTATCACGTTTTATTTACCTACTTTTCCTGAAGTTTCGACAGGTTTACAACGTCGGGAAAAATAGGTAAATAAAACGCAATAATCACTCGTTTAATACTAATAATGATGTGTAATAGTCTGAAAAAAGTTTTGCCATACTAGGGATCACAAGTCGTGGTCATCTTTGTTTTCGTTTATAATACTCGTAGTATGATTTCTTTAAGAGAAAACTTGGAATATTTTTGCTCTTGCTTCTACCCTCGCTAGGTAAGCTTAGAGTAAACAGAACAACAACAAACACAGCACTTGGAAATGCTCTTCACCCGCCATCCATAGTCGCTTATCAAATTATGCTTTCACTAATCGTATTACATCCCACAACCAGCCTGCGAATTGCAGCTGGCTCAATTTGATCATGGACTGATTTTCAACAGTGTTGACAAACTATATTATTCCATAACATTATTTCAAAGCAGTTTGAGCATTAAAGTCCTTCCTGAGGCTTTTCTTTTGTTCTCTGCATTACTAATTACGGGTTAGTGTCAGAGTCCCTTTGAACGTGAACTTTCAGCTCCAAAAGGGATTTTGACACTAACCCTCAATTACGAGTTCATTCATTAATATTTTAACTAACTTCAATAAGAAGTAGGTTTTATCTTAGACTGTATGTTCACCGATATCTCTATCAATTTAGGATCGATTTAAAAAAAAACTCTTTATTTTTTGAAATAGTACATTCGAAGTAGTAAGAATAAATAAGATTTCTGAGGGATAAATCCTTTTTCTGTAAAACTGAAAAGCCCCATTTTAGCTTTAAATTTTTAGCTTTTAGTTGTTAAAACGTAATTACTTCAATCACTCATACGAGTATTATTAAGGCCCAGCATTTTGAAAATTGGAAGTATTGCAACTCTAATCATTCTATTACCGCTTAATAGATTACATTGAAATTGAACTACACGATACTCAAGGATATAAGTGATAAATTAACCGGAGCCAAAACACGAATTAGTTAGAAAACCTAGGTTAAAAATCATGGCAAAAACACCTCTGAAAATTCAGAAATTCCCTAATTTATCCAGAACAGTAAGGTATTTTGAATTTCTATATCACATGAATATAAATCAGTTAATTTGAAACAAATCAACCCAGCCCTTTTTTTGAAATAAGCTATTTACTTGAACTTATTTATGTTTTTTATAAATTGTCGTTATATAATTCAGAGCAGCCATATTATCATGCCGCACTCTACTTACTTGTCATTTGGGTATTTCGCTTCGTGCTATGTCTGATTCCGCGGAGATCCGCGTTGCTATACGGACCTATGTCACTTTTTTTTGTAACTTTTACGTAAGGAATAATGTGACGAGTATTCTGGGCCTTAATGTCTTGATGTTTGATCTTATGTTAATGATCAACGAGTTTTAATTGTTTTAATGCCTTTCTATTTGATCATACCACATAGTATGGCCACGAGTTCAATAAATTTCTGCTAGTCACACCAGTGTGACCATAGAGATAAATTTACTAATAACAGATCACTGAGTGTGACGCTCGGATGTGATCACGAAACCGCAGACAAAAATCGCTTGGTACTTCTCTAAATTTGAAGTGAGCTAACCATTTCCATAAACCTGTGACACAAGCATGTACTTGTATCTGAATTATGGATATGGTGATGACGTTGATGACATACTATTGTGGCCAAATCATATAGCAGCCATTAATTGTTTAGAAGGGCGTACATTGCTACCTAATGAATAGGTTATAATGGTATTGCGTTTTGTAAATTAAGGAGATTTGATGGAATTTCTCAAATTTGCAGAAATTTGGTTCATACATTTGCATAAACTTTAGGTTTTAAATTGATGAAAATTTGATCATTTTACATTTTGTTTTGGTCACCCTATTGATGATGAAAGAAAACTGTTCACATTAAGAACAGTTCATAATGTTAAGCGTGTACATTATATACCTACAGTATTCAAAGTAAAATTATTTTTTTATACAAAAATTTTGTGAATATAATGCAAAATCTAAGCTGATCAATATTCGAATTAACCCTCTAACTTACTTACGTTTCCAAAGAATATTCTCTTATTGTCTCCAATTACTTACCTGAAAAAAAAAACATAAAAGGTTAGAAAAAATAATACTTACCATTACTTGAAAACGTCTCATGATAAATTGCTAAGCTGAAATGATTCAAAGTGAAAACAATTTTTTACATGAAATTATAGAATTCAACGCAAGCTGTCAAGTACACGTTTTTTTTGTTTGGATTGTTTCATCATTACATTTAGTTTCAGATAGATCTATAATTAAATTTCAATCCAATAAAAATTTAATGTGTAGAAGGACAGGCGGGTTAAGTCTAAATTTCATAAAATTAGCTTTATGTCTAAGATTGTGTAAATATATTTAGCAGATCACTTTGTTTAAAGCTAATTGCATCGGTGGTATTAAAGTAATGTTAAACAACAATAGCACTGGTGGTGTAGAGGTAGCACCCCTGCCTCACGATCCGAAGGTCGTGAGTTCAAACCTGGTCATGCATCTGGTTATGAAGGTGTGTGTGGCTAGTATTCTTGTATGCGGCGATAGACTTGCAACCTATCGCGTATGGAATACTAACCACTGTGCAAATGTGAGCATAATAATATGCCAATATCATGTTTGGACCTGCCTCATTAGATATCCTAAAAGATCTAAGTAACTAGAGATCTGAGAAAATATCTACCGAGTCTGGGGATTACAGCCGTGACAGCCGTTTTTTTTTAAACTTCTTTCTGTTGTTTAGATGGAGACGAGTGTAAATAAGCCAATTGAACATCGCAATGTTACGTATAAAGACAAGCTTTCAAACAATAGCCAAGTAAGCTTACCTAATCTATAAGCACAACTGCTAACAACGTACAAAGTGTACGTACCTGCCACATTGTGGTTAATTAACATCTCGGATTATCGAACACATGGTGAACTCGTTAATTAGATTCCTCAAGAACCTTTCCCGTCGCAAAGCTATAATAATGAGCGTATGTCAAAGTATCAGGTATTTGGTTTTGGTTACCTTCAAACACTTTCCTTTAAAAGAGAAATTGATTTTTCTACATAGGTATAGGAATAGTAAAGGATAAGGAATGAGCATATTAGAGGAAGTTTGAAAGTAGCGCCGGTGACAGAAAAGATGAAGAGTAATAGGTTGGCGTGGTATGGGCATGTTATGCGGCGGAAGGAAAGCCATGTTACAAGAAGGGTGATGGATCGGAATGTGGATGGATATAAGAGTAGAGGTAGAACTAAGAAAAGATGGATGGACTGTGTGAAGGATGATAGTGTAAGAAGGGATGTGAAGGGGGTGACTACTGAGATGAAGGATGATAGGGGAGAGTGGAGGAAGAGAACCTGTTGTGCCGACCCCACCTAGTGGGATAAGGGCAGGAAGATGATGATGATTTTCTACTTATGTAGAGTTTTATTAAGATGAAAAGTTGCGTCATGATATTGCCGATTAAACTGAGAAAAGCTACTCGATCTAAAATATCTCCCAGGTACTATCCTGCGAAAAAAAAAACCACTTGACGTATAATAAATTTATCTAGACTAGATTCAAAAACTCATTCAAAATATCAATTTCACTAGAACCAACCACGATATCAATTTTGCTTAATAATTTTGTTATTACTATTGCAATTTTGTTCAAAACTTAACAGTCAATGAGTATTGACTCCATTGAAAACATTGAATTTACCGTCATAACAGGTATCCCATTTAGACCTCATTATAAATTCGAAAGTTTGGATGGTGGGATGCAGTGATCTAAATTTATCTCTATGGTGGGATGGATAAATAGATGTTTCTGTCACCGAATTACGCTAAACAGCTGAACGGATCTGGATGAAATTTGGCACAGCTATAAATTTATATTCTGGAATAGCATATAAGTTATTTTTGAGACAAAAAAAAAGATTTTAGGGTAGATTTGTTTTTGTTTTTTCAAAGTACCACACGGGCTAAACTTCTGGCGTAAGCTAGTAATGAATAATGTTCACACTACTTCAGTAAATTTTTTATAGGTTATAGTACGAAATATCAAAGTTATATTACTTTGATATTGCCCGAAGAGCTTGTGGTAAGGCCTCTGGCTTTTCTCTAAAACGTCCCCAGTTTGATGGAGCTACGTACGGTCTTTCCCTTCCAACTCGCCATAACTTCGCTTTCAATAAAACCTATACTTAAATAAAAAAAATCCGTTACAAATATTGACACGATAAGTTCTGCGCACTCGTTAAGGGCTCGCCTACACAGAACACCGTGTAATCGGCTCCCACCTGGCGAGTAAACATGTCAATACCGTATTTACGGTGTCGAGTATGAAGGTACGAGTATTAGCTGAGGGTACGCCTATGTTGCTTGTGTACAGACTTGTCGCAATCTCTATTTACAAAAATTTACAGATTATACAATCTAATCTAATTTAAGATTATAAATGAAAAAGTTTGAATAGATGTTTGTTACTCAATGACACTGAAACCGCTGAACGGAACTGCATGAAATTTAGCACAGAGATAGATTATAGTTTGGATCTAGTTTTTATCCCGGAAAATTGTACGATTCTTGTGGGATAGAGCTGTTTTTGTTTTTCAAGGTACCATGCAGGCGAAGCCGTGGGTGAATCTAGTACAAATATAATATTTTAGGACAAGAGCACATAAAAACACTTGGAATGTACTATAAATTTATTATAATACACAACGTTTCACAATAACACTCAAACCTATTGAAGGGAACAAAGATTATTATTAGATTCTCCTTTATTACGTCAGCTTCCTTATACAGAATGTTAGTTAAATATCAGGAACTATCTATATACTCAACTTTATTCTTTCCTTTAGACCTATACGTAGTTATCTTCAAAGTAACTCTCATTCAATGCAAGTTAACAATAAGTAAAGGGGACGAGCTATTTTTTTTTTGTACAAAATGTTTTAATTTAACAGACATCCCATATAAGATATTGCGATTCGTATTCCTAAACAAGCAAGATTGGAGATCATTTATGTAATCATACACTGATTTCTTTATTTATTCTCTGAGGGAATTTGATTCCCCTATTATCATTATTGAGTATTGACTTATTCATCAGCGAGCCATGATTTCAGACTTCCTTAACCTTGTGAAGTAGGTACTTATTTTTTATTACAAAAGGAACCTCATTACCTAGTCTATCGAACTAGTGTGTTGTAAACGAAAAAAGCTTTTGTGTGATGCAACACAAAGCCTTTTTTCGTTCACAATAATTCGTGTGATCTAGGGGTAGTTTCACCACACTCTGTTAATTAAACTAACAGCTAGCCTTTTAATCGCTTTCTATAGTTTTTTTATGTTCCACCATGACCTCACAAAGAATTTTCATCCGTAAAATGAAATGACGTCAAATAGATAACGATAGTTTACAATATTTTTGTTAATTTTGATGCCCAATCAGGTAATGTTTTGTTAACAAAAGTTTGATAAAATTGAACTTTAGTGTTTTAATATCTCAGTCATAACATAATAATGGTAAATGTTTAGCGAGAGATGCCCAAACTTTTTCTACATTTGAAATTGCATATCCATCATCCTGCATCCCAACGTAATATTAATCTGCCCGCATTTTCCGTACAAAAAAGCATCCCAAGTTTCTACTTGAAGGTAGGGGGAGGGGGAATAATAGAGTGTCATCTTGACATAATAAATGATTATGCTCTATCTCTCAGGTTACCTCTTACATTTACAGTTTGCGGAACCCCTTTTAGGGTAATAAAAAAGATGGGGAAAACTTGATTTCATTCATTTGTTTCTCAGCTATTAGAGTTTTTGTTTTGAAACTGTCTAAAAGCTTGAAACTGCATTATTTTTTTATATTTTATATTTACTTTTCATCATTCGAATCTCAATATCAGTGTTGGTTTGGCCTACAGAAGTCCAAACTATGAAACTAATGTTAAAATAAATAACTCTCCCAAAAAAGCTTTTGTATAATCTCCAACTGCAAATTTCAAATCCTAATGTCCATAATTAGATGATTTTAATAAAGACAAAGAAACAATGAACTTAATGGGTATCGAGAAGAGATTTTGGAATTATTAGTCTAATCCTCTGCTTACTAAAAATAATCTGATTTCTTTAATCTTACCTATTCATACAACCCTTTATTATTAAAACTCATTATCCAAATACCCGCCCGGACCTAGCACATCAAAAACAGCAAAGCAAAGTTGATATCTCTTCCCACAACCTGAAGCGATGTAGCTAGATTGAGCAGAGCGATGAGCAGTAGCGGAAAATAGATTACCTGATTATTACTTTACTTACACTTCATCAGCCATTAACATGAATCAGCCATTAATTCCTCATGGTTGATATACCTGCAGTCTTGGGTCAAATTTGTTTGGAACAATGATTTAAGCATTAACACATGACGTCAGAGCGATTCTTTAAAATCATCATCACCATCATCAGCCTATAGCAGTCCACTGCTGCTGGACATAGGCCTCCCTAATTGAGTGCCATTGCGCCCTGTCCTCAGCTCGATGCATCCAGCCTTCACCAGCAACTTTTCGCAGATGGTCACTCCACCTGGCCGTAGGTCTCCACTCAAGAACTCGTTTACCCCAACGGTTATTGGTTCTTGGACCGATATGACCAGCCCACTGCCACTTCAGCTTGCTAATTTTCTGAGCTATGTTGACAGCCTTAGTTCTCAAACCGCTAAGTATTTAAACAAAAGCACAGCTTAAACAAGCCTAGCCCTTGTACAGAAAGGAAGCGTTGTACAAAGCACAGGAAATTGCCTATCAGAACTTAGCGGCAATCAAACCGGTGGACGCCAATCTAACTTTGCAGCGGACGTTATATTACACTTAATGAGATATTTCTCGAAACTGGAGACTGGAAGCTGAAGGGTTTGGGAATAAGATTGTTCTGTGAAACTGATAGTTTAAACTGGAAAGTCCACACCACTTTGAACAAAACCAGACATTCGTAGAAGAGCAGGCCAATGGCTGGCTGAAAGGCTAGAGGTACAGGTTTGGTTCTCATCGAATGTCAATTCAAATACTCAGACATTCTTAAAAACAAGCAAAAAACGTGATCACAACTGTAATCTCCAGACTCTATAGATATCTTCTCAGATCTCTAGTTACAGATCTTTGATAATATCTAAAAAGGGTATTCAGAGGCACGTTTAAACATAATATTTGGCGCATGCCCACATTTTGCACATTGGTTAGTATTCAATACATGACGGGTTGCAAGCCCATCGCCGCTTATAAGAACACTAACCTTATGACACACACCTTCGAATTTTTCTTTCTAGGATATGCCGGTTTCCTCACGATGTTTTCCTTCACCGTTAAAGAGCACTGGCATTGCGCACATAAATTTTCATTTGAAAAAACTCATTGGTGCACGACCAGGTTTGAATAAACGACCTTTGGATCGTGAGGCACGCAGAGGTGCTACCATTACACCATCAGTGCAGGCTCTTCTTCAGACGTTCTTAATATCCACAAAATATAAGAGTAAAATTTAAAATAGTAACATCAGATAACTAAGCATAATTCGAATGACCGAAGAATAACCAGTCATAGACTAATGGCTAGTATAATTTAGTTTGTGTAGGCCATCTAAAATATTTGAGGCAAAAATTACCTTTTATTAAGATCACTTCATAATTCATTTCTCAAGATCTCGGCGTCCGACGACGTTAGAAAGTATCTTTCAAATATTGACAAACTTGGAAGAGTACCTACTTCTAAAAAGAGCTCCAACTTTAGAGTGTTAGATAAATTAAGATGGCGGTAAGTTTGTTCAAAAGTATCCGGCTTGGTGTCTATTTAAACATTAGCTATATGAATTTGTTGAGAACATTATATAACTTACATATAACTAGTTTTTATTTAAAAAATCTATGATTAAACTTATAGTAGGTAGTTTAAAATAGCAGCTTACAGTCGGTATAATATATTTTGACATTTTGTATAGCCTATTTTTTTAAGATTCAGATGTTCCAGTTATCAAATTAAATTGATGACCCTTCCAATAACTCCAATTATCAAAGTCCGACCAGCCGTTTGGGCTACAGCGGCAGCCAACAGAACTTACATAATATAGGTATACATATTAGGTACTTGGTACCTACTTGGCGAACAGACTGGTTTCCGCAATATATATTCATTATCATACATACATACAAACAAACATTTTTAAAAGCTTCTCCGCAGTCGATTAAAATTCAAAATTATACCTACTCATAATATTGAAATGATCTTACGCAATTTCTTATAACCAAATATTTATGGAAATTTAATAGATACCTACTAAAAAATATCACAATACCTCATCTTTACGAGTATAGGTTAAACATCAAAAACCCTTTGTAAAAAAAAACATTATAACAGAATAGTTTCGACAAAATATTCCTTTTAACTATAAACGGAATGCTTTTGTGCGCTGTACCGTGCCCTATAGATGACAGCAATAATGTATTGGTTTACATACTGAAGCATTCAATGGACCCTACTAATGATTGATAGAAAAATGAATTTAATATATACATTTTTACAAACATGTAAGCTCTTAGCTCAAAAGTAAATTACTTATTTAAAATTCACAAGGATTTTTCGATTCACTTTTTACGATTTTTTTGATTACTTTATAGTCTTAGATACATAGGTACATTATTATTGGCATAACTGAGTCAGATCAAAAATTTTTCGGTCGAAACTTCGCTTTACCTAATTTTCGTAACAGTTAGCTGAACATTTTTTTCGATGCTATGATGATTAATGGTAAAATTAAAATAATTTAGAAGTCTAGCGAGCCATATTACGACTCACGTAGCAATATATTAAAAATATTTTAGTTGGTGTTTCCGTGATCGAAACCGATGGGACTAAATTGTAATAAAACTATAATATTTTAATCAAGCAAAATGTGAGTTACTTTCGACAACCTCTCACAGTTTCACAATTAACTAATCTATCGATATCCGATAGTACCAACGCGGTTGGAATATTCAAATTCTTTGCCATATCCGATAATACCATACCGCTCATGCAAAATGCATACAATTATGATCATTCTTTACTTCATACGCGAATGCCCCCGTAATTCATGTGAAACTGGCTTTATTTGAATTTTATGCGTTATTTTTGGTGTATTTTAGCCATAATGTGAAATGTTACTATAGATTTGTTTTAGACTGCAATTTGTGATCAAAGTAATGTTTTCTCGATAGAGATTACTCTTGGTAATGGTTTTCAGAAGAATTGAAAATTGAACCTGTTAAATGTTTGTGTGATAAATATAAAGAACCAGCTAAGATGAAGTCTACTTTTTTATTTAGTAGGTATATTTTGTTGGTACTAGTAAGTTTAGCTTGTAGTTAAATAAAACACTGGCGATTTCGACCAAACAACTATCCTTAGAATGAGTGTTTCTCCTTTTGACCCAAGATTGTTCTGCCCAATAGGTATTTATCTCCTTTCGACCCAAAACATATTCTCCTTTCTACCCAATCCATTAGAAAAAATCGCAGATAACGAAGAGTAAACTGACGTTTTATTATACCAGAAGTTGGTTTAATCCACCCTAAGAAGTTGATATCTATACTAATATTATAAAGAGGAAAACTTTGATTGTTTGTTTGTTTGTTTGAAATGAATAGGCTCCGAAACTACTGAAACGATTTGAAAAATTCTTTCACCAATGTGTAGAATGAACTTTCAGGATGAACATAGGCTATATTTTATGTAGGTACTTCGCGGGCGACGCCGCGTGCAGAAGCTAGTTATGAAATAAAAAGATATTACTTTTTAATCGAATCCAAACACTCTAAAATTTGTAAGTAGGTAGAAACTACATTATTTTATATCAAAAGCACCTAAGGGTTGGCTGCTTTGTTTTGTAATATGATTAGGACCCCTAAACTACGAGATTAGTTAAATGGGTTCTAATGGATGTTCACAAATTCAGTTAGCGGAGACCGTTGCATTTGGTGATACAGTCAGCTACAAATATTATATTATAATATTTAAGCAAAAAACAAACAAATCTTTATTTTTTGGGTGTATCATGAAATAATAAGCAGATAGACAGTATAATTAAGTATAGTAGAAACAAAAATCCTACTAATATTATAAACGCGAAAGTTTTTAAGAATGTATGGATGTATGGATGTCTGGATGTATGTTTGTTACTCTTTCACGCTGAAACGGCTGAACGAAATTTGGCACAGATATAGATTATAGTTTGGAATAGATTTTAACCTTAAATCCCGGAAAAATGTACGGTTCCCGTGGCATAGAGTCACGAGCGGAATGTAGTACTCAATAAGGGTAAAAAAGATTGAGGTGAAATTCTTAAAACTATACTATAATGTGAACGATGGAAGGGAATGTGTTTGCATTGATGTATATCAAAATCACCTTTGCCTAGTTTTAACAACTCAATGTTCAATTCATTACACTAAGGCAGAACGGAATCCATATTAATCAGCATTGTTCACTAACAAACTTACCAATTAGGTGGTAACTTATAGCTGCTGTGTTGAACAGTCTGTCTATACCAAATATGTAGCTGCTTTCTAACAAATTATTCAATTGATGTTGCGGGTGAACTGAGAAAATAGTTATATTTGAAGACTTTTGTTCTGCTTAGAAAGTAGTCTGTCCAGTTAAATTTGACAGAACTTTCTAACGGTTTTCATTACAGGATGTTGTTTACTTATATTTGACGAGATTTAGCAAAATTTTTGGACGTGCCTGTACAAAAGTAATTTCCTACTATTTTTAACTTTTCGTTATCAGACTTACAATAGATGGAATTTGTTGTGTAGGTATAAGTTCTTTTTCAGGTCTAATGGTGCACTAAGAAATAAAATTTCAAAAAAGAACAGTTGTTTAAGGTTGTTTTTGGATTACTCGTATGATATAACGTCAACGAAGTCACTGAAGTTGTGAGTAAATACTTTATAATGTAATACGAGTATAACTAAGGTGTACGTACATAGAAAGTAAAAACTACTTAACAAAACTCACAAAGCAATATCTAAATAATCAAACTTTTTCATAATATTTCAAATTTTTCCCTCCTAAATATCCAAAAAATACACAAAACAACACAAAGGCCTATTTATATCTGCAACATACTTCGAGCAGAACCATGGAGACCTCAAGTGGAGGTCGCCATAGATACAGGGGGGCGTCGCTAGGAGATGACAACCAAGGGAGATGAGATCATAAAATGTTTTTGCTTTCGAAGTGGGAATGGAGAAAATGTTTCTATTGGGAGATGTTTAACAAAGAGCTATAAATAGGTAGATACTTAAATATAAATATACCTAATACCTTATTAATTGAGTTTTTTGATAAAATTTGCTAAAGCCAAATTTAAAAAGTATTGTATTACAAATATCAGTATTTTCTAGGTAAATTTTGAAAACGGGAGTCTTTTTTCTAATAACATGCGATCGTTTCATCTGAGTAAGTAATATAGTTATCAAATTGGACTTCTATAATACAACATGAATCACACTGATGAGTTGTTGTACTTCAATTTTTTTTTATACTTACACAGATAGGTAGGTAAGTAGGTACCTAAATAATACTATCAGTAATTAGCCAAAAAGGATTTTGATTATTCTTTCAAAAGTTTCACTTCCCATAAGCCTAGGTATTCGAAGTTTTTGAGTTTATTTTGAAAATATTTAAAGATAATATCCCAGTGATAAAAATTTTGATGAAAATTATGTAGGTATACCTACTTAGGCATTATTTTGGATAAGGTAAGTAGGTACCTACCTACTTACCTGTGTCTGAAGCCCTACTTAACGAATACCTACGACGATAAATTATCACGGTTTGTTTTTTATTAAAACATGCTGCAGTACCTTTAAAATATAGTTTTAAAAAAATATATGTAGGTACATAATCTTGGTAAGTAGTCCTTATAGTTTTCTATTGTTTGAAATAACCAATTTCCTACTAGGTATAAATAATTGTAAAGATTTACACAGTTTAAACAATTACTATATAGGTACAATTATAAAGTCGTTATTATAACTCAGACATAAAGTAAATACCAAAAGCATGTGAGCCATTCATTTTCCCATCATATTATTTTTATTGCTTACAGCGCCATCTCTATGTTACCAGCGCTATCACTTCGCCGGGTGGACGGGGGTTGAACCGGGCGGGAACACCTTAGTTCTGGAATACGGGAATGGTTCTAGGTGTCGCTACCAGGTGCAAGTGTTGTACAGTGGCTGTTTACTGGGGGCTGTACGGAATAAATAGATGGCGCTAGTAGTTCAACCAGCATTAGATTTTTAAAAGCTTCTATCATTTTGGTGATAATAAATTCATAGCGTAGTAAGTTTAATCTCATACATTATAGTACTATTAATTTAGCACGAATTATGTTTATTCAGGAGCTTTTTTTTAAATTGACAAATTGTTAATCAGGCTTTTACCAAATATAATGTAGAATCATGTCCGAGTAAAAATTCATTATTTTTAGTGAATAAAAGCTTGTTTCACAAACATTACTAACGTTGTACTAATTATTAAAAAAACAGAAATGTTATGACAAAAAAGCTGAAATTCCTTAAACACACGACCATAAATTACTCCAGGCACGCTTCGCAATTCCCCTGCTGTAAGTCCCCTGCCATAATTCCCCTGGCAATTTGCTCAGGTGTCGGGGTGTTGGACAGTATCACGGTACGCGACACTTGCCTGAAGCGGTCTAGGTAAGGCCTAGCTCAGACCGCAATGCAACGCATTATGTTCAGAAAACTTCTTAACATAGAATGATTATTTTGCTATGGCAATGTTTATTCTTAATTTGACAGCTTTGTATAAAAAAAACTACTTCCGGGCTTCCTGTTTAAAATTCCCTTCCGATGAGACGTGCATTTTGTAAATAATTATTCCTAAACTCATTAAAATACAGTTCATTAAATTTATTAAACGCCTTTTATTATACATAGGCGAGCGTGGTCCTTCGAAGTCAGTGTATGTTGTGCGGGAACATTACTTTGTGCGAAAATTGTGTTTACGAAGCTATCGTTCGTGGCCGCTGGGCGAACTTTGTACGAGAAATTTACGACTTCTCGCTACAAAAAACGCCAAGAAGACGCAAAGAAACCTGCTTATACACTTCATTTTATCAATATTTGGTGTCCATAGTGGATTGCAAGCTATAGTTGCATCATTCCATTTTTGTTACACCGGCATTTTTTCATCAAAGGGCAAGGAAGCCATATTGGAAAATCGATCATCAATCATTCAGCGGGAAGCGCGCGAGTTGGCATTTGAATTTTGCCTGAGGTGTTGGTACCATTGCTTCTACGACGTCAGACTACTGTCAACTTCAATTACGTCAATTTTCGTATCTGTCACTCATCAAAACAAACAGGGTTTGTTTACGTTTTCACCGGAACGAATTCTACAACTTTCCGCGGGTTTGGCGTACTATCTACGGGATCGGAGTAACTTCTACGGGTTCGACATAACTCCTTCAGCTCCATACGTGATGGCTCATCCGTTCCAAACGTCATAGCAGCAGTATAAAGTGAATAGTGCAGTGAAGTGTTTACGGCCTAGAATAAGTAGTGCAGTGCGTAAACAAATATGTCTGAAGACATAAAGAAGCTTCGGCTCTCGCGCGGGCAGCTAAAAGGTACTGTAACTCGCATTGAAAATTTTATTAGTGATCCCATAAACCTTGCGTCTTCTAGTACTGAGATGCTAGAAGCTAGAAAAGAAAAGTTAATTGCGACATTCAAAGAGTATGAGGCTGTCCAACTAGACATTTTGTCACTTGATCCTAATGATTCTGAGGATATAGCTAAGTTAGAGGATAAATATTTTGCAGTAATTTCTAAATTAAATGCTGCTTTAAAGAACTTGAACAAAAATGAGGTGCGAGAAAGTAGCAATGTTTCAACTTCAAAATTGCCTGCCTTGGATATTCCAATATTCACTGGTAAGGACTACACAAAATACACCTCATTTATGGACTTGTTCACTGCAGTAATTGACAATAATAGTGCATTGTCTGATGTTCAAAAACTTTTTTATCTGCGGAAATTTGTAACTGAGGATGCCCTATCAGTTATTGTGAACTTACCTCTGATCAACCAGTCATACAAGGAAGCTCTGCTACTCTTAAAGAAGCGCTTTGACAATAAAGCAAGGTTAATTTCAACTCACATAAATGTCATATTGGAATTGCCGTCCATGCAAAAGGGTACTGCCACTGCTATAAGGGCATTTATATCACAATTGCAACAACAGTTGCATGCATTAAAAAACTTAGAACAGCCCATCGATAGATGGGACATGCTATTAATTACTATTTTAACTAAGAAGTTAGATCAGTATACATGTCGTGCCTATCAACTTGATAGGGACTCAGAAGTTCTTCCAACGATGGAGGAATTCATATCATTCTTAGAAAAGCGCGCTATAGCTCTTGAAGACACTTGTCCTGAAACTAAGAAAAATAAAGTGACCAATGTTGCCACTAAAAATAAAAGCACTACTAAATGTCTCTACTGTAATGGGACAGACCATGCTATGCATGTTTGCCCTCGCTTTAAAACGGCTCCTATAGAAGATCGTAATAAATTTGTTGAGGACAAAAAGTTGTGCACAATTTGTTTAAAAAGTCACACCGGTAAGTGTAGATTTAATTTTACATGCAAAGTCTGTAAAGCAGGTCACAATACTCTCCTGCATAAGGACAGCATTCCAGCTACTGAACAATCAGTTAGCATGCATTCACATGATGCTTCAGTAAATGTTCTATTACCTTCTATAAAGGTTAAATTAATAGACAGACACGGGTCTGAAATATTTGTCAGAGGGCTTCTTGATTCTGCAAGCCAAGTTTCTTTTGTGACAACAGAGCTTGTAGAAAGGTTAGGCTTGACAACTAAATTCCAAAACAGCAATATTGTTGGAATTGGAAATAAAAATCAAAAAATAAATAAATGTGTAGATTTAACTATACACTCTCCAGTAAATGATGTAAAAATAAAAGTCAAATGTAATGTGGTGGATACCATTACATCCTGTCTGCCTCAGCAATCATTTGATATATCAAAGCTGAAAATTCCAAACAATATTTGTTTGGCTGATGATAAATTCAACATTAGTGATGTCATATCAATACTATTAAGTGCTGAAATATATTTCAACATATTGCTGGATGGGCAGGTCAAAATTAAAAATGGTCCTGTATTGCAAAACACTTTGTTCGGGTATACTGTTGCTGGCAGTATACCTGCAAAAGGTCAATATAAAAGTAGAGTTGTGAATTTTGCCATTTGCAATAGCAATAAATTAGAGGATGTTATGGAACAGTTTTGGCTATCTGAGAGTATACCTCAGGCTGCAACTAAACATTCCCAAGAATTCAAAAAGGCTGAAAGCTGCTTTCAAAGGTCTGTACAGCTACAAGACAACAAGTTTACTGTTAAAATGCCATTAACAGCCGAGGAAACAGACTTGCAGCTTGGGGATTCATTCTCAGTAGCACACCAAAGACTTTTAACACTGGAGAGAAAATTTAAAAAGAATACTATGTATTTAGAAAAATATAAAAAATTCATTGATGAATATATAGAGTTGGGGCATGCCAAAATTGTTGACATTAGTGACTACAATATTCTGGATGGGTCTACTTACTTTTTAGCTCATCATGCAGTATTTAATGAGGAAAGTTTAACTACCAAATTGCGAGTGGTTTTTGATGGTAGCATGAGGTCAAGGTCAGGGGTTTCACTGAATGATGTTATGTTGAATGGTCCAGTAGTCCAAAGTGAACTCTTAGATATACTCATTTTGTGGAGGACTTTTATCTTCACCCTCATATGTGACATTCAGAAGATGTTCCGCTCAATAAATGTAGACTCTTCCCAAACTAAACTACAAAACATACTTTGGCGCCATAATTCTCAGGGACCCATTGTCTGCATGCAGCTGCAGACTGTTACGTATGGTTTAAAAGCTTCTACCTTCTTAGCAACACGGTGCCTAATTGAATTGGTCAACAGGTATGGTGAGTCATACCCCCTTGCAGCTGAAGCATTGCGCTCAAGTACCTATATTGATGATATAATTTGTGGTTCCGACAATCTGGAGCAGCTTCACCAGCTTAAAGGTCAGTTGATTGAACTATTAGGAAAAGGTAGCTTCATTCTGCACAAATGGTGTTCAAACAGTCCCCAACTTCTTGATGATCTTCCAAAGGAAGTCAAATATTTTGAAAAACTTGATATTAATAAAAATCATATTATAAAAACACTAGGTCTGAAATGTGACATTTTGTTAGATCAGCTTAGTTTTACAGCCCCACTCATTGAAAAAGATGATATTAACACCAAAAGAAAGGTGTTAAGTTTCATAGGAAAGATGTTTGATCCCCTCGGATTGATTGGTCCAATCATAGTCACTGCAAAGCTTTTTATGCAAAAACTGTGGGCAATAAAAATTGATTGGGACTCTATAATGCCTGATGAAGAGCTCTGCTCATGGAAAGGTTTCTTAGATAGTTTAATGAAAATGGGCACTATTAACATCCCTAGAAGTGTAACTTCAACTACTAAAGTACATGCAGAACTGGTAGGATATGCTGATGCTTCCTTCAAAGCATTAGGTTGTTGCTTGTATTTAAGAGTATTTAATGCAGATGGAACGGTTATGGTAAACCTTTTGTGTTCCAAATCAAGGGTTGCTCCATTGAACAAATCTATAACTATCCCAAAACTTGAATTAAATAGTGCTCTACTTCTTTCAGAGCTTGCAGGTAGAGTAACTAAAGTCTTAAAAGAAAGAATTCCATTGAAATCATTTTTGTATAGTGATTCACAAATAGTTTTAGCCTGGATAAAATCCACTAATCTTAGGTCAAATCCTTATGTTTCTAGGCGTGTCAACCAAATCAGAGAACTAACTAAAGGTGTCAGTTGGCATTATGTCTGCACAGCTGACAACCCTGCTGATCTGTTGTCTAGGGGTTGCAATCCAAAAAAGCTACAGTCTAATAAACTCTGGTGGCATGGTCCGAAAGAACTTTTAAATGTGGACTATAACCACTCTATATCAGAGCCAAAATTACCCATTCCCCTTGATGCTGAAATTGATGAGGTTGATCCTGTTGCAAACAGCTGTAATTTAGGTCATACATCCTCCAGTCATAAAGACACATTTTGCAACAACTTTTTTGAAAGATTCTCTGATATAAATAGGCTTCAAAGAGTAGTAGCTTATATTCTGCGTTTTCGCAATAACTCAAACAAAAACAATGTTAGATTAACTGGTACTCTATCTCCAAAGGAAATTCATGATGCACTTTTGGTCATCATACGCTGTACTCAACAATTTTATTTTTCAAATGAGATTAATTTGCTAAAGGGTAACAGTTCCAATATAAAGTCAGGCTTGTCCAGTTTGCATCCATTCATTGATAAAGTTGGTTTGCTTCGTGTGGGTGGTCGTCTTCAAAATGCTACAGACATTCCATATGATAAAAAACACCCTGTCATTTTGCCAAAAGGCTCTCATGTCACTAATATTATTATTCATAAAGAGCACCTACGTTTGTTGCATGCTGGAGCAAAGTTGGTCATAGGTTCTCTTTCTCAGAGGTTTTGGATCATAAGTGCCATTCGTGAGGTTAAGAAGGTTGTGAACCGCTGCATTAAATGCGCACGTTTGAAGGCTGCAGCTGCTGTGCAGCTAATGGGTTCCCTACCTGAGGAGAGACTAACTGCTGTGAGGCCATTTCACATTGCAGGGGTGGACTTTTGTGGGCCATTCAATATAAAGGTGTCGCGGCTTAGGAGACCCATTATAACAAAAGGTTACATTGCTCTGTTTGTCTGCTTTGCAACAAAAGCCATTCACGCTGAACTGGTTAGTGACCTCACCACAGAGGCGTTTTTGGCATGCCTCAAGCGATTTATTGCCAGACGTGGAATGCCTGTCACAATATTCTGTGACAATGCTAAGACCTTTAAAGGTGCTGAAAATGAACTAAATAAATTATATGATTTGTTTAACTCTAAAAAACATGTAGACGAAGTTCAAAGCTATTGTGTACCTAACTATATTAAATTTAAATTCATACCCAGCTACTCTCCAGAGTTTGGCGGCCTATGGGAGGCAGGTGTAAAGAGTTTGAAATATCATTTTAAAAGAATTGTTGGTAATATTGCTTTAACATTTGAGGCTCTTTACACTGTCATTGTAGAGGTAGAAGCTGTTTTGAACTCTAGGCCTCTGTTGCCACTGAGTTCTGATGTGTCTAACTTTGAATATCTTACACCTGGGCATTTTATGATAGGTACACCTATGACTGCTTTTCCTGATATAAATTATCAAAATGTTCCTATGAATAGACTTAAATTTTGGAAAATATTGTCCAAAATAAAGCAAGACTTTTGGGCTGTCTGGTCTAGAGACTATCTCACCCAATTACAAAGTAGACCAAAATGGAAACAAGTACATCCTGATCTTAAAGAAGGTGACCTTGTGATTGTGCGCAGTGACAACACTGCACCATTAACTTGGCCAATGGCTAGAATTGAAAAGATAGTCCCTGGACCAGATGGACATGTCAGAGTAGCCCATATAAAAATGCCTAACAATAAAATGTACACAAGATCTCTTAGAAAGTTATGTCCGCTCCCACTTGATTAAAATTTATTTCATAATGTTGTCTTTAAAAATAATATAATTTAATTTTTGTTATAATGTAAAGAATAAAAACTAAATTGATTAATATAAAAAAAATGTGTAATTGTCATATAATTTAACCTGATAATAATAATCTTTAATCTTATAAAATTTGTATCTAATTTTGCTATGATTGCTCTTATTTGAATTGTTCACCGGCCCCGGCCCAACTATGTTCAGAAAACTTCTTAACATAGAATGATTATTTTGCTATGGCAATGTTTATTCTTAATTTGACAGCTTTGTATAAAAAAAACTACTTCCGGGCTTCCTGTTTAAAATTCCCTTCCGATGAGACGTGCATTTTGTAAATAATTATTCCTAAACTCATTAAAATACAGTTCATTAAATTTATTAAACGCCTTTTATTATACACATTACTTAGCCTGAAATCTTGGTGTACCTATACTCAGCAAAACTATAATGTACCTACGGTCGACCAAAAAATTGGTTTACCACCCTAAGGTTGAATGCCGCTTGCAGATTCATGGGTGATAAAGATTAGTTTTGCTTGCAGATCTATCTGACAACTTCTATTTTTTTAGTATGAATAGTATTTATTATGTCATAGAAAATTACAACAAGGTTCAGACCTTGTTGTAATTTTTTATGACTAGGAAACTAAATCAAAACTGGTACACCATTTCCTTGGCCTACCGTACCTACTAGTAGGTAAACCTATTAATTTTTGATATTTATTTGGATTTTTTAAATGTTTTTGTCAAGTGAAGGATGTTATTGGCGGACACAGTTTTATGCTTTTGCGTCACTATCGTTTATATTTGTTTTAGTTTTTACATTACTTTGATTCAAATAAATATGATTTGTTGGTATTTTATAAAACCATAACAAAATGTTTGTCGAAATCAATCGGATTAACAGTTGTTTTGTTGCCAAACTCAAGCTATCGTATCGTCTATAGGTATATTGTGATAAAGTTGTCGAAATAATGTCAGTGGTTCCATCATTCAAATGAAAATCGACACGATGTAACTTATACAAATTTTCCTCGGTTATTGTGCCGATATATCATTAATTGTTTTGCGGAGCAGACATTCTTAAAGCATTGTAATTCAAAGAAAATGATAAAAGATAATGGCATAATAATAAAAACAATGCACGATTACAATACGAACTAATCTGAAAATATTATTTTTTCTTAATGTGAGTGTTGCCTGTACAAACCATCACTGTACGATTCATCATCATCATCATCATCTTCCTGCCCTTATCCCACGCTATGTGGGTCGGCACAACATGTGATCTTCTTCCATTTCCCTCTGTCACTTGTCATCTCATTACTCACTCCTTTCTTACCCAATTATATTAGTTAATTTTATACAAATACAAAGTTCAAAATTATAAATATCTACCTACACTGTTTTATTAAAAATGAATTTCGTTACCTATAAAACAATATGAATTAATTTTCCACGAAGTTAGTTACCATGTTCTTGCCCCATAAACTTGTTAAAGTAACCGACCAGCGACTGGACGTCGCATGAAAAATTTGTCACAAACAACCATAGTAAACACCTGTCCAGTCCACGCAAGTTATTTTGCTTTCCAAAAGCACTCCAGTCTGGCTTTACAGTTGTGTGTCCGACACTTTTTCGCGACATTTGTTTATTTTCCACGCTATCAGGTTCCGAATTGTTGTGTCGGCTTGGGTATAAATAAACGTGGTTTAGGTGGAAATTTGGAGTAGGTACCTAGATTGTTTATATTTGGCATGAGTTGTGTTTGCTTTGGGTAGTTTTAACAATAATAACTTCATCGCCTTTGGTTTTTGAGCACGCGTCTTAGGTTAAGAAACAGAGCGTGAACTTACGCCTAGTTTTATCTCTGATATTATGCTTAGTCTATGAAAGCACCACCCTTTTCTCAACTGGAATAATGACTAGAATGCTATAAAATAATACTGATAAAAGTAAAATTTACAGGTATAAATCAAGGTAATAAATAAAAGGTTGTTTCGCGAATGATTTAAGTAAAGACTAGTTAAAACGAAACTGTTGGAATAAATTCTTTTCTTTCATTAAATTTCTCAAAGCGTGTGTAATTAAAAAATGTTTCTATGAAAAGGGTTGCAATGAGTTCGAAGAAGCATTTTTCAGGTAATGATTACAAGGCGTCTGATGTCTGGCAGAGATTACAGTTAAATTGATACAAATGTTAGAATGGCCTAATCTTTAACGTCTGGCAAAACCATGATATTCAGATTATAGAACTATGTACTTACCTACCAATTAAATTTAGTTTTTTGAAGAAAATTATAGCTTTATTTCTATGCATATAAATCTCTTTCTTCTTCTTCCTGCCCCTTTTCACGCTATGTGGGGCACAAAACGTTTTCTTCTTCCATTTCCTTCTATCATCCTCTCCATCAGGCGAAAAATCAAAGTGTCTTCATATACATTCTTGAGGCACCAACTATGACAAGTTTCCAAACTCGATCGCTATGGATCATACTGCTATCCGTACCAACCATGCCTCCGATATACTTTGCATAAGGTTTTCGGGCCACTTTATTGCTGTCTGTCAGGAGAGGCCATTGAATTTTATCATGCATTAAATTGTTTATGATCTTGGTCAGTTTTTGGGCTCTTTTTGCAAGGGGTGCTATGTAATTCAGTTTTGAGGGTATGCAGGAGAGTTTATAGCAAAAGGTTATTAGTTACTAGAGGAACTCGCCAAGACTTCGTTTATGTATTGTTGTTTTCCGTATAATCTTTGACGTTTTATTTCATTCACTGTTATTTTTCGGAATAAATTCTTTGTTATTTAATAATTTCAAAAATTCAAAATTCATAGAAAAACGGTTCAGTTGTTACGGACGTGGCGAACTAACAAAAATAAAAATTGTGATGTTATTGATTGGTCACGTATGTTTCGGACAGAGCCTTGTTACTTTATTCTATTACTAGCTGTCCCGCCCGCGACTTCGTTCACATAAGAGTTTTAAACACAACACACAACTCATAAAAATCCTATACTACTTTGACACCCCATTTTACCCCTTTTTGAAGGTTCTATTGAAAAATTCTGAAACACGTGTCCATTCGTTTTGCATTTTACGTACACAAACAAAGTTTCAGACCAATCGCACCACCCGTTAAAAAGTTCCCATACAAACATTGACCCATTTGACCCCTCTTTTTAGAGGTCTATTGAAAAATCCTGAAACGCGGAACAAAGTTTCAGACGCATTGCACCACCCGTTAAAAAGTTCCCATACAAACATTGACCCCCATTTGATCCCTTTTTGAAGGTTATATAGAAAAATCGTGAAACACGTCTTCATTCATTTTGCCAGTACACAACCAAAGTTTCAAACCAATCGCACCACCCATTCAAAAGTTCCCATACAAATATTGACCCCTCATTTGACCCCTTTTTGAAGGTTATATTGAAAAATCCTGAAACAGGTGTCCATTTATTTTGCATTTACAGTACGCAGACAAAGTTTCAGATCAATCGCACTACCCATTAAAAAGTTCCCATACTAACATTGACACCCCATTTTACCCCTTTTTGAAGGTTATATTGAAAAATCCTGAAACATGTGTTCATTTATTTTGTATTTACAATGCACAAACAAAGTTTCATGAAAATCGCTCCACGCGTTAAAAAGTTTCATACTAACGTTTTCACCCTTTTTCACCCTCTTAGAGGTGGAATTTCCAAAAACCCTGCCTTAGTGGGTGGTTTTGTTATAAAAGAAAGCCACCTTTCAAATTTCAGCTTTCTATCTTCAGCGGTTTCGGCTCGGCGATGATCAATCAGTCAGTCAGTCAGTCAGTCAGTCAGGTTAAGCTCTTATATAGGTATAGACTAGCTTCCACCGCGGCTTTTCCCGCGTGGTACTATATCCTATACCTTTAAACGAGCAATTCTTGTATATATATATATATATATATATAATAATAATAATAATAATAATAATAATAATAATAATAATAATAATGCTGGACAATCCACACAGCATCATCTAGCCCCAAAGTAAGCTACTCAAAGCTTGTGTTATGGGTACTAGATAACTGATATATTTAATACATATTATATACATAGATAGATATTTTTTTTTATTATACAATTATATATAGAAAACACCCAGACCAACGGAATAAATTTCTGCAGATCGTACACAAATTTGTTCCGCGGCGGGAATCGAACCCGCAACCTCTTGCGTCGCAGGCGGACTCTCGCCCGCTGCGCCACAGAGGTCGTCGTAAATATATATATATATATATATATATAATCTGAATCTCGGAAACGGCTCCAACGATTTTCATGAAATTTAGTATGCAGAGGGTTTCGGGGGTGATAAATTGATCTAGCTAGGTTTCATTTTTAGAAAACGTCGTTTACCCCAAAAAAACGAGCAAAACTCGGTCACCCAGGTACTCTTATACCTTTAAACGAGCAATTCTTGTATATATATATAATCGGAATCTCGGAAACGGCTCCAACGATTTACATGAAATTTCGTATGTAGGGGGTTTCGGGGACGATAAATCAATCTAGCTAGGATTCATTTTCCAAAAATCAAAATTTACCAAAAAAACCGAACAAAGCTCGGTCAACCAGGTACTTCAATTATAATGTATGTGATATTTCAAATTATAATCTATCTCTGTGCCAAATTTCATCCAGATCCCTTGAACCGTTTCAACATGATTGAGTTACGAACATCCATACATCTTTCTACCCAAACTTTCACATTTATATTACTAGCAATCACGTGCGGCTTCGTTGGCATGTACTAAAGATAAAACCTAGATAAAAAGAAGCCTATGATTTATTCCAGGACATAGACTACGTGTCGTCCAAGTTTCATGCAGATTCGTTCAGCCCTCACTTATACTTTAAGAATATACTAAAAGGACCCACAGAAAATATTAGAATGCTACTATCGTTGCGTTTTAGTGTTGATATAAAAACTTTTAGCGAGTCTTTGGATCAGTAAGACTTTCTCATCTAAATATATATATATATACATATATAGGCATTTTACTCGATTATTGATTTATTTGCACAAAAATAAAGATATTGAAGAGAGTAAATCAACATAAAAAATAAATAAAAACTCGAAACCATTAATCAACCTGTCTCAGTGATTGCCTTTATTCATCTAAAGGTGTGAGGTTAAACAAAGGGCGAGGGTAATGGCGATGGCATTATGATTCTATTATTATTATGTAGGTAAATTGTTCAAGGAAAGTTCAAGTTAGTTTCACACGGCACGAGCACATTATTAGTTAATGGGGTAAATATGTGTGTTTATTAAAAATACGCAAAATGTTGGATATATAAATAACGGCTGTTTTTTTTTCTGAGTACCAGAGTCCGAATGTATAAACAAACTGTCAATCTTCCTTAATCATAATGGTAAAAACTTCATAAATGTAAACAAACTTTGCTCTACACACCAATTGCCATTTGCATAACATTTACCATTCTTAGGATAAGAATAGTCTACTCTGTACCGAACGTTATAAAATTACTTTCGATTATAAATAAGAGCAATAAACTTACAGTTCAGTTTTCTTAAAAGACAGGAAAGAGGTTAAAAGGAATCGGCCATTACCTAAACTCAAATGCAATTCACGTCTGAAAGTAACGTTCCCGTAATTGATATTTCATAATCGGCATTTCCATAACAAGTTCCATGGGGGGCGTAATATTCGCACGCAATATGGGGCGCTATTGTACCCTAATGTGGGGCGCAATTGTACCCCTTTATAGGGAGCTATTGTACCCTGAATTCGGGCATGAATGCTGCTGAAGTCGTTCGCTGAGGCAGTGAACCAATTCGGTCGGTAACCTTCGCTCGTAATGATGGTTTTATTTTTTCCATGGGGAAATATTATATTGAAAAATTTGTGGGGTTTTATGCAAAGTATTTTTATTTCGGTAGGCTTTTGTCTACAAGTCTTATACCTACCTAAAAAATACTTTAAATTTAGCTTTAATAATTACAGTTTTGACGTTCTCCCCATTAAACCTGAATGATAAAAATAACGATATAATGGTTTCAATATAACTTTCGTTTAGATGACGCTAAAAATTTTCATTTTACTCAAGGCTCCATACGAAAATCTTTGCAGGCCAAATAAATGTTCAAATTTCAAAAATTCACGCTTAGAAGAGTGACCTGCCAAATTCTCATACTGTAAAGTGGGTTCGTTGATTGAATAAAGAGAATTGCCAGTCAGCTTTTCGCCCACTTTCAACACGGTAACAAAACGGGCATGGGAACAGACAAATGTTTGCACCCGTCTGTCTGGCATTTTCTCAAAGACTGGCATTTTGTTTTAAAGGTGACAGGTTAGTTTTGAATGTCACTGGTGGTGCATGATAAATTGAGTAAAATTTAAATGTAAAGTTAATTTAACTACTTAATATAACAAACACTCGTATACAATTTACGAAAATCCAAAATAATCATTTATCAATAAAACATGGCCAATGCATTGAAGTAATTTCTCGAGTATCTTATTTCAATGCATAAGTTTTGGCATGTTATAATGCCATGTCTGCTTTTGGGATTTCCATTTTCTCAATGTAATATTTAACTGGAATCATTTGCCGATTTCTCCACCGATTTTGATCTGTGCTAAAGTTTATAATTCGCTGCAAATGCAAATTTCTATAGTAAACCATGAAAACACGCGTAACTTTGTACGAATGAAACTGGTTTACGGTTGTTTTACACTTCGATTTAGATTTAGATTGAGTTTATGGTGAATAAAACGTGATGTTTAAAGTATATTTGCGTGGAACTTTACCTTTTATTTCAGCTATCTTTTTTATTATTTAATTTAAAAAGACTATTGGAAACATCCGAGATTCAACTTTGATACTAATAGTTATATATACGTTTATCAACTTTAGAATTACAAGAGTCCTAGAATATAAGAGATTCATGAAGAGAAGTAGGTACCTACCGTCAATGTAATCCCACAAAAAGCTCGTCCGAGCCAAAAAACGTTGCAAGATCCGAGAGGAGAGTTCAAAGACGTCAACTTCATTACATTAAAGGAGACGGTATTGTTGTCGCAGCAATCCAATTTCTCCCTCTTAATAACTGTATTTCGTGAATAACTAGCGGAGAAAAAAAATTAAAAAGAAAGAAATATACGGTGTACAAAACGGCAAAGGAAAGGTGGAGAGGCAAAAGAGCTTTTATGGAACAACTTCGGCAGACAGTACCGTAGTCACGGCGTTTACTAGGTATATTCTAGGTCGGGTTGGTGTTCTAGCGAGTTTACAAGCAATGAATTTTTGTATTTTTTTCATATTTTTCAATAGAGTTTTTTTATATTTAGATACTAGCTGTTTTTAGTCACTTGTTTCATAAAAAGTAGCAATTTATTTAATAACTAGCTACGCGCGCAGCTTTGCTCGCATGGTAAGTACTTACTCAGGTAAAAATAAGTCTTGTGTTATTTCACGTCGTAAACTGCGCGTATTTCAAGTTTCATCCAAATCCGTTCAGCAATTTCAGCGTGAAAGAGTAACAAACATCCATACATCCTCACATACTTTCACGTTTATAATAATATTTTCACACAAACATTTGAAATAAATTTGAAAAATCAAATACTGTGTTAACTAATGATTTCTGAAAACGCAAATTTTTCAAAAAACTACCTGTTACATGTTTCAAGCGAATAGAAAAAATGCGTAAATTATAATTAAATATTTATAATTTAGGCATTTTTTCTATTTAAAGACACTAATGAATCATGATTGATTTTTGTATGAAATTCGTTTCATAGAAAGATATACGTTTACGAGTTCTACAGTTATTAATACACTTGAAGTTATCTTCGTATGAAAAAAAAGTGAACACAGCAACATCACGTTAAAATCGAGTAAAATATTTCAACATCCACAAAATTTTCAACAGCGTATGACAAAAAACCATTAGATCTCAAATTACTCCCGCCACCAAAACAGCCGCACAAAAAGAAACGATGAAAAAACGTGCAGGACGAAAATGTCTGTGACATCCAGCGATCTCCGTAGATAGGCCGAATTTATGTATGAAGCGGATTGCCGGTGCATGTTTGCCGGTATTTACTGTAGCGATCTCGCAAGTTATATCGATTTATGCCATATTCGTCCCTAGAAAGTTCGGCCCACATGAAAAAATCTTCGTTTGTCCCACATTGTATGCCTTACTCGGCCCATAATATATTTTATATCATAAAATCTTATTTCGTCCCACTTTTCTGCTCCACATTCGGCCCACGTTTTTTGTATAGGCAAATTATCATTGATTTAGTACAGTTGAAGCAATAAGTCTTTACTTGACTTTTATATTGTAAGTATGATATGAACAATGCTCAGAAAGGTAAACTCTATGGGTAAACTCAATTTAAAGCGCACGTTTTGGGGTAGTCGATGCAAAAGAAAGCTGCGGCTAAGATTAAATTAATATTTTTTAGAAATTATGACTTTGGCTGATTAGTGTTTACGGATTCATACTGAATAGGTATATAATTAAACGTTAAATTTTTAACCTACATATTTAATCATCACCTCGGAAGTTCTTTTTTCTATAATACTTTATTAAACGAAATGTAAACGGATGAATATTAATAAAAGTGTTTTATAAGTCTTACCTATAATATGTATTAAGGCCCAGCAATCGTATAACAGAAAGATATCTACTTACTACATATGCTTGTGCATGCAAAGACAAAATAGTTTGACAGGACTGGAAAAATCATTTTTTACGCGTTTCGTTTTTAAAAATGCATGACCAGATTTATAAATTACTAGCTGATGCCCGCAGCTTCGCCCGCGTGAAAGTCGATTATCGCAACTTTTCATACAAACTTTCATCCCTTATTTCATCCCTTTGGAGGTAGAATTAATCAAAATCCTTTCTTAGCGGATGCCTACGTCATAACATCAACCTGCATGCCAAATTTCAGCCCGATCCGTCCAGTGGTTTGGGCTGTGCGTTGATAGATCACTATGTCAGTCAGTCAGTCAGTCAGTCACCTTTGGATTATATATAATTAGATTGATTGATGATGGTACAATAATTGGTATGCCTTCGAACCAAATAATTATACAAGTATAGTTTGATGAGATTATAAAACACAGTTTAAACTTTATTAGTTTTTTTTTTTTTTTTTTTTTTTTTTAACTTTATTAGTTACTAGCTTCCGCCTGCGGCTTCACCCGTGTGGTACCTCCATAAAATATTACTGCTCTTAACTACATACTACATGTTCATTTGAAAGTTTATATAAAACGTCGGTGAAAGAATTTTCAAAATCATATGGATTGTTTCAGAGATCATCTTCTACATACAAACATACTTTACGTTTTTATAAATGCAGATAGCAAAACTAGACAAATGAGAGCAGTGCAAGATACCAGTAGTAGGAATAAGTTGCTGGTTACTTTCCGTGAACACCAATGCCTGCTTCCGACGATCCGTAGATATGCAAAACACAGTCCTTTGTAACATGATCTTATTGTGTTGGAGAATCCGCGCCCGCTGAATACGAAACGACTTATGTCGATTTAGAAATTTATTAGAATGCAATGTGAGGCGAGAGATACGTGAGTTTGGAACGAGTTATTGTTGCGTTTCGGCTTTGCATTCTCAAGTGCAAGCGACACGGTTATACCATCTGCGCAGACTGTGATTTGGTTTCTAAGTGGCTCAAATCTCAAATACACCAATAACTTAACGGGCCCTTACCACAAGCTCTTAAACCATCACGTTTCAGAAACATCAAGCTTTATCTAAGACTAGCTGTCCCGCTCGCGACTTCGTTCACATAAAATATCTAAGTCTAATATAAAGTTTCAGACCAATCGCACCACCCGTTAAACAGTTCCCATACAAACATTGACCCCACATTTGACCCTTTTTTTAAGGTTATATTGAAAAATCCTGAAACACGTGTTCATTCATTTTACATTTACAGTACACAAACAAAGTTTCAGACCAATAGCACTACCCGTTAAAAAGTTCCGATACAAACATTAACCTCACATTTGACCCCTTTTTGATGATTATATTGAAAAATCCTGAAACACGCGTCCATTCATTTTGCATTTACAGTGCACAAACAAAGTTTCATGAAAATCGCTCCACGCGTTTAAAAGTTTCATACTAACGTTTTCACCCTTTTTCACCCCCTTAGAGGTGGAATTTCCAAAAATCCCGCCTTAGTGGGTGGTTTTGTTATAAAAGGAAGCCACCATCCAAATTTCAGCTTTCTAGCTTCAGCGGTTTCGGCTCGGCGATGATCAATCAGTCAGTCAGCCAGTCAGTCAGTCAGTCAGGTTAAGCTCTTATATAGGTATAGATAATATACAACTAGATATAATAAAAACAAATTAGAAACACTTCACATCTTAAAAATAAAAAAAAATTAAAAAAATATGTCTTATTTGGATGGTAGCTTACCTAACTAGCTCCTACCTAGGAGTTGCATACCCCACGTTAAGTTTGAAGTAACAATACTTCAATTCAATTTCTGACACGGTACGCAATATCAAAGTTATATTACTTTGATATTACATAAAGAACTTGTGATAACGCTTCTGGGTACTCAACAGTTTAGTTAACCCGATTCTTTCGTATATATTTGTAGAATCCTGACATTATGTACTTAACCCCGACTAAAACCGTACGTGTTTGTTTCAGGTTTCACTTCATTAGCTCCACACGTACCACGTACATTTATTTCGAAGGATATATAATTTTTTTTTAAAGTTAAACTTAAAGGGACGCGGGATTTTAAACTATTCTAAGTTGATTTTATGTAGCTTGACTTCAATATATTTAAACTATGTTGTACTAAACTGTCATCTTACCAGATGGTTATGGTAACTGCCCGTTTATGGTGGAAATTTAACCTTAGATTTATTTGACTCTGTTGATGCCAAGTTTCAGTTTTCAGCGAATATTGCAATGCTGAAAACTTTATTGCACTTTAAGCACGGATAGTAACAATTTCAAATGTTTTTGAATTGCTAGCAAGTCGATTGCCTGTGTCAAATACTCATACATTTTTAGTTATGTATGTTATTAGTACTATGAACTAATTTTACTACGTCTTCTATACAGTTTTTACTCGTTAGTCTATCTATCTAGTTATGTGTGAAAGATAAGAGTAAGAAGTAAGTACTGAGATAACGGATGATAGAGGGAAATGGAGAAAGAAAACATGTTGAGCCGACCCCACTTACCGTAGGAAAACGGCAGGAAGAAGAAGAAGCAGTCTATCACCGCTTATGCTGAATTAATCAAAGGCCTTTTTGGGAGTTACAAACATAGATTTTCATAAGTTTTGTATATATAAAGATTTATCTCGATTCTATTAATCTGTTTCCTCCTACCACCGGAGGCTTTAGTAGTAACCATTACTAAGAGTTTCATAGCTTGTAGTCGTTTATTTAGCTCCGAGTAAATGATTATACTGTGATCTGCGTACAAAACATTGGCTTCCTGATATATCTCACAATCACCCAGTAGAGGTACAATGCCTTTATAGAGGTAGAAATGAATTTGTTTTCTTTATGGTCCATAAAATTGATGGGTCGGAAGTTGTTTGCGAGTACATTTGTTTGTATCTGTTTTATGTACGGAATTTGATCTGCTCTAGGCTTTTTCAGCTAAAGTGCTGATAGGTTTTGAATATAGTAGGAGTACTACCATAATTAGAAAAATCGTATACATAGGTTATACGTAGAGAAAATAATATTCTATTAGCTACTGTTATCACTGAATCAAAAGTTTTTTCTGGTCAGCGCATATTAAAAATGTCAATGCAGTGGTTAGGTACACTGATAGATTGTCACTGTCAGCTTAGTGCTGACATACTGCTAGTGAGCACACGTCCTGCTAACTGCGCCTCCCACCATAACGACCAGCGTGACTATAAAATCAGCTTTAGATTCAAATATTTATCAACCTGTTTTGCGTATCTATACTCCATTATCTATGAAACATTATGCGAAAGGTATTTTGGTATATTTTGTATGTGTCTCATAAAAAATAATCTATAGAGTAGAAATAGATATACATATCTCAAGCCCGACCGTAAAATAGATTGCTCCTAGTATATTGGTGCCAAACTTTATTGAAATTGATTAAGATCGTAATAAAATAAACATAAAAACGAACCGATGTTTTATGGGTAGTTTGAACTTAGGTTCTAAAAGCTTTTTGCATTTAAAAAAAATGTATGAACACAGTACTGCTTCGTACTAAATTATCTTTGAGTTTTAGTGAAAATTTATGTACTTTTTATTTTCGTCTTTTTTTGGGGCAAATATTTGAATTATATCCCGAAATTCGTTCCAGATAAGCCCAGAGTAAGTATGCTTATTATCACAAAAAATCTTAGAAAAGTAGGTAAGTACTGAGTTCTGACAGTGACTAAACATTAGAAATTGATTGTGCTCTGCTTAGATATTTGATGATATATTATCTAAAAAGGGTAGTCAGAGGCACGTCCAAACATGACGTTTAAGCACATGCCAACATTTTGTATACAGCAGAATCTCTAGACCTTGCAAGTTTCATGCAGATTGAATCAGCGTATCTTAAGTTATGCTCTAACAAACATACAAACATACAACGGAAAATCTCCCAAGATGCCACTGAGATCTTCGCTCGCTTATCTTGTTCTTCTAGCCAGCGTAGGTTGCCTGACAAAATATGTCTCATTTTTAACATTGGTGTCCAGCCTTGTGATTCTGTAAGACCTCATTTTAAACTTCAAATCTGAAACCGCTGTGAGTTTCTTGATTGGCATTCTACAAACTCGCTTGATAATTCGACTTTACACTAGCGTCACTTTTGCGAGCGTGTCTATATCGTGTCAGCGAGTTTGTACTAAATTGACGGGGAGATTTTGACAGATAAAGTTTGAGATGACGTAAGAAGTGGCATTCTATGCGGTAATTCCCAAGTCTCTTCGACGCTCGCTTCGCACTTGAACCCGATTCAAAGTGTCAAATAAAAAGCGAAGTGAGAGTGAATAGCGATGTGAGATGCGAGTTGATGTTTGAATTTTACAGTATCGACGTACAGTAAAGCGTTAATAATAAAAACATTAAAAAATGTCATTAATCTAAGTTCGATAATTATCGGAACCTTTCTCTTCGCCCAGCCAACTCCTGAAACGCATTTACCCCGATTGGTTAACACTACTAAAATGAATAATTAAATTAAAGACCGGTGCGGCCGGATTAAGTAATAACCACAAAGGTTACAGACTACTTCCGACCTTGAGACTGACCCTAATTGACCTTGTACTTTTGTTGACCTTGAAACCCTGACCGTAATGCGAAAGGTGATTGTAGTTGTAACTGATCCAATCCGAATTCTACTAATAACTTTAAAGGTGAAAGTTTGTTCTATGGATGTTTTGTTTGTACAACCATATTGTACGTACGTAGGTAGAAAGTTGTCATTCACTGCTTTACAAGAAGGGTTATGCATTATAATACTTTATATACCTGTCTTCATATGCACACTATTAAACAAAAAACTTATAAATAGTCCAGCTATGTAAGAACCTTTACAAACGATTAAATAGTAAGGTCAAACTTAAGGTTATCATTATCGTGCCTATCTCGTCACACTGCTGGGCATAGGCCCCTCTTTGCTTCTGCCATCCGTCTCTGTCTTAAAAGTACTGGCTACGTAAAAAAGCTTCTAACAAGGTTGATTTACTTTTCTTTGCTCCATAAAAAACTTTAATCCACTAAGTGTCTACTAAAACGTCGAGAATTAAATTATCAAATAAGATTTAACTTTGTCCAGTGTCCGATAGGTGCTCAGAATCAATTACCTGCACAACGATAGTGTCACTTTGAAACGGCTTTCAGTTCCACGTGAGCTTTATCACATTGGTACAAGGTGTAATATAGATTGCTTAATTGAATTGACTTGTTTTGTTGAAAACCTGGAATGAGCGTCAAATTTTATTAACAAACATATAAGATTTGAAGAGTATCAAGGAATACATTTTTAACTTTACAAGTTTTGAAGTACAACGTAGCTAGTATGAAAATAACACTTTTTTGACTATAAAGTCGTAATACTTTTTTCTGATTCTGTGTATAAAATATTTTTTTACCCGACTAATGTGTTTGGGGTGTATGGTATGTGAGTTCCTTTAAGTGCCGTTGCGAGCGGCTGGATAAATTTTGATAAAATCAGGTGTCGTTGGGATTTGTCAAGAGGGTCAAGAGATATATAGGCTATACAAAATGACAAAAAAAAACAAATCTGTAAAAAGCTATTTCAATAACTTTCAAACGGTTTTTTTTTTCATTTTTACAGTATAATATACTTGTCTTCTACAGTTAGGAGTGAAACTTCAGCACGAGTTGGTACTGCTACAAATTCCATGCTACTTGATTGAACAATTAGTCGTGTGCTAATCCCTGGCGATCGATATTAACTAAATTATGTCATCAGGTGGAGTTAGAGCTTAATCGGCTGTCCCGTAAAGAAATACTCGCTTCTACTTGGACATTTTTAAGAATGGCCAGCTTAGTTTAGTAAATTGAAGAGTTTAAAAGTGTTGGTGGACAATGAAGCTGCTTTAAGGTGGTTGTATCTATTTTGCTTCATTTTGAAAGGACTTTTTTCATCAAATATAAATAACGCCCTACCTAAAAGTCACCTACCTAAATACTCTTACATAATAGGTCCAACATATTATGTAGTGATATTTAGGTTATTGAAATTCTGAAATATTTAATTCCATATGGCATTGGAATGGAAAATTTGGAATTATTTTTTTAGCAATGTTTGCATGTTGTTTTGTCATGGCTTCTTACTATAAACATCCTTGAGTAGTGGAAATCAAAAATTAGGTGAATCTATAATTTGGTACCACACTCCACAGACATAATACGTAGTATTAATATTTTGTAACACAAGTATGGCAACGGGAATCAAACCGACATCTCTTGTGATGTTTTTACTGGCCAGTATTATCAAAAAAGAGTCAGTTAAACGACGTAGCTTAGAATACTAAATCGTTACCTTATAGTTTCGGTAAGAATCTGCATTGCGTCTGAAAGGATGCCCTCGTATCAAGGTCACTAACACAAAACGTAGGTATAATCCTACTTTAAGTAGGTCTACCCGACGCACAACTGCCTATTTTCAGGTACTCAGTACTTTTGGATTTGTTCCAGATAAAGTTAAAGCTTTTGTGCTAGTGATTAAATTGACTATTCTGTTCCTTTGGAGACATAATAATATCATTGAACCATAATAATTCCTTATAGAAATGACATGGATTTTTTTCTGTACCCTTAGTATGAGTTTTTGATTTACGAAAACTTTTTTCGAATAGTATCCTTTCATACATTTACCTCCATCGGAAATGTTAAGGAACTAAAATAAGGTCGATAATATCAAAAATATTATCTAATCGGCAGACTCAGCAACGATTTTCAAACCAAGTTTTCACGATATCGACTTTATTTTAGTTCCTTAACATTTCCGATGGAGGTAAATGTATGAAAGGATACTATTCGAAAAAAGTTTTCGTAAACTATCAAAAACTCATACTAGGGGTACTGATGTTTTCAACTGTCAATTTTATCGCTCCAGTTTTCATATTTTTTCTCGTTTTATTTTGAGTATTGTTGTGTAATTTTGGTGGTTATTTTCTAATAAAGCCCGAGATGACTCTGTGACGTTGACAATACTCGTATATAAATACTGGCTTGATACTAGCAAAATTGATCTCTAAAAGACAGATGCAAGAAAGAAGAAGAAGAAAGAGCAACATATTTTTTTCGTAAGCTATAAAAAAACCAGCAAATAGATGAATTATAATCATAATTCAAATTAGCTGGGAATTGTTTCGGAAGAATTGCTACAAAAGTGTCGGGTAGGCAATATAAATAAATAGCCGTACTTTTAATCGGTTTCATTTCTACAAAGAATGTATCTGAGGCAACTCTCTCAATGATACGGGTATCTCTTGCTATTTTAAGGTGTGCTCGGTACATTGTAAAATAGCTCTTACTCAGCGTTTTAAAATTTTAAAAGTTACTTATCAGTCGATAAATTCCGAGTTGGCAGTGCATTGCCAATAAAAACTCGTAAGACGATTTTAATGCCGAAACCAACGCGAATGAAAAACCACCCCACCGCTCTACATCCAATATATTCAAAAACCCCACATTTAAAAAGCCCCCACATGTACCTAAACGCTATACGACATAACAAAAGTCATGAAGTCCTCTTTGGAACCTTTTTATTCGTTCGGAAATAGGGAAAAAGTGTTCGTAAAGCCATTCGGACGGCGTTCGCAACGGTTCCAGATATACTTTGACTCTATACTTTGTGCAAACGAGCGTTTGATAGGGGCGTGGAGATGTTTAGCGCCTGGATGTGCCTAGGATAGAAGATTTATTTTATAGAATGTTTGTCTAACGGGTATTTAGACTAGCGTGTTACTTACAATTCCTATGAATGCTGTTTGGCTTCGGGTTTGCACCCTATTTGAAAACGTTTTTAGAGATCTATTTTATGTTTTTATAGATTTATTATTTTTATAATTTTAAACTGATTCTTCTTCTAACCAGTGTGATGAAAGGATTAAAGCGCGCCATAAAGGCTGTTTTCGTGCACTTGACTTAATTTTTTTTTGGTTCTTTAAATACCGGTTTCCTCACGATGTTTTCCTGCACCGTTTGAGAGTACTGGTATAGCGTACATAAGTTTTTTGAACAGAAATATCCAGTGGTGCAAGACTGGATTCGAACCCACCTTAAGATCGGAAGGCTTTGAAACTACGACTATACAACTATAACAACTGAGTGATTTTATTCCTAAGATTATCAAGAAACAAATGTTACAGTTATTCGTTGCTAATTTTACCGTTTATGTTAAGGTGGTACTTATGGAACTTGTGATTGATGGCAAAATAACTGGTTGACTGATACTTTTACATAATTTCATCAAGCAAACGCCGTGTTTGGTTGGAAGATTAGATGTAAGCAAATTGTTAATCACTTCCACTCAATCTCCATCAATGTAAATATCAGTACACACAGCTTCAGTATCGCTAGAGGGATTACAGCCTCAGGATTACATCTTTTATGGAAACGTCGGCATTACAGACGGTAATAACTTTCATCTATTAATTAATCTAGCTTGTAAGCCTTTCTTATTGATACAGTTGGAGTTTGTTTTGGATTTATTTGGAACAAAGTTATTTGCTTCAATTCGAAAGTTATTTTGAAATACATTTTTTCAAAGAACTATTGATATAACAGTAAATATTTCGAATTCGATGTTATCAATTTTAAGGGTTTTTTAAAATCCTATATTCGCTCAGCAAAAAGATTAATAAAGATAAAAAAAAAGGGTTTTTGAGGATACTGGTATACAATATCCCTACTTGGGTACATGTACAAAGAAGATAAGCGGCTGGCATTCTGCTTAAACGAAAACCTTTACAGCAGATAACCTAAGCCATCTGAAATTCATACTTGAATGCCGAAGTGGCTGTCACAAAAGCTAGCCTACCTCACACAATACCTACCCGACGATTGTGCGAAATCTTCCGTTAAATTTGAAGGCTCGTCGTGGTAAGTCTATCCTGCCGTGCAGTCTCAACGTCGCTGAATTTAAAATTTAAAATCTACCGTCATTTTTAAAGGCTGTTGCAGCTCAGATATTGGCGAATCAATACGTTATTGTTAACGATATTTTTTGGTTCTAGGTGTTGCCCGTGACTTCGTCTGCGTTGAATTTTTAATTTTTTTGAAACAAAATGTTGCCTTTCTTTTCCACAACAATCTATCTTCTTATCAAATTTAAATAAAATTCGTTTGGCCGTTTAGCTGTGACAAGGTGACAGAGCTATTTTCACGTTTATAATTATTAATTTAGAATGGATAGTCATAAATGTCCTTCGATAGATTATGCCAAATGAGCATTTTATTTTAGTTATAAGAACATTTCAGCTTGAGATAATGGTGTATATAATATTTTTTTTAATTTTATGTTTGAATAGAAATATATACCTCGATTAAATAGCAATCTTTCTGATAAATTATAATATTATATAGTAGTTTTAGACTACAAATCTAGAATGATTATTAAAAGCAATGGAAACCCAAATAACAAAACTAGTTGTAGATAAATTCTCAGGTGCACAATCGAAAAATATTATAAGAACTTGGGTTTTCAATTGGCGCGTGCTCATTCTCCGAAACTTCGGCAATCGAAGAGAGAGCGAGCGAAATAAATTGGTGCATTTTATTGGAGACGTGTGACACGACGTACTGTCATGTTCGAGCAATGTGTTTTATAGTTATAGCCATTTTATTTCTGAGTAGTTTGATCCAAATATCCATTGATATACAGTTACCAAGCATCAGAAAAGACTGGAATTTTATTAAAGTGGAGCTACTTCATGATTGACAGCATACATAAAGTGGCTTAAGGAACTAAACTGAACAAGAAGTTATATTATAGTCGTTGATAACATTTATTAAAAGAAAGAATTACATTATACATTTTAACATTATCATGCTTGAACGTCATAATATTTTGAATTTTTATGAGTAAACTTGAAAACCTTTATAAGCAGGATGACTAGACCACAAGAGATGTTGGATTCAAGACATGCTCAGTTTTTGTTCCATTATGGCCAAAAACCTTACAAGTATTATTACTATTTTCTCGTCGACATAGTTTTAAAAGGTGTTTTAATAAAACAGTAATATCCCGGTCATCTCACAGATTGAGTCGTTAGACGAAGTCATTATGCAGATCCGGTCGGCGGTGAATTTAAAATTTTCCTTTTACGCTTATTTGATTAGGGTGCACAAATTGTTTCATCCCAGGGAAAACCCAGGAGTTTATTTAGGTTTTAGCGCCGATATTGGATGAAATTAGGGTTTTATAATATTACTTAAAACCTTTATGTTTAAAAATTTGATTATATACGATACTGGTAAGTTACTAGGAATAAAAATGGTTTATTTTGCTTTTTTTATTTTGTTTATTACAGTCAATGTCAATACGATTTCATTGTAATCAAATGATTTGGTATTACATAAGGTTGTTTATTCGATCAATTTGATTGACATTTGACAAGTGTTGATTGTATCCGAGTTCCGTAATCGCACTACAGACCCTATAATAGATAACCAACACAAAATCTATTAATTATGTACAACGGATGGCCCAGTGAGGAGGGTCCTGCATTTAGTAGACAATGTTTAGCTGTCATAACATGAGCACCAGAATTCAATTAACATGACATCTCGGCACAAAAGACCTGCTTCAAAAGTGGAGCGCCTTTCGCGTTTTAGTCCCGTTTTCACAGCGTCTCGTGGTGCAGGAAAACAATTAAACCCTTCGCTTGCTCCATGGAAAGTTTGTGGGGGAATGCATCCGTCTCCTTTGTAACCAAAGTGGGCGACTTGAGTGAAGGGAAGTGGTGAAGCCAATTTTTTCTACGAATACTTATTGCTACAACTCAGCACTTATTATTGAAAGAATGGTCAATTCCATTTTATTAAATATACTAATAAAATGTTTTTTTTTCTACGGGAAGTGCTTCAATGGCTGCCTTTTGGATCGTTAACATTATTAGATTAGATCGGCCTCGGTAAATAGTATTTGCATGATTTAAGAATACAAGTTCATGATGATGAAAATAAAAAACATGGTCACTACTGCTGTAATCCCCAGTTTCGGTAGATATCTATCTCCTCAGTTCTCCAGTTACTAAAATCTTTAAGGGTAATTTAAGAGGGTAGTTAGAGGTCCAAACACGATATTTGGCACATATTTCATATTTTGCACAGAAGTTATGGTCATAATTTACCGTGATATTAGCGTCTTTGATTATGAAACTTTAGTTTAGGGCTGACTTTTAATGATAATTTTGTTTATGAGAGTAGGTAAATGAGAAGCGGCCAAACAAACCAATTTCATTTAATGTAGTGATCATTACGCCGATTCATCTGAAGCCTCCGGCAACTCATTTGCGCAATGAGTAGTTACGTATGTAAGCTGATTGGTAATGAAATTGTACTCGGCCATAACCATTTGCCAATCAGACTTGTAATATAGCTTTTTATTTTACGACCAGTACTATAAATAACTGTAGTTCTAGAAATTGTAATAAATACGCTAATTAAAAAAAATTAAAACTCCCTGACATCTAAACCTTCTTGATCTCTTACATTTCAAATTTAAAGTCATGGTTACCTTACCATGTTCTTTCAATATCATTGAAGTGATACGGTACCAAATTTCGAATCAATAGGATATTGTGGAAGGTAGTCAGATCCCCTCTTATTATTAAAGCACTGATGATGTTCAAACGGCTGAACAGATTTTCATGAAACATAGCTAAGAACACTTGGGATAAAATTATCTATGATACAAAAAAAACTAAACGAAAATCGGTTCTTCCGTTTGGGAGCTACGATGCCAGCTCTCTTTTTCGTCGAGGGTTAAAAAAACACAAGCACTGTACAAATATTCGGCTGGTAAACTTATCTCTACTGGTACTAATCCCTACTGGTAGGGCTAAGTGCACGTTTTTGTAATGTAGAAAAAAATCTAGTGGCATAACTGCTTAATTGTTCCTATAACACTGTTTATGCAAGCAAAAGATGCCTTTGACAGAATTTTAATTAACACTCGGTGACTTTACACTATGACCTATTATTCTAGTTCGTTATTTTTAACCCTACCCTAACCTCAATCAGGTCATTGGTGAAAAAGCAAATTTTTTAGTACATTTAGTTTTTTTGTTAAATGTTAAAATTGTTTTATAAAAATATGTTCAATGCTATAAGTAAAGATAGAAAATAAATTGTTTTAGCATACTTTATACAACTCCTTTATTTTCAAAACAAAGTAATCTCCTCCATCAAAACTACCTAGTATCGTTAGCCACCATTCATTTCCATCTCCACTTATCATGGACCCGCTCACCCCACTATCCTATTACAGCAAAGAACCTACATTATTCCGCATCTCTGACGTCACCGCTGTAACGACCACTCGGTTTTCAATTACACCCAGGGATCGGAAAACCTATTCATAACGGTAACCGTTTCAAACGGTTACCGATAGAAACGGTAAACGATTGAAACGATAACCCTTTTACATTGGGTTTTAATCGAAATAATAACTGTTACCGAATAAAACGGTATACCGAAATAATTCGGTTTTTTTAAACTGTATTTTTTGTTGCATTATAAGGGTACAAATACTTTGTAGAAATTGAGTGCGTGCGATATTAGGTATGCGAATGTTTTTCGACTTAGTTGATGACTGGATGGATACTACTGAGCAAGCGGAAAGTGTTAAATTAATGCAGTGTGAGTGCGACTTTAATATTTTTTAAATATGGTATGTGATTTTCTTTTATAATAGTAATAGAGGGTATAATAATACCTAGTAGTACAGTAGTACTACTAGGTTTATTAGTACCTACTACTACTACTAGTGAGTAGTAACTCAACTACTATACTAATTACTAGTATTTAAGTAGGTAACTACACCTACCTCCTACCTACATACATTATTAGCAAACCAGACTGTTTTAGTAGTTATACAAACAATTGAATAAATTTTGCTTGAAGTGTGTCGGACGGAACGTATTACAGAAGGTAAATGTTATACTAAAATAAAATAGGTACAGTCACCGACGGAAAGGGGTAACCATTTTTTTACATTATCGTCTAATTTTAATTTTCAAAACAATTTTAGCAATATAAAAAAAAATAGTAATAAATAAATAGTCTAAAAGCGGGTAGTTAGCGTAAAAACAACACGGCGATAACCGCAAACTACATTACCGCAACCCGCAAATACAGGTAACAAAGAGATGGGCGGGTGGGTAAAAATTCGGGAGGGATAAATAGGAAGGAAAGGGTAAAATAGGTAAAAATTAAAAAATACCTATTTATACCGGGTATGTTTTATTTATACCGGGTAAAAATTCAACGTATATTTTTCAATGAAAATAAAAAACCTAATTACTTTTAAAAATACGTAGTAAGTAGGGCAACCTTAATATTATATAGGAAAACCTAAACTATGAGTAAAAGATGTTTTTATCAAATAAAACCAACATAAAAGTCATTTAGAAAACATACACTCGCGGGCTTTAAACTGGAATCGCTTCATCAAGACAATTTTGTACAATTTCTGTCCAATGAACAATGATTGTCGTATATCATTTGAAAGAATATTTTATTAGCTATTAAATTCTAGCCGAGAGATGGCGTGCCTACTGTGAGCAGATCCCTTTTTTAACCGAACTGGAAGGAGCTAGAACTGGAACCCATGATTCTTCGTTCCGAAATAGCTACTGCTCTATAGTCTCTCAAGAAAGAGAAGGCGCCAGGAAGCGACCAAATAACAGCAGAGGTGCTTAAAGCTATGGGTGACTTGGGTGTGACACTATATCTGCTCACACATCCTGGCAAAACGGTAATTGGCTGCAAGACTGGACGGAGTCCGTAATTCTACCGCTGCACAAGAAATGGTCAACTAAGAGCTGCGGTAATTATCAAACCTTGTCCCTCATCTCACACGCCAGCAAAATCTCGCTCCATATTATCAACAATCGCATCCTGGATACCTGGATTGGCAAATCCCGCAGGAGCAAGCCGGTTTCATGAAGGGCAAGGGCACTCGGGAGCAGATTCTCAATGTCAGGCAGATCGTTGAGAAGGCATACGAGTTTGATTTGCCAGTGATAATGTGTTTCGTCGACTACAGCAAAGCTTTCGTCTGTGTCAACTGGGGTTGTTTATGGAAGGTCCTACAAAAACTTGGAGTACCAATGCATCTTATCGCTCTACTTCGCACCTTGTATGACTTAAGCCAGGGAGTCGTAAGAGTTGATAAAGTAACTTCTAAACCCTTTAAATTTCACCAAGGAGTACCTACGCCAAGGTTGCATTTTATCGCCCATTCTGTTCAACGCCTATGGAGAGTACATAATGAGACAGACTTGCGAGAATTGAGAGGGAGGTATCACAGTTGGTGGTGTAAAAATCACCAACCTGCGCTACGCTGATGACACTACTCTTCTTGCAGCAAATGAGTCGGGGATGATTACTCTTCTAAACCGAATGGAGCGAATTAGCGAGAAGATGGGACTTTGCATAAACAGGTCCAAAACTAAAGTTATGGTGGTAGACAGATCTGGATAGTTAGAACTCACTGGCGATTTGGACCTAGAAACAGTGGACAATTATTATTATTTATTATTATTAGACTTGTACGGACTCTAGTCTTCTCGATCTTTTCGTATGGCACTGAGACTTGGACTCTGGAAGCTGCAGACCGCAAACGCATTGACGCTTTTGAGATGTGGTGTTGGAGAAGGATGCTCCGTATCCCTTGGACAGCATTTCGGACTAGCGTCTCTATATTGCGAGAACTCAATATCTCCTCGCGACTGTCCGTCCACTGAGTGTCTGCGCAGAGTTCTCGAATATTTCGGTCACATTGCAAGAAAAGACGGTGACAACCTCGAAAAGCTCTTTGTGATCGGCAAAGTAGACGGGAAAAGGCCTCGTGGACGCAGTCCATTACATTGGTCCGACCAGATCTGAACCGCGCTTGATATTTCGGTTCACAACCAACGCCCTCCACATCGCCGAAGACAGAAACAGATGGAGGATAATTATTAAAGAGAAGGTGATGCAGAAGGGAGGTCACGACCCTCAGCATTGAGGAACACGACGCAAGGAGGAGGAAAATTTTGAATATCATAACCAATAAGCATTCACCTTGTATCATGGAACGTAAAAAGAAAAAAAACAATTTTTTAATTAAACAAATCACCAACTGTTTGGAAGTCCTAAAATCCCATAAATCGTGAGCTTTTATGAAAATTGGTCATCAGTCCAATGTTTTACTTTACTGGGAATAGTTGAACTTAAGAAAAATGGAAACCACAACCACAGAAGCCGCTCTAATCGTCAGCCTAATTCAGCAAGGGTTGTCACAGCGTAGTATCGCTCGACAGCTTCACCCAAGCCAGTCCAGTGTCTCCAAGGTGCACAAGAGATTCAGGGAGATCAGGAATTTAGTCCGGAGACCAGAATCTGGACGATGGCTATGCAATACGCCAAGAGATGGTCGATTTATTGTCACCACTTCACTCCGAAAAAGACACCTGACCGGCGTCGACGTCCAATAGCAGCTAAGAGAAGTTAGAGGGAGAGCTGTGAGTGAGTGGACAGTCAGACGAAAACACAAAGAAGTGAAATTAACCCCAAAAAGGCCAGCCATGGGAACTAAATTGTCTCCAGCCCACCTACAAGTCCGGCTTCAGTTTGCTCGCGATCACTTGATTATATGGAGCAATGGACTCGAGTCCTGTTCTCGGACATAACCAGAATATGAACCGTCGTCGGTCAATACTATGTAGGCAAGGCACGTCCTACGACAAAGATTTTGATAGCTAAAAAAAATGATATACTTACCACAATCCCTAGTTCATTGGCCAGAAATTGTAAAAAATTGTCTTGATGAAGCGATTCCAGTTTAAAGCCCGCGAGTGTATATTGTGTAAATAGAACATTAATTATCTTTTCAGTCATGTAAACTTACACCGTACTTACTTCAAAATAAGCCGAGTATTTTTTTAAAAGACATAGTACATACACTTATATATTTTTTTATTATATAATTGTTCTAAAAATAACAAAAGCCTTTATATTGTAATCTGTCGTTTTTATGTTTTTACATACTTAAAGGCTTTTTTTATTTTCAGAAAGATTAAAAATATATAAGTATACGCACTATGTCATTATAAACAATCTAAAAAACCATATATATAATATATATATATAATAATTGCACAGCATAACGAAATCAATAAATATAATACTTAAATAAATATAATCCAACCAAATTATACTGATAATTACATTATTTTACACCAGAGAACATCGAAACACTAAAAAAACAAATAAAATAATAAATAAATAGTGGCGGACATTTTTACACAGCGCCATCTAGCCCCAAAAAACAAACAGGAATAAAAACTAACAAGTTAAAGCATATATAATTAGTTGAACCTCAAAAAAAAGAAGCATTGAATTTTTACCCGGTATTAATTCGAAATGGGTAGGTAAAAATGGGTAAAAACCCGAACTTCAGGTTTTTACCGGGTAAGCGCCCATCTCTCAACACAAATTCAAACAATACGGTTTAACACGACAGAAGATGAGTGAGACATTATTTTCCTTCGCACTCATATTACCTACCGCGCTACTTGCACGCAGTACATGATGAAAATGCGCCAATTTAAACCTTAAGATAAAAACCTTTATTATTTCGGTTAATGTTAACAGAAATGTTTCGGTAACCTATAGTTTCGGTATACCGTAATTGAAAGTGTTAAACAACCGATTCATTACGGTGGTTAACCTTAACCGGAATATCCCTGATTACACCGTAATTGTAGCCGCTATAATAACGTAGGCAATTCCGTCGAACGTAAATAGCGTTTGTTTTTCTACTCTCTGACGGATAGGGTGCAGCGGTGGCTTATTTAAATAACGCACTAACATTACCCTTTGTTTACTAGTCAGGTTACGCGAGTCCCAAGATCTGGCTCAACGTAACAGGATTGTCATTCAACGTGGTAATGGCACCAGTGTCTTACCAACGCTTCACTCTAGCGGTGATCTAGATCAGTTGAGCTATCTATACGTAACGGTCCTTAGATAGCTAAACTGTTTTACACGTATTTTATAATGTAGAGTACCTGGATGACCGAGCTTTGCTCGTTTTTTTTGTAAACGACGTTTTCTAAAAATAAAACCAAGCTAGATATATCAATATATCACCCCCAAAACACCCTGCATACTAAATTTCATCAAAATCGTTGCAGCCATTTCCGAGATTCACATTATATATATATATATATATACATAGATACAAGAATAGCTCGTTTAGAGGAATAAAGGATACTGGTGCTATTATCTAGCACTTAGTAGTACCTAGATATAGAGAGCCATTTCATAAGAGTATTAGCTCTATTAATTTAGCTTTTCTCTACATGTTATATATATTACCGTTTAAAATCCAATTAAGCATACAAAGTAAAAAGGTTCAAATTACAGAAAACCAAAGGTCTGCTCTTGTTAAGAAGGCAGCAGAACTTTTGGGTTGATTATGCATAATTGTTAAAGCCAAGAAATATTACACAAGTGGCCATTGACTATAAAGACCGGTCATGCAAATTAAAAACCTTTTGAATTTCCTCTTCAGGGACCTTATGCTTGCGAAAGTGATAGTTATGTAATGTACCTATATGATGTATATACCGTGAAATTTTAATGGTTGTTTTCCCGCAGCGAAATGGATTTGTCTTGGTAATACAATCGTTGTATAAACAAATTAAATATTAAAAACAAAAAATACAGATACCATTGTGAAAATTAAATTCGAAAGCGACCACGAGCCAATAGTAATTCATCCCGATACCTACGCGAAGACGGCCGGCGGCGCGTGCAACTCGAATAGTACCTACAAGTTACGGCTAATGTTACTATCATTCCTCACGTTTTCGAGTTGAGGAATATTTTTTTAATTATTTTAAAACAAAAACATCTTTTTTTTTTTACTTTTACTCTATGTTTCGAAATATGTACTCCTTATGGCAAATTGTTCTGCCGCGGGAAAACAACCATTAAAATTTCACGGTGTATAGATTGAAGACAAAGACACAAGTTCCTACATTCAAAGTGATCCTTGTGATTTTGAATAAACATAATATTTTTATTTGATTTGATTCAGTTCACGTCTTGTTCTCGGCGCGACTTGACGTCATCTATTTCAATTTTACAAGGCCCCAAGTGATGTGCTATATTCAACAATTGTTAAAGAGGATGAAACCTTTGTGGCACATTGTCCCGCTGCCACTTTTTTGTTCAAAGATTCTGCGCACGATGATGGATAATAAATGGATAGAAAACACTTATTACAAACGAAAAATTACAACTATGATAACCAAAGAGTCACATTTCCGAATAATTCAAACTTGAATGAAAATTTCTAACTCAAACCGCGCTAGAATAGAAGTTAAAACGCTGTTTTGAGTTCCATCGCTCACTTCTTCCTAAAAATTTCAAAACAGCCCTAAGCATGAATAACAAAACACCGTCTCAGCCATCCTTCATTAAACTTTTGGCATCAACTTTCTCTAGAACTTATTACACCAAAAAAATCAACTTACTTCGTCTACTCTTTTAAAATGTGAGTGACTCAAGCAAGAGACAAGTGCTATAAATTTCGTGAGACGTTTCTTGAAATTGTGTTGGGGAAAGTGACTTTAGCTGGACAATGAACCCTGGACGGGCGCTGACGGGCTGTAATCCCGGTTTTTGTCGGTAGATTAATGCTGGACGACCGTAAAAGCTAGATACTATTTTACTAGCTTTAGTTTAATGTAGGAATGAGTATATGTTCGTGATTTTTTCTATGCGAAACTTTAGATTGGTATAAATTCTCCAAGGTCGCATCAGAAAATCTCAAACTAAACAGTAATACATTTAGAGGGAATCCGATACAAATTATTAAAAAGGTAGACAAAAATCTATTATTGATCAATCAGATCATCTTATACCTTTAAACGAGCAATTTTTGTATACATGTATATATAATAATATAATCCGAATCTCGGAAACGGCTCCAGTGATTTTCATGAAATTTAGTATGCAGAGGGTTTCGGGAGCGATAAATCGATCTAGCTAGGTTTAATTTTCCAAAAAACACAATTTACCAACAAAAAAAACCGAGCAAAGCTCGGTCATCCGAGCTACTACTATCCGGTACTACTCTAATATACGAGGCATAATGGCGTTCCTAGAGTCAGTCAACTTTGACAACTTACTATTATTTTACGTCCACAAAATACTGAGTCTTAGAATTATTTTGTAGTTCTAGATTGGTTTCAAACGAACTTTGGTAGCGGTAGTTAAATGAACCAGCAACCTACCTAGAATCAGCGTACTATGCTTTTTGTTCAATTTCAATAGATTGTACAACTCGTTAATTGATACTGCCAGTTCCATTTTTCTTTCCTTGTTAGAAAAGTAGTTAACCGACGTACTTTGTTTTAATTAATTGGACAGAAGTGTTGAGTGTAGAGTTAACGATTTGTTATACAAAAGGCGTACTTGGCTAAGCTGGCTAGACTGATCAACGGAATGATGTAGTTTTAATGTGTGTTGACCTGAGCCTTACCACAAACTTTTACAAACCATCATGTTTCAGAAACATCAAAGTTTCAAACTTCAAGTAACACTACTTCAATACAACTTTTTGGTTGTGGTACGAAATATTAAAGTTATATTACTTTGATATTAGTCGAAGAGCTTGTGATAAGTCTTCTTACTTTTATTGTAAATCATAATTATAATACTATAGAAAATACTTATGGACAGACAACGCTGAGGCTGAACCACTGATCCTAGACTTGAAATTTGGAGAGTGTGTTCTTCAGAAGAGTCGTGCCAAGTATACATTACACTGAGTAATGATTTTTCGAACTCTATTACCACAAACAAAGACGAAAAACATAATGAACCGGATATGATTTCATACATTTGTAAAAATATTTTGTCTCTTATCGTCTAGCTAGATCACTAATAAATCAAGAGCTTATGTAGATGACATATTAGTTTACGCGCAGCTTACGCAATCCATTAACTCCATCATAAGACAGATGTAATTAATAAACTTTGACAATAAATCAAGTTGTGTAAACAGAAGTTTCAATAATATTATGAACTTGGAACTTGTGACCCTGGAACTTTAACCCCGGATATAATATAAAGAGCACACATCATCATCATCAGCCCACAGGCCCTGGACATAAGCAAAGTCCACACATGCGAAGTATCAAATATTTCTCAATAAATTTTATTGGAAATCGTCCATCGTCGCCCTTCACAACGTCGACATTTAAAGCATTGTTTTGATAAAATAACATTTAATATAAATTTTACAAACAGCACAATACATTTCTCTCAGAGCAGTGTCTCTGATTTAAGTGGCGATTAAATTGAAACGTCTCGGCTGGCAACACCATCCATCAAACGGGACGCTTTACTCAGTGTTGCCAGACATGATATTACGCCCATCAATTTCGTGTTACAAAATAAAACTACGCGCAAAACTTTAACAAAAACTATTTTGTACAAATATACGTGATGAATCGATGACGTGGAACTATCAATGTTTGCTGGAAATGCTCTTAAATATTATGACCGAAATCTTACAGTTAAGCTTTTGTATGTAGGATTATTTTAAAGGAATTTTTGGATAGTTTTTATATTGATTCCTAAAACAAACTTACAAACTTGATAAAGATTTTGTCCATTATACTCGCAAGCATATCCGTATTTTTATTTGTGAAAGTTATATTGTATACGTATGTAATCGCTTAAATCCTTGCAGCTTTTTTTCTTAACAAGCCTGCATTTGTCTTCCATTTGGCTTTCACATCACTTTTTAAATTTTTTCTCTAGATTAATTGGTATCTGTGATGTGGCCGAAGTATTATTGTTCTGTACTGATAAGCAGCTTATTGCCAAAGTCGCCAGTTTTCAAATAAATTGTCATTACCACATTCTGTCGTTTCTACATCTCTATCGAGTGACACAAAGAGCTCCACTCCCGTGTACCCGTGCCAACAAATGAAATTTTCGATCGAGACGAATGACTGTACATTACTCTTTTTGTTCGCGCGACAACAATGCCGCTTTCAGAAGTGCCATGCAGAGAAAAATGATTTATTAAAAAATATGCACATTGTGTCAAGGTGCGAGAAAATACGTACACCCCTTTTTCAGCCCGCTACAAGAAACAACCGTTTAAAAGGATTTGTATTTTTTTTCGAATTTTTCGTAAGCGTGTGGCTGCATTCTATTCTGTAGCAAATAAAGGGGAGATAAAATCGGACATGTTTCTCACTTCACCGTTGACGAATGTTTACTAAGGTACCCTAGGGTAAAGAAATGGGCAGATGGCGTAGCTTGCAGGCATTTGTACTGTGCTTATCTGATTAACCAAAGAAATAAAGACACACTGAGACAGCGTTCATGGCCATAGGTTAGGAGTTATAAATCCAAACATCGTATTTGTAATGACCTACAAGAGTCATGCATAGGTCATGACCTGTAAATGACAGTTTACTACAAAAACTGAAAAAAACACATTTTTAAAACAATTATGTTTACCATGAACAAAAATAAATCAGTTTCTGGCAAAGTATCTTATTAGCAAAGAAAAAGCATGAGTTTCTGTGAAATACTGTTTTTATCATTTGCTAGTTATGTACCAATTAGTATCATCTAAACTTTCTAGAGTCCATAACTTAGTTGGACTATATAAAAAAAGTTGCTTCCAAATTGGCAGCGACGAGAATTCCCGAAACAAAATTTAACTCTTTTCCGTCTGAAGGAAAAAGGATACATTTTAGTTATCTGAGCTGAGTTTCATTAAAATTTCACACAAGCTCCTGCTGAACGAAATTTAGAGATAAGGTTTGTTTGCTAGCTGTTCTTTTGTTCAGTATTTTGGATGTTATTTAGTAAAGGTTTATTTTAGATATTATTGCTAATTAAATTCTAAAATATTTTTTCAAAATGAATGTACGTACTTTTTTTAGTAAGTACCTTATTTCTAATAATATTTTTATTTAAAGATAAACTCGTACACAGATCTATAAAATATATGTGAAACATCCCTAAGGATCGTAACAAACGATCTATAGATAGCTTGACTGATCTTGATTACTGCCAAAGGAAAGCGTCTCTAAGAATAAATGTAACTAAACCAAAAATAAAAAGGTAGACATTTGAAAGCATTGAAATACATATTATATTGCTGTGCTAGTTTGGTTTACATAGATACGTGTTGAGTAAAAACAACCTTACATTTTTGATGTTTCATAACTTACTGACAAAAGCATACAGTAATGATAAAATGAAATTACAGCAAACTCCTTTGAACTGGTAAATTGTATGTTAATTCACTCAACGAAGTCTGCAAGATATTCAGAAGGGATGGAGGACCGTGGCGACATCTTGGACGAGAAACTCGATTATTAGGGGTGAGGGGGGTTGAACCCAACGGGTTTTATTACGGGCTTAAAGTTCGTGTTTTATGTTACGTTTAATCTGACAGAGATTCGTCTCAGGCAATGACGACGCTGTGATTTAAAGGAATGGTTTTGTTTACAGATTTATGTGTCAATGACATTTTTTAATGCTTTGTTGACACTCTACTACTCGTATATGTTTTTAAACATAACCGATCTAAAAACATTATTGGAACGAAGTTCCTTATCGCGCGTTGTGAAAGGGGGCTAGACGGAAAAAAATCTCACGAAAAGTTGTAACGACACTTTTTGCTATAGTTGTAAGCCGTGCGGCGTGCGCATGTTTCTCTGTCTGTCTCTCTCTCTCACAAATTAATCGAAAGGAACTTCATTCCGTCCGGGTGTCCCTTGACACCTCTCAAGTTTTTTTTTATTAGTATTAAACGGGTATTTCTTGCGTTTTATTCACCTATTTTTCCCGACGTTTCGACATGATGTCATCCCGTTATCCCGTAACATCCCGTTATCCCGTGACCACGACAGTGTGTAAACGATAAATAATACACGTTTATTACTAATAATAATGACACTCTACTAATTTAAACACTCGATACTGGCTAAATTGATCTCAAACGAGACAGATGCCAGTACAAAAAATATGAAGAAGACGACACTCAAAAGAAAAGAAACTTAAATTTTTGGCACATACGATTTCATATACAATGTGCGTAGGATTAATGTAGACTTGGTACTTAGAGAGCAGACTGGTATCCGCAATTAAGCCACAAGTGGGCCCTTTTTGCGTAAAATGTAATGTAATGTAGACTTAGAGGTACATTTATATCATTCCTAAATCTAGTACGAGTAGTCTGAAGTTATTACTTTTTTTTTTAAATATGATATTTTTTTATTTAAAAAAAACGATAAAGCTTCATAACTTTATTTCTAAATCCACGAAGATACGAGAAGCACGCAGTAATTAAAAAAGGTTGTCGCTAAATTTAAATCAAACAAAGCTCTATCCCCAGGCTTAAATTCATTTTAAAAAGTCACATTAATACCGTTGGGTCTGAAAATAAAAAAAGCAGTTGACATTTTTGTCCACGGTCACACTCCTCTCGACTAATGAATGCAAATTTCATCAAGCCATGAACTTAATGGGGCCTACACACACTAGGCAAGCGAACGCAAAACCAAACGCGCGAAGCAACACTGAAAACGCAATGGCAGCATTTTTTTGTACTTGGTTGTTGATTGGCAATGCTACCAGTTGTTTTACCAATAGAGACGTTTTAATAATAAATTTTAATCTATGTTTTCCATTAAGTACTTTATATTTTTACCATTCTAGACAACCCATTTTATATTAAAGTATATCTAAAACATTGGACTGAGATTTTTTTATAAAAGCCGTATTCTTTATACTCAAAGTGTGTTGCTACCTTAACACACGGCTCATAATAAAAAGCTTACAGAGCAAAAAGCAACAATATTAAATCAGTGTGTTTATTAGACACATTTTAATTTTGGCGTTTGAAAAATAATATTATTTTTTTGCGTACTTCTGGTTCCTGTGGATAAATAAACAAAGTAAAAAAAACATGTTTAAATACCTACAGAATTATAATAGGAGTGGTTGAAAGTGGTTTGTTTGAAGTTATTAAGTTTCCATTACAATAACGTAAATGTATGTACCTTAAATTTCGGATATTTCCAGAGACCAAATTGTTTTTTTTTTCTTGGAGTTGGTTTGCTAGTGGCTATAGAAATGAAAGTGTCAGTTGGAGTATTTTAACTCTTTGGCTCAAAATCTTAGTCACATATTTTAATTACTTTCTGCAAATGTACATCGACACAACTTATTCAATTCAAACTCAGTGAGCAGACTCGCAAAATTTGACCTTTTATACGTTTTGGCAAAGTCCCTTTTAGCTCATGTTTGCGCGTCACGTACACTCACGCAAAAAGGCTCTTGCCTAAAAAGTATAACGTGCACTTGAAGTTTCTTTGAGCTGGATAACCATAAGAGTATTTCTGTATGAATTTTATACTAACACGATTGAGGCTTTGCTATCAGATGAGTATTGTGTGATGAATATTAAACACAAAATGACTTGTTCTAATAGACTTGATGTTTCATCAAATTTTCATTTTCTAAATCTTACATGTACTGTCTTACTTCCTACTAATATTATAAACGTGAAAGTTCAGATGAATAGATTGTATGGATGTTTTTTACTTTGTCACGCTGAAACGGCTAAACGAATCTGGATGAAACTTGAAATACGCGTAGCTTATGACCAAATAACACACAGCCTACTTTTTATACGGGTAGGTTTTATACGCGCGGTTGCTTATAGGTCTTATTATATTAATATTTTTTATCATACTCATTCAAATGTATCTCAAAATTGTGTTTAAATATTGATTTAGGATAATCCTGATCAAAATGTAAATTTATGTTGATATTTTTAATCTATTGTTATAAGAACCATTTATAATGTAAGGCTTGGAACAAGGTACCACACGTGCAAAACTCCTAACAAAACATTGATCCTCTTAAAATAATATACTTCAAACGTTCTAGTAGGGGAAATGATATAACATTTTCAATGAACTTTTTTCCACCATTGCGAGAATGTAAGTGAAATGAAGTCAGCAAAATTACAGTCACATGAGATTTCATTTCGTCTCAGAAGAATGCAATGCAATATCGCATATTCATATTACTTTTCAGTTCTTATGAGACGAGTTCACGTGAACTTTTATAACCCTCTGTGACTATTACCAAAGACAATGGAAGAATAAATTCATTTTAAAAATCTAGCACATCACTGTCTGAGTATAATTGAGTAATTTTGTAACTATACGTGTACAACGGGTGTACATAAGCTCAGTCACTAACGTGACAAATTTTTGCAACCCTTTATTTTTCAAGCGAAACTAGGCAAATCAGAATAAAATAAAAGTCTACAAATTATACTAACTATAAGAAGGTTATGAATTAAAACATTATTTTTTGGATATAGCTTGTTTTTTATAAGATCAAATCTTGTAAGTTTTCAACTCAGTACCTTACTCAAGGATAGTCTAGAAACTTTCACAAGTTGCCGCTGCTACAGCTAATTATTTTAGGCAAGTTGCAATACAAACTAGCATTAAAGCGAATGCATGCCAGAACAGGTGGCAACGTCGGGCTTCCTACGTGCGTTTCTGTGTCGCAAAGTATCGTAACATCGCAGTCCGAACAAACAGTTGATTTTGTTGAGTTTTTCAGTTGAACAAACACAATATCACACAGCCAACGAAGTAATTTTCACTTACTGATTTCCGTTACTTCAGATGACTATGACCCAACATTTGGTTAAATCGGCTGCAGATGATGAAGATGTTGATGTTTTCTGTAAACTTCAGGTCCGTCGTCCACTCTATTCAAAAGTGACGTAAGTTTACCTAAATAAGGTTACCTTAAAGGTCGCTGTGTTTATCGGCGGTAGGTACCGTTGAAAAACATTCACCCCAGTAACATTGTGACCTGTCTAGGGCAGAGCGATTTTTACATTGCGTCATCCCTAGTTCATAATAGGTTAAACGCACGTAGGTAGCCCGGCCCGGTGACGAGCAAGTGTGTTAATTAGACGAACTTTATCTTGGCTTAGCGCGATGATGCGACGTGGTTTTGCGACTCACGGATATCAAGTTGCAATACTTTAGACAGATAACTAATCCAGTTTCGATCTATACAGGTTTAGGTTAAATGAGAGAACTGGGTTTTAATAAAATACTTCTTTTGTAATCTATTATGGTCAAGATCTTTAAGCTACTGTTCTGAAGACAATGCAAATATAAAATAATTTATTAACTGATACAACCACACTAAATTTGCGGTTTAAAAACTAGGTGGTAACCATAAAACAAATACACATACCCTACCGTTGTTCTGCGTGAGTAAAATCAACAAAACAGAAACACACAATAATAACTGCGCGAAATTGAGTTACACGTACAAGTTTAATGTTCCCAACTGTCCAAATCCGTGTGTCTAAGTTGCGACAGTATACAGAATCCTCGCAAGAAGTGGAAAGCTGATTCCGGATTAAACTTTGAATATGTAGAGCGACTTTAGCTCGCTGTAGCTCTCAGACCGTATGAGTTGTTGAGTGTCAGGCGATTGGGGCACATTTGAAGGATTATTGTGTCTAGATTGTAGTGAAGCTAAGAATATTAGTGTTGGAACTTCCCATTGCTTTATACGCGATTATGCAGTATACACAAAAAAACACCCAACAGTCACATTCGGATTCCCTGTATCGTGGGTATCAAAAACTTCAATTGCCAATGTACCATAACACCCAGACAAGGAAGAAACATCTGCAGAACATGCAAACATTTCTTCCACCACGGGAATCGAATCCGCACCTCTCGCGTCTCAGCCACTTGCTCGCCTCGCCACCAAGGAGAGTATAGAGTTTTAACCAGACTTTTCATTTTTATAAAATTAAACATCATATTTTTAGTACGTACACTACTAATTTGATGATTGGAGAGAAGAAAGGCGAGGCCCTTGCCCTGCAGTGGGAGACTTAAGAACCTGTCTTAATAATAATAATAATAATAATACTAACACTATTAACGTGTTTATGCATTGTCATTATAGTCCACCATTTTTCATATCCAGCTACGAAAAAAATATTTATGCATATATGGACATCAACATAACTGAAGTGACCATCGATAGTTCAAAAACCAATCTAAACTAAAGTATTAATAACGAGAAAAAAATCCTTAAAAAGCAATTTGTTTCCTGAATTCTCGGCTAATTTGAATCATTATTATCACGATTTGTCTGAAGTGGCCAGTGATCTGTTATAGTAGTAATATTTTCTCTATGGAAGTGGCGCTTAGAAAATTAAGTACTTCACACTCAAGATAATAACTTGGCAAATTGCGATAAACTGTAGGGTTTTCAATAATTTTGTAAGTCGAGCCAAATTTCACAGATATCTCCAACATTGATTGCATTTTTGACACCCAGCCAAAAACTAGCCTGCACTCAATGGTGGTTTCGTCTTTCGGTTGAGTAACTTTATTTCCAAATGTATATCATTAATTTACATCCACCGATTAATCAAAAAAGGCTTTAATATAAACTCGATCTATCATGCTGTCTTCTACACGGTTCTGAGGATAAGTTACACGTGGTACTTAGGGTGCGACACGTGTATTAAATCCCTGTATAGCTTTTGTCGAAAATTTCAACTGCTTCTATATAACGTAAACCTTTAATTCGTGTGTAAAGAAGGTTCTGTAATAAAATAAGTTTTTGTGAGTTTATCGAATATTCAAATCTTACTCTAGCGTCTCCGCTGAACTCCCAGTAACTATAGTAAAATTATGCTCACCTAAGTCAACCTAATTTTTAATCGAATGAGAGAATATAGCACAGGAATGCAACACCTCGAAGGAAGACCTTTGCGTAACACTCGGACACAAACGGCACATCCTACTAATATTATAAACGCGAAAGTTTTTAAGAATCGATGGATGGATGTATGTTTGTTACTGTTTCACGCAAATTTACTGAATTGATTTTGATGAAATTTGGCGCAAATATAAATTATAGAAATTTACGGTTTCCGTAAAATAGATTTGTTTTTGGTTTTCTATGTACCACGCGGGCAAAGCTATGGGCGGAAGCTAGTAATAAATAAAAGATGTAATTTTATCATGTCTAGTTATAAATAGCTGTAAACATAGAAATAACTCACCGACGTCAAACTGATATTACAATTAGAAATCATGCAAAAAAAGCTCACTCATGCCAGAGAATGAGTAGACTCTATTACCATAAAATTACACCATTATACCATTTACACTTCAAACCGCCACCCGACAAAAACACAAAAACCATAGGTACAAAACGAACAAAGAAAACTGCTGAAGTACGGCTATTACATACCGTTTAGACTATTCTGTTACGTTATACATTCACACAGTCATGCAGAGAAAAGGCAGGTCATTGACACAGAAAACAGATCCAACAGGCAGTAGAGTAACTTAAAAGGTTTTTATCATTTACGAACGTTTCAAGCAACGTGCTTGATTAATGTTTACGTAAAACATTTAGTTGCTAAGAATGTATAAAAAAATGTTTTTTGTATTTGATCAGCTATTTATCATAGTTATTCTACTTTGCCAAGCTATAATATTATACTGTGTCATGATTATCAAGAAATGTCCCTAGATTTAAGGGGGCCTATTATAATAATGGTAAGGTAAAGTCTTGATGTATTTGAACGTGACGTCTAATGAAGATCTTTACATTGCTTAATTACATCTACAAAAATATATCAGTAATTAGTAAATCTTAGTGGCTTTTTTAATTATAAACATTGTAGTTTTAAGCAGGGTAAAAAACTGCAATAACTGATTGTAAACGAGGTATCATGCTGAAGGAAGGTGAATTAAGTAAGTCAGCTTAAACCTCAAGATGGGGGAAACTTGCCCAAATTCAATATTAATCCAATTCCATGGAATCCAATAATTTATCATTTAATTTAGCCATCGTTATGCGCCATTAGGCCTTAATCCTCTTCCACGTCCCTCATGCCTGCACCATCGAACTAATGTTCGGTTTATGTAAATATTATGAGAGTTTAACTATTCACTTATTCACTTAGCGTCGCCTCTTTAAGCTGTCTTTTTGTATCGAGTTTGGGAACGACTTTGAAGTTGAAAGTGTTTTTGTAACTAAGTTCATTTGGTGAATGAATAACGAGTGAAATAATGTTTTCAGAGGCTGAACTGAAAATTTATTATCTTAAGGTGTGAACTGGTCACGTGAAAATAAAAACAAAATTAGAAATGTATTTTAAGGTATCCTTTGCTACACAACCTAACGTCATTTTAAATCGTCACACTTCATTGTAAATTATTTACACTTTACACTTTATTGATTAATATTGTAAATACGAAAGTTTGTGTGTATGTATTACTTTTTCACGCTCAAACGTCTGTACGGATTTTAATAAATTTGGTATGAATGTAAATTATCATCATCATCATCCGCAAACCGACTGCACTGACTGCAGGGTATAGGCCTCTCTTTGTATATTGTCCATGGTCTGCTGCTAGTCTCATCCAGGTTGGACCCCCGACTATGTAAATTACACTCTGTATTAACACTTAAGCTACTTTTAATCCCAAAACAGTAGCGCGTAACACCGAAGAGCGCAGTTAGTAACAATGTGATACGTTAGACTGTATCTAACTTTATATCAAATCAAAATCTAAAAACATTGGAACAAAACAATTTCATAAAGGTAGAACTCGTCTGTCAAACAATTTTAACGTAATTTCGACATCAACTAAGCACTATTTACCAAGTGTATGTCATCACGTCGAGTTTCTTAGTCGAATCTAATTACCAAATAGTGTGTGCTTAGAACGCGAGTCAGAGTTAGCAGATATATTATTTTAGTGTTTATTAATTGTTCAAACGAAACAAGAAATCAACGGGAAGACTTAGTACATCCACAAAAAAAAATGTTCTATGTCTTGGCACCAAAATATTTTTGTGCAAAAAAGGCTCTTCACTGAATTTGGGTTTTACTTCATGAATGAATAGGTTTTAATAAAGAGTCTCATTAATTATTGAGGAGCAGCTGAATGAAATGTTTACGCTTAATTACTTGCAGTGAAATTTGTGTTTACAATATGTAATAAATTGTATAAAAAAGATTTTAATCGAAAAGTTGACTTAAACTTAATAGTTACCTAGCAATTTTGCTAAAAACTATTCATGATTTTAAAAAAAATATTGCAATATTTAGAATTTAAACATTGGTGTTTTGTTTCGTGAAACAATTTCAACAATTCAAAAAACGTGTCAACAATTTTATTTTTGAATCAATTCCCCCGGCGCCTTTTCTCGATCATTTCATCTGTTATTTCTTGCAGTAAGTCGGGTCACGTAGTTGGCTGCACGTATGCCGTGTCCACCTCGCCTTCTTACTCGGATTAGGAGAATTAAGATCTCAGTAACGTATCTTTGTTTGCCAGACGTTGCTACTGATCTCTGGAGGCTTGTTGGGAATTTGAAATTTTAAGCCAATTTTGTAGGGTTGTAGAAAACACGTTTTTTGTCTAACTTTGCAACGTTTGTTGAAATTCGTTTTTTTTTGGTGAAATAAACCAAATAGGCCAGTTTCGGTTAGAATTGTAAAATTATAGTACTTCTTCTTCCTTCTGCCCTTTTCCTACGCTATGTGGGGTCGGCACAATACGTTTTATTTTTCCATTACCCTGTATCAATCGTCATCGCAGTACTCAGACTCAATCCTTTCTTACTCATATCCTCTTTCACACAGTTATAGCATAGTACTTCTCTCTCTCTCTCTCTTCCCGACTATTCATCCCACATGGTGGTGGGGTCAGCCTTCCTAACACTCTTCCTCCACTTCACGCTATCCATGACGTCATCAAGGGAAACGTTGCATGCCTTCATATCTCGTTCCAATACAGCTGTCCAGGTAGTTTTTGGTCTCCAGCATGTACCATGCTGGAGACCAAAAACTACCTGGACAGCTGTTCAAGGATAAAAAAGTTTTGACAATTCCATGAACATAATTAACAGTTCTAAAAATTTGATAAAAGTTACAAGTTATTATTATTTCTATAGAACAAATAGGCCAGTTTTCGTTTCAATAATCCTAATATAAAAAAATAAAATAATAAAAGATATAGTTATGGAGACAAAAATAGTTTATAATTCTATGACGTCACTGTCCTAAACTATATTTTTTATTGGTTTTTAAGTATTTTTAATATAGTCCTTATTCATAATTCTCACTAGAAATATAGTGAAACAAACCAAAAAATGTATATTGTTATTAATAAGTTACCAGCACTGTAGTTAATCCGTCTCCCAAAGTATCAGTGTCAATAACATAATAAAAAACATACAATATTGCATGTGACACCCATCCACTTTGAACCCGCCCATGCGATGTATAATTCAACTTGTCAACTACACTCACACAGCGTATGCCAGATCAACCATGTTTGTAGAATCTCATGTGTGCCCCAATTATGAAAGGCCCTACATTTTAGTATTATTGTATTCATTGTTACCATTCCCTGTAAAACAAATGTGTTCGAACTTCACAGAGCTGAGAAGAGGAATGAGAAACAAAATTGGAGCAAAAAGTAAAAATAGTGCTTTCAAATATAATTAAAATTTATAATTGAATCTTGGCTTTCTGATAATACATACAAAAATCTAGTAAATTTATCGGAAGGTAGATAATAGAAATAGCACTAGATGTGTCGTGTCTTTGCAATATTTTGTATGCAATAAATTACTTAGTTTTGAATCAAGGTTATAAAACATGATCAAGAGCCGTAGAAGGCCACAAAACGCTGACATAATCTATTAACGCTACGTTAAACCATTTCAATAATTCCTCAGTAAACATTGTGCCATTAGCTTAACCGATGAGTTGATAATAATATAATTATAATGCTTAGTGTGTTGCCCGCGCTTGTAAATTGTAGCAATTTCTCTGACAGCTAACAATTTCAAATCGTAATTTGTGGTAGAGATTTGTGAAATTTTGCGGTGAAGCAACGACTAATTTTGTGTAATATTTTTTATAAATACTTAAGCATAAATACTACATTTCAAGATACATTTTGTATTAGCAATTTATTTCAACTATAAAACGATCCGTATAAACAGTTGATAAACGATTCTTCTCCTAAAATAGGTAAGAATACTTTTAAGTAAACATCAATAAGTAAGTTTAAAGTGCAGAAAATTGCAAAAACATCATGTAAAAAGCAAAACTCCCACATTCCTTCCAGTAATTACCCCGGCAGTTAGGAAACCCATTTAAACCGCATCCCAAGTCACTTTCAATCACATCTCAGAAAGCGCAAAAACCGAAATACAGCGGTTAAAGTAGAAACACAGAAGAACTTGTAGTAAGGAAGTTTAAAATTTCACTTCATAGTGCTGTCAATTGATCCTTAATGTTTACTGACTCTTACCGCTTTTATTTTATACTAGCTTCCGCCCACGGCTTCACCCGCGTGGGGGTAGAATTAATCAAAATCCTTTCTTAGCGGATGCCTACGTCTTAACACCTACCTGCATGCCAAATTTCAGCCCGATCCGTCCAGTGGTTTGGACTGTGCGTTGATAGTCAGTTAGTCAGTCACCTTTGAGTTTTATATATTTAGTAGAAACCTTGAAAAAATGACAGAGTAAACTATAAGCTTATTGCAGATAGTCATATTAAGTTTTAAAATGTGCTTAATAAAGCACATATTTGTTTGCAAATTGCTTAAGAGTGACTCAGACCAGATAGAAGCAAAGAAATAGCACTGAAACACCTGTGGAGATGCCGCCAGTTCTCACGATATTTTCTTGCACTGAGACAGGTTTATTTCAGTTATATATCTGCTATATAATTCGAAAATTTGTAGGTGTGACTTGGAATTATAATTTAGCTTGAGCTTGGCATTTGAAATGAAAACTCTAGGAAATTCCAGCAAGCTGGGACCTTATTTTTTCAAATAATTTTATGCTGAATTCACACCAAGTCTCAAACTAAGAATGGAATAGAGTTAACTTTGTAAGCATGACCGTAAAATACTTACTTTATAACAGCTAAAAAAATACTACCTAGTATTTGTTTAATTCAAAAATATTCCAATATTTCAGACGTACCTACATTTCTGTCTAGCCGAAGTCATAAAGCACACAAGACAGCGTGCAGGCAGTACATTCGTGTGTACTTGAGCCGTTAGTCATGTCGCAGTAGGCGCCGTCGTCTCCGTGATCGGGCTTGGAGTATTGTAACGTCAAGTCTCGGCTAAGCCAGAATTCAGAACCACAGAAATAGCAACAATCAAAACAGCTATTTAAACACTGCACAGACCCTGTTGACTGGCCTTACAGCTCAGTTGGCAGTAGCTGTTTCTGCGCTGTAGGTTGTAGGTTCGAACCCCGCCCAGGACTAACGTTTGTGTGCTGAATACAGATTTTGTTTTGTATCTGCATTAATTACCAAAAAAAATTAAATAAAATTAATTTTTCAGTTACTATCTGATTTCCATAGTACACATTTTGCTTAATTTAGGGCTTGATGGCTTTGTGTAAATTGTCCAACAATATTTATGATTATTTATAAAACCGAGCATCTATTAACAATGTAATCAAAGTGAGAAAGCCAAACGAAGCATTACATAGGCCAGACTAAACGCACGGTCGCAGAACGCATAAAGGAACACATAGCAGCGGTCAAAAATCGACAAACATACAGATCAGCAATAGCTGATCATGTTGTAGACTCAGGACCCAATCACTGGATTGAATTACACAAACCACAGGTCATCTGTAATGAAAGGCATTACTACAAGAGAATGGTTCGGGAAGCTCAATCGCTTCCCGAACCATTCTCTTGTAGTAATGCCTAATTTCAATCGTGAAGACGGTTTTAGACTCTCTGCCTCATGGAATCCAGTGCTAGCTAAGTGTACTCGTCGTAGACCGGTTACTCAGCGCGTCGCGGATACTGTTAGTGTTGTGTGTCGTCCGAGTGTACAGATGGACATCCCTATTGTCGAGAACGAAGTGAGGGTAGTTGCAAATAATGCGACCCCCGCTTCGCGGAGGCGGTAGCTCCAGTACTCCAGTCTACCCGTGACCACGACAGCGTGCAAACCTGTCGAAACGTCGGGAAAATATAAGGTAATTTAAACGCGATAAATACCCGTCTAATATTAATAATAACAAACGAAGCATGTCAGGATCGCAACTGTATATCCATAGTCTCTGCCTACCTCCTCGGGATAAGGAACAGGCTATGTATTAATAAGGCGGCAGCATAAGTACGGTAACCCCGTCCAATTACCCGATATCGGTTCCGGGCACAATTTTATACAAACGTTGCTCATTCTGCCCAACAGCGCAAAAATCCAACGAACGGTAGATATGTGTGAACAGACTAAATGGTATAATAAGTGTTACCATGACAAAAGCTTTCATCATTGAAACCTGCTTGGTTTTGCGGGTAGTGGAAATAAAGATACGTACCGTAATACTACATAATGTACAGGTATTAGCGAAGGCACAGCGTGACAGTCCCTTAACCCCTCCTATCCCTCCCTCTCCAGACACGCCACGCAGAATGCGGCCAGATTTATTGCATCTACTCTGCGGCCGTCTCAGCTGATGTGAACGAGACACGGATTTACGAGACACTTATTGGCCGCATTAAAATTGCACGCTGTCTTGACACCTTGACAGTATAATTAATATGAGTCTGCATATTGTATGGCGTTGTACCTGCATATTACTAGTAGACAGTGTATTGCAGTCATAAGCAATATGTAGCGGTTGCTTATGGTAATTATTTGTAAATTAAGAGTATGTATGAAGAGTAATTTCTCTGCCCAAAAATACAGTCAAGTGAATACTAAATCTCCAAAACTTTGTTGGAGAACCAGAATACCGGTAAGATTGTCTTATTAATTAGTCCACTCAACCGTTAGCAATTATACTCAGTAACCCATCGCCTTCATATCAATCAAATGCATGAGCCAGTTTCTAATTGGCAGGACGGAAGCTGATTGAATTGGGCTTATAGTAATTTGCTTGTAAGAAAATATCATTATTATGTAATAGGGTTTCATCCAGTCTGGCACGTATTAGCTGAGATATTATTTATTCAACTGAAAGATAGGCTTCGCTCTGTGCGACCCAAATTATTTCGTAAGATCACATTCGATGTAATCGAATAGAATAATATAAATGCCAATGCCATCAGTGCTATTTCTTATTAAGCAAATGAAACAGTCGTGATGTAAACCACTGGTCAGTTATTGTCTGTTAAATTTGGTCTTCTTAAATCAGTCGCGTGCCGTGGAAAAATTATTTTCACAAAATTAATTGATTTTTTATATAAACATTTTGAATGAATTTTAAGATAATCACATAAACAATTATTCAAGTTCAAAGGTTCAGCAATAAATTACTGCCATGAATATTGAAAGCATGGGAAACGACAATAACCTAGACGCACAGACCTTCAGATCTTTAGGTATGCTAGAAGAGGCTTGAATATAGATCGATGAAACAGTAGTTTGTGTTCCTAAAATGCTTCGATTCTGTAACTTAATAACGAAAATGGAACAAGTCATCCTGGATTAAAGAACATGGATCATAAATGATCATAATGACTCTAAGTCGCTGGAAATAAAAAAAATCATACATATTTTTTTATTTCAGACTCATTAACGACGGAAAAACCGATCGTTTTAAACTCTTTTATCAAAAGAACATAATTGTTTTTAAATTTGTATTTTTAAGAGTATGATAAGAGGTATATTTTCCATTAATTGTACATTACTAGACTCAATTATAAATAACTAGCTTCCGTTCGTGGCTTTGCTGGCGAGGTACCTACATAAAATATAGCCTATGTTATTCAGGGATAATGTAGCATTCTAACGGTGAAAAAAAATTTTGAAATCGGACCATTAGTTTTTGATTTTATTCGTTACAAAAATACAAAACTTTCCTCTTTATAATATTAGTATAGACTACTGAATTCATTTTCCAATGATCAGTTACAATTAACCTACAGACGCACAGAACAGTCGCTTAGGTATGCTAATGGCTCTAGCGGCTTTGAATATAGATTGATGCTCAGTACTAAGTACCTACGTACGTACTTTGTATGTTACTCTGCAGTGCTTAGGACTTACATTGTTGCAATATTGGCTATGCTTGCTTGATGTGCATTGGTTTGCAGAATTAATAGCATGATCATTGAATGTGCCTATGTAAGATGATGATAGACACAAATATAGTGAGCATAATGTTTGTAATTTGTATTTTCTGACTGACTGACTGACTGACTGACTGACTGACTGACATAGTGATCTATCAACGCACAGCCCAAACCACTGGACAGATCGGGCTGAAATTTGACATGCAGGTAGATGTTATGACGTAAGAATCCGCTAAGAAGGGATTTTGATTAATTCTACCCCCAAGGGGATAAAATAGGGGATGAAAGTTTGTATAAAAAGTTGCGACATTCACGCGGGCGAAGCTGCGGGCATCAGCTAGTGATTAATAATGTTCAATCTTGTCATATTTCTACATGAGGGCTTGTTTACACATACATCCGTCATTGACAAACCGTTCATCGTTCAGTCTTTTACCATGTTTTGTTCGTACAAACTTCAATCAACCGCTGTCTTTCTTAGAAATTGAATTTTGAATATTTTTTTACCTAACAGTCAGTAACATAATATACATAATGTGTGTACATACATCATTCAAACCCTACACTACAATTCCCTGTATTACACAATAAAAATCAAAGTAACACGAGAAAATATATAAAATTAGCATTAAAATTTACAGTCAGATCAGTTTTGAAAAAGAAAAAATATAAAAACTAGAACGAGACTTGTAGACTACGCGATGACAGCCAGTCAATTAAGTGAGAGTTTTATAAAAATTTTAGCACATGTCCCATTGACAGATAAACGAGTGCGATAGCATATTTTTTTTTTATTTCTTTTTGGTATAACCTCTGGAGAATCGCAACACGCTTGTAACGCAAAAGGTAGCTAATGTGAAATCGATTGGATGAATGGTCGGCGTGACGTGCGGAACGTTGACAGTTGTGACGGATGTCCTGTCCTGACCGGCGCTTGTTCACTATCCGTTTTTAGTGGTGTAAATATGTTTACAATTGAAACGCTGATAGATTCCATCTTCTCTTTTTCAATAGATCCATAGCATGTTTGTCTGTAAGTACTGGTGTTTTGTTCAAATCGACTAATCATTTTATCCTGTTCAGGTTAAACAAGGAAGGTATCTACGTGTGTGTTTGTAACTTAGTAACATCTAATTTATTTCTTATCATAATAAATCCTATCGGTTGAAAATGTTCTGGTTTTAAAACTCTTACGTAGACGGTTTAAAAAAAATAGCTAAATATTACATACCTATTATAAACTTCATATAATCATGCTCAAAGCGCACGAAAAATAAAGTGCTTTTTGTGATAGTTATAGGTCTAATGATATAATCATTGTACCTATCGATTAGGTACTTAAAACCATTTGTAGGTACCTATAGGTTGGTATCTATTAGGTACAATTCTGTTGTCAAAAACAAAAATGTAATTTCTTTTATATTCTTTAGATAGCTAAAGTTATCATAATTTATTAAAACCACACAGAAAATTTTGAACCACCTAGGTTTTAAGCTATTTACCCGCAGTTTCATAGTTGAGCCACAAACACACTCAAACTCTATGGCAAATGGGAATCAATGGCGGCGTGACAAATGACATCGGTAGCACACATGACGTTGAGAGGCGGGACTGTGACGAATGCAAGTCTCGTATGAATGTTACGAAACCCGGGACCTTACTACAAGCTCTTTGTGCAATATCAAAGAAATATAACTTACATTATATAATATAGTACCATTAATAATTTAATTGAAGTAGTGTTTGGAATGTGACTTTTTTGAAACATAATGGTTTGCTTTTGGCTTACCACAAGTAAAAACTTTGACAAAGTTTTTACAATACAATACTAAAAACTAATGTTGGTGATGATCTGATCAGTATCCTCTCAAACGAATTTTTCATAAGAAATGAAAAAGTGTTACGTCCAATACTCTAAAGTTTAATTCAAATGACAAAATGTCACATGACCAATATGTAAAAAAAATAAGTTGTCATAATGGTCCATTAGAATGATAATCTGTCATAATTGTCCAAGTTTACAAAACGTGCAAAAACGTAATTAATGTTTCAAATATAAATGGTACTTATGTAAAAGTTTTGGAGTGAACAAGCATAATGATAAAATAATTTAAATTAATTACCCAAAAAAATTGTACTGGATTGATGTGAGTAATCTACCAAAAACTATATTACAGATATACATATATGAACAAAAATAAAAAAAAATATTCCATGAGTAAAACACTTAGTAGAATTAAATCACCTAGCTTGCAATGTTGGCGGTGTTTGTCGAGATATATTAACAAAGCAGAGGGCAGAGAAAGCGACAATAATTCGCTCACAGTTCCGCCTGTCTACCGCCGAGTTTGTTTGCGAACGCTTCCTGCACGCCGCAGAATAGAGAGTACAGGTGGTGAAGATGAAAAGCAAGCTTCACTTCCGTTTGATTTTTCAATAAGCCTATAATAATAGCTGTAATGTTTATTTCTATACTAATATTATAAAGAGGAAATTTTTGTATATTTGTATTTTTGTTTGTAACGAATAAACTCAAAAACTATTAAACCGATTTCAAAAATTCTTTCATGAATGCTACATTATCCCTGAGTAATATATGTTATATTTTATGTTAAAAAAATAGAGATACTTTTGCTACCCGTTTGTGGCGGGGGCGTGTTGCTAGTGATAAATAAATAAACTAGTATTTGTTTCAAAAACTGTTTTTTTTACAGCCGCAGTATTCGCTTTTTTAACATTTTGTATAGCCTTTAATCCAAAGACGTTCTTACGTCAGTAGATAGAACGTCCTTGCTTTAACCACTTTTGTAAACGAGAAAATCTAAAGACACCTCAATTGTCAAAACCCGTCTAGCCGTTTAGGCTACCCTGACAGTCAAAGAAACTCGCATACATGCAAATAAACACGTTGCCCTCCTTCTTCGCACTCAATAAATGGTAATATATTTTTTTTATTAAATAAATACAAATAATTCATTATTTTCCAAGGAAAAAACTGTCTGACTCACGCTCCAAGAGTTCCGTAAAAGCATTTTGTTAAATGATAAACATTTTCGGATTTTTCAACTTTGTATCTTTCGAAAATTCGAAAGTTTTGATTCCCATATAAAGTCTACTTGATGTTTTGACAGAAAAACATAAATGCTGAAAGACGGATAAAGAATAGATTTTTATATTCCACCAGTTGAAGCATTGTTTTGCGCAAGTTACTATCAGCGGCGCGTGAGTTCTTTTCTGACAGTTTGACTCCATACGGAAATGTCGCCAAAGCGCGAAGAAATTACTTTCTTAGCTGGTTGGTTTTATTCTGTGACTTCAGGAAAAAAATATGCACATTATTATACAACATAATAAGCAAGGACTGCCTCCCCAAACAAAATTTCCATTTATAATCACGTACTTATGGCAATATTTCAAGCACTTTAAATACCAGGCACCTGCTACAATAACTCTCAGCAAAAACACAATTTAAAGCAGTCTTGCTTAGTTTTTCATAATCACAATACCGTTTTCAGTACGCGTTGTGTTGTATTTGTTTTTCGGTCATTTGTTATACAGAAGTGTTCCAACGGTATCCGTATCTCTGTTATAATTTTGTATAAAATGCTATTTTAGTAGACTCACTTATGTTTACTTATATAGTTAAAAAAAGGCTTTCTTTCAAATCGTCTATTTTTTATTTGTGACCGTGACAGTACAGGGATGCGCTTTGGTTCACTGAACATAGTTTCATCGTACTACGTATAATATTGGATAGGAAAAAAAACCTTTACGTAAAAATCATTCGTATGTTTTTTGCTACTAGAACATTTCATTCGAGTTCACAGACAATCTCTGATTGGCTGATCAAAGGCAGCTAATTACCTGCCTAATTCCTTGATAAGCCACTTAATGAGAATTAATCAAGGAGATCGTGGAATTAATTAATCAGACATGAGCTCAGTACATTTGGGAAATCACACACGAAATGTACCTTTGAAGCGTCACCAAAGGTTAGCATAAAAAAAGAGGGTATATTATATATATTATTCACTATGTTTTTTATGGTAAGTAACAATGAGGTTGTTTAAGGGGGCTTAGAGGGGATTTTGTTCACTCGAATCCAAAAAGATTGTATTACACTTTAAAAAGCTTGTGTCTTCAAATATGATCTCAAAGTAAAAATCCAAGCCGCATACGTTTTCTTCCACCAGCCATTATCCTCGCGATTACCGTTAAAAAAAACTGGCAGCCGCTGCTGAGCGAACACAGTTACAGCTTATGGGCTCACTGTTACTGCGTAATGCTCTTTTAAAGCCGTTGTTTTGATATTTTCGCGAATTTTAAGTCTTCATAGACTATACTGAGAGTGGGAAGGGTATTCTTTGTTGTAGCTGGCTACGACGTAGCAGGGTACTTTGTAGTAGAGCTACGCTGTAGCACCCACTACGACCGTTGCCTTGACGTTTTTTTTTAAATTTGAGTCTATAATCTTTTGTCTTTTATCAAATATTTTGTGTTCTAACTAATCTTTTGACCGATTGCATATAATTGACTAAAAAGTTCCAAATTTTAATATAGATTACTAAGAGGTTTTTTTACATCTTATTTGATAAAGTATTGTGAATTATAAATTTATATTTACCGAAAAGTTACAGCTTACAAGTAACTCACAATTACTATAATTTCACATAATTCGATACGATGATTCACAATGCTATTGAAACACACCCCGCCGTAATCTAGCTCTAAAACATTAATGAGAAACACTACCGGACCCATAGACGATTAAATAGTTACTATATAAACTTATATCGAAACCGTAGATATAATAGTAGTTACTACATAAACTATCCGATTTAATGACTAAGTTGCAAAGTTTGCACATCATTAACTCTGATAGTTGTTCCCATCGATTTTATTATCGCTTGCGCGGAATTAACGATAGTTTGAAACGTGTCCTTTGTTTTGTTTTAGGTACAATGTAGTGTATGCGGGAGTATTGAACCGACATTGAGAATGTCATAGAGTTGACCTTAAGGTCAGATTAACATTGAAAGTAGTTATAACTCGTGACCTTTGCGTATGAAAATAATACATAACAATGTGTAATAGAACGACTTTCGTACCCGTTTTCGAACTTGGGTTAGGCTGCAACTGAGACTACATTATCAAGATTTATCAATAATGTAAAAGTATGAGTCATTAGCTTAATATAGTGATAGAGTTGATAGCCCCCCCAAAAGTTTCGACTATAGTTTGAGAACTTTTTAAAAGCCAGAACCGCTTAAAACTCAAATATTCTATAAAACTCTAGTATAGGTACTCTAATATAAGAACATGAACATGATCACTTACGACTGTAATTCTCAAAGGCTTGGTAGATATTTTCTCAGATCTCTAGTTACTTAAATCTTTGAGGATATTATAGAGGATAGTCAGAAGCTCATTCAAATACGATATTTGGCACATGCCCTCATTTTGAACTATAGTTAGTATGGGTCTTTAGTCAACTTATCCCGCGGGATAAGTTGACATAATGCAATTTTTGAATCGGTCAACTCATCCTATTGTCACATTTTAATGATTATTCCGTACGTTTATTTCCTTTTTGTTTTTTTTTTTTGACAGCGGGATGAGTTGACCGATTCAAAAATTCATTAGGTCAACTCATCCCGCGTGATAAGTTGACAGCGGCCTCAGTTGACTAAAAACCCACAGGTTCCCTGGCATTAAATTCAAAACAAAAAAAAATGAGATTGTGATGTATATTTAAACAACAGGAAAAATTAAATTATCAAGGCTTCCAAGGAGCTATTTAAATGCGATCTAAGCACCGTAAGCACATTCAACTACCTTTTAATTTTATTACTGAATAATTTGCACATAAAGCCGGTTCCATTAGAGCAAGAACATAATTGGGGGTTTATTAAGAGCTTTTAGAGACACCTACCGGAGAATTGCTAAAGTAATTTTCCACTTGTTTTTTTCTTTCACGCAAGTGGTTGTGGACTGCATCAAACTAGAGATCTGAGTAGATTATCTACCGAGCCTGAGGATTACAGTCGTGATCATGTTTTATTTTTATATACATACATAGGTCTACTTTTGCGTGTGAAGTCACAGTCAAAAGCTAGTGATATAACATGGGTTACGTATTTAACTACGTAGATCGATAAAGTTATATTGGTCCGATTGGCTACTTTTATTGCTAAGGGGAATGCGAGAGTCCTTATCTCTAGCTCGCATGCATGCCTCGCTTATAGTTAGAACCGAGATTTGATGTTGATACTCTGTATGGAGCCGCATCATAGTTTTCAGAACAGCTAGCTCATTCCAAATACTCGGATTAAAAGTTTCTGATGTAGTTTTCACTGGACGACGGAACACTGAGTCACAACTAACTAGCCCCAAGTATGTGACATGTAACAGTATCAGTATGACTCTTACATAATATATATTCATACATTTTTTTGTTTCCCGACGTGGTAAGCGGATACCACGGATCTCTACTTGCTACGATTCTGACTATTTGCTTCATTCACTCTCATTATATTCTTCATACATACGCGTTGGTTTAGGGTACTCTTGACCTGGCCTTTCTCTAAAACGTCCCCAATTTGATCGAAGAACGTACGCCGAGGTCTTCCCTTTCCGATTGTCCCATTCACGCTTTCCTTATGCACCTGTTTCTTCAGTCTCTTTTCAGCCATTCTTTCTACATGCCCAAAGCATCTCTTGTTGCCATGTCCCCTGCTCTTATTGGAAAATTATATAAAATACTCACTCTATAAGAGTCAGTTTTTTTCTTAGTTGATCACTGTTGTAAAATAATAAGTTTAATACCTTTAATAATAAATACCTTCTAATAGGTAAGGCATGAAGTTGCAAAATATTCTCCTATACAAAAAGAAAAAAAAAGTTGTTTTTTTTTTCAGATTATTTAAACCAGCCATTTTTAACGGACTATGAACTAGGCTATACAGATGTGGGGTCGTAAAATGAGGCTGTACAGCTAATCTCCTAAATAAAGGTCAGCGGCGCGAGTGATTCGTTTACGCACTGAAATTGTTCAAGCTTGCAGTTGCCAGAAACAGCTATACAACTCAAAACACTGGTCAAGTGGGCACCTACCTTCACACAATTAAAAATTCACACATCTAGCACCAAATTCGTATACTACCGATTTTGTATAGAAAAAATAAAGCCATAGCATTTTTTAAATAAGTTAGTACACATGATTTTTATTAACTTCATCCTACTAATATTGTAAACGTGAAAGTTTGTATGTCTGGATATCTGTAACTCTTTCACATTAATTAATTAGGTATTTAATTAATATTGGCATTTTTTTAGCCTAAAGCCATTAAGTTAATGGCTTTAGGCTAAAAAAATGCCAAAATGTTAATCTTGGGTCACAATTAACTTGTTTATGATTTTATTAATAAACACCCTTGCGTTTTGTTATGTTTACTCGTCAAATAATTGTCCCTTGGTAGGTCCCTCCGTTTTCCTAATCTGAGCTCAGAATTAACAATAACATGAACATAATATATTTTTTTTATGTGTTAACTTATAATTAGGCGTGTGCAGTACCATGCATAAGTACCTATATCACACACATTTGATAAGTTTTACGTAGTTTAGTGTTAGATGGCGCTGTTAGTTGCCTCGGTACTTTTGGAATTGAGCAAATTATAAAAATAGTTCTCTAATATGACAGGAAGTATTTTAGTTAATTTTTTAAATGCGTAGACTAAGTCGCGGTTGGGATAGTAGTCTACCAGTATAATTTTAGTTCACTATTGTGGACCAGTGTTCAAAATGTATTATTATTAATACTAGTTGAAATCTATGCGTCGTGTTTAATCTATATTCGCACTCAACGGAAGCCGCCAACAATATTAAAAATCATTGCACAAAATAATAATCTAGAATTCAAGTTGATTACAAAGTTAACAGAATCGAAGTGGGCCACTCCATTCATTACGGAGCTATGGGATCCGCAACTAAATCCGTCGGATATCGGGTTTGATTCCCGTTTAAAGTCGAATAGGCCGGAAATCGATTGCTTTGGACGCTTTGCGTTCCAATTGTACGAGGATAAAGCATTGTAGCCTAGATGTGGCTTGCGTATGAATGGTATTCCATGGTTTTTAGCTATGTCATAGAAAGAGTTATTAAAAAAAACATCTGGACAAAAAACATAAACATTTTTATTTATTTTGTTACATGAACTTTTTAATCGGTTTCATAATAGGTTGTAATTTACCTGACGTGTATGGTACCAGCTATTTTTTATACAAATCATAAAAGTATAGTATTATACAAATTTACTTTATAAATTTCCCAAAGGAGTATGCAGAATCCTCGAATTTTCTCTTACTAAAAGACAATCCTAACCACAGAACTCTGAAATTATTTCAGATTACTGTGGTTCTACTCGTATCATACTTTTTTAGGTTCATTCACTGTGATCCTAATCATTATAATTATTATAATTATACGCGTTGGTTTAGGGTACTCTTGACTTGGCCTTTCTAAACGTCCTGAAACTGATATAAATAGTAATTCCAAGTCTCATTCCAACTGCCTTATTCACATTCGCCTTATGCACCAGTTTCGTCAATCACTTTTCATACATCCTTTCTACAAAGTTGGGTAAAGCAATAACGACCTACGCCTTAGGTATTTCGGTTCATATCCAGTAAACCTTATCTGTGCCGGCCTGTGCGAACGGAAATAACGCGCTTAATAGATTCGCTTCGGCTCACAAGTGCGCTGACAACTGGATAATCTATTTACGAGGAAAACTGCCCGCTTCCCAGCTTGACGCGTATACACTGCCACCGTATACAGCATATTACCATAAGCACTAGTTTATAAACGTGATCAAAACCTGTTCAACATTCCTGTGGATAAAGTCAATAAGACTAAAGGCATGGGATAAATACTCAATATATAAGATGGATAAGACTGGATTTCATCTAAAGTTCTATGCACTACTACGTATGTACGTACTGTGTGTAAAAGTGTTACATTCTTTTTTTTATCATGTCTTTAAAAATCGGTGTGGAGAATGGATTAAAGTGGACCGCAGAGACTCAGTGCAGGCAAAAATGCCAGATACGGCCTCACACACTGCTGGCACTTACCTGAAACAAAAAGTTTATCATTTAATCAAGTACCTACGGCTGCTGAACGCACATTTACGTAAATACCAATGTCATCAATTTTCCTGCCAATGGTGAAACGTGTCTGGGATTTTTTTATTTCGATTGGCCGATACTTTTGCTACTGATATAAGTTACATTTGAATGGGTACAGTTTTATAGGAAAAAATCATGGACAGAGATATCGCACCATGAGAATAGAAGTGACTCATCTCAAAAAACAGGTAAAATGAGTTAAATATGTAGAAAGACTCAGAAAAAAAAACTGCATCGCCTAGTGATTAAAAAACTGCCGCTTTTTTGTTAGAATGCGACAAAACATAATAGGTGAGTCTCTTTCATTTCGGCGATTCCTCGTCCGTCACCCCGTGAAAAAGTGATTATATTCAGTATTGCGTCAGCCAGGATTGCCGTGAGACGTCACGTGTTTAGTATTAATGTGACCTAAACCTCAATATTACAGTTTTGTATGCAAATATTAGGTAAAATTTTGTTGAAATTTAGAGTAATAAAATGACCGATGTTTGTTTTGTGTCATTTTATTACATTAAGTTGAGTAAATTATTGTGACTTAAATCGAGTTAAATCAGTTTATTACTATATTAAGGCTTATTTTAATGACCGTTTAAGGTTTAAGTCATTAGTAAATACTAATAAATTATTGCTATAGTACAAAACCGACTTAAATGTCGGAAGGTTTCTTTGAAATGGTAAATAGAGTAATTAATTAAATTTATTTTGAATCAGTAATAAGTTTAAAATTTAGATAAAACCCTAAAGTATCCCATAATTTGTAAAAAAATGAAGATAAGTCATAATTTGGTTATGTCATAGCACAATTTAGTAAAAAACACACAATCATAAAATCTTTAAATCGCATAATATAAAAGCATAATATTATTATGCTACAATACATAGAAGGCATTGATGGAAGGAATCCGTGCATATTATAATTTACCGTAAGTCAGGATGCGATTTGAATTCATGTAAAACAGTTTCATTGCAGCTTAACTCTGTATTAACTTACTTACAACTAGAAAACCGATTTTTGTATTAAAATAAAGTCACTTCGCTTCACTTTAGTTCTATATTTTGGCTAAAATATAATCAAAATTCAAGTTCTGATATGTCGCGATTGTGATACAAATGATACGACAATTTAAAAATAGTTTCTACAGTTTCCATATTTGATTCTTTGTCTTTTTAGATAGGCTATGTCACTCTTGTGATTTAGACAAATTCAACAACATCTCATTGTCAACATCCGTCTAGCCATCTGGGATCCAGTGACTTCCAATATAACTGTCATACATACCCTAAACACATTATTCTCCTTCTTTGCAATCGGATAAAATAAATACGTAAAGCGGCCTTTCAGGCTGTAACAATTACTTTCATCCCGTTTACGAATAACAGCTCAATCATCGATCAGTTAATGGCGCTGGCATTACGGCAGTTTTGTTTCAATGATTTATATTTGGGCATTCACAGCAACGATGGCTTCATTTGGACGCGGATGTTTCATTTTGTTTCACGCAATATTTTATTCTGCTTTTGGTAATGGAAAGTGTGAATAGAAAGTTTTAGTATGAACACCGTTTGCTTTCAATATCAAATTTCGTTTTGATTTGCTATACATAGATATTATTTAGTACAAGCTAGTCATCAAGTTTAATTAATCGTAGAATACTCGAAAATATTTTACTCTTCACATTGTACATAGAGCCTTCCTATGAAAGTTTTAGTTTATAGCACTGGTACATTTTTGGTCACAATAGTGTGAAATAATAGTGGTAAGAAAAACTTCATCTCCAATTATACACGTATCTATGTGTATAATAGGAGATGAAATTTATTTTAAAGAAGTCTAATTGTAATAAGGCAAAAAGCCCTATGGTCATAACTTAGTCATTAGCATCAAAACAAAGTCACAATAACTGTAACAAAGATAAATTCTAAGAACTCTAAATTATCTAAGTTTTTACTTTGAATTCTTGAAGATATCATTAATTTCTAAAACGAGAAGTGTCAAAGACAATTGTTTGGATTTCAGGAAACTCCTCTGGGATCTTAATTTGTTTGAGGGCTCGTAATTATCTGTAAAGTTTCTTGAATATTTTGGGCAAATAACCAGAAAACAATAATTCTTAATTTATAAAATATCTATGAACAGCAGCTGATTGCAAATGCTAAGTCTTTTCATTATTTTGCCCATACTATCAAGAACTCAAAATTACAGAGAGCAGAAAAAAAATTAACCAAAAATTGGAAAATTTTGCTTTGTAACATTATGTATTATAAAAAAATATTAATTCCCTTCAAATCTAAATAAAAACAGTAGTAAAGTAATTATATTTGAAACTAAAAACAACATGCCGAAATCCAAAGCATTTTTATCTTCAGCCGCCTAAACCATAATTCAATTCCAAATGCTAATACGATAGAGCTAACAAACCGCGCAACGTGTTAAAACTCCACGGCGTTTTCCCGTATTCCGTGTATTTTGGCGTATTTTCGCGTATTTCAAAAGAATTGCATGCGCGTTGATTGAGACAATTACGTTTTGAGGAACGCAATTGCATTAGTTAATGCGCGGGCGAGAAACGTGGATGTAGAGAAAATGAAACGGCTACAGCGTTCCTCAAGATTTTAAATGAAAGCACAGATTTTCTGTCCAAAATAATACAACAAAATTCTCAGGCGAAAACGAAAACTGTTACACATTTTAAGTTTAGTACCTGGGTGACCGAGCTTTACTCGGTTTTTTTAATTGGTAAACGACGTTTTCTAAAAATGAAACCTAGCTAGATCGATTTATCGCCCCCGAAACCCCCTACATACGAAATTTCATGAAAATCGCTGGAGCCGTTTCCGAGATCCCGATTATATACATATATATATATATATACAAGAATTGCTCGTTTAAAGGTATAAGATATAGCAGTGGTGTTTGTACTTAGATATAAAATAAACTACAAATATGTAAGAAAAAACTAAGTCTAGGGCGGCAACGTGTGTGTGATAGCACTTGGGGTATTAAAAGCACTTCTACGATAAAGAAGCCACTTACCACCAGACATAGTTATGTGCTGGCTTAGGTGTATAAAAAACAATAAAATGTCTGTGATTTACATAAAAATTTAGTTGTGAAAGAATTAATTGATCAAAAAATAAATGCGTTGACTTAAAAATTTCCTCTTTTTTTTGTTTTCGCCGAAAAAAATAAAAATAGCTGGTGAACTACTACAATAAGTCAATTCCATTATCACTACCTCTTTGCCCTGCACATTAACCGGGTACTATAAAACAGCTCACTTTGGGCCAAAATTTCGTATTTTGTGTAATTGTGATTTAGTGCGGATTTGATACGCGATATACTTATCGCGAGCAGTCTACGCTTTGGAAAGCGAAAATGGGAACTGTACGAAGTAAAATACACAATCTCTGTCAATAATCTATCTTTGTTTTATGTTTGACTAGCTTCCGCCCACGGCTTTGCCCGCGTGTACATTGAAAAACAAAATCAAACTTCCATCCCCTATTTTATCCCCTTAGGGGTAGAATTAATCAAAATCCTTTCTTAGCGGATGCCTACGTCATAACATCTACCTGCATGCCAAATTTCAGCCCGATGCGTCCAGTGGTTTGAGCTGTGCGTTGATAGATCACTATGTCAGTCAGTCAGTCAGTCAGTCACCTTTGAGTTATTTTTTAATATATATTTAGATATACGGAGTGATAGAGGGAAATAAAAAAGGCAACATGTTGTGCCGACTTCATACAACGTGGTAGTCATTATTATCATCATTCTAATAAAGATGATTTATGGCGTCATGGAACAATTAGAAATAAAGTAATTTAAAATTTTTGTTCGTCGCTAAAAAGCCTATGCGGTAGTGCCATGCCCACGTTTTTTACAAATTAAAAGTCTTAGGATGCTACTGGGTTTGCAGCGCGTTAGTAATTATTAGTGAAATAGTGAGAGGTAAAAGAGCAAATTTTTTTAGTAGGTAATATATTATACCAAAAAGTTGAATATACTAAATACACCTACAACCTCTCGCAATTATTGTGCTGCAAAGGTTTATTATCGATGGATTTTATACCTCAAACGTCTACGTGACACAGTTCACATGACTTTTTTGGAATAAAAAACAAAAGTGAAGTTGTGCCCAAAAAAAACTGAATATTATTATAAGATTTGCAGAAAAAAATAATTATTCTACGGAAATAAAATTTACATGGACCACCGTTCGATCATTCTCTAAACAACAGTCAAAGTAGCATAAAAATCAGTAAGCAAAGGAGCGAAACATCGAGTAAAATACTTCCTAACATGAACACAGCTGAATTGATAACTTCCTCTTTTGAAGCTAGTTAAGAAGAAAATATAAACAGAGTTTAATATTTTTTTAAATTTTTGATCTCAAAAAGCGAGAAATTCGTTCTCCATACGTTTATAGCATCTACTTTCCCATAGCTTAACCACAAATCCAGCAAAAAGCAGAATAAATACACCGTTACAGATAGCAATAATATTCATTATATCTTATTGCGGAAACAATTACAAACGTAACAGATGCTGCGCCAATAATTCATTGGATTTCGTGATTCCGCTCGTTTTATTTTGTTTTATTGGAAGAAGAGAAATGACCCGTTCTGAAAAATACTTTCGTATTACCTCCCGCAAACCCATGTTTTTGTTTGAAATATTGAATTAGGGTGTAATGGGCTCAATATTTTGGGTCATTAACTGTTTTTGAAACCGTCTGCTTAATTTTAAATACAATTAGCAATAGAAAAATATCACTGCATTTGATACTATGTATAGTATTGACAGCAATAGAGATAGAGTTCATTTTATCCAAACAAAATTGCGTATTGGCATTTTATGATATTGATTTAAGATACAAAATAAAATAATTCACAGAACTTTGTGTTCACATTTGAAATAGAATAACGCTATTTACTCGTATATTATATTATGCATAAAAATCTATATAGGAGCTTGCTGTTTTCATTTTGGAAATCATTCCATAAGCTGTATTAGCTATCGACGGTAAATATTAATATTAGTCTGTAAATTATTAGGTTCTTTATTTATATAAATGTACAGATCTATCACTATTATAAAATACATGTGAAAGAGTTGAGCTAAGGACCGTTACAAACGATCTATAGATAGCTCAACTGATCCAAATCATTATCGGTATTGCACATTAAATGGCAATGCTGATAATATGTTGAGCCACACACATAAATGAGCTAGATCTGATAAGTCAATAGATAAAGTATATTGAGAAAGAACCATTATACATAATATTCTGTAATACATAGATCATTTTGTTCTTTACACAGGTTGTCTACAGGGGTCTTTATTCAATTAAGGCCGCTGTCAACTTATTCCGCGGGATGAATTGACCTAATGCATTTTTGAATTGGTCAATTCATCCCTCTGTCAAAAATACAGAAAGGAATGTATTATTTGAAATTTATATACACACGGCAACACAAATTTTTTGGGGGAAAAAGACAGCATTAGTTATACTGATACTAGCTTTCGTCCGCGAAGTACCTTGAAAACAAAAACCAACCTATCCCGCAGGACAAACTACTGTTTGATATACAACCAATCAAAGATTTAAATCGTAGATATGCCCGGACGCCAAAAACTGTGGCACTATTTTTATTTGTGTGTGTTAACAAAATGCCGATGCACGCACACTAATGATTAGTAAAAAATGAACCAAACAGTTATTTCACCATTTATTGTGCAATTATATTGCACGATCTTTCGTAAAAAAATATACTTATTCCTTTTGTACCCTGAAATTGAAAATATTTGTTGTGGCAAATGAGCTAGCTATCTCATTTCGTATGGCAACAAAACGGCGCGGTCTCAGTACCGTACGGGCATATCTTCGATTTAAATCTTTGCAACCAATGACATAAACTTATTTCTGCGTTCGCGCGGCCATCGGTGAAAAGAACATTTTTATTACGCTATTAACTGAAACAAAAATTATTGCAATATTTTGTTCGTTGCATCTGTCGCAGCGGAACTGAATTCATTTAAATTCTCGGATTAAAATGAAATGCTTTTTTGATTCCTTACTTTAATACTTTGTTCAGATTCTTGCATAGGTTCAAAGTAATTTAAAATAGCATTGAAAATGATGATTTTTTAACATTTTATATACCTTGATACAACTCTCTTCATTCAGATAAATCACCTCATCTGTCAAAATCCATTCTTACGGCCATACAGCAACAGCCAAAAGAACTTTTTATACTGCATGCAACCTAAACACATTGATTAATTTTTTTATAAGAAGGATCATACAAAAAAGCGCTAGGACCAAGACGAGTTTCTTGCCTGTTCTTCTCGTACTTGGGTTAGGTTGGAATTGGCACATAGATTCACCTAGCATATAAGACGTTTTAAAGTGATCCTTGTGATTTTATTGAATAAATAGTTTTCAATTTCAATTCAATTTCACAATAGAAATTCTTAGAAATAATGCTAAGCAGTTTTTTTTTGGTGATTTCAATTTTATTATCTAAAGTTCTATTGAAAACAAGGGTCATCGATATAAACATGCAAATTGAAAACAGAGTCCACGTCGTGACGTCACACGTTTGGTAAAGTATTATTTATTTATACAAGAAATAAAAATGTAATAACTTCAAAAGATGTCCGGATCGACCGCATCGTAAAATAGGATGACCCCTTATAAATAGGTTTACATTTTAGGGCGTTATAACACGCTAAAAGTGGGAGTGTGTTCGCTTTATTACATTTCCGATAAAATATTTTCACTGAAGCTACTTAACGTTTTTTCAATTTAAATAAAAGACATCAATTTACTTATTGGTTGAGAAAAATATTGCCATAAAACCAAAAATATTTTGGTATTTTTTTACTTAATCAAAAAATCACAATCCGAAGGTCGTTGGTTCATACCTCGTCGTGCACTAATGAGTTTATCAACAAAAAAATGTATTTGCGCAATGCCAGCGCTCTTTTAATATGGTGAAGAAATAATCGTGAGGAAACCGGCATACCCTTGAACCAAAAATTCGAATGTGTGTGTCCTAAGTAGGTATTCTTATAAGCAGCAACGGGCTTGCAACCTGTCACGTACGGAATATTAACTGCTATGCAAATTATGGATAAGTGCCAAATTTCATGTTTGGACGTGCCTCTGACTCCCCTCATAAGATCTAGTAACTAGAGATATGAGAAAATATCTACCGAGCCTGGGGATTACAACATTTTTTTTAATGATTCTTACGTTAAAATTTTAAATATTTACAGTGTGTTACCATTATAAATCATTTAAGTTTACCCCGGTGAGACAGGTATTAAAAATTTACAACTTTCGTGGTATAATGGAAACAAACATATATGAGAAAATCATAAACGTTTAACTGACCGTAGAAACGCGGTCATGATCTCATTTCTATAATGCTACATTGCGTTTTACAGCTATTTATAACTGGTACATTAAGCATACACGTCAAATAAAAATCTAGACCATCCTATTAGATTATTCAGCAAGTTGAAGGATTAGAATTTCAGAAAATGTAAACAATTAAAAAATAAAATAATGAAAAATGTGGGCATGTACCAAATGTCATGTTTGGACGTGCCTCTGACTACCCTCTTTAGATATCCTCAAAGATCTAAGTAACTAAAGATCTGAGAAGGTATCTACCGAGCCCGGGGATTACAGTCGTGATCATATTTATTTTTTATTTTATTTTTATCTTTAGTTACTTAGATCTTTGAGGATATTTATAGAAGGTAGTCAAAGGCACGTCAAAACATGACATTTGGTAATGCCCAAATTTTTCACAGTAGTTAGTATTCAGTACATGACAGGTTGCAAGCCCATCGCCGCTTATAAGAATACTAAAATAAATAAATAAATTCTTCGAATTAAAGTATTCGCATTATAATATCTTCCAATCATTTCAAATTAATTAGTAGATTTATATAACCTTTAAACTGTTCTGCGATTCATATGCATTAAATTTTACAAAATTATAATTTAATTTCATAGTGATCGGTGTTCAATAACGAGCTTTCGTTTGGTTGGCATCGATATTATTTGGATGATCCATTTTCATAATCACATTTCGTCAAATCCTGATTTAATTATAATTTGTGGTTTATTATTACTGATTTATAAACTTATAGTTGTGAACATTAACGAATCACTACTATATTGGAGTTTTGTACGCCTGACTTATTGACATTATATTCTTAGGTTTAAGACCTCTTTGTATCTGAAACTTTTTTCTAATTTTTGAATTTATTTTTAAATTTTACACAGTCAACACTAATAATAAAAATATATATTAAGTATCCAGATATGAAAACGTGATTATAATATTTTATATCTACCCTAACCTACCAGCAAAGACAAGTCACCCTAGAACAAGGATTAAACAACAGTTAGTATGCCAAAAGGGTTGACAAAGTACTTCGTCCCAGCGCGTAAATGTTGCTATTGAGTGAAAATAAATACATAATGAGCCCTCCCTTATAGCAAAACTTCTGGAGGGCAGTGGGGATTTAAACTGAAATTAAACTCGGGTTGAGTACTTAGGCTGGCTTTTAGTATTTTGATTGGGGTGCTTGAAATGCTTAATTTTGTATCCTTTGTAAACATTTTCATTTTCACATTGTGATACCAGTAAGTAGGTTCCTAACAGTAACGAGTAGCTAATTTGACCTACAAAAGGGTGTGAGGAAATATCAGTCATTCATCGCCCGCGTTTCAGAATAAAATTATAAAATGTCAGAGTTCTAAATGAAAAACTTTGTATCACAGGTTTCTAAAAGCAAATTGACCTTACAACATTTCCTATTAGCAAGACAATACCATTAAGTACAGTTAACCCTGTAAGCAAAACAATCATCAAAAATTTAGTTTACTTACTTTAAAATATGGGTCTTGTCATTACAAGCAATGTACATTATGTACAGCGGGCAAGTTATTATCTACACTAATATTATAAAGAGGAAAACTTTGATTGTTTGTTTGTTTGAAATGAATAGGCTCAGAAACTACTGAACCGATTTGAAAAATTCTTTCACTGTTGGGAAGCTACACTATCAGCGGGTGATATAGGCTATATTATATTTTCAAAAAAATTAGAGATCCTTACTAAAACTTCAATAATGTAACCCAAGGTGTAAAAAAATTATCTAAAATACCCTCAAAGATCTAAGAAACTAGAGATCTGAGGAGATATCTACCGAGCCTGGGGATTACAGTCGTGACCATTTATGTATATATAAATACCCGTGCGAAGCCGGGGCGGACTGCTAGTAGTGAAATAAAAATGAAAAATGAGCGCTGGTGGTGTAGTGGTAGCACCCCGGCCTTACGATCCGAAGGTCGTGGGTTCAAACCTGGTCGTGCACCAATGAGTTTTTCCATTTGAAAAATTTATGTGCGCAATGCCAGTGCTCTTAAACGGTGAAGGAAAACATCGTGAGGAAATCGGCATACCCTAGAACCAAAAATTCAAAGGTATGTGTCATGGGTTAGTATTCTTATAAGCGGTGATGGGCTTGCAACCTGTCACGTACGGAATACTAACTACTGTGCAAAATTTGGGCATGTACCAAATGTCATGTTTGGACTTGCCTCTGACTACCCCCTTTAGATATCCTCAAAGATCTAAGTAAGTAACTAAAAGATCTGAGGAGATATCTACCGAGCCCGGGGATTACAGTCGTGATCATATTTTTTTTATTTTTTTTTATTTTTAAAAATGAAAATTCACAAAAAAAGTTAAGGAGGGTTTTGGTGCGGTATTTTTTTCAGTTTTTAAGTATTTTATTTCCAGGCCTATGACAAGTTTGTTACAATGATCCATTATGAACTCATTAGCACTAACAGGCACGTCATTTATCAAGTTTTAATGAATTACTATATCATTGTCAGCTCACGCCACTTGTAAACACTAGGTAAATTTTTAATTAATTTTCAATTTTTAAAATTCATATATTTTTTCATTTATTAAAATTATTCAATCTTTTGTCACAAAGTTTATCTGTTATATACCTACTGTTAATCGATTTCAGAATATTTTTCGAATCCGATTTAAAGTAACCATAATCTCTTCTCCAGAATACTATCTTCTGAGGTTTTTTGAGCTGCAGCTTCAAAAGTATCTGACAATCTCTTCAAAAGAGCAGATTATAAACAAAAATAAATTAATAAGTCTACAAAGCTTTTAGGACAAAATAGCTACCTAGTTAAAAATAAAACATATTTGATCCTGGAAGTAATTCCCTCTCAAGATCTTAATTCTCATCCGAAATCCCGAAGACGCTGTTTAATTAATATTCACGAAATCAAAGCTCCCCTTAAATGGCGGCTCGAGATTTCTGAATAATAAACAACATTTCAACAAGTTTTTTGGAGCTAATGAAATATTGATATTTTGATGCCCTGGTTATGACAGTTTGTGCTGACACACCGACATTACTATCGACATAAAAAATAAAACAGAACGGCCATCGTTTGTTAACAATTGACTTGACAACTATCGACAATCTCATTAAGACTTTGACGTTGAATTATACTCAATAAAAAGCACTTGGTACTTTATCAAGATACATAATATAAAACATAATATTTTGTTGAAAAAAAAAAAGCATCCAGAAGAGAAAAGCCAGACACTATTATTTCCTAAATGTTTGATGAAAAGAAAAATCCCGTTGACGTGTTACTTGTGTGTCCAAAGTTTTAACAACAAATTTTGCTTAGTCTGGGGCTAGATGGCACTGTAAAATGGCCTCAACATTTTAAAAAGTATGTTTAGCTAAACAACATCCACATTGTAAACCCTTTGCTAAACCAACTCATACATCAACTTATAACCCATTAAGAAAAGTTTTCACCACACGCTCGTTTGCGCCACAGTTCCCAACTGTGTGTAGTAAGCATCCTATTTCTAACACTAAATTATTTACGGCCTTGAAGGCTCTAAGTACTAGCTGTTTGTAACTGTTGGATCTCGTATTATGTGTTTTTGTCAAGTTACTTCTATTAGTACATTAATTATATATACCAGTTTAAACCAAAAATTATATATGACGAACTATCTTGTTTCTGTTTTTATGTACCAAATTATACACGAATCGAATATCATGCTACTTTCAAAACTTCTAACAGTTATTGTCACTCAAACCAGTTTAAAAAATACCACTTCTTTTTTAAGGTAATCTAATTTTGAAGGCGTCCTACTTAATTTATTATTTAGGTACAACAACCGTTTCTAAAGTTTTTTTTCCGAAGAATATAATTCCTTTCCTAAAAACAAATTTCACAGCACTTTTCTCATCAGAGGCCGAAAGTACATTTACTATAGTCTCCAGACTCCATCTCAACTTCTTTATTCAATTAGGGAGCAACAAAAATTACTGCGGGCCCTATAAATCAGCCTTAACAGCCTTCAGTATTATTTATTTATGTAAAATAGGCTTAAACTACCTACAGCAGCGTCCTGGTCTTTTATGAGATGCCAAGCCGAAGCGTGTTTTAGCCAGTTTAAATATTTATTTAATACCTATACTACCCAAATTAGTGCCATCTTAAACAAAATGACACCTACATTACATTGTCATTGTAAACAAAGACTTATTTCTTTACAGTTCGTTAGAACCACTATAAAACGGTGTCAGTTTATTTGAAAATACATACTAACTTGTTAATATGACATATTATTATAATTTTGGTGTAGAGTATCTCCATATTTGCCATGTCGTAAGAATGGCAAGTATGATAACAGAATTTTAAGCTATTTTCAGGTATATGGACTTTTTATATGATAAGAGGAAAAATACTTAGCGTTTCATAACCCTAGAGATAGAAGTCGTTGCGAAATCATAACGTAAAAGGGTTGCATGGAAGAGTTTTCTTTACACCGTACATTGTCGAACCTTTTACGTGATTCAACCCTCAAAGCAGGCAAAGCTTTCAACACGTTCCCCATATAAGTTGACCGCTGAACTATCGCATAGTCATTCTGCAGTAATGGACGGAGCTACTTTAAACTTTTAACGATCTTACAGCTAATGTTGTTGTACAAAATTCTGTAGCGAATGCCTCGCACTCACTTTACTTAACACAGTTTTGAATAAATGGCTGGGGCACTGCATACAAACTAAATTACTTTAGCACCAGATGTGGTAAAACTTATCAACTTATGGTTCAATACATCGTCTGCTAAATAACTTAAATTAAAAAGTGACAGTACAGTATATATTTTTAAACTTACGCAATATGACCACATTATTACTAGTATTAAACGTATTTATCGCATTTTATTTACCTATTTTTCCCGACGTTTCAACAGGTTTACACACTGTCGTGGTCACGGGTAGACTTAAACAGTAGAAAGTGCAGTGTGTAAACCTGTCGAAACGTCGCGAAAAATAGGTAAATCAAACGCGATAAATACCCGTTTAATACTAATAATAATGTAAACAGTACAGTAGTTAACACGAAAATGTAAGGCCTTGAAAGTTTACCTATTACAAAAAACTCTTTTATACCATAAACTTCTAGTCATCTCCAGTAATTTTAAGAAAGTTGCAAGCGTTTTTTTTTTATTTACCAAAAACTCTTACGTTACTTAAATTCCATTTTTGTTTCGCTTAAACTTACCATCTGCTGTTTTCAAGCAGTTTTCAAACTTGAACTGAAGCAGCATTAGTTAGCTTTTTTAAGCGAGATGAACATCTGCATTACTTTCCATAAACGTGTTGCATATTTCATTAGAGCAGTCTCGTGTGTGCAAACTTACAATTTTAGAGCCATAGCGTGTTTTAAATAAATAAATAAATACTGGTAGACCCTTCTCGCAGAACCATTTGGCGCAAAGCTTGAACTATTGAAATCGGATTACTGATAGACTACTTATATTGAATAGATTTTTAAGCCATACCGTACTTTTCACTTAAATTTAAATGAAAAACTAAGTTGAGGCCAGTCGTAGTTTTACAATGAAGATAATATAGGTACTTAAAACACCTGTAAATTAACGAAGCGGCGATGGACTTGCAAGCAGTCACGTACGGAATACTAACTGCCGTGCAAAATCTGGCCATGTGCCAGCTTTCATGTTTGGACGTGCCTCTGACTACCCTATTTAGATATCCTCAAAGATCTAAGTCATTAGAGGTCTCAGATATCTACCGAGTTTGGGGATTACACAGTCGTAATCATGTTTGTTTTTCATAAATGAACAAATAGTCGTCTCGCATTTTATATCATTCACATTCACTGATTCTATCGCTATTCATTTTTTGAAGTCACGATACTGGTGATAAAGGGGATGATGATGACTGTCTATTTTAAAAACAGTATTACGTTCACATACGTTCACACGTTTTTACATTAGTACCTGGGTGACCGAGCTTTGCTCGGTTTTTTTTATTGGTAAACGACGTTTTCTAAAAATGAAATCTAGCTAAATCGATTTATTGCCCCCGAAACCCTCTGCATACTAAATTTCATGAAAATCGTTGGAGCCGTTTCCGTGATTCAGAAAATATATATATATATATACAAGAATTGCTCGTTTAAAGGTATAAGATAAAGTGTCAAAGACATTTTGAACTTTAATTTCACTGACAAGCCAAGCTTTTACTAGCTAGGCATCTAAAAAAAATGTAGTACCTACTCGTTTATCAACCTAGGAAACAGCTAGTCTCACATGTCGTGCGGAGCTGTAATTTCACCAGGCTCCAACTCTGTCTGGTAAACTTCGATTATATGGTTTCGTAGAATATGGATGCCAGTGCTCTTAAACGGTGAAGGAAAACATCGTCGAGAAACCGGCATACCCTAGCATTCAGAAATAAGAGTGTGTATCATAATATATTAATATGTGTGTTATAATCGGCGATTGGCTAGCAACCTGTCACGTATGGAGTTACTTTGCAACTACTGTACAAAATATGCCAAATGTCATGTTTGAGCGTGCTTCTGATAACCTTCTTTAGATAATCATAGATTTAAATAAACCATAGTTTTCACAACATATATTATAAGCCCTTCTCTATCTGACCATCGTTTTTTCTTGCTCTACGATAGGCTTAGTCGAGGCTTTGCAACTTTGACAGGGAAAGTCGGTTTATTTTCTTGTCAACGTACAGCAATAAAGTCTACGTGACTTTTTTATGGGTTTCTGGACGGGAAAAGGTGGGAAACATGAGTTTTATGTAGTAAATATCGTATACGAACTGTAGTATCTTTATTATACAATTTGCTATAACACTTGCGACTTTGTTCGCAATTTTATTACAATCAATAATTACCTACCTGTTCAGTACTTCCAAAAACACCTAAAAATTTAAACGTATAAATCAAAATTCACTTCTGGCTGCAAATATTTGCATAGTCCGATTTTTTTGTGACGGAAAATTATCTTAATATTATTTTCATTATCTATTAAAAATTTTGGTAAATAGTTCGTCACGTCATGATACATACTACTCGTACTAAATAGCTTGTAGTATTCCAGACCAATTTCGTTTAGACGTTGCACCGCTATTGAGCTACAAACAAACATCTTACCATTTGGAATATTGTATGATATTCCAGAAAAGTATTTGATATGTTTCTATATCCTCATAAAACGCTAGGAAGTTTCTCGGCGCGAGTAACAGTAAAATAAAGCTCAGTTTTCCTATAAAATAGAAAATATTAGCTCCTTAATAAAATCTGATGAGGCGTGAGTTGCAGTGTTGATGTCCTGTAAATATTTTCTATATCGTAAATCTCAACAGAGTCCGTGGAAACGCTTTTAAGCTGCAGTACATTAGCTTAGGTTTTAGTATACTCTGTTGTTGAATTATATTGTGTTGGTATAGCTAGTGAAATGAATAAATAAAATATTGGTGATCAATTCACAATGCCATCCAGTCCCAAAGCATGAACTATGGGAACCATAGTTGATAGGTTAGTTGTATACTTTTGTAAATACAGAATAATAACACCTTAACACAGAACAAACATCTTTGTTCATCACACAAATGTTAGTCCTAGGAGGGAACCTAGCTTATAACCTACAGTGCAGAAGGCAGAGTCAATTAAGCGGAGAGGCCAGTCAAAAAAAATCATACCAAAATCATAGTTTTTTTTACACTTTTGAAAAAATGATAATTGTCTTACTGTAAAATTTAAATTACTTATACAAAACGAATATTAATTTCGATCCAGCCGTTCTCAAGTGATTCTCTTAGTAACAAACAGAATAATATGATTTTTGTTTATATAAAAGAAATATGTATAAAGAGTTCTTGGATATTGGCCATCGCGTCGCAATGTAATAACAATATCAAACCTTTAACGTCCAGTCAAAATGAACCAAAAAAAACTTGTTATTTTAATTCAATAAGCAGTTGTTGAATCCCAAAAAGTTCTAAGCTGGGATAAAGAAAAGATTTCCAAATTCAATGTCAAAAAAGGTGAAAAGAGCTCGCTAAGTTTCAAGGTTTGTGTAATTTAGGCAATGTCGGATAAATTACATAAAAGTCTGGATATCCAAGTCTCAACTGTAAGTTTTGGTAGAAAAGGTTCAAATTGTAAGCTGGGCTCGATCTTTGGATTTAATAAAATGTTGCCAAGTTCAAATAGATTTTGACTATGAAAATGTGATTGTTTTGTAAAATAAAGGTTTAAATACACATTGGTATTAGAGTAGGAATATGTTCGTGAACAATTACAAAAGAACATAATACTTGTAAACTCGATCTTGCTTTTCAAAAAAAAAGATTACGTATTTTGTTAATGAGGTCCAATGTCTCTGACTTGGGCCTACATTTTTTTCCAAGATAATAATTTTTGCACGTTCTGAACTAAAACATTAGTATTTTTAGTATCACAGCTATGAGTTTTCACGTTACAAAACTTACTCCAATAGTTATATTCTCGACCAAATTTCTGTCTTACCAAGCACTTTGTACGCGCTATGAAAGTTCAAGTAGCGATCTCCATTTGCATACCAAGTGTCATTATAAATTCCTTGCCGGCACTTGAGCCGTGATTATAATACGCTGAAACTGGTATTTTTAATTTTAGAAGGAGGGCTGTATCTTAAGAATTTTATTAATCAAAATCTATACAAAGATTACAGTTAACGGTACAGAATTATAACTAACCAAGTCAGTAAGGTCAGCGATATCAAATCAAGGCAGTATTCATGGTAATTCACAAAATACACAATGGAACAAAGCCGGTTTTATTCCAAAATCCAATCCACTATAACCGATCTCGTTAAAAAAAGCCAATTCTGCTTAGTATTTAATCTTTAATTCGTGATCCAACCTCTGGCTGCGACACCGCGCCTATCCGTTTAAATGGACGGAAAAATCTAGGTGTGGCCGATTCGACTATTCTTGTGTGGTGGCTGTGAGAGCGATAAGCGTATTTTGTGTTTTATTATTTAACACATCACATGATCACGATTGTGATCCCAGGCTCGTAGTGATCTCCATAGATCTCTAGTTACTTAAATCTCCAAATCCAAACATGATATTCGGCACATGCCCACATTTTGCACAGTTTTAGTATCTCGTACGTGAAAATTAAAGCGATTTTAATTTTGTTTTTTTTTATGTACTTTTAAACTTACGCGATCTGAACACATTATTATTAGTATTAGACAGTCTACCCGTGACCACGACAGCGTGCAAACCTGTCGAAACGTCGGGAAAATATAAGGTAATTTAAACGCGATAAATACCCGTCTAATACTAATAATAATTGTTTTTTTTTGTTTGAATGGTGAATTAGTCAGGAGTGTTCTTAGCTATGTTTTATGAAGATCAGTCCAAGATGGCCGTCGCCACAAAATGGCGGATTACAATTTTATCACAATTCCTTCAATATAAGTACTTATCAAATAAAAGGGCTGGAGTAGTAGAACAATGTACAAATTTCAAATCCAAGATGGCCACCATCCCGAAATGGCGGGCTAGGTTTGCATCGGTGGTTTTTTTATATTTTTAATATAATTTAACTTGTTACTAGCAAACATTTAAAGAGTAAATTTTTTTTTTGGAGGAAGACATTGATCGTTGCTTATCACTACCTCTCGTGCACTCTGGCGCCATCAAGCGCCGTGGTGTGCATTTGCGGCCTCAGAAAGACAGGCAAAAGGCATTTGCAAGCTAAATTGGACTACAGGTCACTTTGTTTCCTTATCGCCTTTCTCTTATTGTGTTAAAGATTTAGGTTTTTGTAAAACTATAAAAAAATATTATTCTATGTAACCCAGTTTTTAGTGGTACCTGAAAAACAAAAACAAAACTATCCCGTGGCAACCGTACATTTTTCCGAGATAAAAAGTAGCTTATGTGCTATTCCAGATTACAATCTATATCTGTGCTAAATTTCATCTTGATCCGTTCAGCCGTTTCAGCATGAAGGAGTAACAAACATACATCCATACATTCTTACAAACTTTCGCGTTTATAATATTAGTAGGATTTACACTTTACAGTCGATAGAATCAAATATTTAAAGCAAATTCTTTCGAAAATCCTAACCAAAATACAACTTCAACCATCACACTACTATTTCGCCAACAAACAAATGTAAACTTTGGCACTTCGCTATAAAGTTCTATTTGGTTAGCTTTCAATACCAACTACCAAACGACTTGTGGATAAGAACGCCACCTGCACAATACACCAGTTGTCTTATTTTACTATCCTGCAACATCCGATCACTGGTTCCTTTTTCAAACCTTAAGGGTCGGTTCACATCTGACCGAAGATACGTCGCGTTTTATCGGTCGCGTAACGCCAAAACAGACAAATCCTACTAATATTATAAAGGCGAAAGTATGTAAGGATGTCTGGATGTATGTTTGTTACTCTTTCACGCTGAAATGGCCGAACGGATCTGGATGAAATAGGCTACTTTTTAACCCGAAATATGTACGGTTCCCGTGGAATAGATTTGTTTTTCTTTTTCAAGTAACCACGCGGGCGAAGTCGTGGGCGTAAGCTAGTTAATAATAAAACATTGAACCGTTCACTCTTAACCGATGATTCGTTAATAAGATCGATGATACTCTCGACGCATCTTCCGTCAGATGTGAACCGACCCTAAATGCTCTTATTTCAACCTTTTTTTTATTGGAATAGTTTATGAGTATTACTTTGATACATTTTAAAATCAATTTTAAATGATTCAACGTTTACAAAGATATAGTACTTTCTCCTTTTTATTAAATGATAAAAAAGAGCTACTTTTTATCAAGTTAAAAACACAATCAGATTTTTTTATGCATATTATAATTATAATATCACGATTTAAATATTAGGTTTATTATAATCAGCAAAAATAAAATAAAAAAACAAGGTCGATCTTTTTATGTTTTGTTTAGATTTGATTTGAATATTAACTACTGTGAAAAAATTAAAGATATTCATTATAATTTGTTGCAAAAAAAAACTCACAAAACAATGACTAAGAGCACACAAACATACAAATAGCCGTATGTTACAAGCACTAGAAGTCATGAACAGTTGTTTATGTGTTGAACAATAAATAAAGTATGACTGGTAGACCAATGCATTCCGAAATAAGCATGCCTCAGAAGGTCAATAAAGCCGCCAAGCGTGTTTATCTCGTGGGTAACAAATGTCGTAAGTTCCCGCTGAATCGATACTACCCTTGGGTGCAGTTTGTTGTACCGGACCTCATTGTTTGAGTCCGACTGGATTACGAGTTCGGGAGTGAAAAAGTTTCTTTATTTTTCGTGGAGTCAATTTACTTGTAGGTAGTTATACTAGTATTGAGTGTCTGGAAATATAGGGAACTGAATGGTTAAAACTAAGGTTTCAGTCACATTGGTCAAAACTACGAGTGTTTTAACAAAAAGCTATACATTTAAAAGACTTAAAAATAGACTTTGGCGCTAGTATATTTTTTCTTTTAAATAAAAAAAATTGTTTTGATTTTCGTTTTTAAAGTCTTATGATGTATAATTATTGTAAATACTGTTATACTGATGCTTGAAAAAAATCTTTTCATGACGTGGGAAAGAGACAGGAAATTATGATTTTTACGTAGAGGGCCTGTAAACGGATATATAAATGGACTTTACTATTGGATAAAACACTTTCAAATTCACTTTTCATGTGAAAACACAAATTAAAAGCAACTATTCACTCTCTATGACCCTTCAAAAGCTAGAGCTGTAATCCTATATTACCATAGCTATCTTCCATCAATAATGCTAATAATATACAACGCAATGTAGGTGAACTATTCAACGGCCACCGGACACGCCTATACATCGATCCAGATAGCACACCTTGGTATCTTTGTATTTGGTTTCGTTTAGAGCTGACTGTTTGGAGAGCTATACAGAGTGATTTATAAAAAAGAAATTAAAAAAAATATTTACAGACATTTCTTAGGCAAATACCGTAAAGACAAAAGTAAACAAATTTAAGACTTAAAAGCACATAATAAAACAAGTATTTATTTAGATAAACAAAAAACACGACCAAATACAATTCAAATTAGCTTTATTCAACCTGTAATCCAGACGAATTGAACTACACCTTATTTGTCAAAATCCGTTCAGCCGTTTAGGCTATAGCGACAGCTAAGGGAACTCTCCTATGTACATATGCACACATTAATAGCCCAAAAACATCACCCTCTTTCTCTGCAGTCGGGTAAAAATGAGGCCGGTACTGAATGATAATGTTGTTTATCTTCTTCATGTAATAACAAAAATTGCCTACTCAGACACTTATGAGTATTCAATACTATACACCTCAATTACCAATTCGCATAAAATGTTGTTTATGACATATAGATAAAAGCCTTTAGTAAAGAAACCTACTGGGGGAACGGCTAACTTTACTCGATCACAGAATACAGTACTAATACATAGAACCCTCACAAAAAAATAACGATACAATACAATACATTGTTTGTTTGTTATTTTTTTATGCAGCTTGCAATTAACTATGCAACAAAGCCTTATGTGTAAAAAGCATAACGGCAAATTATTTTTGTTTAATTTTCTCTACATAAAATAAGCAAGCAGCCTTTTTAATCTTAAGTTCTATTAAATTATTGTCTCAGTGGTACGTTTCGTCAGATTATTGTCCCTGTGAAACCGTGTCTACTTGGGATATAAATCTTACCTATATATTTTTAAGAGAGGCCTATACCCAGCAGTGGGTGAAGTCGGGCTGCGGATGATGATGATATATTTTTAAGCGTACAATATCAAAATATTTATCGCCGAACCATTTGCATCTAAATAAGTTTAAAGCATTCGTAGCTTATCTAACTTAGACATTTCTAACAGATCAACGAAATCAAGCAATGTTCTTAGAGGCTGTTATCGGTGCGCATCCGTTTTTCAAAGGTTACGTTAAACTGTGGGTCCCAGTTTTTAAAAAGTTAAGGCATGACCCTCCGTCATCAGAGTTGACCACTGACTGATACAAAATAATATAATATTGAACCAAGACGGTTCGAGTGACTCAGCCCTCCTAGACATTCATAAAATCGAATGTTAATATTAACTCGGGGATAAACGTAAAAACGCAGTAAAATATTGCGAAGCTATCTTTATTGCCTAATAGAGAACTTATCGGCATAAATACCTACGTGGAATAATTTCAAAATAATAAATTTACCTTAGTATACATTCACATTATGTATATTATGCCTGCTAAGGTCAAAAACTTAAAATTACTAGAACTTTGTAATACAAATATACGAGGAATTAATTCTTATTCTGATAGATTCACTTTCGAAAGGCAACTTGAATATATAAATAAATAAATAAATAAATAATGCTGGACAATCCACACAGCATCATCTAGCCCCAAAGTAAGCTACTCAAAGCTTGTGTTATGGGTACTAGATAACTGATATATTTAATACATTATATGCATAGATTTTTTATTATACATAGAAAACACCCAGACCAACGGAACAAATTTCTGCAGATCATACACAAATTTGTTCTGAGGCGGGAATCGAACCCGCAACCTCTTGCATCGCAGGTGGACTCTCGCCCGCTGCGCCACAGAGGTCGTCTGTAAATGAGGTCGTCTAAAAATAGATGTTTGTATGATGATAGAAGTTTCGAAAATCAATTGAAAAACTCTGCACAAAGATAAAAAGAATACGTAAGTTGGAAAAGTGTGAACCGAGCTTAAATTCTTAATGTGCATTGGTCTGTGGTTTCTTTTGTTTGGGCACAGGTGTGTGAATGAAGCATTAATTTTCAGATACTGTTATTATTATAGCTTGAACGAAAACGGCATCGGACAACAAAGACTTTTGGAACTTTTCTTTTTATTTGTTCAGATGGGTTTTATCGAAACCCATTTGTTGTTTTTAATTATTCTCTTTTATTGCTAGCTTTTATTGGATCAAATTCGGAAAAAACATCTAAGTATGGAACGATCGTTATAAATTATAATTTTGTTTGATGATTGTTTATAAAACTTTATTATTGAGCGTAAAGATTAAAAAAAAAATAATGTTAAAAAATATAGACTAAGATCCAGACTAAGACTAAGACATGTAAGTATGATACCTATTATTTTAATATGGCAGGCCACGGTAAGTATCCAGTTTGTAAACTAGGTACACGCCTCGCGGTTTCCCTCGCATGGAATACTTACTACCCCAAAACTATAATCAATTAGTGAAAGAATGTTTAGTTCCAAAGATTACCCGTACAACTAAAAAATGACCTAACCAAATTTACCTTCTTATAATATAACTAGCTGATGCCCGCAGCTTCGCCCGCGTGAATGTCGATTATCGCAACTTTTCATACAAACTTTTATCCCCTATTTTATCCCCTTGGGGGTAGAATTAATCAACATCCTTTCTTAGCGGATTCCTACGTCATAACATCTACCTGCATGCTAAATTTCAGCCCGATCCGTTCAGTGGTTTGGGCTGTGCGTTGATAGATCACTATGTCAGTCAGTCAGTCAGTCAGTCAGTCAGTCAGTCAGTCACCTTTGAGTTATATATATTTAGATACATTATATAGATCAATATTTACAATACGACGATATCGTTGGAATATCGGTGTGGCCGGAACGTTGCCAACACTTGGCACCAAGAACCAATTTGCAAATTACCTCAGTAAAGGTTTGGTATATCAATGGTTCATAGAATTTTGTTTGAAGTATTATAAAAAAGTCAGGAACCAAACCGTGCTTCACACAACTAGTTTTTATGCAATAATTAAAAAACTTGACTGAACTTAACTAACAATAGATTTTTACAGCCGCCATATTAGATATTTTGACATTTTGTATATTCAAAATTCAAAATGTATATACTAATTAAAATCACAAGGATCACTTCGAAATGACTTACATGTTATATGAATCTATGTACCAATTTCAACCTAACACAAGTACGAGAAGAACAGGCAAGAAACTCGACTCGGTCCTAGCATTTTTTGTATGATCCTTCTTACAAAATGTAATCGAGATAATAATAACATAAAAGAAATGAACAACGTTTACATTGCAAATTGGTTAGTTAGCTGTCGGAGGGCGGAGCGACATCGGGCTATGAGTTCCTATCATCAATATAATCTTATATTTATAACACGCTTTTTAATGCGATGACTTTTAATGAATGCTTTGAATTTTTTGCTTGGAATTTTTAGGTACAGACTATGTCGCTTTTGTGATATAGACGATCATAAATATATTTGTCAAAATACGCGTCCAGCTGTTTGATCTACAGCGACAGAGGAAAGTAACTTGCATACACACACACTCGTTCATACACCCCGAGAACAATATCCTCCTTCTTTGCTTCGCGGTCGGGTAAGGTGTTCACGGACTTTATTTTTAACTTGCCTTCAACGTAGATGCGTACCCTCAATGTTTCCTTTGCAATTTCAATAAAAGATCCAAAGAATCTCAAGTGGCAACAAAATAGGAGCCAATCGATTGACTATTTACGTGAGTAAATAATATGTTATCCTTATCCATAGCTTTCTTATCCAGCCTAATAGAATACCTGCGAAGGTATCCTAATATACAGGTTATATTATAAGGAAACAAGAAAACCTAATAACCTGCTTATATCACCTGTCGTGATGAGTTTTCTATATCCTATGATTTTTTTATCTTGTAGGTTCTTTTTAATGAACCTTTTGAAGAAACTTACACACTAAATAATACAAAAACAGCAATAATATTTTTCAAACTTAAAAGCCAGCAAAGCAAAACTTTTCGATATTTTCTTCAAAAACTTTCAATAAAAATCTACCGAACCGGGCTATTATTAGTTAAGAATAATGGCCAAATGAACCATTGTTTCGTTGCCAACATTCGTTTAGAGCAGGCTCATTTTCTCAAAAACCAATATAGCATTGCATTGCAATTGCAATATCAATAATCAATTGGCGCATTCTTGGCTTCGGTTCAACTCCATTACGTCTATCTACATATACTATTATAAAACTGCTTTAGGGTTATGTCTGTACATAGAAGATGCTTTTGAAATTATGATTTATAGCATTGGAACTATTAACATTAAAAACCCAGTCCGTATCAGATGGACAATCTAGAATAACGCCCTTGAGGGATGAACGGCATAAAAGTAAAATAAACTACTAGTAAAACGTCTGGAATTTATTTCGTCATATGGGTATAATTATTACACAATCATAGAAAAATGACTACTTTCTAATATTTTTGACAGATTTTTAATTGAAGCACAATGATTTCAATGCAAGTTTCTGAGTTTTATAACAAGATGAAGCAAAATCTTATTTAAAATACTAAAATTAAGTAACGCAAAACGATATTGACTCAATACATCACTATTAAATTCATCTGAACGTGACTCCAGGTCTAAAAGCTCGAGCGCTACTTTCAAAATGACTCAACTTCCGACAAAATCACTTCTCTATTCAACGTTGCCGCGAAAACATGACATTGCTATCAAAAACTCTAGAATGCCTTTAAAGGAATCGAAATAAAAACTGATGTAAAAGTTCAGTCGTTATAAAAGAAGTACTAACCCTAAACCCTGAGAAGCGAAACGAAGCCTCGGAAGAGAGATAGACAACCCTAGTTCGATATAAACGTAGAAGATTCAAATGTATTGCATATATCCTTTTGTGTTGCATCTGGCTTTGTCTAGGATCCACTTTGCTCTCATATTGGATGGTGTTTTGTTGATATGAATTTGTCTAGATCGCGAAGAATTATTTCCAGTTAGTGAAATGGACTTTAGCGTTTGATATAAAGAGTATTTTACTTGTTACAGAGTTTTTACGATCAGTTTTCCAGTCAGGTTTTTAAATACTGAGTATTTGATCAATATGGCTAATAAAATTATGAATTACTTTGAAGTGATTCTTCATGGAGTTCTATCAACTACAATGATTCAGAAAACTTAAGTTTTCAAACTGATCAATACATTTATCATCAGTGGTTTCATGATATTAATTATAATATTATAAGAATCTCAACCTAGTTGTGCTTCTGGCTTGTTCAAACATCTGCATTGGAATAAAAATAAAATTAGTAGGTGCCTATCTATACTGGCATGGCCCAACAAAGTAACCAAACCACTGATCTTTCAATGCGTATTTCAATTGGATCATAGAAAACAGATGCCATACATAAAGAGAAGAAGTGAATATAGGTCAAATCCGTATGAATATCAACAGACCAGAATATAAATTACTAACATAGTTTGTTTATTTACAAGTAGTATAAAGATAGCACAATATGTGTTAACCAAAGGTAAGCAACAGCCTTAACCCATTTCAGTCCCAAGATTCTCCTAATTTGAGTATTCGAACCTATCTTTCAAATACGACTCAAAGTTTGTACAAGTAAATTAACAATTTCTAAACTTTATTCACCCTTGACTAAACTACAAGTATTGTTTATCTTCATTCAACACTCCCCTTCAGTCAATTTTCCACTGACAGACAGCCATGACATAGTAAATTTTAGCTAAACTGCTAGCTATGTAGCTATGTCAGAATGGGGCTATTTCCAACCGCTCTAATGGTAGGTAAGAAGTTGGTTTATTCTAATAATCCCCTGCGATGAGCATTACTAAGATTTTTGTCCAGAAATGCCTATCTGGTTCTCAAATGGAAATCAACACTGAACAAAAGTTCCACAAATCCCCTATTTGGATATATTTTATATTTCAAGTCTGGACGACCAGCGGTTTAGGCTGTGCGTTGTATCTATTCAAATCAGTCAGGACTTATCCTTTTATATGATATATTAGGTAAAAACTACTAATAAGGTAAATTAACTGTGCAAAGAAACTTACAAATAGTGGAAAACCTTTGTCATAGGTGGTTTGATATCCTGATTCTCATACAAGGGAATACCTTACAAATATTGCCGACAAGTAGTTTACTAAGTACGTATTTTATTTGGATACAACTATCAACAAAATTGCCGACTAAGCTGACAGGATGGTATAGGTGCTTGGCATATCTCAGGCATTACAAATGCTGTCGGGTGAATAAAAAAATATCTAACTAAAAAAAACATCCAAAAGAGATACAAATTCCTTCTATTGTGAAAGTATTTTTTTTAATTTGCGGGAGAGTTATTTCGGATCTGTTGGGAGTGCGCCGCTCTGACCTAGTACCTATTAGATGCTCTGTGGCTGTGACCTCAAACCGATCGGTCACCGTGACTCACATAAATCGCTAATTTTCGTACCACGATCTTCACGAATCGGAACTTCGGTACGTGCGTTCATAAAGATGATCAAATTAGAATCTATTATGAATAATGATGGAGTTCTTTTAAGTGTCCTGTTATTTTTGCTAGGTAGCTCTCGTGTGTTAACTAAAAATGATGTGAAAAATTACTAAATGACTTACTGTCACTTTTACTGATTATAGGAAAAAAATACTTGCAATACCAGCCAATAATAATACCAGTGGAGAAACATTAGTGGAAATTGCGGGTATAATCCATAATGAACACTATTTAAAAACATTGTACAGATATGCAAAAATAAATTGGGCACACGCCCACGTTTAGTGCAGTAGAACAGGTTGCAAGCCCAAAGCCTTTTATAGGAATAATAAGCAATAAAATGCACTTTTAAATACTATTTAATACCATGAATATAAATTTAAATGACTCTTAAAAATAATTAAAAGAATCACACAGCAACAGTATTGTCATTGAAAATAAAATTCTATAGTCACTAAGAGTCGTGTGACCAATAACTATAGTCTCGTTTATTCAAAAATGACTTTTGTAGGCTGCTGGTTTTAATAACTACTAGCCGTAAGGTGGGTGGGTACCGAACTTAGTAAAGTAAACCATTTAAAGTTACGCCCTACACATTTTCTAAAACCCATCAAGAAATTCCACAAAACTAACGTTAATTTTGACATAGCAGTCCCTATAGGAACATAATAAATTAGTTCGGGGACGGAATTGCTAATATCGAAATGGAAAGTTGTGTCTTTGGGGATCACACAGAACTAAAATAGGTCCATTACAAAGGTTCACTCTGAAATGGTCAAGCCTCTCTTAAAAAAAATGCACGAGGTATTTGGAATCTAAAGTCAAAGCAAAAACGTTCAAATTTCATTTGAATTTACAAGGCTTTACCCCGCGCGTAGTCTACCAACAATGCAAGTTATATTGAGTCTAAACTCAACGTAAAAGCGCTCAAAATCTTTTGACACCAACTAGCGACGGCATGCGAGTAAACTAGTAGGGTCTTTGGGGATTGAGGTAGGCAGAAGAACCGGGTAGTTGGGGAACTTTAATTTAATCAGTAGGCTTGCCCGTTATTTGTACAATTTCATTAGGTTCGTTTAAGTGCTTTGCAAAAGGTAGAAATGAAAGTATTCAGAAACACTTTTTACTATACGTCAAGTTAATTTGCTTATGTGACCTTTTTACCCTTTCAAAAGTATTAGAAAACGGTTCTTTACTTGATAACTACTTTGCAAAATGTGGGCATGTGCCAAATATGTTTAAACGTGTCTCTGGCTACCCTTTTTAGATATCCTCAAATATCTAAGTAACTAGAGATCTGAGGAGATATCTACCAAGCTCAGGGAATACAGTCGTGATCATGTCTTTACTTATTTCTAAAACTTTATGAGCACATAATTTATAAACATTTTATTAGAAAACGAAACAAATCTAATTATGTACTTACTAAAAATTATCGCACTCCAAATAAATAACCATATTATGAAAATGCATCATCAGTATATTTTTACGGTCAAATATATACTCTGATTCTGAAATCCAGAATATCCTGAAATATAATAATACATTCTCGCTCAAAACTTTCGTCCGTGGCTTTATGACTAACTAGCAACCGCGCGGCTCCGCTTGCGTGGTACTTACTTAGATAAAAAGTAGGCTATGTGTTATTCCAAGTTATAAACTACGCGTACACCAAGTATAATCTAAATCCGTTCAGCCGTTTCAGCGTGGCTTAGTAACAAACATCCATACATTAAACTTTCACTTAAACTCGTACAATATTTTAGGTGACGAACATGAAACGTTTAGATATAGACATAGACGTAATCAGAGTGAAAGAATTGAAATGTAGTAACCCAATATAAATTGAACTTATTATTGAGCTTATTATTTTTGGTTCCGGTATACCTTGGGGAGTCTCGTCGAGAATGTACAGCCGGTAGGCTCAACACTGTAGGTGGCAAATTTCGTGTTTGTCAACACCACGCCTACGTAATTTGTATTTTGTTTTTGACGGATTTTGTATACTAAACAGCGTATTTTTTTTCTATAGTCATGGAAAATATTAAATTCAGCATGCAAGAATTTTTGATTGATAATAAAACAAGCAAAACTTAATAATCCATGCATATAATAAAATCGTTGAGATGCCTGTACAATTGATATTTAAAAAAAATAATGCTACCTAAAGAATACACGCTACTTAGCTCAAAACAACCATTTTTGAAAAAAATGTCTGTTTATCTGTGCGTTTGTGCACGCTAATCTCCAGAACGACTGAACCAAATCAAATGCAGTTTTCACTAATGTATTAAGATAAGCTTAGATTATAACATAAGCTTTGTTTCATTGAAATCGTTTGTCTAAAAAAAATATAAAATAAATAATAGTTTAAAAAAACTAAAAAACACGCTTTTTATAGAAACCGAACTAAAAAATAGAAAATAAATTAAAAAAAAATATTTTAAAAAAAGTGTAGGGTGCATGGTGTCAATAGTTATAAATATTTTATTGACAGATATGAGTAGAGTGATTATCATTTCGATAATATCTTAAAAAGCACCCCACGCTTTTTTTAAAATATTTTTTTTTTAATTTATTTTCTATTTTTTAGTTCGGTTTCTATAAAAAGCGTGTTTTTTAGTATTTTTAAACTATTATTTATTTTATATTTTTTAGTTTGGTTTATTTATAATAGCGTGTTTTTTTTTATTTTAAACTATTGCACGACTCATGATGCGAAGCATCAGAGAGTGCTTTACGATCAAAAATTTTTTTTTCAAATTGATAAAATGGAATTTTTTTATCAAAATAGTGTATTGTCATCGGTCCTCGATAAATCTACAAAGTTTGAACAAAATCTGGCCGTTTAAAGTGGGTCAAAATCGCGCCCAAAGAAGTCGGTTACAAACAAACATACAAACATACAGGTGAAGCTAATATAAAGCGTGTAAAAAAGGTAAAGAATTTGATATATTTGATGAAAACCCTTATCTATTCGTACAGCCCCAGTCACAGAATATTAAAAAATAATCTAACGCGTACGTAGTAACTAGTAGGCCATAGTAGCCATTTGTAACGGTGTAAAAAATCATAGCAGAAGGCGGATTCCGTTACCAAAAAAATAAGTTTATATATATAGTAAAAGGTGTGTGTGTGTGTACGGGAGCAGGATATAAGTGCTAGAAATGATAGATCAGACAGTTTATGCTGCAACTCACAATAAATTTATTTCCAAAAAAAAGCCCTCAACGTATCAACTAGTCCTACTATCCTACTAATATTATAAACGCGAAAGTTTGTAAGAATGTATGGATGTCTGGATGTCAGGATGTATTTTTGTTACTCTTTCACGCTGAAACGGCTGAACGGATCTGGATGAAATTTGCACAGATATAGATTATGGTCTGGAATAACACATAGGCTAAATTTTATCCCGGAAAAATGTACGGTTCCCGTGGGATAGATTTGTTTTTGTTATCAAGGCACCACACGGGCTAAGCCGTGGGCGGAAGCTAGTAATAAAATAATTTAAAAACTAAACCATTCAGACAACGTTAAGTAAATGAGAAAGGCAGATTTCGTTTTCGTCACGAAACACGAAGGACATCCGCACAAAAGCCGGCTCTTCGTCACAGATTCGGGAACAATTCTGGGATCAAGACCTTTGTTCCCGCAGCCCCTTTGTCGATGGTTCACAATAAAATTTTATCCCGGAAACCTATCCGACGTTACCTTTTATTATAATGTTGCAGCTTTCCGGGTACTTTTCAGTGGGCCCATTGTTGGCGGGCATAATGGGAGTCAACCTTTTTATTTCGCTAGGTTTTTGAACAGAGGTGATGTAGCCTAATAAAGCCTTTTCGGGAACTATCTCATTGTTACAACGTTTTAACGTTTCGGCTTTTTCAGCTGACCTTTTAGGAATTTAACAAGGTCACCAGTGAAAAGTGATTTTTGAATTTTGTTTATTCGATCTATTTCGATTTTTTAAGGTAACCAATTAGCAATCAAAAGAGCGCTGATTCCCGCAATGGTTCGTTTATAGGGTTCCGTACCCAAAGGGTAAAACGGGTCCCTATTACTAAGACTCCGCTGTCCGTCCGTCTGTCTGTCTGTCCGTCTGTCACCAGGCTGTATCTCATGAACCGTGATAATTAGACAGTTGAAATTTTCACAGATGATGTATTTTTGTTACCGCTATAACAACAAATACTAAAATAAAGAATAATATAAATAAGGGGGCTACAATACAACAAACGAGATTTTTTTTGCCGCTTTTATAAATAATAGTAAGGAAACCTTTGTGCGCGAGTCCGACTCGCACTTGGCTGTTTTTTATGTTTTTTATTTTTATACCAAATAATAGTTTTTCAAAGTCAATTTTTGTAACTTTTTAGGATAGTATATAACATACTCTGGAGTAAAATAAATCATTTAATAGGTACAATAAAAATAATTAATAGATACTCACCAATGTTATTGGATATGAAAATATATCTGCAATAACATGATAAATGATGTTGTGATGTCATGACATGACGTCACGAATTCCTCAGACCATTAATACAAAGGAAAGTGTCGGAATGGAATGTGCCCCCATTCTCTATTGGCGTGTTATATTGCGATATACCTGTAGGTCTACCATGAGTTTTAACAATCTACACTCGCTAGCGACTGTAGTTAAAAAAATGTAAGAAAACTTGTACAGCGCCTCTAGCGGATAGTTGGGTACTAAAACGTCGCATAGTTAACTATCCCACGTCACAGCGTACTACAGTGACTGTAGTTTGCGCTTCATTATTTGCTTAGAATTTGGTACCATGCGTAACAATTTTGACAGATGTCATAGTAACTTACTATTACTACTGTAGGTAACGTCAGCTGATCTAAATGTGACAAGTCATGGTAGACGTACTGTAATGTTTTAACTAGTGAAACTTCCGCGACTTTGCTTAATGTTATTTTCATACAAGCTGCACATAGAGGTGCATCCCATTCTTAGTGCAAGTTACCTCCAAACATCTCTACGACTATGCTGACTTTACACTGCTAAGACTGTGAGTTGATAGCAAGTCAGTCAGTCTCCTATTGATTTTATATATTTAGATTCAGAACGTTGTCTTAAGGGGGTCGGTTGGTAGTTGTAAACGGACAAAGAATGGTGTCTGAGTTGGTTATTGAAATAACGGATCCCGGTATCAGTGGATACAACTCGGGATCCGTGGCCAATTCAATCTGATACCGTGATCGGTGGAGACTAATCCATTGAAATAGAATAGAATATACTTAATAAAAGTTTATTGTTTCACTGTGCACAAACGCATGTGTATGGAGTTTTAACATATTTTTAGAAATTAACAACAGTTACCTATATACAAAAACACAGGCAGGAAAAAAGTGATACAAAAGATACATAAATTGCGAAAGGTTATACAAAAAAACTTGGTTACGACTGTAATCCCCAGGCTTGGTAGATATCTCCTCAGATATTTAGTTACTTAGATCTTTGAGGATACTAAAAAAGGGTAGTCAAAAGCACGTCCAAACATGATATTTGGCACATGTTTATATTTTGCAAACTAGTTAGTATTCAGCACGTGAATGGTTGTAAGCCCATCACCGCGTATAAGAATACTAATCTATGACACACACCTTCGAATTTTTGGTTATAGGGTCTGCCGCTTTCTTCGCGATGTTTTCCTTCACCGTTAAGGTAAAAGTTATATGTTCTAGCTAGAATAATATAAAAATTATGTATCGTTTATACAAAGTAAGGTTTTTTTTTATCTAAATGGAAAAAGACCATGAACACAAACCACGGTAAATTTAATTATCATACAAAGTGGGGTGCGCCTATCTGAGCCGGTATCGCTTGAGGCGTCAGCCTGTAATTGATTGATATGTACCCTCCGAAGTCTTTGAAGTTGCAAACAGCTACATAGAAAGCCTTATAAGATTTTATATTTGAATCTATTTTTAGAAAATGTTTGTTTTTGGCAACCGACATTTTAAGTAAGTACAAAAATACAATACAGTTACGGTACTTCAAAAATTACATTTGAACTAAGTATTTTTTATCAAACGTTTTCTAGAACTATTTCAAAATCCCATTGAATGGGCTATCATTGGTTATCGTAATTATAAAACTGACACGTGACTTGCACACTACAAAGTTATAAGTCCTACAGAACTCACATTAGCAGTTAGCAGTGGTTTCACAAAAAAACCCGACAGCGAAGTACCATATTACGGAGCCCAGTGTATCCCATTTTACTCCTATCCGCTTTAAGCTCATCATCTCAACTCGCTGAGCCCAACGACTGAGCCATTCATTACCGGCATAGAGGACCTCGAGCGTCATAATAATGTCGCAAAATGTACCTATTGTCCCAGTAAAAATGTGCAAAGAAACTTTAAGAGCGTACCTATTTATGCGAAGAAAAATCTTTAGTGCGGTGTCTTTTATGTTCTTGGACATTCACATAACTTTGCTAAGGAAAAATGAAGTCTCAAAGAAAAAATTGTTGTAATAAATACCCAATCTAATGTAGCTGGCCCAATAATGGAAACGGGCAAAATATAAGCCAATTAAAACTCCAAGATTTCACTGAAATGTTTGTACACAATTTCGAAAGGGACGAAGTAATAAAGTTTACATTTTTATTGGGTACTAATTTTAATTAGCAGAATCGTAAGAACCATTAAACATCTCTAGGTAAACCCATAATCATTTCAACTAAGGCCCTTTATAACGTTGCAATAATTATTTAAACAACTTTCGAGCTTTGATCTTCCTTATTAAAAGTAGCAGTTACAAAATAATGGATTGTACGTAGGTACAGAATAAAATGCGAGTTGTAAAAAACCACTTGAGCATCTGACTTTGACAGTTGGGCCTCCCTGGCACGTCTGGCCAATTTTGCGGAATTCTAGATAACTACTATAGCTAGTCTTAAATCAAAACTTTACGAAAAGGTTACGTTAAACACTTACGAATAGATAAAACAATACGGGTTAAGACCACGTACACATTAGGCGCTTGGCGTTGCGTTAGGCGCGCCTTATACGCGTGTCACGCGCTCTTACACACAGTGAAACGCAATTTTTCACAAAAAAAAATCTTTTAGGTAAATTATGTTTTACATTTATTTTTTCCCAAAGGGCCACTACAGTAAAAATCTCATGCAAATGAGTGAACATAAATATTTTTAAAGACCAAATCGCTTTGAGCATTTTATTTCGGGGAGGAGTCGTCTACCAAAATTGCAATTAAAAGTCAAAGGAGCCGGGTCTTAGAGGGGCAATGTACCGTGATCTGGGGCATGTAAACGTATTAGCACAACGTAAGCAAGACAAAATTGCGAGATGCAACAATGGATTTTTCTGCTATGTATACAAATGAAATGTCGTTGTGTTTGTTTGGAATTTAATAGTGTTACAGAAAAACTGAGAAGTTACTAAAAATTCAAAATGGCGGATGGAAGAAGTTATGTTCAATTTACGAAAAAAAATGTGTTAAAAGCTGATCGATTTTAACATTGTGTATATGAATTCCCCAGTTCAGGTTTTATTTATTTAAAAAAAAATCATTTTTTTTATTTCTAAAGCTTTCTAACACTAATAATAAAAAGAGGAAAGATTTTTATTTTTACCATGTTTGTAACGAATAAACTTAAGATTTCAAAAATTCATTTACCAATGCTTCATTATCTCTGAGAAACATTTATGTTATATTAATGGATTTTTATGAACGAAGTCGCCAGTTTACATATTTATAAGAAGGCTATATAAAAAATTCTGCTTATGAAATTAATAGGTAAAAATATGACCAGGTAAAAATGACAAAAAAGGAAAATAGAAATATATTGTAGTGTAACATTTTGTCACTGACACAATAATATGCCATTAACATAATGAATAGTACATAAAAGTTACTGAGGAGCGTTTAAACACGCTCCAGCACGCAATGATCACTACAGGTAGGTAATTGTTATAATTGCGCCACTTACCGCGAACGTTAATGTTTAACGTGGTGGACTTTAAAATTGTGAGCTTTTATTTTAATTAATTATGCGCCATGTTTGTTTAGTGTCGATGACGACAGCATGAACTTTGATGGATTAATTTCTAGACGAAACTTTGCGGTTTGAAGTGCGTGGAAAAAATATTCAGAGAAATGTTAGCTGATGTAATGATCTAATGATTAATTTAATCATAATTCGCACACCCAGTCGTAAACTGGCTCAATCCAAAATTTTGGTGAATTGAGTTAAGTATGCAGAACGACTCAAAAAAGCGCGCTCTATCACCTGGTAAATCAGAAACTGCCCGATTAAGGCTAGAAAAGGAGATACATAATCTTTGGTCTCTTTCTTAATATCGAGTCCGGCGCCTATCGTCATTACGATAGTGACGTATTTAGTGTTACGTTGGAGTTTTACGCTGCGCAACTAGAGAGAAGGTGGCATAAACCTCAATGCGTCATTATAGTACAAAACTCGGGGTAAATTTACTAAATTAATTTCAATCTTAAAGCGACTGAGGTTTGTTTTGAGTCACTTTACAACTGTAAACTAAGGTATTTTTGTGACTTAAACCAAGTTCGGTCGGTTTCGTGCGGAATATTATATGTGTTTGATTGTGTTGCTGGGAATTAAAGAGACCTCTTTGTAGATACTTCAAAAGTTCATAGGTTTTTTAGTAGGTGATTACTACTAAAGTGACTCATTATTGGAAGTTATTTTTTAGCATCGATTTACTTATAAATGTTTCAATATTTTTAAGGAAATTGTTATCCGCATCAGTAGTCCTCAGACAAAATAACCTGTAAGACTTTAAATTTTGTAAATTACTGTTTATTCATTCAAGTTATAGTGTGATTTAACAAAAGTTGTCGATGATCGAAACACGTTTTCTTCATTTCCCAAAAAACATGAATTTTGGATTGAGCCAGTTTACGACTGGGGGTGCGAATGATCTATGAGCGTCAAATACAAATGAATTGTATAAAATACAATAAACATTTTTGATCAGCCTACCTTGCCCGTATAAGTTTGAAAAAGGATAACACGAAGTAAAATGACTTTTAATACAGTCATAATAGGTAGCTATTTTTGTATATTTCTGATATCCTAAATTCTTAGATCTGTGTGCATTGATGTTCTATAAAATATACATACTTACTATAAGTTATCTCTTTGTCTTTGTTATCTAAATGTTTATAAATGAGATAAAAAATATCCTCATCAAAAGTTAGAGTTGACCTGAAAAGCAAATAGTTTCGTATAGGCTTAACTGAAAAGTTCATCAAACAAAGTTGCAAAAGCAAAAAACTGAAACTGAAAACTGAACTGAACTTCATTAAAATCGGATGAGTCGTGTAACATATACCTATGAGAGAGCTCGACCAATTTATACTACAGAATCCGGCTTCCGAAACTGAATGAACATTTCAGAGGTACTTTTTAAGTCTTTATTTACAAGCCTGGGGCTAAATGATAATTAAATATCGGTAGACATTTCACACAACGCCATCTAGTCCCTTACTAAGCAAAGCTTGTACTGTGAAAAAAAAACAATAATTAATCTATCAACTATATGGAAGTTGAGAGATTAATTATATGTTTCTTTTTGCAAATACATACTAACCACAATCGGTAGTTTTTTCGATGTTGGTATGTTATACAAACAGAGAATAACAAAAAATAACCTTTAAAATTCCATGACCATTCCATTCCATGACAATCAAACAGAAATCGCTGATCGTTTTTCATGGGATTTTCATTGTTTTTTATTAATAGTCTGGAAGATTTAGCATAAAAAGAGTAGGCTTTAACAATAAAAAACACCTGTTATTGCAACTGAGACACGGTAACCAATAATAAAACGTGTTATACAATCGCAGTAATCGTATTTACTCTCACGAAGTCAAATGCTAAAGTTTGCATTGAATTGCTCTTTTCAAATAATTCAGGGTAAACAACTTGTTTACTTAGGCTCTTTGGGGTATTCAAGAAGCAACGGTACGGAGACGGGGTTAAGAAAGCTAAGAGTATCCTAAATACTTATCTGTATGTAAACTAACAAAATGCATTGTCAAAACGCTGCCTTTCCATGTTATTCTATTTATTTTTGCGAGTCCAATAAATGAATGTGCACTGGTGGTGTAGTGGTAGCACCCCTGCCTCACGATCCTAAGGTCGTGATTTTAAATCTAATCGTGCATCAATGAGTTTTTCCATTCGAAAAATGTATGTATGTGCGCAATTCGACAATTCCCCATTCGAAAAATCCCAAATGAAACCATCGTGAGGAAATCGGGATATCCTAGAACCAAAGTTAGTATATATAAGCGGTGATGGACTTGCAATCTGTGGGATACAAACTACTGTGCAAAATGTGGGCATATTTTGACGTTCCACTTTTGATATCCTCAAAGATCTAAGTAACAAAAGATTTGAGGAGATTTCTACCGACCCTGGGAATTACAGTCGTGCATTACAGATTACTCAACACGGTTTTAAATATACATTAAATGTAGAAACAAAATCATAAGTAAATATTTTGTTATATTACATTCCGGATATAGTCTGGGCTCCGTCTAAAAAATCTATCGCATAAATAGCGTCCTATGAATAAAAAACTCACTTGATTCTCTATAAATAATCTTAAATACACACAAAAGCCGGTTTCCTTCCCGTTCCGGATCCGTCTCGCAAATAGAATCGACCCTTTTAATGCTCCACAGAAGTATTTACCCCACGGGCCATGCTATTGAAACATTGTGTTAGAACATTGTAATGATAATTAAAATTACAAATATTTGTTTCGGCTTCTGTTAAGTATTATTAACTTTGTTTTATAGGGTTTTTGATCAACTGAGGCCGCTTTTTGAATCGGTCAACTCATCCCGCTGTCAAAAAAAAACAAAAAATATGGTTTATTTGAAATTTATGTATACACGTGAACAAAAATCTTTGGGGAAAAAATGTTTTGACTACTTTTTCTTATAGTGTCTCTAGTTCTATAGAACCAGTGTGGTGAAAGGATTAAAGTGCACTTGACAATTCTCTTCATGCACGTGACACATTGTCTTCGAACTTTTGATGTGCTAAGACATGCCGGTTTCCTCACGATATTTTCCTTCACCGTTTGAGAGTTTTGTTATAGCGTAAGTACATACATTTTCAAAAACAACAGAACGAACATGATCACGTTTGTTTGGTTCTAGGGAATGCTGGTTTCCTCACTGTGTTTTCCTTCACCATTTGAGAGTACTGGTATAGCGCACATACACACATTTCGAATAGAAAATTTCACACGGTCAAATTAAACAATAAATTTCAATAATAATTCTAAAACAAAAATAATATTATGTCAATTTTTTGTTTACCATACATTATGTTGTTATAAAAAATATCACCGTTACTAATTAATTCAAGCCACAGACTAAACTAATCCAAAAATATTATTCGAATCTGTTCAGCCGTTGAAGCGTGATGGAACCACAAACAAACACCCACACAAACTTTCACATTTATAAATATTAGCGGGATGGAATGGGAACTGAAACTTTCAAAGCACAGTGCCAATACGGCTATCTTTCCCGATAGCACGTGTGCTTGTTTTGCTTTAATTAAGACCAATTGAAGAACTTTCGAGCTTTGAGGATGCAGCTTGTTTTGAGCAAACTTGAAAATCGATGCAGAAGCAATGTTGTTTTGCTGGGAAACCTTGTTAGAGTTAACCCAACATAGAAGTTACATTACACGTTAGTTTAGTCAAGTGTCATTTGAAATGTTTAGGCTAATTCAGACTTTGGAGTGTACAAAATAAAATCTTGCATATTTAATATTTTTTTTAGTTAGTCTGTGAAACAACAGAATTACCACCATTATCTAAATTACTAAACAATATTTAAAATCATTGATATTGCAAAACAATAGATAAGTGTGAAGTTACAACAAAAATCGTTTTACACGAAACGTATTACGTATTACGTAACGCATCTACACAACGATGATTCGTAACTATCTACGTAGAAAGTATTTTTTTCATACTTTGCAACATAATTTCTAACCTATAAAAAAAATAAGCTCCTTCTTTGCAACAATGGCAACAACCCTGATTGCTATAATTCAGTCACGTCGAGTCAAGAAACTGACAGTCAATAATGTTCATAAAATGAATGTCAGCGCGTGCTGCGTGAAATGGAGCTGCAAAGAAACGTGTTGCGTGTAACAAAATATCAATAAAGCGCGCTCCACACATTCACACATAAACTTTCGGGAACACAAGCCTTTGACGAGTTTCGTCTCGTCTTAGCGTTCCTATGATTCGTACACTCAGCTACGGCTCAAGATGAATGTTCTAGGCGAGCGTGTGGTGCGGGCTTTACTTGCTAAATGTTTCAGCTGTCAAATATAAATTGTTCATCTTTTTCACCCGACTGCAAAAATGGAAGGTAATGTATTTTCTTCTTTGAATGTACAAGATAAGTCGACGTCTTGAATTGAGAGTAAGAATTATTAGGTACCAAGAAAGCGATATTATGTCTAATTTCTTTCAGAAATAGAAAATCTGCTCAAAAATTCGATTATATTTGATGTTATTCCTGTTACCAATAAAAGCTCTTGTAATGATTTCAGCAACAGCGCTAAATTGCATGTTGACACGTGTAACATGTGTTCTAGCAAATTGATGCCGGTAGCATTCAAATGATATTTGTTTACAATTTCTTAGTTATTAGGAGTTGTGCTAATATTCAATATACTTACTGGATAAACGAAATTATGTATAACATTCTACGAAAGGATCCTCTATAGGCGCACGATAATATCCAAAATATCTAATCGGCAGTCCCAGCAATGATTTTCGAACCAAATTTTCACGATCAACCTTATTTTACATATAATTTCAATTCATTCGTCATTTCCAATGGAGGTAAATGTATGAAAGGATACTATTCGAAAAAAGTTTTCGTAAACTATCAAAAACTCATACTAGGAATACAGGGGTCTACTCCAAGCTCTTCGGGCAATATCATAGTAACATAACTTTGATATTTCGTACCATGATGTATAAAATTTGTATGAAAGTAGTTACTTTGCTTGAAACTTGACGTTTCTGACACATGATGTGTTGTAAAAACTTGTGGTAAGGTTTGATTAAAGGAAAATCTTTAAGTGTATGTGGAAACTTCGGCCTTGCAATATACCTAAGCAATATTTGTCCCGATGAATGCGTGTGTTCTGTCTAAACAAAGCCCAACTGCGCTAAACTATCTTCAAGGTAACGTACAGTATATTCGCAAAACTTTGCTTCATAATGCACAAGCAGACGTGCAAAAGTCAATTTAGCTTATTTCTTCATATCTTAATAATACTTTTTTATATAAGGAACCCTAAAATGATATTATACATATACTAGCTGTTTCCCGCGACTTTGTCTGCATTAAATTCATTTTAGAATGTTTTAGTTATTCTGTTATTCGGGGCGGAGGCAAATCTAACAAATTAAAAATCATGAAAATGGGTCCAGCCGCTCTTTAGTTATCAATGGTAACTAACGCGATGTCTATAACTACTAGAAAAATAACAAATAGTATTTTTCAGGTTGTCGTTATGAGAGGCATATTTTAAAAGTGTATAGAAATTTAGTATAAAATTTAGTTTAAAATTTAGTTTAAAATTTAGTTTAAAATTTAGTTTAAAATTTAGTTTAAAATTTAGTTTAAAATTTAGTTTAAAATTAAGTATAAAAACCTAGATGACCGAGCTTTGCCCGATAAACGACGTTTTCTAAGAATGAAACCTAGCTAGATCGATTTATCGCCCCCAAAACCCGCTGCATACAAAATTTTCATGAAAATTATTGCATCCATTTCCGAGATTCAGATTATATATACATAATTATACATAGTTATGATATATATACAAGAATTGCTCGTTTAAAGGTATAAGATAATATCTTTTTATATTCTTGGACAAACAAATTTACTTAGGTACATCGTATTCAGTGAAACTTTGTGCCATTATGAATGTACAGACGAAGAACTCATGTTATTTTTGGCTTTTAAGACTAAGAAATGCATACGTTTATACCAAACGGATTGATTTACGATAGCAACATCATGGTTCGTGATTAAAATAGATTCAGTACTAGAGGCTAGTGTTCTGCTTTACGTAATACTGGTTTTACCCGACTGGGAAGCGAAGGAGGGCAATGTTTTTACGTAGATAAAGTTTAGTGTTGGATATTAGCTATTGTTCTTCTAAAAATCTAAAGATGGGACAAGGCCGGGGGAGGAAAAAATCCTTTAAAAAAACAACAAAAACAAAATGACTATAATCCCCACGCTCGGTAGATATCTCCTCAGATCTCTAGTTACTTAGATCTTTGAGGATATCAAAAGGGGGTAGTCAGAGTCACGTCCATACATGATATTTGGCACATGACCACATTTTTCACAGTGATTATTATTCCGAAGAGCGCTGGTGGTGTAGTGGTAGCACCCCTGCCTCACTATCCGAAGGTCGTGGGTTCAAACCTGGTCGCGAACCAATGAGTTTTTCCATTCTAAAAATTTATGTGCGCAATGCCAGTGCTCTTAAACGGTGAAGGAAAACATCGTGAGGAAACCGGCATACCCTAGAAGCAAAAATTCGAAGGTATGTGTCATAGGTTAGTATTCTTACAAGCGGCGATGGGCTTGCAACATGTACCTGTACGGAATACTAACAACTGTGCAAAATGTGGGCATGTACCAAATGTCATGTTTGGACTTGCCTCTGACAACCCCCTTTAGATATCCTCAAAGATCTAAGTAACTAAAGATCTGAGGAGATATCTACCGAGCCTAGGGATTACAGTCCTGATCATATTTATTTCATTTTATTTTTTATTATTATTCCGTACGTGACAGATTGCAAGCCCATCGCCGCTTGTAAGAATAATCACCCGCATCATTGAATTTTGGTTCTAGGGTATCCTTTTAAATTTTAATTAAATAAACAGCTAACTACTATGACACAAACTCGGTAATCTAACATTAACGTGCGATTATATTATATTTGACAAAGCGATTTGCGAAATGACCGGTTTCCAGCTCGATAATTAACTCATTTTAATTTGGGTCCCATATTAGGGTTGACCATAATGTTTACGAAAATTTAAATTTGATTAAAAAATACAATATAGGTTGAAAATAAAGAGCGTACAAAAGTACACAGCTTATGAGATAAAAAAGAGAAACTGGTACATAATAAAATTATCCTACTTTTAAATATATAAAAAATATCTTTCGCTAAATCGTTTAAGGCCAGCCGAATATGTATCTACGTCAACAACGTTACTTCTTCTTCTTCTTTATTTATGGCATCTGTCTCTTTTACATCAATATAAAGCTAGTGTCAAGTGTATTTTTATTTAAATGTTGTCAACGTCACAGAGTACAAAAGATGGCTGTTTTGTTTAAAATTCTTGATAAATTTCTAATGAATTTATGAATGAACTATTCACTTCAGTTTACGTATTTCACACCCGTACTAAAAACAGGGGTTTTATTGAAAAAATATCTACCAAAATTACACAACAAAACTCAAAATAACACAAAAAAAAATAAAAAAATTATAGCGATAAGTGCACAGTCGGAAACATCAGAAGAAAATACAACTAAATAGGTTACTAAGTTTTAGTTCATTGACAACAGACAACCCTGGATTATCACAGCGGTTATCAGATTTGAGTTCAATGTAATAATTATATTCGTTAATTGGGTACATAATATTGTTTGCTTTTAATTTAAATTACGGGCTGTGTGAAAGTTTAGTGTTGAAACTTATAATACTAATATACTAGTATTTATTGCAAAAATTGCCAGTGCTCTTAAACGGTGAAGGAAAACATCGTGAGGAAACAGGCTTACCCCAGAACCAAAAATTCGAAGGTATGTGTCATAGGTTAGTATTCTTATAAGCGGCGATGGGCTTGCAACCTGTCACGTACGGAATACTAACTACTGTGCAAAATGTGGGCATGTACCAAATGTCATGTTTGGACTTGCCTCTGACTACCCCCTTTAGATATCCTCAAAGATCTAAGTAACTAAAGATCTGAAGAGATATCAACCGAGCCTGGGGATTACAGTCGTGATCATATTTATTTTATTTATTTATTTTTTATTGCAAAAATTAAAAATAAAACCGACTAAAAGCAAAAACCTCCTTCTTAGCTTCGCATTCGGGTAAAAAATAATCTTAGGAGATTTATCAGTGTTCAGTCTATCTGCTAAAAAATAATAAACAGAAAAACTAACTTTGAAAAGAGCGTGGGGGTATTTTTATTTTTATTAGTAAATTAAAATTAATTTATCTGTGATCAAACGTTTAGAACTAAAAATATTAAATAGAAAAAATATTTTATATCCAGCAATTTTACCCATTAATAATATTAAAGAAACCGCGGTCTATAAAATTTCAGAGATTTCAACATTTTCCACACCACATTCATCTTTTCGCCCAGCTTCGTATTATCTGCGAACAATCTCTGGGCAGTGAATATATCAACACTTGCCCTATTTGAACTACATGACGTAAGAAAGGGCTTTTAAGCAGAAGTGTATCCCGAAATAAAACTATAAAACTATTTGTAATAACGTGCCACGTGCCGGTCAGTGTATTGTTTATGGGTTCGACTGTACTAGGGCGGTTTCACGCGAAGTGAAGTGTTCTATAAAAATAAAACATAAATAAATATGATCACGACTGTAATCCTTGGGTTCGGTAGATATCTTCCTCAGATCTTTAGTTACTTATACCTTTGAGGATATCTAAAGAGGGTAGTCAGAAGAACGTCCAAATATGGCATTTGGTACATGCCCACATTTTGGACAGTAGTTAGTATTTGTCATGTTTGTAGGATGTACCTCTGACTACCCTCTTAAATATTTTTAAAGAACTAAGTAACTAGAGATCTAAGGAGATATCTACCGAGTCTGGGAATTACACAGTCGATATTTTTTTTATAAAAAAATATAGTTTATTATAATATTTTTAAACCGTTTAATGTTTTTTGGTAAGTTGATATTTTTTTTGTTACTTACAACATTTATTACATTTATATTCCAATATGGCAACATTTCCCAAACCTACCTAATTAGCGCGCACAATTAGAGCGGTGTGAGGTAGTGATCCACCTCAATACCAATTAGTACCTCACCTCGGGCATAGTAAATCAACAGGACACAGTAACTCAATTCACCTTTGAACTGTCATTGTTTAAAATTATCGTATATTACTGTTTTAAAATCAGTATAATACGAGTATGTAACACCTGGTAGGTAATTATTAGGCATTTTCTTAAATAATAATTAAATTTGACTATACCATGGTTTCTTTAACGTTTTAAAAACAATTTCTGTATTCTATCTATCTGTGTTTTTTTGGATTTTGGATAGGTATTTACATTACTTCTATAGGATTAATGTTCGAAATACCAAAACCGCAGATAGAGAATAAAGAAACCGCCGGTAAGTTTAACTTAAATCGTTTTATGAAAATGAAATATAATGTAAGTTGAGATACTGGCTGATAAATGCAATGTTTTTGTCTGAACAATGACTCATTGAAGGCAGAAACAAACAATGCTATTGCTTAGAAAGCCATTGTTGGTAAATATTTCTCTATCTTTTGGTTTTAAACGTCATAATAAATGAATTTTCCGCAATAAACCAATTCATTTATTGTGAGTTTTCTCATTTTACTGAATTAATAGTTCAGTTACTTCAAAATTCTATTTGTAAGGTCATACTTATAAGCTAAAGAGTTTCAAAGTATTAATTTTTTTATATAAATTGTGAACAGAAAGTTTTAATTTTAAGCTTTTAAGTTTTTTATCGCTCAACTACAGGATTGGACTGAATACTTTATTTATTCACTTATATAAAGTTTTCACTTGAAAATGCTGAGATTAAATGAGACTTGTTCCAATCTCGAGTAAGTTAGATACTTACTTGGTTAAATATCTAAAGTTTTGCATCTTGTAATATTTTCCATCGTTTGTTCGATACTTGTTATTTCTTGGACACACTAGGTTTTATTGAGATATACATTGTTATCGAAAAAACAGAGATAAATGTAAAAATAATCAATTTGTTTCAGTTTCTGTGCGTTATACAAAACCCCTTTCAATGGTTCGGTCGATAATTTTGGATACTTACTTGATAGTTTCTAAATTCTATCTACGGTTTTTGGATATTTGGATAATTAATGCTATAGAAATAATATCAAAAACCTATCCAAAATCCAAAAACCCCAGATAGATAGTAAATAAAAACTGGCTGTTAATTTCTCTTTACACAAAAAGTTCGAAAGCTTACCAAGTCATCATAGTAGTTCGCGATGTGCGAGTAGATCAGTGAATCGTAATCCATTTTGTCACACTCACACACTTCACCACTTTCGTATGAATGAATATATTTTCAATTTCACTGAATGTTTCACAATTTAACTGGGTGCCGGACGTGGGCTGTCGATTCAAGACGCATTGGTACAGTACGCTCTGACGTGTACTAGCGTTGTAAAGCTAAAATAAGACCAAATTTTAAACACAAATCTTTGATGCCGGTTCATGTTAATATAGAGATGTTGTAACCGCATTTCTGAAACGAATCGATTGTTTTTTTTACTGTTTTTGTATTTTGAATCTTTATTTAAGAGTAGACTATCATTAGATAAGTCTATTATTAGATTAATTTAGGTTCATCATCCTGACGGTGTAATACTTAGGTATAAATAAATATAGTATGTTTGAGACTTGTGATTGTTCATACAATTTTTTTTTTTGTTTGTTGTTGTTTGGGTAATAAAACTAAAATAATTAAAAAAGATAAGACGTCGTTAATGTATATAATTACAGAAACCTAACATAATTTAACTCTAATTGTCTTGATAATTATGATAATTTTCTTTGATTTCAAAAAAATAATACACGTTTTAGTAACATTCACAAATAGTTTCAAAGTTTCTTTTGAAAAATAAATAACCAAAAAAACCTTTAATATTTGAAACCGACACTAGCACACTCACAGCTCCATACATTCCATTCGCGAGAGGAAGCGTGGCGTGCTCGACTCGTGCGTTACTTCAAACAATTCATGTTAGTCTGTTTTATAATTTCCACATAGGTTGATTTATTGAAAACTCATCTTGGTTCCTTATCATTCTATATTATGAACGTGAATTAACAAAATATTTTAATGGTACTCAGATAGAGATAAATTTGGTCAGCTGTGGAGAAATCATCAATCAACTTCTGCAGATTGCTACGCTCACGAGTCAATGGCAGCTGGTGTCATTGACCAATAGTTTTAATGAAATACCTATGTATGTATATAAGTACCTATATTTTTTTCTTTAATAAAAAAATAAATAAATACTGTTCTTTAGTAAGAGCATCATTTGAAAACTGCTTGACTGATTTAGCATTTTTTTTTTTTCAAATATTCGTAATATTTCTGTTAGGCAAAGGAGAGTTAAAGCTAGTCCAAACAGAATTAAAGCGTGAATCATTGCATTTTTATCAACGACAAAGCGATCACTAAGACGAGTCTTCGAGAAATGCACAAAGTGTAAATGGACGTTATGTAAATAGTTTCAAAGCAAAAACGAAATCTACCGTTTCGTTTGCCTGGCATCGGGGTTTTTCTCGATTTATATTGTGAAAGAGTCGACCTCTTCAAACGCTCAGCTTTTTTTAATTTGCATAGGTACTGTAGTTTTCCAAAGCCATGCCAATGACAATGTGGATGAATGTGAATGGAGTTCTGTGCGTGTTGTTTTAAAACGATAATTACGTTGGCTTGTTTTTATACGTTGGAAATGTTTATAATGGATTGCGGGTAAGTTGGTTGTTATGAAACTGGCTTTGTTAGGCACAGTTTTTTGAGAGGAAAAATCATAAGCATTGGAATATAACAAAGTGTGCGTAGCTGGTTGGAATATAGTTGAAGATTAGAAGCACATTGGGCATGTAGAAAGGATGGATGAAAGGAGATTGACAAACAGGTGCATAAGGCGAGTGTGAATGGGCCAGTTGGAAGAGAAAGACCTCGGCGTACGTACCTTGATCAAATTGGGGACGTTTTAGAGAAAGGCCAGGTCCAGAGTAGCCTAAACCAGCGCGCATGTATGAAGAATGTAATGAGAGTGAATGAAGCAAAAGAGGTGTGTCAGGATCGTAGCAAGTGGAGATCCGTGATCTCTGCCTACCCCGTCGGGAAACAGGCGTGATTTTATTTATGTATGTATGTATGTATGTAGAAGCACATTATATCTAGCTCTTGGGTATAGCATACAAAAATTTCAGCTTATTATTTTCTGAATTTTATTAGTCTTATCGCCTAGGTATTATGTATACAACAAGTTTAAAAATCAAATACTCGAAATATTTGGAACCAGTAAAAACATTTTGGTTATAAAAATAAAACGAGCACATATTCGCGAATGTTATTGTTGGAGCTATCAATATGGAGAAATGTTTAGGATCGAGACCACCTGGGCTTCACCAACGAGGTATAATTTAGTATGAATTTTTAATATTTTCTGTAAACTAAGTAAAAATATATCAATGATCTAATGCAATGATATTGGTAATAGTATATCATAATAAACTTATTTTTTTTATACACCTTGAAATTTTAATGGTTGTTTTCCCGCAGCGAAATGGTTTATCTTGGTAATACAATCGTTGTATAAACAAATTAAATATTAAAAACAAAAAATACAGATATACCATTGTGACAATTTAATTCGAAAGCGACTACGAACCAATAGTAATTCATCCCGATACCTACGCGAAGGCGGCCGGCGGCGCGTGCGATTCGAATAGTACCTACAAGTTACGTCTCATGTTACTATAGTTCCTCACATTTTCGAGTTGATGAATGTTTTTTAAATTGTTTTTAAACAAAAACATCTTTATTTTATTACTTTCACTCTATGTTTCGAAAGTAATCCCTATAGCAAGTAGTTCTGCCGCAGGAAAACAACCATTAAAATTTCACGGTGTATTTACTTAACGCTTTAAAACCGGTTGTTATGAGTATGATTTAGAAATTGACATCTTATAACATGTGTAATTATGAAAGTGCACATTGTGCAGTTTAAATTTATTTTTTATTTTTTGTCCACTTGAATTTTTTTGTTAAACTTGCAATACCAAACCTCTAAAACGATGTGTTTACACAACACACTGAAAACTATACTTGATACAAGATTTACAAAAAAAGCACACAAAATGATAAAGACAAACTTTTGATATATTTTGGCTGGCCCTTATTTTGTTTTGAGTAGAACATTAGATTTGATCTACCAAAAGCGCAACAAAATTTATTTGCATTTTGAATTAAGAAAATTCAACACGGACGAATTAAACTCCGGAACAAGCCGAAATAGAAGCAAACAACAAGTACATTAGCCGTCATACGAGGCGATAAGACCGCATAGAATTTATCGCGTGATCCCAGAGTGTGGTCTGGCAACGCACGCCGTCGTAGTTGCACATGTGGAGATGTACATACATGTCTGGATACGACTGTTGAAAACAAAAACAAGGGATTTAAATAACATATTTCGTAGCCTCATCAATACGCAAGTCTTAGAGTGTGACTAGCAAGATTAAAGAAAACCTATCTCTTACTGCTGCTAAGTATTCACAGTTCATCGATTTTTCGACAAAGAGCGCAACACAACTTAGCAGCAAAGAGGTATGGTATTGATACTTCCGGACGAGGTCTAACACAAAGAGGTTTAGCTACCGGAAAAAAAGTTTATATAAAACTCTTTACGAGTATCTATGTAAAATGTACCACTTCCATGTTCCATTACTCCACACAATCCCAGCTAATCCAAGGCACGCACGACCTGTTGCAGCTGGATAACTTCCAGTTAAGTGATATACAGTCAAATAAACTGCTTTAGTTATCATTTACATTTTTCAATTGCCGCTTTTCGTGCCAAGAGTGCGTTATAAAGTTTGGCTGAATAGGTGTAACGCTTGTTGCCACATTATTTTGGTTTGTTTTGTATGAGTTTAATGAGATGTTGTTTGTTTATTTTTATTTGAATGCTTGCAAATGTGTGTTAGAAAATTATTATTTATTTTAAGTATTTCTTGAAAACAACCGATCAAAATTTACTTATATTGAAATGCCTTTTATTGAAATTAAGACGAAGTAACTGTAAAATAAAGCTACCATTCACGATATAAAATGTTACAGTTTTCCTTTACAAAATAGAAAGGTCAAAAATCTTATCAGGAGATTATCTGCGAGAAAATGGACATACCATCTTTATATAATAAACTTTAAGAGGTCTATATTGCGTTTACTTTTATTTTTTTCCAGATGTTTCGACTTCGACGATCGTAGTCACGGGATGGCTGATAATTTATAGACCCGCTAAAGTTCAAAAAAAAATGTGTGATAATCATGAAAATTTTAAAAATACTATTACACGCTTAGTTTTTACAACTCATTAATATGATATACTTATTTTTTTAATTTTCATGATTATTACACATTATTTTTTTTTATTTATTTCTATTTCTCTCTATCATCCGTCATTTTAGTATTCACTCCTTTCCATATCGTGCCGACCCCAAATAGCGTGGGAACAGGGCAGGAAGAAGAAGACTTTTTAAAACTCATATATATTTCACGTTTCCACAACTGCATTATCCTAGAAGGTTCCGCATAATATTTTTATAGGGAAATTCTCCGAGACATCTCCAAGGGATTGACTCGGGAAGCCGGGATACATATGTTATCGGTACGTGTTTGTAAAATCATAACAAATACATACACACGTGACCTGCTTACCAAAAGCTCGTTTACGAAATGGATATGAATTTTGTGTAATGGATGGAGAAATAGTATCTTTAGAAAAGTTCCGTATGTTTTTAGTATCAGAGGACACTGGTTGTGTAGTGGTGGTACCTCCGCTTTGCGATCCATAGTAGATTCGAACCTGGCCGTGAATCAATGGGTTTAGTGGGTTCAAAACGGTGAAAGAAAACATAATGAGAAAAATATCAGTTGTGTTATATAAATATGGTTTTAGTGGTTTTTAGACAGCTTAACTCAACAAATATATTTTGAATTATTATTATGTGCTTTTATATAATATTGTTGTACTTAAACATTTTTCTACGTTTCATAACTGATTTTTCAGGATATCCAAAAATTACCTTGATAAATTTAACTGCTTGAATGAGAAACAATTTCCATTTGACCATCAACAAAAACTCTAATTTACGGAATACGAAGGCAGCCTTAAATTACGTACAAAAAATACCATAGAGAAATTTTCTCCATAAATCATTCGAAGCGTTAAAATTTTATCTCAATGATTTATATTACCTACTTTTGTGTATAGGGAATATTTTGCGACAGAAAAAAATGTATTATTTAAACATAATGTGAGAATGCTTGGAAGCTCGATGTGTTAACCTTATAATTTATGAATACAGTTATGGGCACAAAATTTCTTTCGCTTGAATTATTTAATCTACTTTTCCATTAGGGTTTTGGTGAAATGACACAATTTATATTCCACGCGTAAGGCAAGTCACTGTATAACTTTATAGAAAGACTAGCTTCTGCACGCGGCGTCGCCCGCGAAGTACCTACATAAAATATAGCCTATGTTCATCCTGAAAGTTCATTCTACACATTGGTGAAAGAATTTTTCAAATCGGTTTAGTAGTTTCGGAGCCTATTCATTTCAAACAAACAAACAAACAAACAATCAAAGTTTTCCTCTTTATAATATTAGTATAGATTAGGATAGATAACAAACTTTAAATTTCTGGCTTCATGTTGTTTGGATTACCAAGATGGCAGAGACATACGTTTTAAACACATAAATAAGGAATAATCCACTAATAGGTCTGAAACTTATTTTCACTAGGCTTCGAAAACTTTCAAAATATACTTTGATAACCTTTATTAGAGACTTCGAAGGATAGGGATGATTGGCGTCATTTGAGAGAGACTTTTTGCCAGCAGTGGGACGATACAGGTTAAAAAAAAACCTTTACTAACTGATTATAATTATAAAATGGCCAAGAAACTGAAAAGTTGTATTTTTTATCATAAACTGTAAAAAAAATTAAGCAAACAAAGTCACGGTCAGTTTTACTAGTTTAAAATAATTAAAATACTGATACTAGCTCACTGTAAGCGACGAATTTATCAGCTTTCAGTAAAAGTCTCCGCTAAATTATCAAAACTCACGCTAAATTTGAAAATGATTTATTCCAGCAATTTAAATTCAATAGGTTGTATTCCTTTCACGCATTGAATAGAGTTTCGTCCGTTATGTTTCAGTCATTATCCCGAATCGTTTCATGGCCCTAAATAAAATTACTTCACAAAATTCTGCGGGCACTGCTCGAATATAAAGTAGTGCTTAATTCTGAGGGTTATGATCTATTTCATTGCATGATTCAGCAAGTAGAATTGTGAAATGGTAGTGTTTCAAATTGAATCAAAAAAGTTAAATTAAATTAAAAATAAAAAAAAACCCTGACACAAATTTTGCCGCCATTTAAGGTGGCGGCCATCTTGGATTTGAAATTTGTCGTAGTGTAGAGTATTTTGATATTCAAGTTCTTTTATTTGATAAGTACCTATTGAGGGAATTGTGAAAAATATGTAATCCGCCATTTTGTGGCGGCGGCCGTCCTGGACCGATTTCCATCAAACATAGCTAAGAAAACTCCGGACTAATTCGCCTTTCAAACAAAAAAAACAAAATCAAAATGTGGTTCATGGGAGCTGCGATGCCACAGACAGACACACACACCCACACACCCTCACACAGACACGTCAAACTTATATCACTCCATCGTTTGTGCGTCGGGGGTTAAAAATGATAGCAAACAATTAAAATAAAGTCAAAAGAAGTCACGGTGCTAGTAAGAGCAGATGCGCAGTATTATAAAACAAAAATTACATGATAGCCTGTAATCCTCAGATTTGGTAAATCTTAAATAATCAATAAGATTTATATATTTTAATAAATAATATTATGGTACTATCATAATAATGTTGATGCATGTTTGTGTATATGATATGACCCTGAGCCTTGCCTTATTTTGTACGCAATTACCTAGTGTTAGGCATACGATAAGTTTTATGTCTTTATTTCGCTGTGATTTTCCTCAGCACATATTTCATATTATAATCTGAATTATACTAGCATCATTAACAATAAGGAAAGTTAGTAAGTTCATAAAATAAGTTATATATATAGTAATTAATTATTTATCGAATGTATTTTAAACTTAAAGCCAGCACCAAACATGGCTACCAGAGAAATATTATATTAGTAAGTATTTAATATTAGTTAAGGATAAACACATTATTTCCCTTTTATGTTGATTTTTGTATGTTCATACTGTACATATTTTAGAGTATTGTATCTTCACAATACATAATCCAGCAAACGCAAAAAGAAATGAACCAATAAAAGCAAAAAGGTGTAAGACAAGAAAGCCGCTTACCCCGGGCAACGTCCGTTTCTCATGGAGGGTAGACTGAGCGCTTGAAGCGCTCTCTGGGTTGAAGTATGTCAGGAACGCGCACCCTGCAACAAATAAATTACAAGTTAAGAAGAGTTCGATTGATTTTAAATTTATATTGGTTTGCCCGAACAGCGAGTTAAAACACTGATTTAGATAAATCATAATAATTATAAAAAACATGATTATGAAATTTACAGGCTTTGTAGACATTTTCTCAGATCTCTAGAGAGAGAAGGTAGTCAGAGGCTCGTTCAACCATGTTTCTGGTACATGCCCACATTTTGCTCAGTAGTTAGTATTCCGAACGTGTGACACAGAAAGATGCAGCTTGAATTGGACTTTATGAAAATGCAATAAAGTCGATTTGGCAAAATGTGTTAGTTATGTAGTTTTCCCACTACAGGGACGATATATATAAGTACCATTATTATGATCACAATTACTCACACAATCTCTTTTGGGGAAATTTCCTAAACTAACAATTTTATTAAGGCTGATGTTTTTAGGATATAATTATATAACGTGAGATAGAATCTCGTCTAATGGTCTAACACTTTTTACTTGTATAATAACTACCAAAGTTTCGTCATATATTTTCATCTAGTGACCTTATGTTGTTAATATAAATGTTGTTGATACAAATTCCAGTGCTTCATAAGTCTTCGTAACACGTCTATCTACCTTTCAAACGAACGTGAAAATTAAGGTCAAGGCAGACTAAGCTCACAAACACACGTAACGTCAAAGGGTCCTTGAATTTGTACGAAAAACTCACTTTTACTCACGTTTAGTGTATGTACGAGTTTTACAAATTCAAGGGTGACGTCACGTTTGTTGCATATGTCACGTATGTGATCAGTCTGTCCTACTCACACTACACATATGCCCACTATCTCCTATAAACTGTTACAACCAGGGTACAACTACTGGCATTTTCCGCGACCAGCGCTGAAATAATTGTATGTGTTTTACCAAAACATTTCTGAAATTCCTATTCATTCGAAAGTACAATTCCACATAATGAGCACTGTACGGTAGGGGGCGTAACGGTGGCAGATTACCGCGGCTTAGATACCGTCGACTCGGAAATAAAGGCGGCTAACTGCTAATTAGTGGCCGGCGATGCAAATTCAACCCCTGATACGTAGCTTTTGGATTTTTGGCTGGAAATACATTACATGCACCAGAGAATTGCATTATTGTTTTTTGAGTTTTGACGAAAGTGGTGACTCGTTCTCTAAATTTCAGCATCCTAGTCATTATTTTCGTTTCGGGTTTATACAAAAAAAAAGAAAAAAAAATCTAGTTTACATAATTATGTACCTACCTATGTATATATTTTACATATTTATAATCTTCAATAGATGTAGTTATTAAGCCTTACTTACTGTTTTTTGTTGACTTTTAAAGAAAACTAGTAAGTAATAGTATTTTCTGCAAAAATTAAAAACTCGACTGAACGTAACTGAAAATAGATTTTTTCAGGCACAATATTGAATATTTTGACATTTTGTATAGCCTATATCACTTTTGTGATCCAGACAAATCTCACGACACCTCATTTGTCAAAATTAATCCAGCCGCTTGGGCTAGAGCGACAACCAAAGGAACTCGCATACATACATCCCAAACACATTACCATTGCAGTCTGATAAAAACTTGTGTATCAAAATAATATCTTTCAAATCTTAATACACCAAAGCTTAAAGACAAATGTAAACATCGCCTAACATAGAATTATTTCAGCACCCAAACGTAATGAATGTTAAACGTGGTCTAATAATAGAGTTGAATGATTCTACTGTAAATAAAATAAACGCATATAAAATTACACCTTACTGCATCTACTATATCACCCTTCCAAACAGCAGCGCGAATCACCAGTCTGGTCACGCGTTGGAATACCATTTCATTAGCTCGCAGCGACAGACAATATCATAACTATAGTATTTTATTCAACCGAGCTTTGAAAGAGGCGTACTTGTATTTTTGCACAATTGCGAACAAAGGTTTTTTTTATAAAACTCATGTTCTTTTTTTTTTTTAATTACTCTTAAGATCAATTTTGCCAATGTCAAGTGAATTTTTATTTGAGTTTTTTACACTGGCAAAGTTGATCTCAAAAGACACAAATGCCATATACTTATAGAAAGAAAAAGAAGAAAAAACAAAAGATGGCTGTTTTATTTGACGACCTCTGTGGCGCAGCGGGCGAGAGTCCACCTGCGATGCAAGAGGTTGCGGGTTCGATTCCCGCCTCAGAACAAATTTGTGTATGACCTGCAGAAATTTGTTCCGTTGGTCTGGGTGTTTTCTATGTATAATAAAAAATCTATGTATATAATGTATTAAATATATCAGTTATCTAGTACCCATTACACAAGCTTTGAGTAGCTTACTTTGGGGCTAGATGATGTTGTGTGGATTGTCCAGCATTATTTATTTATTATTTATTTATTTATTTTATTTATTATTTAAAATTCTTGAAAATTTTTCTGATGGATTTAGAAAAAAACTTTCACTTTGATTTACATTATTATCTCACACCCGTGTCAAGAACTTGGGCTTTATTGGAAAAATAACCACCAAAATACTACAAAAAAAATATGCAAAGTTGGGGGAAGTTTTACTAGTTGGAATAAATCTTTCTGAGTACTCAAAAATACCATTATTATCTGTTCTCTCGCGTTATAAGAATTGCTTGCCTGCATTTGTGCGGCTCTTCAAATCAACTAAGAGTCTTGAACCATGGCGAAGTAATAGATAAATGTAAAAGTAGCCTTTTCCTTAAAGCATAAAACTAATATCATTTTTTGGATCAATAGAACAAGAAGAATGAGATCACGAAAGATTTAGTCGTTCACATAAAACATAGACGAAAAATCACAACAATTTACACTGAAAGCTCAAAAATTATGAGTTGGCAACATCGCACCGGAAATGTATAGGCGCAGGAAATGAACCCGTTAGCGCAATCCAAGATGGCGAACGGAAGCGGCCAGCGATTTATTCTCGCTGGACCCTGAGAGCGTATATGAAACTTTATTGTAATGCAAATGTAATACCTTACCTAGGTAAGATGAGTCTGGAAATTAGATTTATTTTTAGCCGCTGTTCCGGGAACGCTTTGCATTTTTAGAATAGGTATTTCTCTTGAAGTGGGATATGCTGGCCGCACTTTTTACAAAACAGAATAATCATAATCACGGCTGTAATTTTCAGGTTCAGGTAAAAATCTTAAATCTCTAGTTAGATCTTTGTGGACATCAAAATGGGGAAGTCAAAGGCTTATCCACCAACATTCCTTTTTACACCCAACGTTTAATAGTTAGTAGGTACTACATACATGACAAATTGCAACAGATTGTCACCCAAAAGATTACTATACCTTCGAATTCTTGGTTGTATGATAGGCCAGTTTACTCACTATGTTTTCCATCATCGTTTTTCAAGAGAACTGGAATAACATTTTTTTTTCGATTGAAATAAAATATTGCTCGACCAAATAGCACCCATAACCTTAAGATCGAAAGGCAGAGGTGCTACTAATTACATTAGCAATGTTTATATACTGCCCGAAAGGATCATATGAGATGTAGGTACTTTAATCCTTTCACCACATTGGTTCGCATGGATTAGTGACACGATAAGAAGAAGCGTTAAAGATGATATTAAAATTTAAAGCATAATTTTTAGAACAATAATTAAAAACTGATAATAATTTAAAGTTACGCAGTCTAGACGCAGCGGTGTTCTATGATTGATCATATAAGAGACTCACTTACATTAATTCTATCGAAACACTACCTTATTTCTCATAACAATAGGGTAGAATTTTCTACAACTTATACAGGTTCTTTGGTGGTTTTGGTAAGGATAAAAGAAAAGTTCACTTATAAGTTTACATTGTAGCTTGAAATTAGTTTCAGTTGAATGTCAAAGACAGAGGAATTCTAAAGACGGTGAGTTCAAGTCTTCTGCTAGATTATTACTGCAAATCTGAGACAAGTTTCATTGAGAGTTTCGCCATTTGTCAAAAAGACAATGGGACTGCGAGCTGTAAAAATGAGCTGAGTTATTCCCATGACGGCCCGTTTTGAGCCATAGTGGGAAATTTAGAATAAGAGGGTCATAGAGGGAATTGAAATAATATTATTTACAAGTGAAATTCAATTAAAAAACCCCCAATACAAATTTTGCCCGCCCTTTTGTGGCGCACATATTGGATTTGAAATTTGTCATAGTGTATAATATTTTACTAATCAAGCCTTTTCATTTGATACCTATATTGAGGGAGTTGTAAAAAAATAAATAATACGTCATTTTGTGGTGGCAGCCATCTTGGACCGATTTTCATTAAACATAACTAAGAACACTACCGACCTAAATCACCATTCAAACAAAAAAAAAACAAAATCAGTTCATTCGTTTGGGAGAGCCTACGATGTCGCAGACAGACAGACAGACACACACGTCAAACTTATAACACCCTGTCGCGTCGTTTTTGCGTCGAGGGTCATTAAAGAAAAACTACCCTCCTACTTCGCAGTCGGGTAAAAAGTATAACATAAGTCACTTAAGTATTTCTTTAAAAGTACAAATTGTTTAATTTATTCAAAGTCAAGCTAGAACTCGTTACTTTACCAGCAAGCATAAAATTAATCGCAAATTTTTCAGTGGATTTCTTTCCCACTTTATTTATTTCGCTCCACTTTTGGTTTAGTGGATTTACTTGTACCTGTATTACCTCGAGACAAATGTAAGGGAAACTCGGGTCTTAGTTTTAATGGAATTTAATTCTGCTAAGAAAACGCTTCAACTTTTATTTTCTTACTTATTAAAGGAGGTATTTTTTTGGATTTATTTTGGGACATCAAATTTCTATATACCTACTACTGACTTTTTATAACCTTCGAGCATGTTTCATACTAGGTCAGGTAAAATGGTAAAATAAGATCCGAAAACTTTTAAAATAGTACCTATATGCACTAGTTTGACCTTTTTAGATGCGTTTTTCGAGTTTATAATTTTTTTTAATATGTATTATATAATCTGAATCTCGGAAACGGCTCCAACAATTATTGAAATGAGTCATGAAATTTAGTATGCAGGGGGTTTCGAGGGCAATAAATCGAATTAGCTAGGTTTCATCTTTCGAAAACGTCGTTTACAAAAAAAGCCGAGCATAGCTCGGTCACCCAGGTACTGCACTTTGTCACTGCTCATTAATTTCTCATAGATAACCTTAAAGTTTCACGCTTGCCGTCTCAAAGTTCCACTAAAAATATAATCCACTTCGAGCTGATCGACCTACACTCGTATATTCATTTGTTTATGGCTCTGCAACGTTCGTGCCTACAATTTCTGTTTACCAGCCTTTTTAGGGGTCCGTGTCATGAAAATTGTATGTTATTGAATCGTACGCCATTTTGAAATTCAGAGTCATGAGAGCTATACTACCTGTTCCACTTTAGACATTTCACAATATTGATGCATTGCTCATAATTCAATATTTAATCTTATAAAACAAATTAGAACTAAATTTTTTGTATTGGCTAAAGGATCACGTCATATTCTGATTAAAGATTGTGAAGAATAAAAAACATAAGTTTCAAATAAACTAGGTACATAACAGGACCTCCATCTAAACAAGATAAGTAGTATTATAGTATTGGCAAAGCCTAAATCAATAGTATGTGATATTATCTCGACTGATCTGATTATGATAAAAGCTTCTAGATATCTGTGCCTCCATTTGAATCCAACACATTTATTATATATAAATTACACTCAGTTTACTTGAAATTTCTTTTAAAGTTTAAACGAGCAGAACCGCGTCCAAAAATGTACTTTTCCGAATAGGTTTCTACGGTAAATAATAATAATAATAATAGATTTTATCCAGAAACCTATTTCAAGGTTTGGGTAAGTGGATGTGTCTTTGAGTTTTGATCTTATAAGCAAGTGTGCAACTACACTGCAGAATATGGTTACAGTCATGATGACGAGTCACCTTTCGTATTTAACGTTGAAATGCTATCCAAATATCGCTTCCCAATTGCTTCTATTTGCTTTCATCATCTAAGTGATTTTCATTCTCTAAATTAAAAAAAAATATATATATTTAAAGGAACATTTTATAATTATAATGGCCATTTTTTGCGGAACCCACATACTGGCCACTTAGCATTTCTTCAAACTATTTTCTAGTCTTAGCAATTTGCACATTGCTACCTGAGTGTTTATGTTTCCTTTTTGTGGCTGATTTGTTGGCCTTTTTTATGGCCTTAGTTTTTGTTGGCTTTTTTCACGGTGGTCCTACGTTTTTCTTGCTTAATTACGTAATAACACACTGGGCACCAGCTCTAAGTTCGTTTTTACTTTGTTTGGTTTTTGCTGGTGCGATACACTGAAGAATAAAATGGTTGTAATGTTTTACCAGTGAGTAATTACTGCTATTAAAATTTTAAGTGGAGACTGCTTACTTTTAATATTGAACAAGTGAAGTTCATTTAAAAGCTCGTTGCAGCTAAAAGTAACACGTCGCCTTATGGCTAGACCAAGCATTGCATTCAATGTTTGAAAAAAGTTGTCCTCATATTATCAGTTATTCCGTTTCAAACCCACTATCCAATCAACAGCAGAGAGATACAGATAGCAAAGAATCTGGATTAAAAAACGTAGTAGAGTTGTTTTTAAAAACTCACTTCAATCCTTTCACCACACTGGTTTGAAGTAACACGATAAGAAGAAAAGCACAAAATACCAAAACATACGAAGCATTTTTTCAAAATTAATAAGTGCTTCGTGGTTGGATGTAGCATACATCCAAATACGAAACATTTATTAATTTTTTGACTGGTTTCACAGCTCAGTTGGCGGTAGCTCTGCTTTCTGAGCTAAAGGTAACCTAGGACAAACATTTGTGTGATGAACACAGAGGTTTGTGTCTGGGTGTTATTATCTTATTATATGTATGTGTTTACTAAAAAAAGTATTTTATTAATCTACCAGCTATCTGGTACCCATAGTACATATGTACATACATACATAAAATCACGCCTGTTTCCCGACGGTAGGCAGAGACCACGGATCTCCACTTGCTACGATTCTGACATACCTCTTTTGCTTCATTCACTCTCATTAAATTCTTCATACATACATTCATTAATTCATACCCAAAGAACAAGTTTTGCTTATTTTTGGGGCTAGCGCCATTTAGCTTTTGAGAATTGTCCTTCAATATTAAAAAAAATATGATGCACGCATAGTATCAGAACAGGATTGCTTGCTTCCTAGGCGCAGCCAAAAAACCTAAAAGCCTCCTTTAGCTGCAAAGCTTCAGGGTGGAAACTGGTCATTTCGGCGGACTTAATCCGGCCGACCGGGTATTAGTATTCTTTCTGCGACGGATAAAAGCCGGACCCGGAATTTTTAAGGTTAGTTTTCGGAATTTTCTAGGCTTGCTTTGCGAAACTTTGCTGGTTTGGTTTCAGACAGCGCGTCTTTTGTTTTTTTTTTATCGGAGCAAGGTGATTATACCTACACGAGATTAAATGTGTTCCACCATACTTTGGAGCTTGAATTTATATCCACATCGAAAGTTAAAAAAAAACAACCATTTTTGCAATAAAGACCTGCACTATTTTTATTTTTTATTTGTATCTGTTATACTTTCTTTGCAAAATAAATTTATAGTGGGTTTGAAATTAAAAAAATCTAAGGAAAAAAATATTTTTTTGTCCTATTAGCTTTGCCAAAAGAACTTGTTTTTAAACACTTTTATTTATTTATCATAACAAAATATTTCTGAAACAAAACGTGTGAAAAGGCGTGTCAAATGTCAGCACAACTAGCTAATTAAATGTCTCGTGCGTGACTAGACCGAGACGTGACAGCCCGCGATGAAAACTTTAATTTGTTACTATACATTAGTAGCAAATGGGATGGGCTTGTATTAGTTACACATAAAAATAAAATAATAACAAATAAATTTAATATTAGTGGAGTTTTATAAACGCCAACTAGTCTCAAACTATGCAAAACTTGAGCTGGTTTTTCGGTAAAAATTTGAGAAGATATGGTTTTCGTCAAAAAAATATACAAACTGAAGTTTATGGTTTGAGTGCGGTACATATATTTTTTACAAATATGCGTAACTGTATATAGTTCTGTAGGTATATTTTTTTACAATAATAAAAAACGTGAAGCTCCCTTAATTAATTTGGCAGAATAATACATAATTTCACATTAAAATGTACATATTTAATTGATATTAATGTATACCTACTCTATTGTATTAGGATAATCCTGTAAAAATAGATGTTAGCGAGAATGAAATAAATAAGTAAATATTATTTTTATAATAATTGGGTAAGTATTTAATCGGGTGCTTTTTTAAAATGAAATCACAGAGAAACAACATTAAACACGTCAGGCCCATAAGCCGCAGTAAACTTGTACTTAAAAACACAGTTAGGGATAACATGATCCCCCATACTTAATCCGGGCACTGCGCATTATACCTATTTAACGGGATATCCTGGGACACTAACATGGGAGAGAGAAAACAGCTGGCACACTTCATCATGCTTGTTTTTACATTTACCCACGATGAGCGGGATACACGCATCTTCGTCTCTGTTTAACCAAGCGCTTGCTTGTTGAGTGAATCTACGTTCTATGTAACACTATTATTTTCTTTTGTGATATGTATGTATGTATGTATGTATGTATGTTTATATGTATACGAGTTTTTCTGACAAAAATAAGGTGTCGTTGGATTAGTCTGGATCACAAGATCTATAGGCTATTATCGCATTCTATACAAAATGTCGAAAAATGAATATTTCACCTATAAAAATCTGTGTAAAAATATAAAAACCCGACTGAGAGTCACTAAGACTCTCAGTCGGGTTTTTATATTCTGGCAATAAATACTAATTTACAACATAGAAAATTTAAAATAGTTTATTAAATTTTCAACAAAAAATTGATACTAACATACACAAAAAACTTAATTGTAAGTTCATACAATACGAGAGCCTAAAAAAACATCAAAGAAAAGATCATCATTATCATTATCATGTGTGATTCATCTAAAGTGAGGCTTTTAGACACTAATGACAAAGCTGTTTCGTCGAAGCTGCAAAAGTGTTATGAGTCCCGGATGTAATCCCGGCGTAATTGTTGTCCGAGAAATGCCTTGAAAGTTGCTCCCTAATTGCCGGAACAATATGATATCCCTGATCCCGGATTAAATTTGGTTTCGATAATTGCTTCCAGAAAAGTTAAATTGCTGTATGAAGAACTACGCTCCACGGGTTGAAAACAAAATTATAATTGCCGATTGAAATCTCAATTTATAAAAGTTTTTATACTTTTTTGTGGAGTTAAAATATTAATTACTCGTACCGACCAAAATTATAATACCTACTTATCTTATTACTGCAATAGGTAAAGACAATTTTTTTTTAAGCCATGAAATATTATCTTGTTATTTTTTTTTCCGTTCAACCCACGATTTTCAACCCAGTATTATTTTTCCCTGTTCCACCCAAAACAAATGCTCCATTATACCAAATCCAAAAATCTGAGCCACTGTGTATTCTTAAGAGTAGGTACGGACAGTATGGGTGTTTGTTACTCAACAACGCTGAAACGGCTGAACGGATCTGAATGAAAGGCATCGAGATAGATACTCTGGAATACCTCAATAGCTTTTACCACACGGACGAAGCCACGGGCGGAAGCTAGTGTATTATAAGCCGTCGTAAATAAAGATACCTTCTTCAGCATAAACAAGTTCGAACCGGAACAGGCGGGGCAATAAAACGGCCGATGGTGTAACATATAACATGATCACAATCGAGATACCCATCGTCCCGCTGAGTTCGCACTCCTGTACCCGGCCTAATGGAACCACGGGAATCAATAACTGCTGACCACCTCATTACCGAACCCCACTTTCAATCAAATACCTCCAACCTAATTCCAACTTTGAAACCACAGGCGTAGAGACTGGTTTCGCAGCGTAAGAAAATGATTCTTAGGACGTTTAATAGCGATAGTTCCAATAAAAGTGTCAAACTGCTATGTCCGCACGAAAGAAAACAGTGAACGTTTTATTGACTATCTAATAAAATAAAGGGGAAATTTTCTTTCGATGGCGTAATGACACTTATTTAATTCGGTGTGTTTTGAGTTCTTATCGAAACCAACCTAATAACTAAAATTTGGTAGTTGTCTATTAAATAAAATATATATCGCAAACCCACACTTTTTCCAAATATATATCGCAAAAAACGAAGTCACGATGAAAAATTTAAACTCACCAAATCATTAATCATCTGAAAAGGCCGAAAAGCGGCGTCGTAGACAACAACAAACGGTCGGGTTAAGTGCATCCTCCATCTCCCTCGCTCGTATAGTGCTAAAGCAAGAAACAGAGACTATATTTCAATGTCAATTCCATTGTACAGGACAAGATCCGTATTTTCCTAAACAAAACTTCGGTTTGTTTGTATGGAGATATTGGACGTGAATAGAATTTACGTTTGCAGAATCCACATAACTAAAGAACGAACAACATACTTTGAACTTTATTATTTTACTATAGAAAATTATTTTATTGACTTTTCAAATATTTTTTTAATGGAAATAAGAGAGCAAGGTGGTTTGAGTAGTATTAACACTCCTGTTTTATGATCGTGTATTGCACCATGCACCATGCAGCAATTGGTGAAAAAAACTATGTGCCCAATAACGTGTTCTTAAATGATGAAGTAAAACATCGTGAGAAACTTGGCGTACCTACTCTAGAATAAAAAATTAAAGTTGCGTGTCATGACATATTCATTAACCAGTTACGTACAGAACATTAACTACGGTGAAAAATTTAGGCATGTACCAAGTACAATGTTAGAACATGCCTCTGACTACCCCCGTATATTCTCAAAGAGCGAAGTAACAAGATATCTCAGGAAAGGTCTAGCAAGCCTGGATTACAGTCGTGATCATGTTTGTTAGTATACAAAAACATTCTAATTTTCTATCATTAGAACTATCAAAGGTAAAGGAAATATAAATATGTAGTAAGCCATGCGAAACTAGAGTAGCAATCTCGTTCGAATGTGCACACCTCGGCGGATCTTCATTATCCGCCATTGTTTCATATTTAAACTTTTAAAGCAAGCTCCGTCCGCGCCGACTGACCCGAATAGTACTCGTACATCGATGATTTTGCATTATTAAAAACTGTCTGTACTTTTAATAGGTCGCTTTGATGAGTATTGTGGTCGGGCCACTTAGGCTTAACATGCATCCGATCGAGGTTTTATAGAATTCGAGTAATCTTTGATTCGCCGTCAGTTCGGAGAAATATAATCGTGATTGTGTAATACTAATTCCTACGACATCGTTGATGTCAAAGAACACTCAATCTCAAAAAATAAAAACCACTAAATCCTTCTTTTATTAATAGGTAAGTAAACTGACGGGTAATTAGTTCTTCTTCTTCGTCTTTATTTATAACATTTGTCTCGAAGAGATAAATTTTGCCAGTATAATTCAATTGAAATTATGGCTGTTTTGTTTAAAATACTCAAGACATTGTGCCTACAAATACTGGTATTATATCTGTAATTGTTTATGTGAATTGAAATTGAGAATGATCACTGTTCAAAAATAAGGTTTTGATTTGATGATCGTACATTGTAAAAATACTCATTCGCTAGGTTTAGCTAGATTACAAATTCTTTACGCGTTTTATTTGATGTGCAACTTTGAAAACCAATCGAGTTTGACTGTTGGTTTGGGATCCAGCTCTGTAATTTGTTGTAAAACTTTTTATTGTTAAAACCAGATTGAAATTCCGTAAAACATACAAAACAAAGTTTATTTTGTTCGATGTTTTAATTTGATTGAATAGTTTCAGAAAACGCTTATGGCATTTCTGGGTTTGTTGAGTGCAACATTTTTAAATACTTAGTTGCAGCTTGGAATTGGCATCTCTAGCAATATTTTCATACTATCTAACGATTTCAAAAATATAACAAGTAAAAATATAATCAACACAAATTGTTTCCATGTTTTCATACAATAGCTATCAGCTAAACGGTCGAAGAAAATAGCAATTTGTAGAAGGCGGTTAGCGTTTAGGAACAATTTCCGAATTGGAGCTCAAATACATAGGAAAACTGGTAGGTTCTACGAAAAAATAGCGGAAACATTTTTTACTAATTCACTCAAGCAAAACAATTCCCGAGCCTCCCCCTAATCTCACTAACAGTGTGCGTTTACCTTCTTACGAGAAACTTTCTCAGGGCGGATAAAGGAAACATTATGTAAATAGCCAAGGTTCATGATTAACTCCGGAGTGGATCTTAGCTATTGTTTTTAATATACTACGTGGCGGGACTAAAACAAAATACTACTTCTGGCTTAATTGAAAAAAGGATTTATTTCGGCAGCTTTTTTTTCGTGATACCTACATTGTTTGTTATTAAAAAAAGGTTCTAATAGTAAAGGCACATCTGAAATATATGGGCAAATACTACAAACTGTACCACCAATTATACGAGCTGCAAAAATATACAACTTATAGCTAAACAAATGCGACGAGCACAGTTATACTCGTAATAGTGATACAGAAAGTTGAACGCAACATTAGCAGACTAACATTGAAACGTCATAACTGCGGTAGATGGCCGTACAAAATGAATACAATCACTTTAGTTTCAAATCTATTGATGATCGCGACTCAATCCCTCACGACAATCCCAGGGTCAGTAGATTTCTCATCTAATTAGTCAGAGACACGTCCAAAAATTACAGCTGGCACATGCCCACATTTTGAATAGTAGTTAGTACTCCGTACGTGATAGGTTGCCATTGCAGCTTATACGAATACTAACCTATGACACACACCTATGAATTTTTAGTTTTAGTGTATGCCGGTTTCCTCACGATGTTTTCTTCACCGTTTAAGCGCACTGAGCACATAATTTTATCAATTCTATTGATAAGCAGAATTAGTCAATACTTCAAGCGAAAAATAGTCTATGCGTATGTTATCTCGTTTCTTTGCATCGCAGAAAGTTTTGCCCAGCATCGCGAATAAGCAGTTTCTACTTCGCGTAACATTTTCCCTGATCTCTTTCTCGTTGTTTTCCCCGGTTGCCCGGGTAACCTCGGATTTTTGGGGGTCGCTCGTCTAATTGGGTGACGCTCTTTGGGATTTCTACCTTGAACGAATTTGGGGGGATTGATGATAGCCGATTTAAGAAGATTGGGTTTTTTAATTAAAAGGGCGAGGTTTTTAGATTGGTTGGGTTTGAGGACAAACTCAAAATCATTTTTGGCAGCATACCATACCACTTTACTTTACTTATTATATACCAGCCTTGCAAATAGAATCAATGTTTTCTGCCTATAATATCATTAAAATGTACTTTATTATACTTAGTGAGTTTATTATTATAGTATTTATCTGTATATTTCTGTGAAATGATTAAAATTTCAATTTATTACGACTAGCACACCATGAGCATGAAGGAATTCGTTTTTCACAGTACATAAAACAGCACCTACCGCTTAGTCTTTAATATCAGCAAATCTCAAACCAAAGTTTCATTCCCAAGCCGACAACACTAAAATTAAGTACCTAACTTAAAATCCCCAATTTATCATCCAGACGTCTACACAAAAACCTAGCCTCACATTTTCATAAAGAGATCTACTGATAAGTTGATGATTTATTCGTACCTGTTAAAACTAGCGTGGTTGCAGCGACAAAAACTTACTGTGACTCTAACCACGAAAACGCTTGCTAGGGGTTACTGTTTATGCTGCATGCTGTTAGCTGAACGAATGATAGCTATGCCAGTTTTATCATCCATAAGTTGTGCTTATTAAACACAAGTACCTGGGTGACCGAGCTTAGCTCGGTTTTTTTTTATAAGAGACGTTTTCTAAAAATGAAACCTAGCTAGATCGATTTATCGCCCTCGAAACCGCCTGCAAACCGCACCAGCCATCAGTACCCCTAGTATGAGTTTTTGATAGTTTACGAAAACTTTTTTCGAATAGTATCCTTTCATACATTTACCTCCATCGGAAATGTTAAGGAACTAAAATAAAGTCGATATCGTGAAAACTTGGTTTGAAAATCGTTGCTGAGTCTGCCGATTAGATAATATTTTTGATATTATCGACCTTATTTTAGTTCCTTAACATTTCCGATGGAGGTAAATGTATGAAAGGATACTATTCGAAAAAAGTTTTCGTAAATCAAAAACTCATACTAAGGGTACTGATCACCTATCTTTTTGCACCCTTCACGATGCAATATTTATAAAATGAGACCGGATTAATGAAGCTTGATGATTGTATATTGCTGGGAGTAATCTTCATTAAGAGAGACGAGGTAGTGAAAAAATTAAGCCATTTTTTGGGCCGGAATGGGTTCGCCAGTGGCATTTACAAAATGGAAATTAATGAGTAGAATAGCTAACATTTAAAGCTATGAGATTTTGTTCGTTTATACTTTTATTTGCAAAAACTAAAGTGCAACTCATACAAATTGTATACATTGAATATTTTATTTTATATCAGTAGCCTAGGTAGACTAAATGTGGAAATCGTTAGACCGATAAAAAATAGGTCACTGTTAGGCAGGATTACATAACAGTTTTCTATTTATATATTCTACCTATACATTTAAGTACAAGGGTATCAGCCTTACAAATTGTGAATTTGTGACCACGGTCAAACAATGTTTTGCCTTTGAATGGGTCCTTGTGCTTAAATACAGGGAACGATCTTAGCCTAACTCAGCTATTATTTCATTCGTGTAGCCATTTTTTTTATTACCAAGAACATTAACAAAATAATTAAAAGAGAAAAGAAAACCATCAATTACCTATAAGCATCTACTTACAATATTATAAAACGTTCAGTTTTTGGGGTTTAAAAAATATTACGTTAAAAAGACAACGTTAGAATATTATTCTGTAGTTTTACACCGTTTAAGAGCGCTGGTGGTGTAGTGGTAGCACCCCTGCCTCACGATCCGAAGGTCGTGGGTTCAAACCTGGTCGTGCACCAATGAGTTTTTCCATTCGAAAAATTTATGTGCGCAATACCAGTGCTCTTAAACGGTGAAGGAAAACATCGTGAGGAAACCGGCCAAGACCAAAAATTCGAAGGTATGTGTCATAGGTTAGTATTCTTATAAGCGGCGATGGGCTTGCAACCTGTCACGTACGGAATACTAACTACTGTGCAAAATGTGGGCATGTACCAGATGTCATGTTTGGACTTGCCTCTGACTACCCCCTTTAGATATCCTCAAAGATCTAAGTAACTAAAGATCTGAGGAGATATCTACCGAGCCTGGGGATTACAGTCGTGATCATATTTTTATTCACACATGTAGTTTTATTCTATTATGTATGGGTCTGAATGTTGGGCCACCAAGGGAACGGACGAAAAAAGAGTGCATGCGGCGGAGATGCGAATGTTGAGATGGATGTGTGGAGTGACAAGGATGGATAAAATAAGGAATGAGTATATCAGAGGAAGTCTGAAAGTGGCACCGGTGACAGAAAAGATGAGGAGTAATAGGTTAGCGTGGTATGGACATGTTATGAGAAGAGATGAATGCCATGTGACAAGGAGAGTGTTAGGTATGAATGTAGATGGATACAGGGGTAGAGGTAGGCCAAAGAAAAGATGGATGGACTGTGTGAAAGACAAGATGACATGGGTAAGAAAGGAGTGAGTACTGAAATGACGAATGACAGAGAGAAATGGAAGAAGATCACATGTTGTGCCGACCCCACATAACGTGGGATAAGGGCAGGAAGATGATGATGATGTAGTTTTATTCTATTGTTTTATATCACACACATACCATATACATATACACCCACACATTTACACTACGCGCACTCATACACCGCACACACCCATTAATATATCCACCGCCACCGAATCTTATAGTTAGTATTAAGTACTCTTCTTTTTTTTCATAATTTAATCTAGTTGTGTTTTCCTTATTTGGCCTTTTTATTTTTTTTCTTACTGTTTTTTATATTATATTTTTTGTACAGCTGTTGGAAAACCTTAATAAAAAAAATAATAATAATAAAATTGCACAGTGTATTGCAACCTCAAAATCTTAATCCTTCAAGAGCAGAATCGACCCTCGCTTATAATAATGCAGTGCAAGTCACACAGAATCGTCGAGCAAACAACGGCACAATGGAGCACGTGAAATGAGATGTCTCATAACAGCATGACGCTATTCCTAGTGCGGTGGACGGTATTCTAATAAACTACATTACATTTGATATTACATATATATATATACATGTTGTATACATATATATATATATAATCTGAATCTCGGAAACGGTTTTAACATCTATCATGAAATTTAATATGCAGGAGGTTTCGGGGGCAATTAATCGATTGAGCTAGGTTTCATTTATAGAAAATGTTTTGCCGTGTTTTCAGGCAATAAAAAATGCTACTGTTTTACTGTTTTACAGACACAGCAATACTAAAGCTACTTGTCAATAGATGGCGTTGTTAAGCAAAGTCTAAGTCTAGTCAAAGCTAGTGCAGCAGGGATTGTCAACGTTACCTAAAACATATTTTGAATTTGTTAATTAGATTTAAAATTGAAACCAAAAAAATGATCCCTGTTATTAAAGTAACCTTTATTCTGAGTTGAGTAATAACAAGTGTTGATAAGCATGTGAAGGTAATGAAATAAATAAATAAAAACTGTCACTCAGTACCAAATGCATCAGCAGTACTGAGAACTCAGCACGTGCCCACTCTGCTACTGACAGATAATATTAAATCCGCATCGCTATCCGACTGGCCGCTACAATGCGATGTGTTTCGTCGTGTCCCTTCATAACATAGATTTATTACCAGTAGAGCAGTGAATGGAAAAAACAAGGAAGCATTTCTTCAAGGGAGTCCGCGAAAGATGGCACAAAATTTCTCACATCGAAACTCCTTTGAAGACTTGCCAAAAAATTGATTAATTTCTATTTTATACCCTCGACGTTTGGATTAAAATAAGCTTATGTAAATTTTTGATATAATTCTTTGGCGTAATTGACAAGCTCCGCCTACCAAAGCTCTATTTTTGTGGGTTCATTTTTAGCTCAAGGAATGTTTCCATGTATTGTCCGTTCACTGCAATAGAGAAAGTACGTATAAAAAGTAAGTATCTTCATAATATTTTATTTTATTATTCCTTAATACTAGTACCTTGAAAAACAGAAACAAATCTATCCCACGAGAACCAACATTTTTCCAAGATAAAAAATAGCCTCTGTGCTATTCTAGATTATAATTTATCTATTTCCAAATTTATGCAGATCCGTTCAGCCGTTTCAGCATGTTTGAGTAACAAACATTCATAATCCATCCATCCAACCATACTTTCGCATTTATAATATCAGTAGGATAGTTTGTAAAGTAGTTAAACTTCAAATAAGTAAACAGTGAGATGACTAAACTACAGAGATCCTAACAAAATGTTTGTGCAACCTTAGAATCAACACCAATTTACTTAAATGACTTATATATACTCCGACCCATTACCCGCGACTTCATTTATTATTATTAATATATAATTTACATATTAAGTGATATCTGTATATTTTTGTGAACAAAGTATTCTATTGTAACATACCTTTGCTTATTTTTTATGGACGTCAATAATTTCGGTGTTCATCGAATCAGTCTCGTAAAACAAATAAAACTGTATTAAAAGTCAGTACCTGGATGACCGAGCTTTGCTCGGGTTTTTTTCTGGAAATCGTGTTTTTTTGAAAAATGAAACCTAGCTAGATCGATTTATCGCCCCCGAAACCACCTCCATACTAAATTTCATGAAAATCGCTGGAGCCGTTTCCGAGATTCCGATTAAAGAAGAATTGCTCGTTTAAAGGTATAAGATAAAACAGGCGCCAACGAGCTCGATAGGGCTATAACGATGACGTCAAGAATCAAGAATTACACGTTTCATCAGTTACAATAAATACTGGCCGGTTCAAGTCAAACATTACTTGGTGTGTCACTCATTTTGTGTGGACTAAAGTGTACGATTATAGCGGAGAGACAAGCGCAAGCGGTTAGCTGCACCCACTTATAACTAAATTTTAAACTGAATAAAATTCACTCGCACATTTATATTATTTAGTGACTGTTATCATGGGGTTATAATATACATCCATTTACATCGGTGAATTTTATCTATAACTAGCTGCAGCTGTCCCGAACTCTCACTGTCTGCGAACTAAGTACTGCCTAGATTTAATAAAAGTTTTGTTTAATTTTTAAATGTTTTCACGTCATATGGGAACGCGGTCGAACGGGATAAAAAGTATCCCTTGTCTGTCTCCTGGTCTTATGCTTTTTGTCCACCAATTTTTAGCCAATTCGGTTCAGCCATTCTTGAGTTATAAATGGTGTAACTAAAAATATGTCCTTTAAATTGTACCTAAAAACCATTGATTTTTGTAATACACCCTTAAGTTTATACCAGAAACTCATCGTTTTACCATATTTAAAGCTTTAAGGATTTATTCCGTATTCGCCCCGCAGAGTTTCGTCCCACTTGTAAAATTCCGCATTTGCCCCACATTATATTCCACATTCGCCCCGAAAACAATGATTTCTTTAATATTATTATTTTATTCCGCTTTTGCCCCATTTTTTGTTCCTGTTTTGCCTCGCATGTTTTTGTAATACATTTTAGTACAGTCAGACTATAAATTGATGAAGCATACAAACATTTTAATGGTACGTAATACGTCGTAATATAAAAGATATCCGAAAACGAAAAAAAAATTCTTATCTTTAAAAAACAGCTTCATCTCTAAACTTGCGCCACTAACCTCACCCTAAGTAATTCACCCCACCCGTCGAGGGGTGATTACCCCTTTATTACTCCCCCGTGCGGGACCTAATGCATAGCACTATTACGCTACGTGGACTAATGCTTACAATGTATTTTTGCAAGATATTCACAAAAGCCTAGGCGTTTATGATCCTTTTCTTGGCCAAAAGGTTTTATTTGACGACTCGGGAGTGTCCGGGGTCCCTTGGTGTAATTTTTTATTGCAACCATGAACTGACAAAAATATGACGAGAATTTCACTCGGCTTCACATACTCACGTAATCATGATCACTAAATTGTTAAGTAAAATTTATAACAACTCCTAAGATTTAACAAAGACTTGCAGAGCGGTGAAGTGAAAATATAAATTTTGCCTGCCTTTGATTTGCTATGGTCGTTGTAAAATGATGAATTCTTAAGAAAATCTTATACAGCGTTCTGTATAAGTAAGTAAAAGCATATCTACTTAAGATGCTACTGTAGAATCAAAATCGGTGAATTAATTAAATCCCAGTGAGCAACACCGGAAATATTAACTGGAATCCAGTCCATGAGTGCAGGTGTCAACCATCAATGAACTCTACTCAAGTGGCTGGCCAGAATTTAAGGTATCTTGAAATGTCCACAGCAAAGAGTTAAAATTCCAACGTAGTTAAACAATTTTTTTTTAGTAATTACAAAAATAAATCGAAAAACTGCAGCAGTTAATCAATTTAAAAGAATGCTACCGTCTTGAGAGTGAGGAATTTTTGTTGCTCTCATAAAATATATCACAAAAAATCAGGGAACAATCGACTTAATATTGTAAAGAAGAAAGATTTCATTGTTTTTTTGTTTGCATTGAATTGGCTCCGAAACTACTGAACCGATTTCAAAAATGGTTCACTGTTGGGAAGCTACACAAGGTGACAAAAGCTTTATTTTATATTTAAAAAAATAGAGATTACTGTGCTATCCGTGTGATGCCGGGGCGTATCGCTAGTAATTTATACAATTGTTTCATCATACTAAATAATTCTTAGTTAATAGTGCTTCTGTACTAAAACCATTGAAACTTGATTTGCCTGTAAACCTGATATTTGAAATTCTTTTTCTTATCAAGTCACTAGTTCTCTCAAACCAGTGAGGTGAAAGGAATAACGTGAGCCTTAAAGACTCCTTTCGAGCAAAAACTACTCGTGTTTGCTAGTACCTACCTATTGATTTTTGCTAATAAACTTTTCATCAAAAAAATCAAGACCCTATAGAGTTAATGTTTTCTTACATCTTAAAGTCCGACACACCCTAGAATCAAAAAATCGCAGGGGTATAACATACGTTTGTATTTTTATAAGCGGCGATGGGCTAGCAACCTGTCACGTGCGGAATACTAACTACAGTGCAAAATGCGGGCATATTTCAAATATCATGTTCGGACGTGCCTCTGACCCCCTTTAGATATCCTCAAAGATCTAAGTCACTAAAGGTCCGAAGAGATGTCTACCGAGTCTGGAGAGATTACAATCGTGATCATGTTTTTTTTAACTCAATAATAGGAAAAAAATCTGGTCCTTTTGTTCTCAGCTAGAGAATAAAGAAATTGCTGTATCTTTGCTACCACCTCTCCACAATCTTCCTTGCCAGAGCAAATACAATTCGAGACGATGATAAGTGGATTGGGCTGGTTTCATATTGCACCCCTGTTTCAAATTTAAACAGTGTGACTCGAATCTACAACTATCCCGCTGTTGTTTTATCTATACTTCGTGTTTTATTACCTTTGTTAAAAGTTTCTTGAAAATGAATACATTTGAATCAAGGATAATCAAGTTACCAAAAGATAAACCATCAGAAATTCATGTTTTGTTCAGCAAATTAGTAGTTGTATGAAATACCGTTTATCTTTAGTACATGTTACAAACATTACAAATGCCACCATAATTCATCATCTTCCTGCCCTTATCCCACGTTATGTGGGGTCGGCACAACATGTGATCCTCTTCCATTTCCCTCTGTCACTCGTCATCTCGATACTCACTCCTTTCTTACTCATGTCATCTTTCACACAGTCCATCCATCTTTTCTTTGGCCTACCTCTACCCCTGTATCCATCCACATTCATACCTAACACTCTCCTTGTCACATGACATTCATCTCTTCTCATAACATGCCCATAACAAATGCCACCATAATTATCGTTAAAAATAAACAAACAAAATCTAGCCTATAATTCCAGGATTGGTCTAGGTCTTTACATAAATCTTCGATGATATCTAAGCGAGGGTAGTCAGAGGCACGTCCAAACATACTTGCCGCATGACATTTTGCAAAGAAGCAGGCTGCAAGTCAATCGCCGGTTATAAGAACTAATGAAGGTTAATTTAAAAAAAAAGAAAAAAAAAATTGGCATTGTGCATATAAATTTTTCGAATAAAAAAACCCATTGGTACACGACCAGGTTTGGAACTATGACCTTAGATAGCGTACCACTACACAACCAGTGCTCTTATCATTTAATTAACGTGATTATACTAGGTAATAATTTTCTTATTATATCACTTATTCATTCGAATCTGTTTGAAATAGATTTAAGTGCGTAAAGGACCTCTTTAGTGCACAATAATACCTACGTCATTTATAAGTGCAGTATAGCCTCCACTTATCCCGGTCGAGTAGCTCAGGTATCCTCGTCACCGCAATTAAGCACGAGACGATGGCTCTCCAGACTCAATGGGTCTTTGAGGTTCGATATTTTCCTCGTAATTTGAATTCTAGTTAGGTCAATGGGGTATGAAATAAGAAAACTTTAAAGGTTCAAGTGCAAGTAATGTTAGTGGACTTTTTCTTAATAGAATTTTGTATTAGTAGTAGGTGGAAAAAAAACCATTCTTCCCTACCAGATCGGTAGGGATAAGTGACACATTTTTATTAAATTTAAACTTGTTTTTTTGCTATTCTTAGAAACTGTCTCTATGAAAAAAAAAATATGATCACGACTGTAATCCCCGAGCTCGGTAGATATCTCCTCAGATCTTTGGTTACTTAGATCTTTGAGGATATCTAAAGGGGGTAGTCAGAGGCAAGTCCAAACATGACATTTGGTACATGCCCACATTTTGAAAAGTAGTTAGTATTCCGTACGTGTCAGGTTGCAAGCCCATCGCCGCTTATATAAGAATACTAACCTATGACACACACCTTCGAATTTTTGGTTCTAGGGTATGCCGGTTTCCTCACGATGTTTTCCTTCACCGTTTAAGAGCACTGGCATTGCGCACATAAATTTTTCGAATGGAAAAACTCATTGGTGCACGACTAGGTCCCACGACCTTCGGATCGTATGTCTCTATGAGAATGAATAAATGATGAACTAGAGATCTGAGGTGATATCTACAAAGCCTGGGAATTACAATCGTATTTATGTCAGTTTTTTTATTTGTAAATGCCTCGTTTTCTCTACAAATTCACTTAACTTTTTGATGTTTCGAAATCAAATATAAAGTCTTCAACAAAATCGTTGCATTTCTATCAATGCGCAACAATGTTGAGAACTGTAAAAGTTTTATTGACATCTGGCGTTACCCCAAACTCATATTCATCTTGTTTTACGTATATTTGAGAGCATTAAGGCTCTTACACATGACAGCGGTATGCGGGAGTTTCATGACTATTTTCTTTATAACCCATTATTACATTGTTACATGGCACTAGCAAAGCATGCTTTCGGCTTTAAATGTGGTCTATCTTAAAAAATAAAAATCTAAAACTATATACGGTGATGTAACATAGCCATTAAAATTTATAAAAAAAATAACCAGCCCAAAATTATTGGTAGCAGCAAAACGGTTCTTTAGCTGATGTACTCAAAGACGAATGTCGCATAACACAACTACATGTCGCATTACTTACTTTCATAGTTTACACAGTGAAGTGTTATGGATCCCATATTGATGTAAAAACTAAAAGTGCTTAAAACTCGAAAGGTTTTACGCAAAAAGTTTATATTGTTTTGTTTTAAGCAAGCTGTATCAAGGCTTTATGACTTTGTGTTTTTAAATAAATTGGTAGAATGATAAAGGTTTGCGGAATGAAGTCTACTTGTTAAGACTGCGCTAGTTTAAGAAGCTTTGTTTTTACGAGGTTTTGTTTACCTCAGCTTGCAACGTTTTGGACCTTCTTCCGCTTTTATAAAGGCTTTGAATTTAGTATGCGCGTGCAGTTTTGATGAGAGAAATTCGCTTTTACTTTTTGCTCATAAATTTCACTTTACAGTTTGCTGAAAATATGGTTTCAGAAAAGTATCCTACTACTTTGTACAAGGAACACAGAACGTAGTGATATCTTTTTTATAATAAAACGTATTATCAGTATAGTCAAATATCTATCTAACACGTTTTAAAACTCTTAAGGATAGATAGCACCGCAATGCTAGACTTTCTGCCTCCAAGCAGTAATATACAAGCATTACTGTTTTGGTTTAAAGGAAAATGGACCAAGAAATGAAATGAAATACTGGGCAAATAGACAATTGCTATGTGTAGCGTATAGTGGCAGTAAATATCTATTTTTAATTACGTTCAGGCGGGTTTTTAATTTCTGACTAAATACTTATTTTGAAACTGATTCCTTATAAAATAAGGCGCTACGTCTGAGACAATCAGTTTGACCCGCTCTATGCAAGGTCAGTGTTTTGAACTGTTAGTCTGGGTCTGGAAATTATTGAGTGTATTTGTGTCAACTTTGTGCCAACTCATTAATACAACTGAGTTCGTGAACTCTGAATCAGAAAATCTTTGGCTTCTATGAATTTTGTAATAAACATTTTTACATGCTTTTTATTTGAGTTTGTGTAAATTTTATTTTATTTATAGTAATAAGAGCAAATGCAAGAAAATTTATGAAGCGCGTATTGGGTTACAATGATAGGCTTTCATCCAATGCCAGTAAGGAAGTGAACGCATATAAACATAGAAGCATTTCTTCATCCGCAAAACATGACACCAATTTTCACACATCGAAACTCTTTCGTGGATTTGCCAAAAGTGTATTAATGTTGATTTGACCTATGTTTTAAATTACCGTGTAACGTGTAATAAGCTTTGGTAAATTATTGATAATTCTTTGGCAAAACTGACAAGTCACGCTCTCCCAGGCTTTTTTTCTGTGTGGTCTTTGTTTAGTATGAAAATTACAAAATTTCCGTCTGGTACTAACAATCTGCGAGTAACAGTTCTGATTAGGGTTGGATAAACAGACACATACAGACAAATACTACAAGGGTGCCGAAACTATAATGCTCGACTTTGAGACCCTAAAACTTGCACAGATATTCCATAGAATATGCTGCTTGCTATCAAAGTAAATAAAAACTATTAAAACTCTTTTCAAAAGTACATCGCTACAACACAATCCCTACTAAAAACATCCTAAAAACATATTCAGGCTACCAAATTACTTCACTAGCAGTGTTCGCTTACACGAAAAAAACTCTTTGTAATTAACGTAGCAATTACGTCTTTTGTAACAAGAGCCGACAAAATGCACTTTAATTATTGAAGAACGGTGATATTGTAGTCACAAATTAAGCAAACTTTTGCTTAGCTCGTAGACCATATTGTAAGCATATTTGTATCTATATTAATAATTTCGTCAAGAGGTACGGTAGACTCGATCGAAACCTTACCTGAATAATAAAGCGTAAAAAAATAAAGAGTTCGAGTCTACAACATAATTATATCCGCAAAATTCGGATTGTCGAGTATTTTGTAAAATTATAATGGTGCTGAGAGACAAATCGCAGTCGCCATATTGGCCATTCTAGCGAAACGTCACTGACACCGGATGACATCTTGAGTAGCTAATAAAAACTCAAAGTATAAACAGTACAACCAACCTTTTTGTTGCACTACGTAGGTGATAACGCGTACGAAGTCGCGGGTATCAGCTAGTTTTATATAATTGTAAAATTCCAATCAGGTATTAAAATATTGGAGTTGTTTTTTTCCGTGTTGAAAGTGCAATAAGACTTGACAGTTCAAATTCACAGTCTTTAAAAAGAAATATTAACATTTTGAATAATACACAATATTAATAAAACCTTCGTTTTTAATATTCAAACCCAACATAAAAGCATCTCAATGAACCGTCTAATTTGTGATAACAACCGCACGAAAACATTAATCTATCCATCTAACTCGTGAACCTTTTTTGAACCGAGTCTCAAGGGATTAAGAAAAATTTCAATTATACCTCCCACCTTCCTCTCTTCCCCTATTCAGGTCGCAAAGGCAGGATTTTATTCCCACCTGAATTAAAACTCGAATGGAATCCCATTTTATAATTTCTCCGATTTGAAGATAGGCGAGGCTTTTCAGGCATTTTATTGGTTGAATTCTGATGGTCGGCCGATTGTGAGTGAAGTCAACCGGCAAGAATAATTCTACTTGGATACTTTAAATACAGTTTTTATCGCGAAGAATTTATTCAGAAGATAGCCAAATAAGAATATTCACTTTTATTTTTATAACGAAATGATCTTCAGTGTTTCTTTACTTAATAAACCGCGAGGGATAAAATGATATTGTAACGAATCAGTTAAAACTATTATTAAGTAAATTAAGCAAGTTACCGTCTAAATGAGCTTTTCACTATTATATTGATGATTCGTCCAAGATGTGACATTTTGTCTGGAAATTTTTATCAAACCTTATTTTTCAATTTAGCAAGTCGCTAATATAAATTTGTTCGACATTTTGTATTCCATTTGCTGAAGTTGAGGATGATTCTCAAACTTGGAGTTACTTATTATTTTTGATTGTTTAACTTTCCTACAGCCATTAATGTTATACTAGTCAAACTAGCTTAGGGAATAATTTTCGTATGTCGTTGATTTTCTGCAATGCGTCTGTCAACTTTTAATTAAAATATGACATTTGAATTAAAGTTATATTCGTAGTTCCTTTCTTAATCCATTGGAAGAAATCCCAAAAATTTTAAACAAAACAGCCAACTTTTAAAATTTTAAAATTGACTTGACATTTGACTGACTTTGTGACATTGACAATACTACTAATTCAAACACTTATTATTGGCAAAATTGAACTAAAAGTAAACAGATGCCATTAACAAAAAGAAGAAAAAGAAGTCGTAAATGTACGTATTTCTTACCATCTGCTTTTAAAATAAAATTAATTAAGGTTTTTTTTTCAGTTCTTCAGCAATTGACTCTTAGCTCTTCTTTAACACCAGTTTTTTTAAATTCAAGTAAATTTACAGTTATTGCAAAATGAATTCTATGTGTTAAATTATTATCGTACAGAAGTTTTGTAGGAAGAGGACGTAGTGATGAAAATTGAGAAGGGTATGCTAAGATGGTTTGGGCATGTAGAAAGGATGGATGAAAGGAGATTGACGAAACAGGTGCATAAGGCGAGTGTGAATGGGACAGTTGGAAGGGGAAGACCTCGGCGTACGTACCTTGATCAATTTGGGGATGTTTTAGAGAAAGGCCAGGTCAAGAGCACCCTAAACCGACGCGCATGTATGAAGAATGTAATGAGAGTGAATGAAGCAAAAGAGGTGTGTCAGGATCGTAGCAAGTGGAGATCCGTGATCTCTGCCTACCCCGTCGGGAAACAGGCGTGATTTTATGTATTATGTATGTATGTAGAAGTTCTGTACGATAATAATTTTATTTGTTCAGTGCCAATGCGTCATCAAATTGGAAAGTATGAATAGAGTCCATTTGGCTCGGTCGGAACATGACCGCAATGATTGTACTACCACTTTCCATCATTTGATATTGATGATCGAAATTTTAAATATTCATTTATGAATTTTATTTCAGAATGAAACTCACTAGAGCAGAATATTTTAGTTATCGACGCACCAATATGCTCTATTATTAACAAACTAGCCTAAAAAATATGGCTACCATTTTATTTCGAACACAATTTTACCAATATTTTTACTGGACTTACTTTATGGGGAAAATACTTTCGTAAAAAGTGCTGAAATAAAAAACTTAGTTTGGCCAAAATGGCGTTGAATTTTTCAACATTTTCCCCAAAAGCGTTTAGGTATTTTTATAATAAATTGAAAGACAAAGATTGATGATGCATTGAGCGAGTACAAAATAAAGGCACTGAAATGATATACCGTGTACCCGCACCATGTGATTGACGTTTACACGTTTTTTGAGAAAGATTTTGGGATGAGCTACGAGTATCACAAGTATTGTAATTTATTTGCGGTAATAATGTTTTTACTAGACCCAGCAATCATTTTCTATATACCAACGATAATCTTATATATAAAAATGAATTGCTGTTCGTTAGTCTCGCTAAAACTCCAGAACGGCTAAACGGATTTATCTTATCTTGGTCTTGAAATGTTCGTGGAGGTCTAGGGAAGGTTTAAAAGGTAAGAAAACGTATATTACTTCCTTAAAACGCGCAGACGAAGTCGCGCGCGGGTCAGCTAGTAATAAATAAAAACTGATTTTCAAATATATTTTCTTAATAAATACTTTTTTTTGCTTTACATAAACTTAGCTTTACAACTGAATATGTTTTATTCACATTTTTTGAAACTTCAATATACAAAAATCATGAACCAAAAAAAATTGAAAATAACCTGAGCGTCTCTAAACATCTCAAAGGCCGTTTCTCAATTTACGAATGTTAAAAACATATTCGTGAAAACCCGGCGACATAAAATCGCGTAATAAAAAACGTCGTCTCGCGCGTCGTTAAGGAAATGAGATATACACATGTATACGATCATGTAGGGCAGCCGCACATTAAACCTTTTTTTGTAATTCAAGTTAAAAATTAAATTACCAATTAAAGATACCTTTTATTTTTTATTTTATTTTTATTTATTACTCACGTCATGTAAAAATTTTACAAATGAGTATTTGTGAGTCGTTGGTATTAAAAAAAAAAATATATATATATGATCACGACTGTAATCCCCAGGCTCGGTAGATATCTCCTCAGATCTTTAGTTACTTAGATCTTTGAGGATATCTAAAGAGGGTAGTCAGAGGCAAGTCCAAACATGACATTTTGGTACATTCCCCATATTTTGCACAATAGTTAGTATTCCGTACGTGACAGGTTGCAAGCCCATCGCCGCTTATAAGAATACTAACCTATGACACATACCTTCGAATTTTTGGTTCTAGGATATGCCGGTTTCCTCACGATGTTTTCCTTCACCGTAAGAGCACTGGCATTACGCACAGAATTTTTCGAATGGAAAAACTCATTGGTGCACGACCAGGTTTGAACCCACGACCTTTGGATCTGGTATTAAATATCAACCTAAATTTGATATTAGGTTCAATTTCACCAAACTTTTGTTAACAAAGCATTACCTAATTGATCATCAAAATTAACAGGAATGAAAAAGTAATGTTATCTATTTTAAGTCATTTTATTTTACGGAAGATAATCCTTTGTCAGAAAATGGTGAAAAACAAAACAACTTTAACAATCAATTAAAAGACTAACAAGCTGTTAGTTTTATTAATAGGGCATGGTAAAACTAGCCTTAAATATCAACTAATATTTAATATCAATCAATGTTGAAGTGCTTACTTAAAATGTGGCTTTTGTTATAATATTTGATTATAATATTACTTACATTCGATTAACTTAGGGCTAAAATTTATTATTTTTAGCAATGTATACAATTTTGACCGTGATAATGATCAAAATATATCAAATTTTTAAAAACAATATTTTTTTATATTTTATACCACTCGGGTTGTGTAATGTGCGACGTGCTTTACTGAAGACATGTGCGTCGCATCGTTTGGCCTACCGCAGCATTGAAACCTAGCGTTTTTAATTACATGGACATTATAACAATAAAAATATTATTTATACAAGAGTATATGTTTATAAAAAGTTGAGGCTTAAACGTTATAAAGCCTTGTTGGTGCACTAACTGTGGTTTTATATTGGATCGGACATTGTTAAGGAAGAGTTATAATATAATTAATTTTAAAATGATCTAGATTAAAAAAAGCTCTTACCTATTACGTATTATACCTAATATATATAAGCCTCTTTCCGACTATTATGAAAAATCGATTACCAAAAATGGTAGATATTAAGCATTATAATCATTATCATATTTGATAATAATTCTTATCGTAAAAATGATATGAATGTTACTCGTTAGTTTTATCTAACCTATTTTTATCACTTATATAGATAAAATCCTTTCGACGCATTATACCAAAATCATAAGATTTATATTTTCCTAAATACCATCTGTAAATAAAGCTTTACCACACCGAGCATCATCCATTTGCGTTTTGATACAATGAAATAAAGACAATTTATTTTAATCGAGCCATAGTGGCGCAAAGTATTCAAAATCTTATACCTTTAGTTTAAACGAGCAATTCTTGTATATATATATCTTTATATATATATATATATAATCGGAATCTCGGAAATGGCTCCAACGATTTTTATGAAATTTAGTATGCAGGGGGTTTCGGGGGTGATAAATCGAACTAGCTAGGTTTCATTTTCAAAACACAATAGACACAATTTACCAAAAAAAAAACCGAGCAAAGCTCGGTCACCCTGGTACTAATTATTGTACGACGCATAAGCAAAAGCATATCGCACGGCCTTTCTATTGGGGTATAACCAAAGCGTTTTCACAAATGGACGGACCGTGGCCGGACCGCAGTCGTGCCGTGTTCAGTGTGTCAATCCCTTTACCACCATACCTGATAAGGGGGATTTGTAAAGGCTCAATATTGGCTCCGACATCAGGGCGGCGGGTTCTGCAAAATAAACGTGTGGCTGCATTTTTATCACTTTACAACCGTTCAAAATATTTTTTACTATTGTTCCAATTTCACATCTATTTCACTGAATTTACACTTTATTTTCAATTTGTCACAATCGATTGATAAAATTATTTTTTATTAATATATAATTATTGCACACAACTTGATCACATTTAATATGAATTTTTCCAAAACATTTTTTAAGTAAATTATACTAAAATTAAAAAAAAATTAAACATTTTATGTATATATGTTCCTATGAAAACCCTCTCATTTTTCGTCGCTGAGAGGTACACCAGACATGAATATTTTACACGTTGACCTTTTTCATCTCGTTATCAAAATACAAAATTCCTTACTCTTATCTCATGAGAGTCAAAGCCATCTCATATTTTTTCAAGAAGTTAGTTTTAAGTACTTATCACTTTTTTTATTCCTCAAATTCATAGCAAGAAATAAGCAAAATAGAAACAAACTATTAATTTTAAATGCCGTTTTGTAAACAGTGAAGTTTGTCACATCAACTTAAGTTCTAAAAAAACACTATTATTTTTCTTTTTTTACTCAAATAAAATACTTTTCTTCTACTTCTTTATTCAATCCATAAAAGGAGTCTCTGAGGCGCACTTTAATCCTTTCACCTCACTGGTACAAAACAACCAGTGACACGATAAGAAAAAGAAGAAGAGTTAATACATATGTTCAATCCAACGAATTGTTACTCATAAAAATATTTTCACAACACCACACAAAATTCACGATAATAATACAAAAATATATTTTCAACACACAATTCACTGATTCAACCAATAATAATATTTTCCTCGAACTTCCAATGTTTTGCCAAGATACTGAAAATTATTGTTTTATAAGTTTTGGACACATTTAAATAGCTTTATCTTAATTGAAATCTTATGAGGGCGGTCTTGGGACATTCTCTTTACTGGAAAACGTTCATTAAATTTCCTTCAAAAATTAAGATTATCGTGAAAATTTGTGACTGTTTTTATTACCACTGTTTTTATTATCATTCAAAATAAACCAAAAATTTTCTTTATTTACTTCGTTAACTAGTTTTCTAGAAATTTCCTCACTCATTAAAACTTATACGTTATCAATGCTGCATCATAGTTGTAAACTAATAATTAACAGTTCCGAGCCCTATAGTGAAGTTTCAGGTCAAGTGTGGTTAGTACGTCTATAAATCTGAGGAAAACTTTCAAGTCGGTAGGCTGAGATAGGGCCGTCAGTAAATTTATTCGGTTCTACATCCGAGAGCCGGTAAGCCTCTGTTTTATACGAGTTTGAGGTTATTTTAATGTTCAGTCACGTGGGCTTTACTCATGCTTTGAAAGTTTAAAATTTAACCAACATCCCACATAGAGAAAAGCAAAAATTTTCAATGTTCATTTTTACTTTTATTAATATATTATTATTAGCTGTAAAAACAAAACCCGTTATTTTGTTTTATATGATCGCGCAATATACAAGGTGAAACTCAATTTAATCAGCGATTAATCCACTGTTTACAAACGGCATTCAATGTCGTGACGAGAGGTTATGAATCATGAGATAATGTCACCAGTAAAATTGTACGAAATCGAAAGTGAGTCAACGAGCGCCCAACCCATGTCTGGTCTCAGAGGTTTACTCACCTCCACATATCAGAGACATCTTCAGAGGTAATTTGTATTTAACGTTCCCTAATTAATACTTTGAAAATTTTCTAACCTTATCCTAACTAGCACTCTAACTTACGCTCAAAGCTACTATAAGTAGTACTAGGCATGAAGGCAATGACTCAAACATTTGTACTGGCGATATATCTTAATATGCTCTACTTATATCACTTTAGAATTATTTAAAAATGGCACTAAAAAGACACGTTAACAATCGCCGGCTGTCAACGAACGCACATTAAAACACTTATAGTTGAGAAAAGGAATACATCAAAATCGTAAATAAATACACCAAAATTGGTTTGTGTGTTCTATCATAAGCGTTGTGACATAGTGTTGTTTACGCGGGTTCGCGCTGTGCCGGCGAGCTGGCGGCTTGGCTTGGCCGACGGCTTGAGACTGGCCACGGAGGCACGAGTGACGTCAGGGTATGAGCATATACTGTCGCGCATGCGTGTGGTCCCGTGTGACATGGCCCTTATCAAAACTTTGTGATAGTAAGTTTGGGAGTTGGGTAACTGGTGGTGTCAGGTTTTTGCCGACATTCCTGATAAACGGGAAAGTTGCTTTTACGGTTCCACGTATGCAACTTTATTATTATACACAGAACATGTCTGTTCCCAACGGGGTAGGCAGACCTCGGACTTCCAAATGCTACGATCCTGACACTTTCAGATAAATTGACGACGCAAAATATATATTTCTACATTGGTATAATAAAGAGATAAAGTTTGTTTATTTATTTGTTTGTAATACTTATAACTGTACAAAATGTGTACATATGCTAAGTATCATGTTTGCACGTGCCTCTGACTACCCCCTTTAGAAATCCTCAAAGATCTAAGTGACTAGAGATCTGAGTAGATTATCTACCGAGCCTGGGGATTACAGTCGTGATCGTGTTTTGTTTTTATGTAGGAGGTAATCTTCGAAACTACGCATCCAATTTCAAAAACTCTTTTACGAATCTTTAGAATGAACTTTCAGGATAAACATAGGTTATATGTTTATGTAGGTACCAAGCGAAAGTTAGTATTTTATTAATCAATATTATTGACTTCTACGATTTTTTACAATTTACATACCTAACTTTTTATTGAACTAACTGTCTCTAGACAAAATGACATTCGAACGTCGCTAAAAAAAATATTAAAATATTATTATATGGAAATGATCACGTGACTTATCGATGAAAATGTCGCTACCGTATTTTTTTCTCTTTTTCATAGGCGACATCGCTAGTAAAATATAACTTTGAATAAAAATAAAATAAATAAATATGATCACGACTGTAATCCCCGGGCTCAATAGGTATCTCCTCAGATCTTTAGACACTTAGATCTATGAGGATATCTAAAGGGGGTAGTCAGAGGCAAGTCCAAACATGACATTTGGTACATGCCCACATTTTGCACAGTAGTTAGTATTCCGTACGTGACAGGTTGCAAGCCCATCGCCGCTTATAAGAATACTAACCTATGACACGCACCTTCGAATTTTTGGTTCTAGGGTATGCCGGTTTCCTCACGATGTTTTCCTTCACCGTTTAAGAGCACTGGCATTCCGCACATAAATTTTTCGAATTGAAAAACTCATTGGTGCACGACCAGGTTTGAACCCACGACCTACGGATCGTGAGGCAGGGGTGCTACCACTACACCACCAGCGCTCTAACTTTGAATAAAGATCTAATAATCAAAAGTATTTTTTTTAATATTGTTTTTTTTTAAATAAACTTAGTAACTCAGTCCTTCAACCTATCGTACCACGTGACCGTGACCTGGTCTAATGGAGTCTTTACCCTCAATACATCGCCACAAAAGGCATTATACCCTAAGCACACATTGCAATAGACCTTCAGTACGCCGTTATAAGCGTTATCAGTTTCTGTTTAAGACTATAATGGCGTGATAATACTGATGTTGATACAGGATTGAGATTTGTAGTTTTATGTTTCTAAAGCCGAATTTAAGCGCGTATATTTAATCTGAAATACCTATTTTTATATATAAAAATGAATTGCTGTTCGCTAGTCTCACTAAAACTTGACAACGGCTGAACTGATTTTGGAAGTCCGAGGAATGTTTAAATGGTGAGAAAGTATGGAAAAATTGCGAGGAAAGATTTAAGTAAGTACTTACCTAATACAAAGATCACTTATAATTTATATATAATACTCGTATTCCTCGCAACTTCGTTCGTTCGAAATTTGACGACCCAACGTTAAGGTAAATTTCTTTTTTCTTCAATTTTTCTTAACATTCTAACATCTAAACAATCAAATTTTCGCATTTATAATCTTAGCGATACTCAGACTTTAGATTTGAGACTGAAATACTGAACACGAAACTTTACTGAGGCTTATTTAACGTGTATCTTCAGTGTACATCTTTCTTATTCAGTGTATATTTTTTTTAAGTAAGGCAATTTGAGATGATCTCAAATAGTTAAGTGGCATTGCGGACGTAAACCAATAAAACTCGCTTTAGTTATCGTAAAAACGTCTCAAACCATTTCAATGGCACTCTTTTAGAACGTTAAAGATCGAAAACAAAGCATAAAAATATCCAAGTCCAACTGTCACGTAAACTGTTTGACAAAACGGTTAATAAAACGTCTACAGCTGCTACGGCGTAGCATGCGTAGCACGTTGCTACGGTAGTTGAGCGAACCTTGAACGGTCAATAGACACAAATACGAAAACACTTTTATCCGACTGCTAAGGAGGCGGGTATAGTACTTTTGGATGTCGCTGTAGCCTAAATTACTGGACGGATTTTGACAAATGCGGTTTTGTTGAAATTGTCTAAATCACAAGACGGATAGGTGATTTGAAATGTCAAAAAATGCGATATGGCGGCTGTAATAAGCTATTTTAAAAAACTTTCTTTAAGTTTTTTTTCTTAAATAGCTACATAATAAGTCATTTAAATGTTTCGTGTTTTGTAAACCTTATACAATGTAACAAGTGTCTTGGGGTGCTTGCCTCTGCAAGTAATCTGGATCAATTGACCTATGTTTAGATCGTTTTAAATGGCCTTTTGATGACCCCAAACATAAAAAACAGAATTAAATATTATTGTTTTAAGAGCGCTGGTGGTGTAGTGGTAGCACCCCTGCCTCACGATCCGAAGGTCGTGGGTTCAAACCTGGTCGTGCACCAATGAGTTTTTCCACTCGAAAAATTTATGTGCGCAATGCCAGTGCTCTTAAACGGTGAAGGAAAACATCGTGAGGAAACCGGCATGCCCTAGAACCAAAAATTCGAAGGTATGTGTCATTGGTTAGTATTCTTATAAGCGGCGATGGGCTTGCAACCTGTCACGTACGGAATACTAGCTACTGTGCAAAATGTGGGCATGTACCAAATGTCATGTTTGGACTTGTCTCTGACTACCCCCTTTAGATATCCTCAAAGATCTAAGTAACTAAAAATCTGAGGAGATATCTACCGAGCCTGGGGATTACAGTCGTAATCATATATTATTTTTTTTTACTATTATTATTTTTTTTTTTTTTGTATTCTGTTTTTTAGTTGTATATACCCTCCTTCTTGGCAGTCGGGTAAAAAAAAATGTTGGTTTTAAAATCTACCATGTTTTCGTCGGGTGAAAAACAACGTTTATAGTTAATTTATTTATTTTTATAGAATTATAATATCCAAATATCGAAATATATTTACACCTAAACCGATTTCAATTTGATTTGGATGAATGAAACATATATTTCTTAAATAGTTTAAGGTTTGCTTAGTTTGGGACTAGATGGTGTTGTGTAAAATGTTCACCAATATTTATTTATTTATCTCAAAACAACTTAAGGGGAATAAAATGGAATATCTAAGTGTGTAAATAGCACAAAGCTTTAGACAGTTCCACTAAAAACCCATATTTCACTCTATTTTCTTATCTAGAAAATTAAATTACGAAAAGAAAACTATAAAATCATAACTCTCTTTTAGCATTACCGCTGCTGGGTAAAAATATGACTGGATGTCAAAATAAATAACGGGACCCTACTCTACAATACATTCCCTTATTTCCGTTTATTTCATTAAAATTATACTAATAAGGGTTGTTACAGATGCAGACAGATACATACAGAGCTGTGCTAAAATAGATAATTAGAATAAACTGAGCAGTGACTTTTCTTACGATGTTTTCCTTCACCGTTTCAGAATACTGGTATAGCACACATAAACTTTTTTGGACAGAAATTCCAAATTGCACGGTTGAATTTCAAACCTTAGCTAACCCAATATTTTCATTGGTCATGGTACAAAATATCAAAGTTTTATTACTTTGATAATGCCAGAAGAGTTTATGGTAGTTACAAGTTTTTTACTCGTACATTAAAATAAAAACTATTTTAATTTTTCAACCGCAAATATTGAACCGGCACATTAGCTACTCACATCACCGTCTCGTCACAGAAGTTCAAATTAATACTCTTTCATTTTAGGGCAGGGGAGCAGAGGGGTGAAGTGGGGAGGGGAAGCACTTGCTGACCCTTTTCAGTGGTGTTGTCATCATTTTATCGATTACAGTTGAAATTCAATACAGCCCTTTATTAAAAGAATAAGTGACACGATCAGAAGTAGAGTTCACATTAAAAACTCTACTTCTGATCGTGTCACTTATTCTTTTAACCAGTGTGGTGAAAAGATTAAAGTAGCCTTCAGAGTCTCCTTTCATGTACTTGACACAGTCTTCGAACTTTTAAGGTTCTACGACAATCCGTTTACCTAACGATGTTTTCTTTCGCCGTTTGAGAGCATTGGTATATCCTACTAATATTAAACGCGAAAGTTTGTAAGAATGTATGGATGTATGGATGTATGTTTGTTACTCTTTCACGCTGAAACGGCTGAACGGATCTGAATGAAATTTGGCACAGTTATAGATTATAGTCTGGAATAGCACATAAGCTGCTTTTTAACGTGGAAAAATGTACGGTTTCCGTGGAATAGATTTGTTTTTTTCTAGGTACCACGCGGGCGAAGCCGTAGGTGGAAGCTAGTCTAACATATATTTTTCGAGCAGTAAAATTTGTTGGTGCACGACCGGTTTCGAACCCATGACTTTTGGATTACCGGGGCCACTACCACTAGACAACCAGTACCCAAAATTGTGCTAAAGTTGATATTAAATTACATTATTGCTTGTATGATAATGACGACCTCAATATGAACGGTACGAGGTCATTGCACTGGCTTCTACGTTGTTAAGTGGAGAGTCTGGCTAAGGTTTGAGAGGTGCAGGTTCGACAACATAAATTTGGTTTCATTTTATCGTACGACTAGTTTTTTTAAATCGGTATGGCGAAAATATCATACTTTATGGAAAATCCAAAAAAATAATTATAATCATTTTATTGCTACAGTAAAAGATAAATTCGCAAAGCAATCATTTTTAACTTTCTCGGTTCTCCAACACGCTGGTTCCCGCGCGATGTTTTCCTTCACCGTTTGAACTAAAGTACTGCGTATATTATATTTTTCTATTGATGCACGACCCTATGCGGGATTGATGCTGCTATTATTTAAGAAAAATTATTATGACGTCATTATGGCGTCATACGATTCATCGACGAATATTATTTTTGCACTATTGGTATTCTGCTAGATGTTTATTGCTATGGTTTATCAATTATTATGGTATCTTAATGATTATGTTATATCTCTATGTTATGTCTCTAAGAGATTGTAAATATTTATTGGTTAGCTATTAAAAGAGATTGTCTATCGTTTTTCAATGTTCGTTATTGTCGTAGCATTGTCTCCATAGTCACAGCAATGGCTGTTATTGAAAAAAAATAGTGATAGTAGAATACTTAAAAGTGTATATGATACTATTCTCATTGAGAAGCGATCGGCTTATTGGAATAAGGTCCTAGTTTTGAACACAAGACGAGAATAGCTAAGGCACTTAAATAAGTGTTCTCTAAAAACTTAATACATGAAAAATATCATTATTCACGTCAACACACCCAAAGCCATCATTGTATCCTATTCCTAATCAAAACCGGACCCTGTACGTGATCGTACTATAAAACCCAGCTCTCCTACATCACCACGCTACGCGTACCATGTTAGGTTTGTGTTCCAGTTATATAAAATTATGTACTTTTAAACTTACGCGATTTGAACACATTATTATTAGTATTAGACGGGTATTTATCGCGTTCAAATTACCTTTTATTTTCCCGACGTTTCGACAGGTTTGCACGCTGTCGTGGTCACGGGTAGACGGTATATAAAACTAGCTTCGTTTACGTATTAGTTTGATTTAATTTATAGCTTATGTGCTAATATAGATTATAATTTATATTTGTGCCAAATTCTATTTAGACCCCTTCAGCTGTTTCAGCGTGATTGAGTAACAAACATCCGTACATCTATCCATCCATCCAAGTTTTCGCATTTATAATTATTATATAATTAGGATAAGGAGGACTAGCGGAATAGTACAAATATATATATATATATATATATATTAAAATGTACATAAGTATTGCTATTATACTATTTTGAGTAGTTTACTTTGGGGCTAGATTATGCTGTGTGGATTGTCCAGCATTCATTATTATTTATTTATTGCTATATGGAATGCACCCTCTATATTAAACTATTTAGGGCCTGCAATTTAGGCTTTGCGTTGTCTGTCATGACAGTTTTTTTATATATAAACTGTTTTTAGCTAAGTGTACCTACTTGATAAAAAATACTCAAAAAAAAAATTTTTTGTTAAAGAAAACTAAAATAAGATTATTTTTGCGTTTCATACTATTTACATCTCGTTTTATTTGGTTTTCGCCAAAACAGTGACACTGATTTGAATAAAATTTGGATTATTAATATAGTCTGTAATCTAGAAAAACACAGTTTACTTTTATATATATGTAGATAAGACAAACAAGAGGAGAGTGTAATTAAATTGTTTAATGTATTTACAAAAATATAAAAGACTAGCTGTCCCGCTCGCGACTTCGTTCACATAAAATATCTAAACTGAGTTTTAAACACATCACGCAACTCATAAAAATCCCATACTACTTTGACACCCCATTTTACCCCTTTTTTAGTTATATTGAAAAATCCTAAAACACGTGTCCATTCGTTTCGCATTTACAGTACACAAACAAAGTTTCAAACCAATCGCACCACCCGTTAAAAAGTTCCCATACAAATATTGACCCCACATTTGACCCTTTTTTGAATGTTATGTTGAAAATCCTGAAATACGTGTCTATTCATTTTGCATTTACAGTACACGAACAAAGTTTCAAACCAATCGCACCACCCGTTAAAAAGTTCCCATACATACATTGACCCCACATTTGACCCCTTTTTGAAGGTTATATTGTAAAATTCTGAAACAGGTTTCCATTTATTTTGCATTTACAGTACACGATCAAAGTTTCAGACCAATCGCATCACCCGTTAAAAAGATCCCATACTAACTTTGACACCCCATTTTACCCTTTTTAAAGGGTTATTTTGAAAAATCCTGAAACAGGTGCTCATTTACTTTGCATTTACAGTACACAAACAAAGTTTCAGACCAATCGCGCCGCCCATTAAAAAGTTCCCATACAATCATTGACCCCACATTTGACCCTTTTTTAAAGGTTATATTGGAAAATCCTGAAACACGTGTTCATTCATTTTGCATTTACAGTGCACAAACAAAGTTTCATGAAAATCGCTCCACGCGTTAAAAATGAAACTTTTTAACGCGTGGAGCGATTTTCATTCGACTAACGTTTTCACCCCTTTTCACCCCCTTAGAGGTGGAATTTCCAAAAACCCCGCCTTAGTGGGTGGTTTTGTTATAAAAGGAAGCCACTTTCCAAATTTCAGCTTTGTATTTTCAGCGGTTTCGGCTCGGCGATGATCAATCAGTCAGTCAGTCAGTCAGGTTAAGCTCTTATATAGGTATAGATTAACACTTTTAATAAAAAAAAAAAAAAAAAAAAAAAAATATGATCACGACTGTAATCCCCAGGCTCGGTAGATATCTTCTTAGATTTTTAGTTACTTAGATCTTTGAGGATATCTAAAAAGGGTAGTCAGAGGCAAGTCCTAACATGACATTTGGTAGGTACATGCCCACATTTTGCAAAGTAGTAAGTATTCCGTACGTGACAGGTTGCAAGCCCATCGCCGCTTATTAGAATACTAACCTATGACACATACCTTCGAATTTACAAACTATTTTACTATATTTTAATAGATTTGTTATATTATAGCTGTAGCTTTCAGTATCCAACATGCCTAGGACCAGGCGATGGAGGGTAATTAAGTAAGGCGGGCCGTTGATTGACGGACGGCTGATTGCGCCCGACCCGGCCCGTCCGCAATGATCTCACCCCACCATGATTCTATATCTGTGGCTTCTGCTAGAGTAGAAATTATATCTATAGATTGAAAATATATTCAGTATGCTGCTAGCTTTATGTTAAAAATTAATGATCATGACTGTAATCCGCAGTTTATAAGACTTCAGATTTCTACGTCTAAATATTACTTTAAAAAACTTTTATAACCATAGATGTTTGTTTTGTGTCAGGATGTTCTAATGAATACGATTTTGTGTAAGTATTTATATGCCAAGATTTGGTTCTCATAGGAAAAGTTTGATTAGTTTGAGGCTAGATGGCGCTGTATAAAATGTCCTCAACTAACCGTATCAAACTAAATTAAAAATACAATGGAAAGCAGGTGAGGGCATTGATAGAAAATTGCTGTTAGTTTTGTGAATACATTTATAAATAACGAGCTAATGCCCACAGCTTCGCTCGCGTGAATGTCGATTATCGCGACTTTTGATACAAACTTTCATCCCTTATTTTATCCCCTTGGGGGTAGAATTAATCAAAATCCTTTCTTAGCGGATGCATACGTCACAACATCTACCTGCATGCCAAATTTCAGCCCGATCCGTCCAGTGGTTTGGGCTGTGCGTTGATAGATCACTATGTCAGTCAGTCAGTCACCTTTGAGTTATATATATTTAGATTGGTGTATGTACACCTTGGTTTTTTTTACAAAATTTTAAAATGTAGATGATATACCGGTTGGTTTTCTTTACAAATATATTAGTCGAAAACTAACTGAGCCAACAAGACATAAGTGAAGAAAAGAACAAACAAACGCTTCCGCTTAGAAAAAGTCGGCAATTGACCCATTTCATACCTGTGAATCGAGCTACGAAATGCTACGAGTGCTACGAATGCTACGGTTCTACGGATCGTAGCAATGTAGAGTTGAAATCATAAAAATAAATCCTACTAATATTATAAACGCAAAAGTTTGTGAGGATGTCTGGAAGTCTGGATGTTTGTTACTCTTTCACGCTAAAACGGCTGAACGGATCTGAATGAAATTTGGCACATATAGATTATTGTCTGGAATAACACATCGGCTACGTTTTATCCCAAAAAAATGTACGGTTCCCGAGGGATAGCGATGTTTTTGTTTTTCAAGGTATCACGCGGGCGGAGCCGCGGGTGGAAGCTAGTAAAAAATAAATATTATCACGACTGTAATCCCCGGACTCGGTAGATACCTTCTCAGATTTTTAGTTACTTAGATCTTTGAGGGTAGTCAAAGGCACGTCCAAACATGACATTTGGTCCATGCCAACACCACATTTTGCACAGTAGTTAGTATTCCGTACGTGACAGGTTGCAAGCCCATCGCCGCTTATAAGTTTAAATCATAGAAGTGCTATTTTGGTAATAAAGATAATTCTATATTATAATGAGTGGTTTCACAGCTTAGTTGCTTGTAGATGAGCCTTCTGCACTATGGGTTGTGGGTTTGATTCCCACCCAGTATAAAAAAATTGTGTTATGAACGCAGATGTTTGTTCGGTGTCTGGGTATTATGATCGTTTTTAAGTGTTTTCCAATAAAGCATTAACCTCTTAGCTTTGTGGATATCACAAGCTTTGCTTATTTTAGGACTAGATGACAATGTGTGAAATGTACACCAATATTATATAAATAAATAAATAAATAAATAAATAATGCTGGACAATCCACACAGCATCATCTAGCCCCAAAGTAAGCTACTCAAAGCTTGTGTTATGGGTACTAGATAACTGATATATTACTAGCTGTCCCGGCAAACTTCGTACCGCCTTCTACATTGCTTAGACAACAGCGAGTGATTATAATTTAATATGAACTTTATTAAATAGTAATAAAGTTCAAATTGACTCTACATTTTATTTAGAAAACGTTTGTATGGGAAATAGAAAAGGGCTATTTTTAGGGTTTTCCCGGCAGTTATTCGAATTTTTCTTACCTTTTAAACCTTCCGTAGACCTTCACGAACATTTAAAGACCAAGATAAGATAAATCCGTTTAGCCGTTCTCGAGTTTTAGCGAGACTAACGAACAGCAATTCATTTTTATATATATAGATAACAAGATAGATTTGTAAATAGCTACATATTAAAAACTAAAAAGAAATCCAACTTCAAAACTACGTAAAAAAATACAAGTGAGGAAAAAACTTCTTAAATTTTACGGAAAAATTATCGAAACTAAAAACTTGGAATTCATGTGATTGAATTGAAACGTTTTGAATAAAAAACAACCAATATATGCAAAAAAAGTCGTGAACCTTCCACTATCAGAAAGTAAATGTGCTATTTCTAAGTACTTACACATTATAAAATATACCTGCATTTTGACCTTTATTTTAATGCAAAGTTTTTCGACATTTTCCATAAATAAATATGTATGATGTAGCCACGTTTATCGGTGTATGAGTGGGAGGCCTTATGTAAATCTGACGCTACACATGCATAATTTTATCGACAGAACTGTTAGTGCGTACTGTCCAATTTTGAACCTTACACCGTTGGGATACAGACCTGCGGAGTATGTAAAATTAAGGTATTTTTAACGAACGAGTGAGCGGGTTCAAAGAATATTGTAGCGAAAAACAAACTTAAAAAATGTCACCCCGTTTTCTGCTTGATTGAACGAAAACTGTTGCTCAAACAGGCGTATTGTTATACAGAGCCGCTCTTGGCGAGCTTCGATGAGATTGGATGCGATATGAGTTAGAACAATGCTATATTTTTATATGTAGCTTTGCTTCATTTGAGGCTAGATGGCGCTCTAGGAAATGTTAAAAAAAATATTTTACTAATGATAAAAATTGTTCAATGCAAATATAAACTTTATCGAAGTGCTGTTTAATTGAGCCGCTGTAAGGAAATTATTTTTTATGTTATTTTAATTGCACGTCTTGAGCATAATTATGCCTAAAAATTTCTACAATATTTTACAAAAAATCTTGTAAGCAGTTTGGTGAAAGAATTCTATCTTAGTGGCTTCTTGCATACAATCTAATAAAATTTAAGAAATATATTGGAGACGCTTCCAGACAGTGCTCTGGGGGGCTAAGCTATCTACAGATCGTTTATAATAAACCTTAGATAGCTCAACTGTTGCACATGTATTTAATTATTGTGTACTAGCTTCCGCTTAAGGCTTCGCCCGCGTGGTACCGTGAAAAACAAAAAAAATCTACCCCACAGGAACCGTTCATTTTTCCGGGATAAAATGTCATCATCATCATCATCATCAGCCTTTAGCAGTCCACTGCTGGACATAGGCCTCCCCTAATGAAATTATGTATGAATAAAATGTAGCCTGTGTTATTCCAGACCATAATCTACATCTGTGCCAAATTTCATTCAGATCCGTTCAGTCGTTTTAGCGTGCAAGAGTAACAAACATACATCCATCCATACATTCTTACAAACTTTCGCGTTTATAATATTAGTAGGATATGATAGATTTGTATATTTCACAAAATAATGCATTTTTTATTGAAAAAAACAAATAAAAATATATTTACTCCAAAATTCCACTACGCCAGAGACGTCGACACTGACATTACGTCACCACTTAACCCTTCCATTCCGTTGGTAATTATCGCGACCCAAGTGTCATTCCGACCATTCCGGGAAGCCCTATATTAATGTTCCGAAATATATTTGAAAAGAAACAGCCTTCTCTTTGCTCTAATAATGTCCTTAATTGGATCGCTATCTCTAAAAAGTAATAATAAAATATACCATCACACTATTATATGCGAAAGTTTGCATGTTCGATATTTAGTCACATCATAACAATGAAACCGATTGCAATAATATAGATAAACATATTGAAATCTTTTATTTATATAAAACTAGAAAGAATTTTTTAAATCGGTTTAGTAGTTTCGGAGCCTATTCAATACAAACAAACAATCAAAGTTTTCCTCTTTATTATATTATTATTAGTATTAGTATAGTATAGAAGTATAAATAAATCCCTATTTCCCTTGGTCAATGCATCACGCGTGAACGGCTGGACCGATTTTGCTAACTCTTCGTTTGTTGTGTTTGTTAATATTAAAAAAAAAAAACAAAAAGAAAACAAAATACTCAGTTGAGACAGGTGGGACAGACAACGTCTGTCGTAATTAATATTTATTATCCTGAAAAACTATTTACTAGTAGGAAATAGAAATAGAAAAAGTTTGCATCGTGATTTTCATCTAACTTCGTCAAAGTTGATGAAGATGAAAATCACGATGCAAACTTTGAAACACTGGTGCACATCCAATACTGGGATTCGAACCCGCCCCAGTATTAGGTAGGTCTTTGCCTGGGTCACCACGCTTTGTGAGCTATCAATTTCTCACTATTACAACCCCTCTTTACAGATAGTACCTGGTTGACCGAGCTTTGCTCGGTTTTTTTTCTCGTAAATCTTGTTTTTTGGAAAATGAAACCAAGCTAGATCGATTTATCGCCCCCGAAAGCCCCTGCATACTAAATTTCATGAAAATCGTTGCAGCCGTTTCCGAGATAACCTTCAAAAAGGGGTCGAATGTTGGGTCAATGTTTCAATGGGTACTTTTTAAAGGGTGGTGCGATTGATCTTAATTTTGGTTTGGATACTTTAAATGCAAAATAAATGGAAACGTATTCCTGGATATTTCAAAATAACCCTCTAAAAAGGGTAAAATTGGGTGTAAAAGTTATTATGGGATTTTTTTATGATTTGTTTGAAACTCAGTTTAGTTAGATACCTACTTTAAGTGAACGAAGTCGCGGGCGGGACAGCTAGTATATATATATATATGTATATATACAAGAATTGCTCGTTTAAAGGTATAAGATAAAACAAGCGCCCTGCCCAGACTGTCCCTTCTCTATGGTGTTATTAAATTTTATGTCCTGTCTCCCCTCTAATAATTCCACCCCTACTTATTGTAATTGCTTGTTTAAGGTTATAATAATGATGGTTAGATTTTTGCGTCGGAAGAGAATTTTGATTCGTTTTTTACGGCCGTTAAAGAGCGGAAATCGTCAGGAGTCAAATGGCATCAATAACAGTCAAAATGAGATATTACTTCAGCAGAGACCGTGTTATTTTAGCGAGAAAGCTTTTTGAAATATTATAAAATGTACTTTGAATCCAATTCATTTACATAGTAATTTCTGGTGTAGTGAAAGCGACGTTGTAGCTAGTGAACTATTAATAACAAAACTGTTAAGATCGATTATAGTAAGACAGATGGAATAGGCAGCTGTAAGGATATTATTTACCATTATACGAGTACTACATTTGATAGATCTTTATATTATTATTTTAGATTATATTTTAGATCTTTGAGAAGTATGTGTGGTTTAACTTTGAATTATAGAGTGAAGAACAGTGTGATAAGAGAACTTTGTGGAGTGAAAGAAGACGTAGTGATGAAAATTGAGAAGGGTATGTTAAGATGGTTTGGGCATGTAGAAAGGATGGATGAAAGGAGATTGACGAAACAGGTGCATAAGGAAATTGTGAATGGGACAGTTGGAAGGGGAAGACCTCGGCGTACGTACCTTGATCAAATTGGGGACGTACTAGAGAAAGGCCAGGTCCAGAGTACCCTAAACCGACGCGCATGTATGAAGAATGTAATGAGAGTGAATGAAGCAAAAAAGGTATGTCAGGATCGTAGCAAGTGGAGATCCGTGGTCTCTGCCTACCCCGTCGGGAAACAGGCGTGATTTTTTGTATGTATGTATGTATGTACATTTAATAGATATAATATATTCGAAGGTATGTGTCATAGGTTAGTATTCTTATAAGCGTCAGACATAGCACGAAGCGAAATACCCAAATGACAAGTAAGTAGAGTGCGGCATGATAATATGGCTGCTCTGAATTACGTAACGAAAGCGACAATTTATGAAAAACATAAATATGTTCAAGTAAATAGCTTATTTCAAAAAAAGGGCTGGGTTGATTTGTTTCAAATTAACTTATTTACATTCATGTGAAATAGAAATTTAAAATACCTTACTGTTCTGGATAAATTAGGGAATTTCTAAATTTTCAGAGGTGTTTTTGGCATGATTTTTAACCAAGGTTTTATAACTAATTCGTGTTTTAGCTCCGGTTGACTTATCACTTATATCCTTGAGTATCGTGTAGTTCAATTTCAATGTAATCTTTTAAGCGGTAATAGAATGATTAGGGTTGCAATACTTGCAATTTTCAAAATGCTGGGCCTTAATTCATACCCTTTCAAAACACATTTCTATAATTTTCGCGTACCTACTCGTATTTTCAAGCTAGTTTTAACCACACATTTATTGTCCTGATTACTATTGGTTGTACAACGAGTGAAAATAACTTCCCATCATACTACTGGGCCTGACATTAGTAATACGGGCAACGAACGACATATAGAGCGGATACGCACTATCCTCAGAATAAATCGTAGCAGTTATCAAAGGTAGTTACTTGCATTTGACTGTACATACTTTTGAGAATAATTATACCAGAATAATCCATCCTTGGCAAGATAAGGTAGTAAGCACAATTATAAACCAACAGCTCTCGGTTACTTCCACTTCCACACAAGCTGCACCGAACACAAACCACTGTAATCCCCTTAAAAAACAAAACATTTAGGCTTGTGTATGTAACCGAGCGAAAATGCAACAAAACCGAAATAATTTTTCAATTCCAGCATGCAAGAACTACTCATAACATGTTTTGCAGCTTTTTGTGTGCACAATTTCACTTTGGCCACAGTCTCTAACGGAACGGTTCGTTCCAAAAAAAATAAAAATTATTTCCTAATAGACTAATTTAAAAAAAATAGACTAATATCAAATTATCATTTGTTATAATATTATATATAATTTTCTTTCAATAATAGTAAAAACCATTTTTCTATCTATTTAGAGAAAATAATTTTGTTTATACGTGGCCCAATCATCTGAGTGTATAATATCTGTGTATTTCTGTAAATATCATCCACTACCTGATTTAACTCATATACGAGTATAATATAAGCCTCCATTAGCTATTCATCTCAATTTCACGCTAGTCTGAACCCTCTATTTGCTACAGGTTTTATCTATACCTAGTAAATATAATTATATCTAGTAATCTTCACAACATTTCAGTCTAATAAAATATGTACACAATTCTATTTTTTTCGTCTGCGAATAGCGTCAGCTTTCAGATTATATGTTAATCTTATGTAATGAACCAGCTATTTTACCTATAACCTATGCCCAAGCTTTATTTGTACCGTCGCACGCAAACTGTTTTGACTGTGGGTGAAAAATTTGTCGCGGCATGTTTTTATTAGTCGTTTTCTCTCTAAGCGTATCGCGAATTCCATATTTGGTGTTATACGGTGTGGATTGCCCTTAATACTGTGTACTTTGCGAGTAATGATTTTCGAGCACGATATTACGTTATGATGAATGTGAACATTTTCGTGTTTGCTTGTAACATTTTCTTTGTTTGTAAGCAAGAACTTGTGAATAGCTTTGTTGATGTACTCCAATTTATTAGACTTTCATATTCAAAACCACTGTAAACAAGAGTATCTAATTTAAACGAATATAATGCTTATGCCTTACATATTATTTTTCAATCATTTTTTTTTTATTCTATACCAGATTTTTGTAGCAAATTGGAAATCAGGTACTCTATGAGATTACGTGAAGATAAGTATGACAAACAATAAATTAGACAATACATATAATAAAATTTGAAAACTCAGTTTTTAGTAACTATTTTAAAATCAAACCACAAACCAAAGTAAATATTAAGCTACGACTCAAGCTTATTATGTCACCACTATTGTCTGTAAAAGCACAATCACTCAAAACATTTTTTTTGTAAAAAAACATTAAACCTTTGTTATAGAAAAAGATTATTAGACACATTTTACTGTTTGCTTTTACACCTCGCCACTTGAAAATGCAAATGAAAAGTAACTAGACTATAAATTTTCGCTTAAATTTCGTCACGCATAAACTTAAGCAAGTCGCATGTAAGTCTTGCGTTTATTCCGCTCCGTCACAAGCAACACATCACGTGACGAAAGCTCACGATACGGGGTAAATGCAGTTTTTATTTTTGCATTTCAACTTTGTTTTTCATGGCTTATTATGTAAAGCTGGATTTGAGAAGTGAAATTGTAAACAAGGGTAGTACTTTAAGCACTGGAGTTTCAAAATCATTCAGACTTATATTGTTTGGAGGTTTGCAAGCCCTATCGAGTTTATCTTTGACTCAAATATATAATAATTCGATAGAGTTTGATTACAAGGAACAATATTTATGAGAACAAATGAGATACGAGAGGTTGAATGAAAATTACGAAACTTAAAGTCACAGGAAGTTTGACTAGTGAATTTTTATATTACTTTTTGTGATATTTAAGCAAAAAAATTAGAAAATACTGTAAGAAAAAAACTTGAGAGGTGTCAAGGGCCACCCGGATGGAACGAAGTTCCTTTCCTTGCTTTCTATGAGAGAGAGAGAGACAGACAGAGAAACACGCGCACGCCGCACGGCTTACAACTATAGCAAAATGTGTCGTTACAACTTTTCGTGAGAATTTTTTCCGTCTAGCCCCCTTTAACAACGCGCGATAAGGAACTTCGTTCCAAAAAAATGCTTGACTCTACAGAAAATGCCTATTAGGTTTGAATACTCAGTTGAATACAATTTCCTTCATTTCCCCTTGGAAAAAATGCAGGTTTTTAATCTTTGCATGACGTGACCGTTACTGTTTAATTGATGTTATGATTTTGATGAACTGCTTTTATTCCTTTGTAGGAGTGGTCGAGTATGCGAATAAGCCATTTATTTTCATTTGAATTGCATAAAAGCGGCCGTAAACAATAAAACTCTGAGGTATAAAATCTAAAGGTCGAAGGTATTATTGCAAATGGTAGACGCTTTTCTGTAAGTTGTGAGCTTTTAGTATTTTACGGTTGGTTTTAATAGCTTCCAATCGCATTGTATACACTGTAGAGTGTAGAGGCTATTTAATGGTCAAATGATTGTAAAACCACACGGTTAGGTATGAGGTAAGCGATTTCGTTAATCCGCACCATCGACTTTTTTTTCCTTTCACACCTAATATTTTTTTTGTAAAAAACGATTACTTTTATTTCCTATTCTATAGTTTTGAGCTAATAAAAAAAGCCCGAACCTGGTTAGTCTATTTTGAATCTGAAGAAAATCCTTTGTTCATCTCCGTTTACATCAGCAAATGAACTCGACGTTACCATAGTATTGCAAATGAATGCTTAAATTGATGATTTTTATTAAACGAGCTCTATTTTACACCTTAAAGTAGATCAAAATCAATTAGATAGTTATTTAATTATTCATCATCATTATCATCTGAGAATCGATTTCATCCATAGCTGGGTATATGCCTCTCTTTGCATATGCCATTGTCCACGGTCTGCTGCTAGCCTCATCCAGGTCCGGCCCGCAACAGATGCTGTATCATAAGTTTTTAAATATTTTTAATGATCAAAAACTTACCCTTATGCATGCCGGTGTGTTTGTCCTTCAGCACAGTCAACTCATAGATCTTCCCAAACTCCTCAAACATAGGCCTCAGATCCTCCTCCTCAAGATGACGAGGGATCTGACCTATGAAGAGCTTTACAGCATCCTTGCCGGCCCCCGGCGGAGCACCCGTGATCTCAGAGAGCGTCAGGGGAGAAGAAGACGATCGCTTCTCTTTGATTGGATGGTTATGATTGTGGTGATTGGTGTGGACGGGAGTCACCGGAGCCGACTCCATCATCGGCGTCGGAGGCGGCATGCTGACATTGCTGATCGGCGCCTGCATATTGTACCCGAATAAGATCGGGTTGACACCGAAATTCGTGCCTACCAACATGTCTATCACAGTTACTGAACACTAAAAAATCACAGTTTTTGTACTATTTTTTTCTTATAATATAGGAGTAAATTCGGTTTTTATGTTAAAGCTGTATTTGTGAGGGCGACGGTGGGGTGGGGTGTGCGAGTGTGCGTGCGGCGCGCGGTTGTGTGAGTTCCTCTCAGTCACCCCGTAATGCGTAATATTATCGATCCGTATAGTAACTGTTGTACACTGTCGACCCCCGTTTTTCTCGACGAGAGATTTATTTTATGTTTTTACACTTAATTTTTGTATTTTATGTTTTTTTATTTTTGTACACTGCCTTTATATTGTGCGCGGCAATTTAGACGATTATTTACAGTTATTTACAATACACTTAAGAAAGAGAGAGTAAAATTTTTGGCACGAATTTACGTTTCACAATAATACTTTTGAGCGACGTTTCTTTTAGTTTGTTCGCGGAAACCGCGGCGCTGCTTAGGGCGTTATCAAAATAATTTTCACACGTAAAAGTATATTATGTTGGTCAATGTTTACACTTGTTAAACGCACGCGGCACTGTTTACAAACAAACCACAGTAAACACAATTGTTTTTATTATTTTATGAGTCACTATTTAACTGTTAGCACACACGATTTATCGCTCACCATCCAAATAATTTATTTTGACGTCAAAAAGTTATCGCACTCACCCAGCGACGGAAAATTGGCGCGCAAATTACCGTACTCACTAAAATATATTTACACTTAACTAACTTACTCTAAATCACTATACGACGACGAACTATGACGTGACGCACAACGAAAAGCACAAAACGACACGAACTAAATGAGACAACAAATTTGCCGTGTTCCCGTCTTTATGCCTACATGTCCACTAACCTAAAATTCCCTCCGAGTCCCCTCATAGCGACGCCATGGGGGAGTCTCGAGTCTTGATACGATCCTCCCTTTCGCTCACCCTCGGTAGATTTAGGTACGAGTAAATTCGCTCTGTGTGAATAGGTTGATTATTTGGAATTTCTTGTTTAGCCGCGTCTTGTGTTGACGCGTCTGTCGCGTGTCTTTGTACTTAAGTTATGTGGAATATTCCTTTAATTTAATAGTGATTTTATTCGGATTGTTACACTGAATTTTCCGAGTCGAGTCGCTGTTTCAGTGATGTATGCGCAGTTTTTCTGCGTCGTTTCCGTTTGATTTTATCTTAATCATTCTAGAGGGCTTCACGATTGAGGAAGGATGTATATTTTTGTTTATATTTGTTCTATTATAGGTGAGAATAATGAAATAAAACGGGTTTTTATATTTATATTTTAAAAATTGAAAAATAAAGTGTATACGAGTATTCTCCTTTAAATTTATTTGTTATATTTGGATATTGAAGTTTTTCTAAGAAAAAAATATGATAAATTTGATGTCACACGACGGTGAAATGAAAAAGTTTGAATTTTTTTACCTGGATAGAGCGAATTCATTATTTCGAATTATTAATACCTCAGAGCTTAAGTCCACAGACCTTAAAAAACTTTCCGCTGAATAATTTAGAAAACCGACACGCTCAGGATCCTGCCGTAAAACGTAACACAAAATTCGGTAAAAGCTCTTCAATGCTTGGTCGGACTATAATTCAAGTCCCGAAAATAGCGAAGGGGATGGCCCCACCCCCTTTCCCCCGCCCCCGCAGCTGCCAACCTCAGTTGTGATGATTTTCGCACGCAGCTCCTAATGGTTGTTTTGAAAAAAAAATTAAAGGAAACTCCCCTTTAAAATTCCGGACGCTGGCGTTGGCCGTGAATTCAGAGTTTCACAATTTACGACCGCGGAGTACAATTTTTATCGAAAATTACGTGGAAGTGTGTCCATCAATTTGTATTGAAATTATTCTGAAAATTATTGTAAAATCAAGTAAAATTATTTATTGAGGTGCACACGCTTGTAAAAAAGTTTTTGAACTCGGGTATTATATAATACAAGCAACCTCTGGCGGTTTCGCTTTTGTGGTACCTACCTGGATAAAAAAACAGCCTGTGTTATTCCAGGTCATAAACTACGCGTATTCTAAGTTTCATTCAGAACCGTTCTGCCGTTTCAGCGTGATTGACTAACAATCATCCATCTATCCATCGAAATTTTCGTATTTATAATATTACTAGCTTATACCCATACATTATACCTTGTAAAACAAAAACAAATCTGTCCCACAAAACCGTAAATTTTTCCGAGACAAAAAGTAGCTTATGTGTTATTCCAGACTATAATCTATCTCTGTGCTAAATTTCATCCAGATCCGTTTAGCCGTTTGAGCGTAAAAGAGTAAGAAACATCCATATTTACAACTTTCACGTTTATTATATTAGTAGAAGATTATATAGTAGGATAGTAAGATAATATAAACTTAAATACTTTATATGGTGCAATGTACTACTTCCTTTTAAATTAGAACAGCCCGTAGAATAATTAGGCTCATTTACATAAGTTTCTGAGCATTTTGTAGGGACACATTTGAGTGTTATGCCACTCGTGAATAAGTAGTGTTGTGTTTACAAAATGAAGCTACATAACGAGGCCGGGTAAGGTTTCAACCTACATAGTTGACTGCGGCTTTGTGTTCACGCTAAGATATTTAAAAAAAAAACTCATGACGTCATCTCATATTGAGAACAGCTAATCTGCGGGGCGAAGGTGTTTCCTACAATTAAAAACGAGTCTAGGGAAATCGGAGTCGCGGAAAAATGGAAATAGGGTCGCAGATGATGATGATGATGATGAAATCCTTGGAATATACAAATAATTTAGTTCACAGTAAATTAATTAGCAGATTAATTTTATTTAATAATACTCAAACAAGTTTATTTCTGAAGTTGAAATAATGGCAACACAAAACTTATATAGCACAGACAACATAAAAAAAACTTGGCTAAGACAAACATCAACATTACTTACTTTTTGTACGAAAAATCCACCACAGATCTGTCATCAGCATTGAGTCAGCGTGGTAAATAATGAACTAATAATCTTTATTAAAAGTCAGCCACCGCAACATTAACATTTCAAAAAGCTGATACGCCTTGCAAACGTACACAAAATCAGTATGAGTCCAGATAATTTTACTAAAAGGTTCTCGTGAATATGACTGTGATGCTAAATAAATAGTGTCGTATTTACAAAATGTAGCAACACTGCGGGACCGGCTGCGGTTTGTATCTCGTTGGCTCTCGCCGTTTGGGACTGCACACGTGGAGAATGAAACACTTGGCTGGTTCCGTACAATATTTTTGCATAGTTTGATACAGATTTTACTATGTTTTATTCGCGATATAGGAAATGGCGATGTATAATAATTAATAAGGGCGGATGCGACAAGCGAATTCCGGCAATATACTCTTCTTTTAATTACCTATGGCAACAGTGTCTTATAGAAAAAAATTGTCAGTGTCAAGTGTATTTTTATGTGTTTCCAACATCACAGAGTCATAATCAAGTTGTTAAGTCAATTTTAAACAAAAGATGGCTGTTTTGTTCAAAATTCATGGAATTTCGTTTGATGGATTTAAAGAGGAACTATTTACTTTATTTCACATATTTTACACTCGCGTTGAGAACACAGGCTTTATTGGAAAAATAGCCCCCAAAATTACACAATAAAACTCAAAATAACACTAGATATAATGTTTAAAACTAGACCGATAAACTTGACAGTCGAATGCATCGCAGGAAATCCAGCACTATCCTCAGAATAAAATCTAAATTGACATTTTACTTACATTTTGAGTATAGTTATACCAAAAGTTGATAAAATCCATCTTTAAGGTTGGTAATTAATTGTGACGCTTGAGTTTTATTCGAGCCAATATACGAGGGCTGGGGTATTAAATTTCAGATAAGGGTAAGACTGTCGTCATAGCATCACGAAAAATATCCATAATATGGATATTTTTATCGTATATTAACTCAAAAAACTCTGAGTTAAAGATTGGCAAATGGTAGAGGTAGCACTCCTACGATCTGAAAGTTGTGAGTTCAAACCTGGTTGTGCACCAATAAGTTTTTCTATTCGAAAAATTTACGTGCTCTTAAACGGAGAAGGAAAACATTGTGAGGAAACCGGTATAGCCTAGAACTAAAAATTCGAAAGTGAGTGTCATAGGTTAGTATTCTTACAGGTGGCGATGGGCTTGCAACCTGTCACGTACGGAATACTAACTACTGTGCATAATGTGGGCATGTGCTGAATGTTTGATCGTGCCTCTGGCTACCCTCTTTAGGTATCCTCAAAAAATCTAAGTAACTAGAGATCTGATGATAATACCGAGTCTGTAGATTACAGTCGTGATCATGTTAGTTTTTTGTTATTTTTTAGTTAAAGAAGCATAATTATAGTATAACAAATATTGCCTTTTTTTCCCCAAAGATTATTGTTTACGTGTGTACATAAATTTCAAATAAAACATTCCTTTTTGGGTTTTTTTTGACAGCGGGACGAGTCGACCGATTCAAAAATGCATTAGGTCAACTCATCCCGCGGGATAAGTTGACAGCGGCCTCAGTTGACCAAAGACCCATACAAAGTACATAGCTGCTAACGTGTCTTCACTGTACATGACCAAAACACTACCTAATTGATACATAGTAGAAGCGACCTCAGCTACGCCACTTCCGCACTAATGCTACGGGCTACGAGTTATACTCAATAATGCTACATGGATATAAAGTGCTGGGTATATTTGCGCTATTCTATTCTACTGTGGCTCGTATTCTGTTCACTAGTGTTGAAGTGATAGAACCCGGTCGAGGGCCAATATCTCGAACGGTAAAGGAAAACATCGTAAGGCAACCTTTTTTGTGAATAAGGCAAACTAAGCTGAAAAAATTAGATAGGTGTTAGGTAAGCCTATATATCCGTAAACAATTTTTTAAGTCTAAGATACTACAATTTCCGAACACTTGACGTGTATAAATCTAGAATCTTCTAGAAATAGACGTAGAGGTCTTTTTATAAAATTTACAAATGTAAGAATTTGAACTGTATGTTTGCATTTCTGTTAAATTTGGTACATAGAAAATGATATTATTGAAACATGGATACTGGTACCCGCTAGTAATAACAAAACTAAAAAAAAATGATCACGACTGTAATCCCCGGGCTCGGTGTAGATATCTCCTCAGATCTTTAATTACTTAGATCTTTGAGGATATCTAAAGAGGGTAGTCAGAGGCACATCCAAACATGACGTATAATACATGCCCACATTTTGCATAACATAAACATCACAGTAAAATACGAATGTTGGGGAATTGTTAGGACGCAAGGATGGTGAAATTAATAAGAAGGTACTCAAAGTCTAGTAACAATTTCTATACGAATTTCAATATCAGTTTTCCAGTTCTCCTTGCCAAATCAGTGCCAAATTCACCCCTATCAAATGTGATGGCTGCGCACCCCGTTATAATTTCGCAAGGGACTACTCCCCAGCCACCATTCTGTTGAACGTACGATCAAAGTAACTATTGTTTGCTCTGTGGCAACGCTGCCGGCTACTTTCTGCCTTGGGATCTGTTTATTAGCAGGAAAATACTCTGTGTACATTTTGCCAGGTAGTAAACACAATCTAAAACGTTAAATAATATCTTTGTTAATAACGTTTCATTTATAATTGTCTAAATTAATTCAATTTTTTCAATTCAATTCAATTTTTAATCCTTTAATGTGCCACAGTCCAAATGTCTAAAAATGTACAATAATTGTTCATGATTATTTTATTGTATAAACCTTTAATGAGTACCTACACTAAACCGACGCGCATGTATGAAGAATGTAATGAGAGTGAATGAAGCAAAAGAGGTGTGTCAAGATTGTAGTAAGTGGATCTATCTGTGGATCTATAAGTAGAAGTATCTATCCGTGGTCTCTGCCTACCCCGTCGGGAAAAAGGCGTGATTTTATGTAGATATGTAATGTAGGTAATGTTTAATTCTAAAGCTACAAAATAAATACAAAAATAGTGTATTTGACACACATTAAACACAAGAGCACTTTGCAGTCTCATAAGCTAGAGAAGCTTTGAGTTTTATTCTATACTAAAAATGTTTCTGCACTTTAAAATTTATTTCATGAGAGCGAAAGTCAAAAAATAACACGCAATTAAATAAACGAACACTTTTCTTTTCTAGTCAAGTTCTTTCTTCATATATCGGAAAAAATAAAACAAATGTTTATCTATTATTTACTCTATTTTATTTATTTACGTAGGTAGGTACTCTGTGTATTTTTATAGTTCAATGTACTGTTCTGACCCGTGGAAGATCTATTTTATTACAAGTCATGTCGTGTTTGCTTCGTGGTGGCATGGGTCTTGTGGTTTGCCTGTGTCTGACTCGAGTTTTGTTTTGTAAGATACCGTCTTCGTCCAAAACAAGTCAACATAATGTTCATTTTGTTTGCATAATATTTTACTGTGATGCTGTTTTTACTTTGACTTTCTTGATTTACTATATCTTATACCTGTAGACGACCAACTCTTGTATATATATATATATATATATAATCGGAATCTCGGAAACGGCTGCAACGATTTTCATGAAATGTAGTATGCAGGGGCTTTCGGGGGCGATAAATCGATCTAGCTAGGTTTCATTTTCCAAAAAACAAGATCTACGAGAAAAAAAAACCGAGCAAAGCTCGGTCAACCAGGTACTTATTTTAATATGACTATTTTAATAATATAAATGTGACCTCGCAGCTCAGTTCCCATTATCAATGGGATCAGTTACCCAATTCAAAATATTCATTAGGATAACTGATCTCACGGGATAAGTTTAAGCGGCCTCAGTTGGAGCCATACAAACTTGCTTAGTTTGGAGCTGGACGACATTGCAAGAAAAGCCAAAAAAAAATACGCAACACTATCTGAGCAAAAATATTCAATACGACAAAATTTTGTTTGGTTTGACTGTACTTTATAGCATGGTTAAAATTTGGTGGTACCTACCTTTATTTCAGCCAAGTACTCAGCAATACAGATACGATGATCAGTTATATAACAGTGAGATGCTTCATCCACAAAACCAACAAAGTTCAAGTCAAAGAAATATTTCACTAGCTCCTTTCAAATTACTAACAACCTTCGCTGGAACAAACGCGCCCACCCATCGCAGTTTCCCCATATTCTATACCTTCACAAATTCGACATAAGTAGGTCACCTACCCTTTGTTCGGTCTCTGCGACCGAACAGATTAAATTATAGTACCAACACACACAAGTTTCACTATGACTAACCAACACTTTGTAAATTATTAAGGTGTTGTGCCTATTATCTATAGTGCAAAATTACGTATTGTCAAACCAAACAAACGTGGATTAGTCTTTTTCACTCTATTGTTTATGTGAAAATATTTTTTATTAATACAGGGTATAAGTTCACTGTCAGTCAGATTTTATCGAAGTTTTTATTCCCAACTGGGAATAAACAGGAGACAGAGTTAGGAGACAGATGGGCATAACTCAAACTAACGTACAGTTAATTTTGTATTGAATACTAGCTGACCCGCGCGCGACTTCGTCTGCGCGTTTTAAGTAAGTAATATACGTTTTCTTACCTTTTAAACCTTTCCAAGACCTCCACGAACATTTCAAGACCAAGATAAGATAAATCCATTAAGCCTTTCTCGAGTTTTAGCGAGACTAACGAACAGCAATTCATTTTTATATATAGGAAATAGATAGATTCTTTATTCTAATTAAGTTTTAATTATACTAGGACCCAATTTTATAAATAAGTCTTGTAAGTGTTCATCCACAATGGTGACAAACTGCCGTGACATTGACAGATTTCAAGGGACTTTTTGAAAAAGTCTGCGTGTTTCTGACACAGACACGGTCACAAACAAGGCAAAATGTCACAAGTATGGATGGACACTAATGTTTAGTTTTGGAAGTAAGACAGTAGTTCGATAACAAGTTGGGGATGCTTTCAAACGTTTTGCTCCACAGTTGAATTATTCGAGAAGTTCTGCCAAATATCAAGCACCAAAACTAAGTAATTTCACTCATTTAATTGATTTGCTATTTGTTTTTGATTTGGTATTACTGAAATTTCAACTAAAATTTCAGGGTATGGTCTTAATAAGGCAAGAGAATACAAAAAAAAAACTAAATAAAAAAATAAATAAAAGTAATCCCGAATCTGAAGTCAGTTAAATAAAAGCCTATGACGCTTCAGAATACGATTTTTTAAACATAATCGAGCGTCTTAAATTGTTGATATTACTCAATTAATAACTAAAAGGTGTTTTAATTTCGAATTTCACATTTTTTTATTTTTTCCATGTCAATTTGAAAAATACAATATAAGGTTAAATTACGTGTGATGGTAGACTTGTAAATGACATTACCATCAAATCACACCCTTTACAACAGGAAACAATGCCATAACGCACGTAGTAAAAACGAAATCAACAACACGCGGACCCTCTTTCGAAATTGTAAATAATAAAGAGGTAGAGACGTTATTCAGCGCATGTCAGTATCATTAACTAAAATAAGGTTAATTTGACCAACTTCTGATATAACTATTCTCGGAACAATATATCAAATTCAAGGAAAATGTCAGTTTACTCTTGATAACTATGATTTATTCTGGGGATAGCGCTTATATTATTTTGGTCAAATCTATTCTTACACCATAAAATTTTGTAAAAATACTGGTTTAAACGCACACTCTTTTTTATGATATCTATTTCTATTAGATCTTTTTTTTTTTTAATTAGTCAGAGATGTCAGAAAAATAAATCTTATTCAAAAACCAATTCTATCTCTATGACTAGCTAACAATCTAAATTTTAATTATACAATACAGTGTGTTTATTAAAAATAGATAATCGATTTATTATATATCTGAATGAAGACATAATTTATTAGAAAAAGATGAATAAAAGGGGGGCAATTTCAATTAGCCGTAAATAAATAATATTGTTTAATTTATTATTAATAGCACGTGAAAGTAGGTGACTCAAACAGGTTGACTTATACAAGGCGTAAACTTAATTGCAGGCATTCAGGAAATGAATTATTTTTCGAAAAACTGTTCAAAAACTTTTCGTTTAAGGAAGCCAATTGATCTTACAATTAATTTGAAAGTTGACTTAGTTTACAATTTCAGCATTGTAATATAGGTAGGTAGTATGAGAAAAACGTGATTTTCCCAAAGTCGAGACAAGATCGGAACTTGAATTTGACTTTTTTATCCACGTTGGTTGGCAACTCCTTTGAATTTAAAACTAAGTACTTAATTACTAGGTACTTAATTAGCTCATTTCAATGACGCAACTTGTCTCTCTTGGTCGCAGTAGTTTTCGTGAGAAGGTACGATAAAAGTTCTAGAAGCTTTAGTGGCAGTATAATTATATTTTAGCAGCCTGATTATTATCTAAAGTTATTATTGCAGTTAACTGAAATTGAACCCACTATATACCGTTGAAATGAGTCACTTGAAAATTAGCTGCAATAGAGAAACTCATTTTATCTTTATAACATCAGTAAGTATTCAAATACTACGCCACGGTGCGGTGTGACGTCACTGTCATGAGCTTACGGTGTCGTGTTTTAAGACTAAACACACTAAAAAAAGCCCACATTTGACACAAATGCCATGTCATGCCATTACAGTATGTCACGGAAAAATGTCTGTGCTGTCACGTAGTCACGGCCACGGCGTAATGTCACAAGTTGGGACACGTCTTACATGCTATGATTAATAGTTGACCACTAATTCTAAAACCAGCTGTAACCGGTTCAAGGCACGCGCATCTTTACGCGTGGACAACCCCAGGTCGTTGAACCGTGGGGTGCAAACTTAGGGTGATCTCAGATGACGTGATCAATTCGTTTTTCTTCCAATGAATCGGGAGAAGGGACGTTTTTGACGTAACAAGTCGCAAAGCAGTCACATGAATCATCTTCATGAACACAGGAATAGAAATAAATGATTGCCAATACGGACTTTTTATAGAGTAAGTATCATAAATAACAATGTAACTATATTATATATTATAACTAATATATTATCTGTCTTACACGCTAAGAATAAACCATAATACCTGGTGGTGGGATTTATTAGCAAGAGTTCATTTTAGTGCTTATCATACATATTATATTTCTGTATATATTATATATGGGACAGTTGTAAGGGGAAGACCTCGGCGTACGTACCTTGACCAAATTGGGGACGTTTTAGAGAAAGGCCAGGTCAAGAGTACCCTAAACTGACGCGCATGTATGAAGAATGTAATGAGAATGAATTAAGCAAAAGAGGTGTGTCAGGATCGTAGCAAGTGGAGATCCGTGATCTCTGCCTACCCCGTCGGGAAACAAGCGTGATTTTATGTATGTACTAGCTGTCCCGCCCGCGACTTCGTTCACTTAAAGTAGGTATCTAACTAAACTGAGTTTCAAACAAATCATAAAAAATCCCATAATAACTTTTACACCCAATTTTACCCTTTTTAGAGGGTTATTTTGAAATATCCAGGAATACGTTTCCATTTATTTTGCATTTAAAGTATCCAAACCAAAATTAAGATCAATCGCACCACCCTTTAAAAAGTACCCATTGAAACATTGACCCAACATTTGACCCCTTTTTGAAGGTTATATTGAAAAATCCTGAAACACGTATCCATTCATTTTGTATTTACAGTACACAAAGTTTCAGACCAATCGCACCACCCGTTAAAAAAATCCCATACAAACATTGACCCCTTTTTTAGAGTTACCTATATTTAAAAATTCTAAAACAGAAAACAAAGTTATAGGCCAATCGCACCACCCGTTAACAAACATTGACCCCCCATTTGATCCCCTTTTTTAGAGATATATTGAAAAATCCTAAAACACAAAATTAAGTTTCAGAACAATCGCATCACCCATTGAAAAGTTCCCATACAAACATTGACCCCCCATTTGACCCCTTTTTTAAAAGGTTTTATTGAAAAATCCTGAAACACGAAACAAAGTTTCAGACCAATCGCACCAGGTTAAAAAAATCCCATACACACATTGACCCTACATTTGACCCCTTTTTCAACGTTATTTTGAAATATCCTGAAAACGTGTTCATTTATTTTGCATTTACAGTACACAAACAAAGTTTCAGGCCAATCGCACCACCCGTTAAAAAGTTCCCATACAAAAATTGACCCCACATTTGACCTCTTTTTGATGGTTATATTGAAAAATCCTGAAACACGTGTCCATTCATTTTGCATTTACAGTGCACACACAAAGTTTCATGAAAATCACTCCACGCGTTAAAAAGTTTCATACTAACGTTTTCACCCTTTTTCACCCCCTTAGAGGTGGAATTTCCAAAAATCCCGCCTTAGTGAGTGGTTTTGTTATAAAAGGAAGCCACCTTCCAAATTTCAGCTTTCTAGCTTCAGCGGTTTCGGCTGGGCGATGATAAATCAGTCAGTCAGTCAGGTTAAGCTCTTATATAGATACTAGCTGTCCCGCCCGCGACTTTGTTCACTTAAAGTAGGTATCTAAACTGAGTCTGTAACAAATCACAATAATAAAAAATCCCATATATAACTTTGACACCCAATTTTACCCATTTTAGAGGGCTATTTTGAAATATCCAGGAATACGTTTCCATTTATTTTGCATTTAAAGTATCCAAACCAAAACTAAGACCAATCGCACCATCCTTTAAAAAGTACCTATAGAAACATTGACCCCAAAGTTTCAGACCAATCGCACCACCCGTTAAAAAATCCCATACAAACATTGACCCCTTTTTTAGTTATATTAAAAATCCTGAAACAGAAAACAAAAATTCAGGTCAATCGCACCACCCGTTAAAAAAATCTTATACAAACATTGACCTTTCCCCCATTTGACCCCCTTTTTTAGAGTTATATTGAAAAATCCTAAAACGCGAAATTAAGTTTCAGACCAATCACACCACCCGTTGAAAAGTTCCCATACAAAAATTGACCCCCCCCCCCCATTTGACCCCTTTTTTAAGGTTTTATTGAAAAATCCTGAAACACGAAACAAAGTTTCAGACCAATCGCACCAGGTTAAAAAGATCCCATACAAATATTGACCCCACATTTGACCCCTTTTTGAAGGTTATATTGAAATATCCTGAAATAATTGTCCGTTCATTTTGTATTTACAGTACACAAACAAAGTTTCAGACCAATCGCACCACCCGTTAAAAAGTTCACATACAAACATTGACCTTTCATTTGACCCTTTTTTTATGGTTATATTGAAAAATCCTGAAACACGTATTCATTCATTTTGCAATTACAGTATACAAACAATGTTTCAGACCAATCGCACCACCCGTTAAAAAGTTCACATACAAACATTGACCCCTCATTTGACCCTTTTTTTATGGTTATATTGAAAAATCCTGAAACACGTGTTCATTCATTTTGTATTTACAGTACACAAACAAAGTTTCAGACCAATCGCACCACCCGTTAAAAAGTTCACATACAAACATTGACCCCTCATTTGACCCTTTTTTTATGGTTATATTGAAAAATCCTGAAACACGTATTCATTCATTTTGCAATTACAGTATACAAACAAAGTTTCAAGCCAATCGCACCACCCGTTAAAAAGTTTCCATACAAAGATTGACCCCACATTTGACCCCTTTTTTATGGTTGTATTGAAAAATCCTGAAACACGTGTCCATTCATTTTGCATTTACAGTGCACAAACAAAGTTTCATGAAAATCGCTCCACGCGTTAAAAAGTTTCATACTAACGTTTTCACCCTTTTTCACCCCCTTAGAGGTGGAATTTCCAAAAATCCCGTCTTAGTGGGTGGTTTTGTTATAAAAGAAAACCACCTTCCAAATTTCAGCTTTCTAGCTTCAGCGGTTTCGGCTGGGCGATGATAAATCAGTCAGTCAGTCAGTCAGTCAGTCAGTCAGTCAGTCAGTCAGTCAGTCAGGTTAAGCTCTTATATAGATATAGATTATATTTCTGCCTCCAAGAATTGTCAATCACTACTGTATTGGAATGATTTCCCGTTCAACGCAGGATTTTGCTACCCAGTAGTTTTCCCTCTTCTACCTAAATGTAGTGCACGAAAGAAGCCTCTGAGGCGCACTTTAATCCTTTCACCACATTGGTTAGATACGTGACACTAAAAATATGATTACTGTATTTAGGTATAAAGGGCACTGGAGCAACGAAATACTGGGTGAATAGACAAAATAACTACATGTAGAGACTGCAAACCTGTGTACTTTAATATTACAAGTGTCATAGGTACAATTACTACCTTACCAGCAGGTGGGCCGTATACTTGTTTGACAGCTAGGATGTTAAAGCGTCATTATGAAATAGTAAACAGTTTGACTCAATACATACATAAAATTTATTTGATAATTCACAATTGGTTTAAATCAAATTACCACGATAAAACCGCAATGATTGAAGTTGGCTCGCAAATTGGATAGCAAATATTTCATTGTGATCAATATTAGATTATTTTGATGGCACTGGTAATAAACATATTTTGATAAGTTAAAGCTGGTTGGCTGACGGATGGTTATGATTTGAGGTCAAAAAACTCTGGAAATAAAAGCCTAACTATAATCTTTAGTTTGACTATTATTTTTTATGAGTCATCAATGAAATAAGCTTTTTTCTGATATTCAATTCCGTCGAAAGAATCTAGCTAGGGTAAAACTGTAACTGAACGAGACTGTATCTCATTCAGTCACAGTGGGTGTGACCCAACGGGAATAATCAATCACGATAATAATTATCCTTAGTTAAAAAAATTGCAAATCAACAGAAATAAATAAATAATAAATAATGCTGGACAATCCACACAACATCATCTAGCTCTAACTCAAAGCTTGTGTTATGGGTACTAGATAACTGATATATTTAATACATTATACAAAGATAGATATTTTTTATTATACATAGAAAACACCCAGACCAACGGAACAAATTTCTGCAGATCATACACAAATTTCTTCCGAGGCGGGAATCGAACCCGCAACCTCTTGCGTCGCAGGTGGACTCTCGCCCGCTGCGCCACAGAGATCGTCAAAAGCAGTGTGTGGTTCGAGTAAGATGTCCAATGTCACACACACTTCTCCACGATTGTGTTATCGTCTCCCTTGTATTTAAAAGCGTTGTGTGAAGATGGATGCGTGTAGCCCAGTTAGCAGATCCGTGGAGTTGCCTTTTTAACAAGCTTATAACTGCCCTGTAGATACCATGGTATACAAACAAGCAAACATTATTAACCCCAGGCTCGTTAGACATATGTAATTATCCTACAGCTTTAGTTATTTAGATCTTTAATGATAAAAGGGTAGTCAGATTAATGACCAAATACTCAAGTTTTGCACAGTAGCTAATATTCCGTACGTAACAGGTTGCAAACCCATCCCCGTTTATAGGAAAACTAACTAATTAAAACACTCACTTTTTTAGTTTTAAGATTTGCCGGTTTATTTACAATGCTCTCTTCTACAATCAAAAACGATAATGTAAACAGACACTAAAACAGAAACATTATTCTTGCAGGGTTACTTCTGATGTTTCGCAAAATATTTTCACCGTTTGTATTCTCCACGTTTTTCGTTTTCCATCCTCAAAACTGAGCGGGGATCTGGTAGGCTCGGTCGGGGGGAACTTTATTGATTTCCATTAGGTACACCTTCTGAGGGATCTTAAATGTCATACTATTCCTGTTATGACGTCACACTGACTGATATAATTAGCCATCAAAGAAAATCAACAATTTGTTACATATTTTAAAATTTAATTGGTGCTCAAATAATGTCACCATAGGATCAAAAAAATCGCCCTCCGGCTAGGTGGAGTGACGATCTGCGAAAGGCTGCTGGTGGAGGCTGGATGCGTCGAGCTGAAGACAGGGCGCAATGGCGCTCATTAGGGGAGGCCTATGTCCAGCAGTGGACTGCTATAGGCTGATGATGATGATGATGATGATGAGGATCAAAAATGGAGGCATTGTAATGTAAACACAAAAACGCGGCTTAAGGTGTATAGAACATAATACACCATCCATTGCAGTAAACAAAAACCCATTAAAAAGATTGCAACGGCAGGACAAAAACTTTAAAATCATTTCATAAGATGAATTCTATTTGAAAATTTCACGAGGTGGAATGAAATACGAATTGTGAGGTATCGGCAACGCGATACGATCGAAAAAATGAGGCATTCTTTAAAGGGCGACTAGGGATGGGAATGCAATTTCCGTGTGGCTTTCCCATTCATCTAATAATAATATAGCACAAGAAAGAAGAGCTGTGCGAAAAATGCATATTTATAAAATTTTATTTCTGCCTTAAAATTATGCACAGCATAAGTGAATGTCCATATTAGTGACATAACGAAATGATTATAGTTCCGTACAAAAAATCGTGTAAATCAAACTGATTATAAACGGATCCTGTGAAAAAGTACAGACATTTTTCCGTGACACGTACAAACCCGCAAATGTGGACGTGTTTTAACCGTGGTATTTTATGAAAAACAAATAATTAAACAAAAGTAATAAGCAAAGGTCTTTCGTCAGCAAATTGTGTTAAGCGCATCAAAAGCGATTCAACACCAAACGAAATTCACAAAATGAGCCGATCGCTCAAGACGATAATATCTCGGAATAAATGGAATGAGTTTCAGTTTCAGTTGGGTTTTCACTGTAAATAATTGATTTGAGAACGCTGAGAATGGAAGTGGAATAAAAATATCCTGTCCGTAACCTAGTCTTGCAAGTGGGTTAGGTCAAACTTGTCACGTATATTTGATATTCAATACACCTAGCCACACCGTAATTATATCGATTCGGCGTGGTGAAGTACTTGAGTTTAGAACGATATATATATATATATATCAATATAGAGATGATTTTGTTGTTAAATATGTAAAATTTTACCGAGGAACCGAGGAACGTTCATCGTTTACGCAATTTTACATATCTAATGAAAATAAAAAAAATTTAATACGACTAAGTACTATATTTGGAAAAAATGAAATTTCAGATTTGTAGCTTTAAGTGATAGCGCGCACGAGTGACTTTTGTCGCCGTGACTGTTTCGTCAGTCACGGCGACAAAAGTAACTCGTGCGCGCTATCACTTAGTTGTAGAATTTTGGAAGTTTATTAAGAAGCTGAAATTAGAAAAAAAGAATGCATTGTGATCTACAAATTTCCACTTCCCAACATCAGATCCCAAATATCAGAAGCAATACAGTCCCTCCATACATAACGGGCAGTGGAACAATCTCCTGTGAGAGCAATAACGCGATAAGAAGGGTCGTATCACGGCATTCGGTATCTTCCAAACAAACGCTGAATTTGGATGCTGGACGCTATTACACGTATGTATGCTTCTTTTATATACCCTGTATATATAACTTGACCTAGACCTAAGTACTCGACTGAAAAACAAGAGTTTATGAGTTCAATACCCACAACGGGAGAAATGATTGCATGATCCGTATATAGTGCCCCTGTAGATACCGTGGTACCGTGATGACTAATGTACGAGTATTTCGTGACAACTTGTATTTATTAAAAATAATAAAAACCCGACTGAAAATCATTGAAATCTTGAAATCTTCTTACCGCCGCCATATTGATTTTTTTTTTGTCGTTTTGTATAACTCATTTCATTCTTGTAATCTAGATGAATCCAACGACATCTCATTTGAGACGACCTCAGTGGCGCAGAGGGCAAGAGTCCGCCTGCGACGCAAGAGGTTGCGGGTTCGATTCCCGCCTCGGAACAAATTTGTGTACGATCTGCAGAAATTTGTTCCGTTGGTCTGGGTGTGTATGTATAATAAAAAACATCTATCTATGTACCTATCATCATCATCATCATCATCATCTTCCTGCCCTTATCCCACGTTATGTGGGGTACCTATATCATGTATTAAATATATCAGTTATCTAGTACCCATAACACAAGCTTTGAGTAGCTTACTTTGGGGCTAGATGATGCTGTGTGGATTGTCCAGCATTATTTATTTATTTATTTATTTTATTTGTAAAAATCTGTTCATGCCCTTGGGCTCCAGCGACAACCAAAGGATCTTGCATACATAGATACATACATACAAACATACTTACATAATTATACATCTCTAAACATTACTTTCCATCTTCGCAACAAAAAAAAATATACCATAGCGCCAAATTGGAAAATAAATACATTTAAAAATAAAAATTGTTACTATACTGTAAACCAAAACTGTATTACAGTTCGGTGTGATTCTCCAACTACTCAGATGTGGGTGATATAGCGCAGACTGCCTGAGGGCGGTATCGCGAATAGCCAGGACTCCACCAACTTAAGCAAAGTGCTTCTTGAAAGCACTTTTATAATGTAGAGATGATAATAGAGCATGGACGTCTAGAGATTTGATCGTAACCGTTTAAGATTGTAGGAAAATAGAGTAGTTGCATTTTTATTTTTGTTCTGTTGTAAAGGAAGAAATAAAATTGGTTTTATTCAAAAAAAAACGTGTGATAAATCATCAAAATATGATAAATATGCAATGTAAATGTTCTTGTAAAACTATTGACGATCGAACTTTGAGTTCGCAATCATTAAAATTTTGAAATTTGATTTCAAATATACCCTAAAACTGTAATTAACCAAGGTCAAATACATACGTTAATAGGTGCTTAAAAGTCAATTCTCACCGAAATTACGTACTTAATGTAATACAAAAATGTCGGTGTTTTAGCAGTTTGTATTCATTTAAAACATTGTATCGATACAGACCCTTGCGAACGATGTTTTATACTTCAATCCAATAGTCAGTACAAGCTAAAATTTCCCTTTTTCCAATTTATAAAAGCCAACAGCGCGTATTCCCATTGAAACACGCATCTTTACCCGCGAATTCCCACAAGTTATTGGCAACGTTTCACTAAACGGTCCGACGATCAAACGAAATCATACACAGCTTATATGTATAACAGCTGGTTTAATGCAAGAATTATAGGCCATTAAAATGTTGTCACTAAATAGAGTTTTTTTCAAATAAATACCCATTTAATACTAATAATATTTTTTTTTCATTCCATAAATAAGGTATACACAGGTCTTTTGCTTTTATTCTTTTTGATAGCTGCATAACAGGCTCAAGTTTAATTTTATACTCACATGACGCTGCAGTAAAAAAAACTATTGTTTTTTGATATGGAGTAGGCTTGCCTAACACTTATACCATATCAGCTAAGCTCAGACTCTATCCACTTTTACCCTTTTTTTAATCACTGCTGCTGCTATAAGACATAGGGACACAAAGTAAAAATACTAGAACGATTATTCCAACAAAATTTTCTTGATATGAGCTTTGTTGTTATGACTTTATGAGCTATTTCTCTTCAATCTGTGCAGCTACATTTCGCTGGGTCACTGCGGCTCACATAAACACTTTTGTGAGAGAGAACCATCGGCCGGTAATAAAGATAGATTAATGCCATCCTTCTTACGAGTGCTCAAATTACGGTAGTCCTGTCTTTGGTGAAATTCCTCGATAAAAATAAAATAAAAAAGTTAGTCCAGTATAAGAAGGTATTTTTTGGGAAAGATCCCATGAAATTCTTGCGTGTAGCTTGAGGTGTTACTGTGAAAATACGCGTGGAACCTTATTCGCATAGTTAGTGACCTTCCTAAAGAAGGTTGTGCTGACATTCAGAGATTGGGTGGATTTCAATTGTGATCAAACATGTTTACTAAAAAACAGTGCCGCAAAACTTTTTATTTATAAACACAACACGAAAGTACTCGTATATGCAGCTCCCATTATTTTTATAGGACTGTGACGTCTTTGTAGAACTGTTAAAACTATTTTATTCCTGTAGTTCAATATAGTGGTATGACAAAAAATAACAAAATATTTTTTTTTATCTAATAGCATGTTTCATGATATCCTTAAAATACTTGAATACTTGATAGTGTGCAGAAAAAAATTGTGCCATTCGTAGGAATACTTCACATTTGGAGCAGTTAGACTACAAGCTTAAGACCACGTACACATTTGGGCGCTTGGCGTTGCGTTAGGCGCGCGTTGGTAGCGTAAATACAGCGCGCTTAGCACGGCGTTTGATAAGAAACGTGCGCTTGCATGTGTACACCTAGATAAGAACTACTGGTTCTCAAAACGCGCGTTACCAAAGCGCGAGCTTCAAAACGCCTAATGTGTACCAGCTCTAACAATGACAGCTGAAGCCTTGGCTTCAGTATGTTTATAAAACTACGTTTCGTCTCACAAGCACCTTCGATCCGAGGCCAATCACTCTCAAACAAAGAAATGGAACTTTAACTTAAGCTTCTACTTACTACCATTTTCCACCACCATAAATCCACTCACTGAATTATTTATTCTGCAAAAGCTACCGTCCACTTTCAAATGCTCGCATCGGCCGCATTTAGACAGAAAACAGGCAATCTGGCGCGTAGTATCTAGTAAATTCTTTTAGGGCTCATCTATGTATGTAGCTTTATGTATTTTTTTATTATAGAAGTAACTATTATCGCGTACACATTACTTTTTTTGTAGAAAGACATGTAATAACACAGGTAACAATACAGATTGAGCTTTTAGTCTATTTATTTATTAATCTAACCATTAAATATACAAAACTGATACAATTACTGATTCGTAGTGCTTTTAAACTTATTTAAGTTTGTCTAAACAGGTTCTCTATAATAAGAAAGTAATCTAACTAATAAGCCAAAACAGATAAATATTAAAAGTTATTATGACGTAAGCGTCACGCATACACACGTAAACTAAACTTTTATATAACAGACTGCACACTGCAACACATTTGTATATTTACTAATAACTATCGTCATTAGAGACATTCTAGCGGTTATCTCTCAAATGACATAGTGCAAAAATCTTCCGTCTACGAATTCTATTACCAGGGTTGAATTCTTGTAGAAACATAAGTTTAAATCAATAAACATAAATACTGATTTCTGTGTAAATTCAGCCTTAGCTTAAGGCTCGCATAGGGAAGGCATCGTTCGTTAATCTATCTTTATTACTATCGTTTGATGGCGCTGAATTCGCACAAAACAAGTGACTTGTGAAATAAAAGTAGCCCTTTTTGTAAGTGATGAACAACACATGATTACCAGTACGTAAAGCGGAATTATTCCTATTTTATTGGCACCTTAGTAGGTCTAGTTAGTACTTAAAAATTTATGTAAAAAACAAAGAGATAATGATGGCTTGGATCACTGAAACATTTAGGTTTTACTCTATCAATCAATCACTTATCTTAGAACCAAAACACATACGCACGATACGACATCGAGCCACAATGCGACGTCTCGTATCGTGTGTTGTTTTTTGTCCCGTACAGATGTTCTATAATATACCAGTGGAAAAACTTCAAAACGCTTGGCAAATGTTTTTCCTTCGTTCACTTCAGCTGTGTAACTATACAACTTTTTCGACACGATATTCGTATAACTTGATTTATTCCGTAACGGCTAAGCATAGTACACTTGACAGCCTAGAGATTTATTACCCTTATTTTTTCCTGTACGAAAGGTAATTTTGTTTATCTTGAAAGGTTATCTGAAATGGTGTAAATAACGAAAGTATGTTCGGATTAAGATATGGCTCAATAAACATCTCACTCAGGGTTGAAAAATAACTGTTGTTTTATGTCTATTTCCCTTTATCACGTCGTGTAACGTTTGATTACCATTCCTGATGTCATAATAGTAAAAAAATGTAATAGAAAAATGGGTGAACAAAAAAACTGGGTGCCAAGTAATATTAGGTCTTGTTCAATAGTCGGATATTTGAGCTCACTTGCATGTCAAAATAATCTTAAAAAAGTATGTAAGTAGTTGAATCATCTCAACAAAAATAAGGCTATATACCGAACCAACCGTTGTGGAGATATGCAACAGTTTTTGCGGGTATGAACTGTTTACTTTGGAAGAACTTAAAAAAAATATGTATCAAGATCTAATATTTTAATAATAGAAAATTTATAATATAAGAAAAATATATATAAACAAAACAATTTTTAGGAAAGATAAACATGATGTCACAAAGGATGTCCTTCTCCACATGATTCTCATATATCCCTTTTCAATAACGAAACGAAAATTGAGGCTTTTTTAGATCCCATATCATTATTCCACCTTTGTTTGTCATAATCAAAGAAACCTTTGAAGGTGCCTTTAAAAATCCATTTTCTCGACAACGCGAAAATGCTCGAGGCGTTTTTGTATCCGTAATATCCAATGTCTTAGGTACTGAGGAAAAAGTAAGTTCTACAAAAACGACGTGTTTGTAAGGATATAATATAATTGGTTCGTTGCTGTCTAACTGATAAAGTTAAGTGTAATCCGTAAGTCCTAAGCTACGAGTACTTCCAAAATGGAGAGATCTGTTTTAGGTACTGAAATACCTAAAACTCAACTCTAGAGTTGGAAAAGTAACGAAAAAAAAGCATACCCGTATGTATTCGTTACTATTTTAATTAGTACTCGTTAGTATCGTATCCTTTGGCTGTCGCTGGAGCCCTAACAGCTATAAAAAAATTAACATAGGCTATACAAAATGTCAAAAAATCAAATAAAGTGGCTGTATAAATCTATTTTCAGTTACGTTCAGACGAGTTTTTTTTATTTTTTGCAATAAATACTAGTTACAAAAACAATAAGACGTGATCTGACTATAGCCAGACGCTGTCTCAAAGTCATCTGTTTACCAAAACAAATTGTCGTAGCACCACGCCGCGTGTGATACAAAACTCAATAGAACGGTGGGTGTGACCATTCCATTTCATTTCCTCTGGCACAGCTTATAAGTGTACCAACAGCTGGCCCATTTTGTAATAATACGCATAGTCTGAGCCAAGTGTAAAAGTTGAAGTCATTTGATGAGTACAGACCCTCAACGTGAGCAACGTAAATGGTGTTTTTTATTGGCCAGCCTCACAGCTCCGTTGGTATTAGCTCTGCCTTCTGCGCTACAGGTTGTGGGTTCGATGCCCACCCAGGACAAACATTTGTGTGATGAACGCAGCTGTTTGTTGTGTCTGGGTGTTATTATGTATTGTATTTTCATATGTATGTATTTACAAAGTTTATAATCTACCAGCTATCTGGTTTTCACCAGCTTTGCTTAGTTTGGGGCTAGATGGCGTTGTGTTAAATGTCCACCAATATTTATTTTATAACAAAATTAAATGTAACACTTATTGTCTTTACTTCTGTACAATAAAACACTGCTTACGGCACTCATGCATTCATAGAAATATCAAAAAATATGTTACTTAAATATTATAACAAGAAGCTAGTGATTCAGCTATTATTTTTCTTCACTACACTCTAGTTCCACGATTTCAGCCCTACACGGAAGGGGATGCGCCCAGATGTCGCTAGAACAAATTATTTACTACCCTCCTTTTGTAGAAGTTTTGCTCTCCATATTTGTGAATGAGGTACCGTACGGTACGTAATAAGGTATATTCATACACCCTTTGGTGATACCCAATATTTGGTACGACGTATCGGTATTTGCTAAGGTACGCGATATTTGGACGGTGATTTGTCTTGGAATGGAAAAGGCCTAATGTGCTTTTTCGGGACTAGCTTGATGGATTCGGGTAAATGGAAAATCAATTTTATCCCGGGGGAGATTTTTGTCTTTTCGTTAGTAAAGTCTAGTTAGTTATTAGGTACAGAGTTCTATATAATGAATATTATTTTGTAGATCCGAAGAAGACTATATCACTATCACTATCATATTACAAAACGAAGTCCTCTGCCGCGTCTGTCTGTCTGATAAACTTAAAAACTGCTGCACCGATTTTCATTCTGTTTTCATCAATGGATAAAATGGTTCTCGAGGAAGGTTTTAATATATAATTTGATAAGTTTTTATATACATTGGCTAAAATTATAATGATGTTTTTTGGAGGTGTCGGAAAAACATTAGCCGACAAAAATAATAATTGTCTTTCTGTGGCGCAGCGGGCGAGAGTCCACCTGCGACGCAAGAGGTTGCGGGTTCGATTCCCGCCTCGGAACAAATTTGTGTATGATCTGCAGAAATTTGTTCCGTTGGTCTGGGTGTTTTCTATGTATAATAAAAAATATCTATCTTTGTATAATGTATTAAATATATCGTGCATTACCTGTGCTAGAACATTTAGTGCAAAAATAGGCTATATTAGCCATTTAAGGGCAAAACATCCAAGCTCTACCTAATTGATTGAAGTCCTAAAGCCAAGACACTGTAGCCGAAATCGGCTAGGTTGATTATATATATATATATATATATAAATATATCAGTTATCTAGTACCCATAACACAAGCTTTGAGTAGCTTACTTTGGGGCTAGATGATGCTGTGTGGATTGTCCAGCATTATTTATTTATTATTATTATTTATTTATGATAGCAAGTTGTACTGTAAATGTACATCAAAACATTTCAAATTTTCAAACGTATGGGACTCAAACTCACGTCTTTGCTTGGAGCCGCCCAATTCACTTCCAATTATGCAATCTATATGATCATAACACCTTGTTTATACAATCTGAAATGTTTTACCTACCCGTTTCAGATTGATGAGTCAATCCATCAGTGGATATCGACACTGAACAAGTGTTTTAAAAAACATTGTTTGTAAAACTTGCAGTTCACAACAAACACCGTCCATTTAAACCAACACAGCAAATTAAACAATAATGTTTAAAAAATCTACAGCACATTTCAATTAAGACCCATAATTCTCGTCGTGTAAAAATAAAAGTAACGACCACAGGGTGAAATAAAAATCCATTCCACAGACACACAACAGTAACACAAAGAAGTCACTTATACATACTTCATGGTAACCTGTGTCTGTGACGTGTGTGACTGAAATGTTGTAAAGAGAACGATAGGTACTAACTATATTAATAATTTCGTCAAGGGGTACGGTAGACTCGATCGAAACCTTTCCTGAGTAATAAAACATAAAAAAGTAAAGATTTCGAGTCGACAACATACATCCGCAAAATTCGGATTGTCGAGTATTTTGTAAAATTTTAATGGTGCTGAGAGACAAATCGCAGTCGCCATATTCGTCACTGACACCGGATGACATCTTGGGTAATAAAAACTCAAAGTAGGTAAGTAGGTAAAATCAACAGTGCAACCAAACTCTTTGTTCTACTGCACTACGTACGTAGGTTGATAGGTACCTAGGTAATCGCAAACTTGGTAGTATAATATCCGTTATTATTTGTTATGTTAAATTCTAATGGTGCTCAGAGACACATATTGTGTATTATGATGAGGCTCATTTCACCCGAGCGAAGTCTTTTTTCATCTAGTCTTTTATAATTAGCAAACTCTTCTTCTTTATACTTTGTTTCTTTTGTGACCAATTTTGCAAAATCAATTTTAAACAAACGATGGCTTGTTGGTTTAGTTCAAAATTCTTGGAAAGTTTTTCCGATGGATTTAGAAAAAACTTTCACTTTGACTCACATACATATTCCACTCTCGTGTCAAAAATTCGGACTTTATTGGAAAAATAATCACCAAAATTACACAGTAAAACTCAAAATAAGACGAGAAAGAATAAAAAAACTAAAGTGATAATGACACAGTTACAAGTATCATCATCACATCAAAAAAAATTCCAAAATGTGGTGTTGAATGAACGATAGGTACATAATATCTTCTTTTTCATCTATGTCATCTGTCTCTGTTGAGATCAATTTTGGTGGTGTCAAGTTTTGTAAATCAAATTTAATTATAATTCGCATTTATCTATTTTATGAGTTATCAACCATTTTATATTGAGTTTCGGTTCCGCAGTGACACGGGCCAACCCAGGCAATGAAATTAAAAAGTCCTAGTGAATCTGACCAATAACAGCTCGGGGACCGCCACTCGGAACAAACGGGTATAATAAAAAACTCACATACATGTGTTGCAGGATTGAGTGCAATGACCAGTGCTGAAGTTATGATAATAAGGCTTTTAGAAACGCGTTTCTGTGAAACTTTTCGTTGCACGTAGACTGCAAGATGTAGCTACAGTACGTCGATTCTATAAAATTCAAACATCAACTCGCATCTCACATCGCAATTCACTCTCATTTCGCATAAGACGCTTTTTATTTGACACTTTGAATCGGGTTCGAGTGCGAAGTGAGCGTTCACTTCGACGCTCACTTCGCACTCGAACCCGATGGGAATTACCGTATAGAATGCCACTTCTTACGTCATCTCATACTTTATCTGTCAAAATCTCCCCGTTAATTTAGTTCAACTCGCTGACACGCTCGCAAGAGTGGCGCTAGTGTAAATTCGAATTATCAACCGAGTTTTTAGAATGCCAATCAAGAAACTCACAGCGGATTCAGATTCGAAGTTTAGAATGAGGTCTTACACGGCAGATGTTTTTGATTGAATGATTCTGATATAAAAAAACTTCTATTTGTGATACGCAGTGTCTTAGCAATTTAATGCTTATAGGCTGTTACGTGGATCTTTGTAACATTTAGTTACAAAAATAAACATAATCACGACTGCAATCCCCAGGCTTAGTAGTCATCTCCGTAGTTTCTCAGTCCTTAGTCTTCCAGTTACTTAGATCTTAGAAGAAATCTAGAGTCATAGACACGTCCAAATAAATAAAATAAAATAAATAATGCTGGACATCCACACAGCATCATCTAGCCCCAAAGTAAGCTACTCAAAGCTTGTGTTATGGGTACTAGATAACTGATATATTTAATACATGATATAGGTACATAGATAGATATTTTTTATTATACATACACACCCAGACCAACGGAACAAATTTCTGCAGATCGTACACAAATTTGTTCCGAAGCGGGAATCGAACCCGCAACCTCTTGCGTCGCGGGCGGACTCTTGCCCGCTGCGCCACTGAGATCGTCTAAATAAAATAGCTTATACGAATAAACACACACCTTCGAATTTTTAGTTTTAGGGAATGCCAGTTTCCTCACTATGTTTTCCTTCACCGGAATTACACTAGAATTTTCCACATACATTTTTGAATAGAAACACTGATTGGTAAACGACCAGGTTTGAACCCACGACCTGCGGATTGTGAGGCAGGGGTGCTACCATTACACCATCAGTGCTCTCTTAAGTTACGAATAAATCTCAAATAACAAATTTTACCAATCATTTTATTAACTGACTGTTGCGTAAGACACGGATGATAAATTATTTCAATAATATATTTTTTAATCGATAACACTCACAGTATAAAGCCCAAATATAGAATAACCAAGACGTATTTGTTTTTCATTAATCCAACTGCATAATATTTATTGGTGAAAATAAAGTAAACCGACTACCGTATTTACAACACCGTTGTTTAATTGAAACAAATGTGAGTACGTTGTTAAAAAAGCTTCAGAATATTCTAGACATCACCAGATTTATCAAACTCTGGTCACAAGTTTTCTTTCTAATAATTCCTACTGAATCTTTTACGTTTATGCTACGGCTTAGAAAGGGGTATTTTTTTATTTTAGAAATCCTATTCATAATTAGGTTTATACAACTTTTTAGCAGAAGTCCATCATGAAAATAATACTTTATCAATTTGGGAGTATAAATCCTTGCTAATATAAATGAAGTTTGTTTTGTATATTTTGTTATAGAGAACAACTGAACCCTTTCTAAAAAATATTCAATTGATAGATGAATTTGCTCTGATTGCTATAAGCTAAATTTTTTGTATTTTTTTAATGCAGAGACGAAGTTGCGTGCGGGTCAGATGATACAAAATATACGTAGCAATTTGAAAACTTCTTTCATTAGGTCGGTAAAATAAATGTATTATCTTCTTCCTGCTTTTTTCCCACGTTATGTATTATAATCATCATCATCATCTTCCTGCTTTTTTCCCACGTTATCATCATCTTTCTGCCTTTATCCCACGTTATGTATTATATCATCATCATCTTCCTGCTCTTTTCCCACGTTATGTATTATATCATCATCATCTTCCTCTCTTTTTCCACGTTATGTGAACTGTGGAGTGGCACGACTTGTTATGTATTACAATCAGCTGGTTATGGACCAACAATTACAGGGTTATCAGTTACAAAAGGGTCAACATCGCTTCGCGGTCTCTATTCCACGTAAATTGTCGTGACTATTTGCGACCGAGTGCGTTTTAGTGCCGTGCGATTGTAAGGAATGGTGCGCACTGTGGTTAAATTTCTGGCTAAACTTTGATGGTGGCAGAAATATATTTTTGAGTCGAGGTGAAGCTAAACAATGCATATAGACAATCATAACCATTCCTACCCAGGACAAAAATAATATATAATTATATTATATATTATTTTTATTTTTGACAAATAATAAATAGATGAAGATAGCTGATGTTAGTGATACACAGATATAGAACGATAAGACCAATCTATATCTGTGCCAAATTTCACCCAGAGCCGTATCAGGGTGAAAGAGTAACAAACATACATCCATACAATCCCTACATTCTTACAAAGTTTCGCGTTTAATTAATAGGATATTTTATTTATATTTGTTACGGTCTTTATCCTAAAGCCATGCTCGTTAAACTCTTATGAACTGTTAATAATATATTCAGGGTATTATTACAAATTACTGCTAAACATCATATTTCATAAACTGCTTATAAATCGTTATTTTTAATGGCAAGCTTATAAGCTGTAATTACGTCATGAGCTCGTAAACAAAATCCATTCGTTCATTACGTCAACAAGATTAGCTTCCTTAATAAAGTACATTATAAACGCGCCCCAACCTCGTTTTACTGTTTGTTGGTTATGCGAAGTAAAAAAAAGTAATTTAGGTATGATGCCTTTATTACGGTCCCTTCAGACGTATAGAGTTATGACCCTTCTCATTCCTTTAGATAGCCCTTTGTTTAGGGGCATATACTTTTACTACTGAAACTCCCCGCGACTTTTTCTTCTTTCTTCATGTTGTGTGTCAAAAGTTGAAACAACGGTATACTTATATTTTGTTTGAAAAGAGCACTGGTGGTTTAGTAGCCTGCCTCGCGATCCGAAGGTCGTGGGTTCAAACCTAGTCGTGACCAATGAGTTTTTCTGTTCGACAAATTTATGTGCGCAATGCCAGTACTCTTGAACGATGAAGAAAAACATTGTGAGGAAACCGGCGTACCCTAGAACTCACAATTCGAAAGTGTATGTCATAGGTTAATATTCTTATAAGGGGTGATGGACTTGCAACCTGTCACGTACGGAATACTAACTGCTGTGCAAAATGTGGACATGCGCTTAATATAACGTTTACTCATGCCTCTGACTACCCTCTTTAGATATCCTCAAATATCTGTACGTAACTTGACATCTGAGGAGACATATTCCTAGCCTGCGGATTACAGTTGTTGTTTCTTCATGTTTGTTTCTTAATAGAGCCTCCATTGCCTGTAGCATTTAATTAGGTTATCCCTTGAGCAAGAGTAAGGGCACTCTATGTTATTTTCATACAAACTTTATCCACACACCACCGGACCTAAAGGGTTAGAGGTTAAATTTACGAAATTAAACCTCTTTCTCATTGTAATTACTGCAAGGAACACACCCTCCAAATAAAGTCTCTAGAACCAGCGGTTTGGACCTCTGCGTTGACTGTCAGCCAGTCATAATTTGGTTTCTTATATATTAGTAGACCTTTCCTTTTTTACGCGCAAACTTTTTCTATGTGTCGTAACTGGAACATGTTGTAAGGAGGCTGTTGAGAGTTTATTTTGTGGAAATTTTAAGGTCAGGAATCGTAAAAAATGAATGAAGGAGAAAATATACGATAAAACAAGACTTCCTGGAAAAAAAAGTAATAAAAATTGATTTCCACAGAACAACATTATTCTTACAAATCAGTAGAAAAGCCAAAAAAATGGTCTAGTAAAATGAAGTTTTTGATTACATTAAAACTCGTTACCGACAGGATGATGAGTCACTTGTCGTATAGAAAAATGCGAAAATGAGATAATATTATATAGCACCATAATCAGTTTGTCAAGCTTTATCAGGTATATAATTAACTTAGCACGCGCTAGTCTGTAATCTGATAAATGTAAAAAAACTAAATGGTAGACATTGATGATTGGCATAGAAAAGATGGATGGAATGTGTGAAAGATGATATGAGTAAGAAAGGAGTGATTACTGAGATGACGAATGACAGAGGGAAATGGAAGAATATCACTGTGCCGACCCGACGTAACGTGGGGAAAGGGTAGGAAGACGATGCTGATGATAAAATTTAGCTAAAGATTAAAAAATATTTACTTATTGTAGGTTTATAGCATGTCCTCAAAGCTATGTAGATCCTTTATTTAGGTAATTTGCTCTCATTACAAAGAGTCCACATAAATATACAATATCTTTCTAAGATCCCAACTCGTTCGCAATTGGCAGTTCATAACAAACCTAGCTTCCTGTTTTCAAAACAGGCTTCAGTATTGAAAAACGTATCACGCAAACAACGAAATCGAATATTTCTACTACCTATACCTGTATCCAATATTCTTCGACACGTGTTAGGCCTGTATTTTAAGTGCAATAAGGTCGAAGTTTGTACGTCAATGTGTCGGGATTGGGAAGTTTAGTAACATTGACAATGGGGGCCCGCGTGCCGCCAAAATGTTTTGAACAAATATTCATTGGATGCAAATCCACCCGGCCAGTTGGGATTAGAAAATTGCGCGCAGTATCTATAGTCCGTGTGTGCAGTTCGTTTTGCAAACGTTTGCTGTATTTTTGTTTAAAATACAACCGGTACGTGGATTACGCTTAAATTGGTTAGTTGCTCACTTGCCATTACTTACTCTGAATAAATATTGTATCAGCGGAAATTTCGTACAGCGCCATCTAGCTCCAAACCAAGCAAAGCTTAAGAGTAGGTACTTATTTTAAACATTTGTTTTGTAAAAGAATATTTATAATTTATATTTATACTATGTTTACTTAGGATATTTTCTTAGTCGATTGTACAATGACCTCACATAACATTGAGTAGGAACACAAAGGGTCAATGTCAAAATAGTTTGGTTCCCCTAAATATATCGATAACATAAATCATATACCTTAATATAGAGTGTCGGTTGGAATTCACACCCGCACCCCCTTAATGGGGGTAAAGGCTTAAGGGTTGTTGTAATTAACATTTTTATACGGCCGATTTGCATATTGCCGTGATAACTTTATGAATTTAAATTTATTAAAGGTTGCGTCGTGTTGCCCTCAGAGGTAAAAGGGTTAATTTTAATAAAGAAAAATGTATTTCTGAATAGAAAATATTGCAGAAATACACTTAAAATAGAACATGAAAACACGTAAGTAGGTTACAACGTTGGACTCCTTATTAAACAATAGCTAAGCATTTTGTAAAGTTATATAAAACTCCCACCCAATATATACCTAAACGTATAATACACATAAAAATGTATCAGCATTGCCATTCAATGTGGTAATACCACCAGTGTCTTGGGGACGCTTCCATAATGGCAGTTATCGGGATCACATTCGGTTTCACAAAATCTGTACATTTCTGTAAATAATAAAGCTCTTGTTATTCTCAAAATCATGTACCGAAAGTACTTCACCCATAAAAATGCGAAAGACGTTGCACTAAAGTTTCAATCGAGTTTCAAGCGACAAGTAGAAAGTTAGGACTCCAAAGGTGTACGGACCAAGTTTTATTGTGTGGCACACACTAGGTTTACATTTGGCAGCGGTTTGCTTGAAATATTTTTATGTTAAAAAGTGGTAGTGCAATAGTTTATACTGCATAATAATTGGTGACTCGATCGACAGATTAAAAATTACGTAAGTATTAAGATTGTGGTCGTAATTGGCCTCACAGCTCAGTAGGTAGTAGCTCTGCCTTCTGCGCTGTAGGTTGTGGGATGAATTCAGATGTTTGTCATGTGTCTGGGTAAGTATTATTATTTATTCTATATAAAAGCTCTGCCTAGTTTGTGGCTAGATAGCGATGTGTCAACTGCTCACCAATATTTATTTATAAAAAAAAAACGTGATCATGACTGGAATCTCTAGGCACGGTAGACATTTTCAATCAGATAATGCCAGTGCTCTTAATCGATGAAGGAAAACATCGTAAAACCAGCATACCCTAGGACCAAGAATTTGAAGGTGTAGGTATGTCATAGGTTAGTATTCTTAATAGCGGCGATGGGCCTGTAATGGCCTGTCACGTACGGAATACTACTAACTGTGTAAAATGTGGGCATGTGCCAAATGTCATGTTTGCACGTGCTTTTGACTACCTTCTTTAGATACGTTAAAATATAATCTAAGTAACCAGAGATCTGTAGAGATATCTACCGAGCCTGGGGAATACAGTCATGTTCATGTTTTCAAAATTTGTTTAAGTAAAAATAAAAAGACGCGAACGAAGTCGCGAGAAGTACTACTAGTTGAAAAATATATCTATGCCGTAGTTTCTTTACCAACAAGCTAGAGTACTCGGCATAATGTAGTCGGGCGAACTAAAAGTAAAAGTTGCTTATGAAAGTTACGAAAGTTCTGCTCATTTACATTTTTCTCCAGGCTTCATCTTAAAACCCGCAATGCAGGTGAAGTAACTCTATCTAACGCTGTAACAATTAACATGCTAATAAACCGCGAGGAGGCTAAACTCAGTGCTAAACTATAAACAATACTTTGTAAAGGACTTTAACATGACTACATATTTTCAACTATTTCTTTTATAAGCATATTCGCTTATGAATTTGAAGCTACATTATGCATAGAACAAAAAATAAATAGTAGAACAAAAACTACAAAAATACGACAAAACCATAAATTTCCTTTTTGTATTTTTATTGTACAAAAATATGAAAGCAATTTATTATTTTGTTGTACCTAACCTTTAAGGTTCTTGTCTAAGGCAACTAACCATTACATTTAATTATAGAATTCAATTGATTTCTTGTTTTGTTCTATACACGTTTTTTTCTTAAGTCTGTACGATTTTCAACTCTATTGCTACGAGAAATGTTTTTTGTAGTCTTACAACTACAATATCAGTTCGTCGGTAATGAAGCTATAAGTTGAGAACTAATTATATTGATGTAAGCCTACCTGTTCAGATAGTTTCTTTAACTAAAACACTTACAAGGCTTCTACCCTTTATTGTTGTACGATACGAACGTAACTTCCTCCACTGCACGCCATAAGAGGCTAGATTTATGAATAGCAATAAAATTTAATTATTGAAGATCGCGGTGATAAGACGCTAGAGTGCCGTGCGCGTATGAATTTTCTATACGATTTGTAATAATTGAGGGTGCGTAATATAAAACTAAAGTTGCGTTTGCATGACGTAAAATTACTGAGATAAGCGCTTGGGCCTTACCGCAAGGTCTTCGGGTAATATCATAATGGTATACATTTTTTTTAAGCTAAAAATGTGACGTTTCTGAAACTTGATGGTTTGTAAGAGCTAGTGGTAAAGCCCCAGTCCCTCAAAAATGACTTATGCTAAAATAAAAATAAAATTAGAGCTAAAACTACCTAAGCAAATATATCGATTTGTTACTAAAATAACTTATCAAAGCATTATAGCGTAATCTCCTTAGACCTTTTGTTACTTTAATCTCTATGGAAATCTAAACGGGGATGGTCAGAGGCACGTCCAAACATTATAGTTTGGCACATACTTACGTTTATCACAGCAGTTGTTAGTAGTCCTAGGATATGTCAGTTTCCCCACGATCTTCTCTTTTACCGTTTCAAGTACTGGGACTTTACAAACCATCATGTTAGAAACGTCACATTTCAAGCTTGAAATGACATTACTTTAAATAATAATGTTATATTACTTTGATATTGCCTGAAAAGCTTGTGGTAAGGCCCATGATTTCGATTTAAAGTGGTAAATATCCGCAGGAAAACAAATAAACTGCAGCAATTAAAACACCGCAATTACACTTTGGGTAAAAACCGTAATTGAATGTGTGAGGTTTACGAGACATTCGCTTCAGTCATTTATCTGTCCGGTCGTTCGGCCGTTCCGGACGCTCGGGCGAAATCCGTTCCGGCCTGACATGACTGACAAGCTTCGAGTAGTAATGCAGCAAGGTAAAATGCAGTAAGGCAACTGAGGCCGGTTACAGTGCTCAACCGATTGTCGGTGCGCACGGTCGGTTCTGACGATACACACGGACCGACCGTCAGTTTGTATCATTCAGTGCTCTCCTGACCAAAAACTGAACAGATGAAAATTGATACAGACATCCGTCGTAGGTCCGTACGGTCGGTCCAACGATCGGTGCAGCACTGAACGCGTTCATACGTTTCCATAGCGCGTCGGCCGACCGACGGCCGTATGCGCACGAGCTCGACCGACGGTCCTCGTACGCAGTGCGTAGCAATATACGCGTGCGTACGGTCGGTCCAGCACTGTACGAATTATGGATTTTCATATTAATGACAAGCGCGACTGACATACGCACCGACGGTCAGTGAAGCACTGTAACCGGCCTTAGTTCAAAACACTGGTCAACAGTGTTTTTGTAAAAAAAACTTTTGAATTAAATATAAAATACTCAAATAAATCTATTATAAAAAAAATATAAAAACTGTTCAAAAAAATAAAAAATAAACAGTGTTTTTGTAGGCATACAATCTGCAGATACAGAGAGATTCAAATACTTTTATCTGCTACATGCTCTTCGATCTCTGTCATTCGTCATCTCAGTACTCACTCCTTTCTTACCCATGTCATCTGTTACACAGTCCATCCATATTTTCTTTGTATCCATCCACATTCATATCTAACACTCTCCTCGTTTATTATTATTATTTATTTATCTCCTCCTTATTTATTTATTTATTTATATAACATACTCCAGAACCAAATATTCGAAAATGTATGCCATTGGTTAGTTGTGGCTTGCAACCTATCATATCATGTATGGAATATTTTAAAACGAGTACTGTGCAAAACGTGAGTATGGGTCGATAAAGTTCGGACGTGCTTCTAACTACCTTTATTATATACCCTCAAAATTCCAAATAAACAGAAATCTAAAGAAACTTCTACCGAACTGGGGACTACAGGCGTTTCTTTAATTTCGGTGATATTTTTGTTTTTTTAGAAGTTTACATACTGATACATATAGATTACTGTTACTGTGCCTACACCGCCTGCCCCCAGAGACGACACGTGCGAATGGACAGCGATTTTGGCAACACGGTGCGTTGTTAGCTTTGATTGTGTTCTCTCATTGATTTTTGCTTTTTTTTTGCTTGATGAATTGGGTCGTGGCTTTGGCAATAGCTAAACGTTTGGCGAACGATGTCACGGTGAACTGTGCCAAAAACTAGATTAAAAAAGCTATAAGCGTTTGACAAATGAAACCTGACTTATGAGTTTAAGGCAAGCTTTTTATCAACATAATACCTTAAAACCCTACGAGATTTGAGAAAAAAAATACAAAAGTAATCCACTGGCTTGGTAAACATCTCCTCAGATCTTTAATTATTAAGATCTTATGAGGATATCTAGACGCACGTCCAAACATGATTTTGGTACACGCTCACATTTTACACAGTAGTTAGTATTCCGAATGTGACGGGTTGCAAGCCTATCACCGCTTATAAAATACTAACTTATGACACATACATTCGAGTTTTTAGTTCTAAGGTATGCCGGTTTCCTCACGATGTTTTCCTTCACCGTTCCTCACGATGTTTTTCTTCACCGTTCTTCACGATGTTTTCCTATCTGTTCGATTTTTTCACCGTTCTCTTTATTGAGAAAGAGTTACTAAAGAATTAAGCTCAAATATAATCGTAATCATTATCGAGCTCATACTCGTAGCATCTTTACATCTAAATATATATAATTCAAAGGTGACTGACTGACATAGTGATCTATCAATGCACAGCCCAAACCACTGGACGGATCGGGCTGAAATTTGGCATGCAGGTAGATGTTATGACGTAGGCATTCGCTAAGAAAGGATTTTGATTAATTCTACCCCCAAGGGGATAAAATAGGGGATAAAAGTTTGTATGAAAAGTCGCGATAATCGACATTCACGCGAGCGAAGCTGCGGACAGCAGCTAGTATTAACATAAAAATGACAAAGTATAGCTGTACTTTTTACAACGCTCAGAAATGATGAGGTCATTTACATATTATATCTACATCTAATCCAACGCACCAAGAAACGCTCCATAATTCAAAAATACACTCCATCAGTGCCATCAAACCGAACTGCAAAGTGGAGACATTTCATCTAATTCCAGCCTTGCGCAGACTAAGGAAGAATTATTTTCACTCAAAAGATTAAAAATATTTACATGAAATCTACGCTTGGTGTAGCATCCATTAGGCTTGAAAAGTTTTGGCGCACAGCGTTACTTTTTACTTATTTTTTTTAGAAATCAACATAAGCCATGTCCAATGCAGAAATCAGTAAGATATGTGACCACTGTTAGCTTTTCAAGCGTTTGCCGTGGTGGGCACTGGTTTGCAGGGTAAGTAAAATTGTCATTCAAGCTACCTTTAGACTGTTTATGGGATATCTATCAGAACACCAATATAATATGGAAAAATGACAATAAAAAAACACCAAGATCGTCGTCTTAGTATCCAAGATATCCCTAAGTAAAATGCTCTTAGCAAAATATTTGGATTGCTTTTCGTCAGTATGGTTAAAATAATATCCTCTGATAGCGACCAATCCTAACAGCTTAAAACAAAAGCAACTACTAGATTTTTTTCGATCTTTTTTTATGAGTAAAGTTTTATAAATGCAACTCTCGCCTCTATCTGAGGCTAATAAGGTCTTTCTTGCCCCATCCAGCCATCCATCATGTGACAGCGGCCGAAGTAATTCAGTAGCCGCTATAAATCTCGGGACCAACCCAACATGGTGGAATTAACCGCGTTGATCATCAGTTTATTGTTAATTATTGATATGAATATGATTTGTGTATGTAATTTGATGATAGGGTGATGAATAGAGACAGTACTGTTGTTTTGTTATGCATGTGTGCATTTCTGTTTCAACCCATCGTTTATCACTGAAATATGACGGCGTTTCAACCCACAACAAAAAAATCTCTTTTAAATCAAAATTTATTTTTATTCATCCCGCAGTCAAAATTTAATTTTGTAGTCGGACAAACAACGTAAGTAATGAAATGCAGATATGATACATTCAGCAAAGAACCTACTACCAGCCAACGATTAAAATTTAGTTCCTCAGTCGTTTTTCTGAAATCTGTAACCAATGTATGAGTACACTTATAAGTAAGTTATAAAAATATTTTTTGAACATGTAATTATTGTGTTGCATAAGTTGACAAAATAGCGTTTGACTTTATTTTACACCCCTCCAATTATTCATTCTAAGGTGTGCCCAGTTTCCTCACGATGTTTACCTATACCAGTAAATTAAGTCTCTTTTTAATGCGTAATGAAAAAGTTAATCGATGATTATAAAATATTTGGTTCTAAGGTGTGCCTAGTTCCAAGATGTTTTTCTACACCAGTAAATTTAATCCTATTTTGAATGCGTCAGTTATGCTAGAGAAAAAGTGAATTGATAATTAAATTAAAAAAACTGGTTAAACCGGTAAACTCAAGCAGACGGTAAACAGTTTTCAGGCTATATCTATTTACACCCTGTATCAGGCAGTTTTATCTGTATGTGCCCCTAGTTGACGGATCCGGTCACAAACGGATATGCCCGACAATAACCCGCTAAGTGCGCCTACCGGACGAACGCTTTTACGACGCCGTATAAATTCCATGTCGTTATTTACATTTTGAGGGTGTCGCGCGTTTCTGAGGCTGTCTGGCGAAGGTTATGGGTTGTGGTGTACTGTTGAGAATTTACGATGTACTCTTGAAAATGCAAAAAAGGGTGAAAATATTTTGTGTGGAAACACCGCATTTTCTACTGATTATACGGATATCCTGTGGTTACGGCCGTCAAGCTGAGAGGAAATTTAGTCCATCTCAATACTGTCTCAGGCACTATAGTGTATGAGTAAAAAGTTACATTGAACGTTTGATAAATCATCTAGCATGCAATAGGCCAGTTTACTACTAATAATACTAAATGATTTAAGATCTCGACTGTTACTAAATATTTTACAGATACGATACATAGTTATATTACTCAGTCATTATTGTGCAGTGTTAAGTATTGGTAATAGGTTGCAAACACACTGCTGTTTTTAGAAATATTAACCTTATAATTTTTTTTCCAGGGCACACCGAATTTCCTCACGATATTTTCCTTCAATATTACTTAAGTTGCGAAGAGTGGAAGAAGGGAAGGGAGAGGGGCCTTTGCCCTGCAGTGGGACGATAGTGGCTAAATAATAATAATAATAATGAAGTAATTCGTATCTAATTTTTCCATTATTTTTTTTAGTTTTTATGATTTTGATTGCAATTGACAATGACAATGATTTTGCCAAAAAAAACGTTTGATTGAATGAATACTCATTCATTTATGGCAAAACAAACGTGGAGTTTCTGCAATCGTCACATTTCAACAGCAACACAGTTAAAAGTGAAGAGATTACGCCTTTCCGCCGAGCGCGTAAATTGTGGCCGCTCTGTGGTAGTCGGCTGCGTTCTGTTGCACTTTTAAAATGCTTTTTTCCAGAAAATATTTTATGTAATTCAGATAAGCCTCAGCAAGTACTTACTCGCTAGCTTGCTATCAGTTTATAATGGCTACGGTTGGATTATATAAAAAGAAAATATAATGTTGCTACGAGTAATACATAAACAGTACATAAAAAATACTGTTCCACGCAACTAAGGCGTCGATCGAGCATTTATTTTTCATGCATTAATCTCCTCAAATTTTTACATAAAATTTGATCTCTATGTTAAGTTTTTATTTACAGTACAGACTTTGCTTAGTTTGAAGCTAGATGGCGCTGTGTAAAATGACCAACAAATTTATTTATTTCGTAGAGTTCCGCGAGTTGAATCCACCCCTAGTGAAGTAAAATTACAGCTAATATTCCAGTTATGTTTTGAACACGAATCGAATACTCGACTATTAAATCATTGAAATTCTATTGAAACCTAATTTGCGCTCGCTTTGCGATGCATTTGGGTGTAAAATCAAATTATGTTGGTAATTTCAGTAGTATCCAAAGTTTGATCTGGGTAATGTTCAGTAATATCAGGGCACAGTGAAAATTTACATTTATGATCGTATCGTAAGTTTGATTATAAGTCGATTGAACACCCAGTGGGAAGCCTCATCACTGGAGTCGATAGTATCCACGACACACAGACTGGAAGGTTAACAAGCAACTTGAAATGCCAGACTTCAAAGCTACTGACACTGCTCTTTTTTTAAGCTTAAAACGATCATGCTCTCCGGGTGTTCACATTTGATAACAATAAGCATGCAAATTTTGAGCAAAACAGTTGACTGTTATAGGAAAGTTGTTGAGGCTTTTCACATGCCCCTTTCCACGCCTTAGGTATTATGCTAAAAAATCAACAACTGTTTCAATGTCTTCTTACACGTGCTAAGGTAGCATTTGTTACATAGCATGCTTTTAGGATAAAATTAGCATTTGCTCCCTTTATGAAGAGTAAAAATGTAAATATAAACTATGTGTAAGCAAGGTAGCAAGCTATCGCTATTTCAGAAAATCGCAGGCACATTTCTGTTGTTACTGACATTAATTACCAAACTAATTCATATGACAACGGCTGAACTATGGTATATCAAAGTGGATGACCAACACACTCGTATAAATTAACATCCATTTTAAAGACTTTTTAACCTTCTTTATAAAGGACCGTACAATGGAGCTATCACATCCGAATGTCTCTAAAGTATTGGGTATTATATCATGTAATGAAGTTTATATATTCCACTATTTTTAGTAAATAAATACCCAAGTAAGTACATAGAATATAATTGCACTCTCGATAATTGCTTATATGTTCGGCAACATGCTCAGTAAAAGTTTTGTTAAACTTATCAGCCGTGTGTCACGTGGCAAGCCATCAACCCAGCATATTGCTTAGGGTATCAAGCCACTATGCTTGCATAATATTTAAACCATAAGTCGTGTTCCAAGCCATAGACGCCCCTATTAGTCGTGCATGCAACGGGCGCATGCAACCTGACTGTTACAGTTTATCGAAGATCAAGGAGCTTCATAGTCGCGAATTCAGCGGTAGATTACCAAATAGTTAGTACCTGGCTAAATTACAGTTTGATTACTGAACAGCTGATAAGCATACCCCTGAACTATTGCTGCAGTTTGATATTGATTACGGTTGTTTTAGTGAACCGCTTGAGTTTCCTTTTGGAGTTTAAATTCTCTTTGTTCTATATGCGCTGGTATTTTTACATTATCTATTTACTATTACTGCATTTGTTATTTCGGAATGTTTTCTGATTTTTTTTGGAAACAAACATACCCACTGAAACAACGAACTGTGAATATCAACAACAAAATCCAAGTGGACCTCACATTTCAAGATTGTGGGCATACGTGTAAGTTACCAACAGATTTTTCTATTCAAAAAGCTTATTTTATTTACGTACGCTATACCAGTAGGACTTTCAAACGGTGAAGGAAAACATCGTAAGGAAACCAGCATGTCGTAAAACCTAATAAGACAATGTCAAGTGCACGAAAATAGTCTCTGAGGTGCATTTAACCAGTGATAAGAAGAATAACTACAACTAGGTAATATAATTCTACTGTGGCATATAGATAATCTCTACTGGAGTGCTAGCAATATTTTGCTATGACACATTTGCTTAGACTAAATCCCACAAATCCCCGCAAATACCCTCAAATGACAGGAGTACGTTGAAGTCCGTCACGGCTTACGGGCATCGAGACCCGTAAATCTGTGAAACTATCTGCAATACACTAGATGTCTGGAGAGCACTTAGTACTGTCCTAGAGTTCCCAGAGTGTGGTGCAAGTTTAAAGAACATCTAAAGAAAGTTCTAGAATACCATAAGAAGCATCATGTACTTTTTTATACACCAAAACTACCAGCTTAACCCGATAGATATCTGGAAACGGATTCACTTGCAAAATTAGTAATTGCAACTAATATCAATACAATAAGTAGAAAAATAAAACGCGTTTGCAAGCCAGCACGATGATATGCGATTGTGATAAGTCTCTGGTTGAAGATACAGGCGGTTTCTGCAAACATAAAAAAGCGGTCGCTTTCCGCTTCCAGTCTACATTTTAAGCGAAAACACAATCGGCCATACCGGTTTATGCGCTTTTTAGCGCCTCGGAAAGAGAAAACGACATCTAAGAGGGCAGCAGCTGCGCTGAGACCCCTCGTCGGCGTTTAGTTGCCTGTGAATTATTTTTCTTGCGTTACATACAGTTGAGATAGAATTTCACAAGAAAATCGCAGCTTAAAGGATATTCTTTTGAGAGAAATTCAAAGCAAGGACGTAATTTCCTTGTAATAACATGCATAAATTGTAACGTGCACATAACAAAACTTTTATATAGAACTGAAAAAGAATTGCCAAATCATACTTTACAGTTTGAGTGATAAACAAAATTTGAGTTTCATTGGTTCAAGTCTAATTTTACTGAAATAAATGCACAATAGTTATCCCTCTTGCTATTCGAATTTCATCACAAAATATTCACTACATTTTCGCTGAAATAACAGCTCATCTCATCCACGCACGATTTGGCAAATCAGTCAGCATCACGAATATTTGGCGGTGCGAGTGTCAGCCGTGAATATTCAATCGATAGTGTCAACTACGCCTAACAACATGCCACAGTTATTGAATAGCTACTTTCAATATTTATTCATTCAGGATGCATTATATTACTTGCTTTTTACTGGACACTTTGCACACTGGCTTACTCTAGAGTATTTATTCTAGATCTAGAGATTTTACTATGGATCCAAAATAGATTGACCAATACCGCAGTTGTTTTCTCAATTACGTTTTCTTTATTCAACACTTTTTTCAAAGTACTTACTATTATGTCAATCACAAATTTTTTACCCAATAATGCGGTTATATTGAAACCTTATTATAATACACTCTTTTTTCCATTAGTATACATTATTCCATATTAAAATAACGCAATAAAATTGCAAGACGTTGCCTGCTTAAAATAACAGATGACAGTCCCATGTTTTATTCATTGCCGGCTCGGAGGGAAAGTTCGCCGGCCGATAACTTTGAAACGCGCCGGTGTAAGATGAAGTCCGCGGTAACGCCAATTTACATTTTAATTGGTTCTGGCGTAGAATTATAAGGCAAAGAAATTGCCTATCTATGGACCATCATCATCAGCTGCTTTCAGAAAACAAACATTTTTAGTAAGTTTGAAAATTTTTACTTAATTTATGACACAACTTTACTGTTTAATATACTCGTATTTAAATATTTATAGTTATAAAATAGTAAGGCTTTTTATTTGAGGGCGAGTTCGCATTTAAAATATTAGCTTTCTGTTTCAATATTTTAAAATCAGCTTTTAAAATAACAAATAACTTAGTATTGGTTTGTGTTATTAAGATATAAACATTTAAAGTACACTAAAATGTAGCCAGACAGTCGTTTTATGATATACAACTTCCATAAAATCTCGCAGTTTTTAATTATCAGCAGTAGTAAAGCAGGAAAAGCGGAACTAATAGGACTCAAGCTAATTGATACGGGTCTGCACGAGTGTTTGAGTGAACTGAAGTAGAGAAATGAAATAGGCGCGAGAGTTTCCAGCTAGCTTGACTTAAAATCTATAAATATAAAAGAAATTCGTGTTAGTTATACTATTTATAACTCAAAGACGGCTGAACCGATGGTGGGGAGGTAGCTTAGAACCAGGAGACGGATATAGGATACTTTTTATCCCGTTCGACCGCGTTCGCGTGTGACGTGACATAAAACGTCAAAGAGAATACAAGTCACTATCTAAGGCGGTACGAAGTTCACCGGGACAGCTAGACTCTAAAAAATCGTACCTATTTCTTTATAGTCGACGATGCCAATGACCGAAATATGATGTATTTTTGACTCAAACTAGTAGTACCTAACTCTTAACGGCACGGCATGCAGACCGCGTGCTGAACAAATCCGATAACTACGATCGTAGACTCGATTCCGCCGACACGATTACTGACGAACCAGAGTTGAATCTTAGAGTAGGTATCTATCTGCCACCGTGTACACAAATGTGGTTTCAACACTGAATTTATTGAGCTATAAAATAAGGTGCATATTGAGATGCCTCCACTTGCATAGATATTAATGCAATTGGTATATTTATTTTGCATAATTCGTCTGCTGCGTTGAGCCCGATCACTTCCAACGTAATCATGACATGGTTTTCTTTATTACCACAAACCCACATCAAATAACCTTTATATAACCAAAGCCATAACAATAACAGCAAAAACCAGAATCCTAACAGGCACTAAAATAAACAAATAGATAAAAACCGAAAAGGGGTTTTGCGGCAAGTGTCCTCGAAATCACGATTCAGCCCTTTGCGATTATTCGCTATCGAGTTTAGGGTCGTCCCTGAAATTCAATAATACGAACAACGGTAAAAACGAAACGGTCCAAAAGTATTGGGGTCGCTCGACAAATTTTCGGACGCTGAATGTTTAATACCTGCCTGAAATAAAGTATGCCAAGATTTTCCTTTTGGAGGCTTTTAGATGATTAGTTTCAGGCCAAACGCTGCGAAAAAATTTTGCAAAAAATAAATATTATACAATCAGATTGTAATAGAAAGAAAATCATGTCGTTACACGTTATTTATTTTTATCAGGGATACCTAGTATGGGTTTTGATAGTATTACAAAACTTTATTTCGTTTTATTTCTTTCCATACATTTACCTGGACTGCCGTAAGTTTTCACTAGAGACAGCAGGTTAGTGTTTGTAAACTATAAAAACTCATACTTAGCCATCAGTTAGATATTATATTCTTGCAACAGTATTCATATAGTAACCAAGCAGATGACAATAGGCCAGCTACATTTTGATCTGGTTATGAGAAATTAGGAGTGACTATGACTATTTCGTATTTTAAACAGGTCTGAGAAACAATGTAAGTACCTAACTTATTTTACTCGTCTTCGCTTTTACTAATCAAACCGTCGCTAAACTAGGTTGGTAAATCAATTATGCTGACAGTACCACAGCAGGTAATCACACAGGCAGCATAAATACCATTACTGTCGGATAGAGGCCGTTGCGACCACGGAATATATAACAACGGCTAAACGCAAACTATACGGCGAACAAGGTATGACGCTCCGTACTGTTGAGGGAATAGGTAAGTTAAGTGACCTGGCATGAATGCCATTAATACTGTGACCACAGAGATGATAACAGTGTTTTAGAATGCTATTGATGAATTGGCGTTGAAGTCAGAATAAATAAATTCGAAGCATTACGGGGTGGAAAAAATCAATGGGCCCTGAAGAAAAACGACTTTAAATCTTTAAGGTCATATAGGAAACATTTCATTATTTTTAAAAAGAAACAAATCTTCATTCTAAGATTCCATAAATTCTCTAGCCTCATCCAGGAATCGAACCTACTTAAATAATAAATTTTCACTATTTTATGCCACTAGTCGATAAAATTCACTAGACCCAGCATTTTCTCCAGTGCCCATTGATTTTTTCCATCCTGTAATAGATGAATTTTGTTTATTCACTGCATAGTGTACAATCCCGTCAATAACGAAAAAATAAAAAACTAATTACTAAAGATTAAAAAAATACATGTACCTGAGTAAGAACACTGTTAATTATATCTACAGTTCTCTAGCAGAGCATTTTTATGTGGTAGTAGTAGATACCTAATCACCTATAACGTGACTACCATTTTCGTATGACAGTGAAATGCGTGCTTTACTCTCGATTGTCAAAACGTGGAAATCAGAACCAAACATTTTCACATCTAAAACAGTAATGAAGTAACTTATTTATCAACCGTACAAACAGAATTATCGAATAGCTGGTCATCGAAATATGTTCATAATTAACCACCTGCCTAACATTGGTTGCCTAATTCTGTATTGGGTAATCTAGGAATTTGATGATTCGTTTGTCATGTTTGCATTCAGCAACTACGGGTTTGGTTATGCAACACTAGCTGACCCGCTCACAGCTTTGTTTGCGCTTACCGTATCCAAATCAAGTTTCAAATCAATCACTTTACCAACATGTAAAAAAATCCCATACTAACTTTGACACCCCTTTTAACCTTTTTTGGTGTTATTTTTAAATATACAGAAATACGTAAGTATCCATTTATTTACATATAAAGTATCCAAACCAAAATTCAGACCAATCGCACCACTCGTTAAAAACTTCCAATACAAACATTGACCCCCCATTTGACCCCATTTTATAACGATTTATACCAAACATTAGAAAAATCCACCTTTTACTTATTTTTACGAAACTAACATCCAAATAATAGGTAACTATATAAAAAAACTAGCACGGTTTACAAATTAATTCAATTCAATCAATCGTCGCAAAAAGGAAGCGAACAACGTCATTAGGCCAGGCGACAGTCGGTGCCAATTTGTAATAGGCATTAGAGATATGCCAGCGGGCCTACCGCACGCAGATGCTGTAAGTTAGCTGGTAGGTACGGCAAACTAGAGCTTACAACATTGTTGTACCCAATTGTACAAACCTGGCTATTTGACAGTTTTCGGAAAGATACTTAGAAATATACGTAAGTTTATTCTAGACCTCTTACAATTATCTTTTCCTCAAAAAAAGCGTTATTTATCAGAAAAAATATATATTTTCCTCCAGTGATTTGAAATTCGCGTGAAAACAGCCGATCACGTGACATTTCTGACTGTGACGTCACGGGTCTAATAAACAATAAAACACGCTCCAACTGAGTGGAGAGTTTGTAGCTTTTTCCTGGAAATGACAAGCTTAAATAAAAATGACAAGCTACAAAACGTGTGCCGTGCCTTTGTGTAAAAGTACTTTAACTAAGGATCCTGACAAATTGTTTATAACTGTTCCTAAATGCCCCAAACGTCGAAAGCAGTGGTTACGAATAGCACGCAGAGACCTGGATTCGACATCTGATAAAACCATGATTTTTTTTTGTGAAGACCACTTTAATGTATGTATATATAATATAAGCAATCAAAGTATATATATAAGCGTAAAAGACGACGTATGGACATAATACAAGAAATACTTGCGGAGGAAACTGAAATGCCAGCAACATCAGGCATGACATGCAATAGTGGTGAGTGAAAGAGTTATCAGTTTAATTGTTTAAAAATAGGTTCGTTTTCAAAGTTTCATCTTTACTAATACCTATAATTTTGAAGTAGTAGAGTACCTTTATACTTTGTCAACAGGAGTCGATATACAATATTTACGAAATGTACAAGCTAGTAGGTAAGTACCTAAGTAAATAATATGTTTTGATTTTTTTCAGATTTTCTGTCTGCTACTGAGAAGAATGTCTGTTCTAATTTCCAAGATTAGGCGACACAAGTATGGCCTGAAACAACTAATAAATCAATTCAATTATGTTTGTCTGCGAAGATTAGAAGCAAATATGTGCAAACTTCCAGTCAAACTAAAGATAAAAATACTTCTCCTTTAAAGTCTTTCTCTAAAAAACTTCTCATTTCGTGAAACTTTGCAAAATATTAGATATTTAAGATAAGTAAGTTCTTCTCAGCAAACATACAACTTGACGTTTTAAAAATAGTGACGTCACACGATGCTCAAACATGGCTTCCCGCGTTTCAGTTTTTGTAATCACGGATGTAAAAAGCTCAAATTTATTTTTCAAAAATAAAATATTTACAATTTATTTTAATGCAAAAAACATATTGCATGAGTATTGTGAACCTATAAGGTACTGTATTTAATATATTAAATATTTTATCGTTACTATTGTCAAATAGCCAATTGTACGTAAACTGACATGTCGTAGAACATAACATTTTGGAAACATTGTGCTAAATGTACGAAAGGTTCTTATGTGGACATTTTGTTCAGATAAATCATGTAAATATAATTAAACAGACTATTGTGCAATAGTTGAAAAATTAAAATTGATACTTACTAAATTGATTTGGATTTTTTAATTTTTTGAATATGAAACAGTTACGAGCAGCTCACGTAGAGAAATAGATAAAGTAAAACCCGTTATGAAAACAAAAAACTTTAAAATTTACAGGAATGATCACGTGAATTTTGTTTGTGATAACTTCCACAGAGTTTTTTTTTATTTTTTGTCATACCATAGCAAAGTCAAAATATTACTTCGTCTTTGCCCAATAAATTTACTTTGTTGTTGACAAGAAACAACTTTCAAAGCCTAAGTCGGCTAGTTGTGCAAACTTCCAGTCCCTATGTCCCACGGCAATCTAGAAAGAAGAGGGGGGAACAGCAATTAGGACCACAATTAGGGGACAGTATGTTCAGATTACAGGCGCATTCCGTTTGGCGGAATAACAATGCTTGCCAACTATTAAGACGTTCACCATTCGAGTTTACGACTTGCATTAAGATTTTTTTGCAAGTCGTAAACTCGATGTATTCGACTGTCAACTTTGTCACTCTAGCTTTTAAATTTTTCTCGTGTTATTTTGAGTTTTATTGTGTCATTTTTGAGGGTTATTTTTCCAATAAAACCCAAGTTCTTTGACACTGGCAATATTTATCTCAAAAGAGACAAATGCCATAAACAAAGAAGACTTTAATTAAATTTTAAAACTTGTATCAATGTGTAGTTTTTATTATGACTTGCAATGAAATTATTAAGTGCACATAATAAACTCAAACTCATATCATATTTATTCCATAAAATCACAGAAATTATTTTGAATCGTCTTACACACCAGGTGAGTCTAGGTGCCAATTCCAGTCCTATTTTCAGTCCGAGAAGAAATGACAAGAATCTCGTTGGGCTTTAGCGTTTTTTTTGTATGATCCTTGTTAATTTTGTTAGGGATACGTAGAGTCTGCGCAAAAAGAGAACCGTTGTGGTACGGTGAACTAAAAATAAGATTTTTATTTGTACCAAGACAAAATAAGATTTTTATATTATGATTTTTTTTTTTATTATCAAGTATCAAACACTTTTAGGCGTACTGGCAATAACAGAGCAGTGTTGTCAACGCAACAAAATTAGTAAAAGAGCACACAGGCGACCTCAATTCCTACGACGCTTCTCTTTTTGCGCAGACTCTAGCAGAGTTGGAGCTGATTTGTCTCAAGCCGAGTGTTTCAGTCAAGATACAGTATATCTAGAGTATTTAATTTCGACTTTAGTATGCTCTTCGCCTGACGAGTGACGATTGAGTGGCCTATCTACATTTTGCTAGAACAGCCAAATGCAAAGATATATGTGCAACAATGTTGCTACAGTTTAGATACCGAACCCCAGACACTTATCTTTCGGTGATGTGCTTGAGGTTAACGGTCTAGTTGTCTTTATTTTTACGGTGAAATTACGAAAACAAATAAATAATGCTGGACAATCCACATAGCTAGCCCCAAAGTAAGCTACTCAAAGCTTGTGTTATGGGTACTAGATAAATGATATATTTAATACATTATATACATAGATAGATATTTTTTTATTATACATAGAAAACACCCAGACCAACGGAACAAATTTCTGCAGATCGTACACAAATTTGTTCCGCGGCGGGAATCGAACCCGCAACCTCTTGCGTCGCAGGCGGACTCTCGCCCGCTGCGCCACTGAGGTCGTCTAATGGTGTTTTGGTACCATTTAAAGAACAAAAAAACAAAACTATAAAAATGGTCTGGTATCAAATTAAAGGTCATAATATTCATCTCTACAGGTAAGCAATAAAAATATGGCAATCTTTTACAATATTTTCATATAAATATGGTTTTACCATCGCAAGATGTGCTAAAAATTATGAAAAATAGGCTCTGGTTAGGTAGGTACGAATGGTTTAGTTTATTCGCTTTTTTATTCCAATTAAAAAAACAGTACCTGGGTGACCAAGCTTTGCTCTTTTTTTTTGTGGGTAAACGGCGTTTTCTAAAAATGAAACCTAGCTAGATCGATTTATCGCCCCCGAAACCCTCTGCATACTAAATTTCATGAAAATCGCTGGAGCCGTTTCCGAGATTCCAATTATATATATATTTACATATATACATATATACAAGAATTGCTCGCATAGTTTATCAGACTATCCGCAATCATAACTTAACATTATTGAATCATAACCATTACAAACATCTAAATTTTTAATTAATGAAACCACAACACCTGAAAATCTTTATAATTCTCTTCTAGTTTCTGCACCGAATTCCCTCGTCGCTTTTTAGCCGTTTGCTTGGTTGAGTGGTTTTAATATAGCAAAGTAGGTACGTCCGCTCGTCTGTGGTTCAACAAACCGGTGCAATATTTTTGAATTTGTTACGGAGAAGCGACTTAGCATATGAATATGCGAAGGATTGTATTGTCAGATAGAAATATGCAAAATGGCGGCTAAAAGCCTGGAGAATATATTATGTAGATGGCTTTTGAAATAGAAACTTGGGGCATCGGCCAGTTTTTCCTGATGATACGGTCAAAGAAGGCTGGTATAAGTGCCGGGCAAGTCTAGTTTATCTATAAACTATCCTAAGAATACTACATCGTCCTGTAAGCAATAAAAAATATTTCACTTGACGCTTTAAAAAAATAAAAAGTTATTTACATCCAAAGATTTATGTACTTTTAAACTTACGCGATCTGAACACATTAGTATTAGACGGGTATTTATCGCGTTCAAATTACCTTATATTTTCCCGACAATATTCGGTAGACAAATATAAAGGGAAAATATAAGGTAATTTGAACGCGATAAATACCCGTCTAATACTAATAATAATCCAAAGATCTGTTATAAAACCAGTATTTTTGTCAAAAAATCAAGAAAGTTTTTGAGCTTCTTACAGTCGCTATAATTTTTTTTTTACATTTTGACGAAACGACTTCTCTTATAATTTTATTTTGCAGCGACAGCCAAAGGAACTACTCCTCAAACACATGAACCTCTATCATATCAAGCCTGGGAATTACAGTTGTGTTCCTGTTTTTTTTTATATTATTTGAATTTACTTCTGGTATATGACTAGGTAGGTATAATAGTTAGGTACGTAGTCATGAATACCATAAAAATAATGACCTGATCACGAAACATAAATAATTATTATTAATGTAATAAAGATTACTTTCACGTTTTACTCATAATTTGGTTTTAATTTACCTACCACAATTGATACATAAGGGCCAAACTTTCGTTGTCAGTCAGTAGTATTCTGAAGCAAAGCCAAGAAAACAGTCAAGATGAACGTAAAATCATTCCTTATTAGCTTCTTGCTTATCTGCATGTACATCGCGATGGTAGCAGCTGGTGGTATGATTTTTTATATTTTTTAAATTTAAATTTATTTAACAAATGAATAAACTACACCAAGCATTGCGTACTCTTAGTAGTTAGTTTTAATTCTTAAAAAGTATAATCTAAAAATAACTTGATTAATGATCATCGCACTCGGTTAATAACAAAGGCTATGTTTACCTTTTCGTTCAAAAATCCAAAACCCCGAGCACCGCCATGTCTGCAGATCTGTGTGAAGGTGCGGTTAGGTAACATTATAATAAAATTCTAGGTACTTATCGGCTTCGCTTGTTCTATTACAAATACTTTATAAAGCAAAAATCCTTAGCGCAAAACATAAGTTTTTCATTTCTTTCTTTTAAATTCTTCTCTGACGTAAAAATAGGTAGCATCCAGTTGTTTTGTAAACAGCATTTATCTCCGTCAAGGGAAGGCCTTTTCGTAAATTATTGGCCTCTGGGCATCAACCCTACACAGTTAGCATATTGAAGGGATAACATACCCTTTATCTTGCTAATAAGGTACCGGGTTTCAAGGAAAATTATTTTCCTTGTTCTTCGAAATAATTAAATCTTTAGCCAAAAGGGGAACCTATATAAAGTAGTACCAAATATGCTGACGTAGTAAGAGTTATCGTACTAAACAGTTCAGCATCAAAAGTAAATGATAAGATTATCATGTTTCAAAACTCATGATTAAAATTATACGAGTATTCCTGACATAAATTTCGATCATTGTACTGACATTCTAAAAATTATCATCAACTTTTGAAGCTGACTGCATTCTTGTATATTTTTTGTTCTTACACTAACCGCTCTAAGCGTCTGGTTCGATTTCTATGGAGTTGATACTTTATTTACCACTGAAGTTCAAGACGTTTTTTTTATTCAAAGTTTATTGAAAAATCTTTGTCATCCAAGAGATATATTTAAGTTCCACAAACAAGCTTTGGGCTCAAAAAGAAAAATACACTATATTTTTGTACGAAATTCATTGCAACTCACAAAAAGCAGCTTACAAAGCCTCTATCCAGACATTTCTATCCACAAAACAAAATAGTTCCGCACAAAAACATTCCTGGAAACCGCAAAGAAACCAATTATTCCCAACTTAACGCCACAGCAATCAGGCCAACAAAGCGAGAATCTGTGGAATGCCACAGAAAAAAGATTCGCGGGAGAACAAAGATTATTAAAAAAGCAGACGGCCGGTACACGTTCAATAAAATCCGCCTGAATTCAAGCATAGCCGTTTGTGAAACAGCTGAATCACTTAGTTTATTTCTCAGCGCTGGATTTCATCATCATCATCATCAGCCTATAGCAGTCCACTGCTGGACATAGGCCTCCCCTAATGAGCGCCATTGCGCCCTGTCTTCATAGTCAGATGTAATTGTTTAAAAATAAAAAAAATAAAAAAAGGCTGCAATCTCCAGGCTTGGTAAAAATTATATGTAAAAAAAATATTTTTAACGAAATTATAACCAAAATTCAGAAATTTACACCATAAGGGATGATGTTTTTATCGTAAAAAGTATTATTTTCTTTCAGATCTATGAAAAAGTGGTGGGATTTTTTTAAATAGTTTCGTTGCACTATTAAAGAAACACAATAAAATAGGTACATATCTAATGAGTCTCATAAGAAAAAAAAATGGTTTTACGACTATGATTTCCAGATAATAATATGTCAAACATCTATTATGTGAGTTGTATCAAGTGATGCAGAAATGAATGAATAAACCAGCTTGCCACTCTCAGCTGTGCGAAGCGGCCACGGACGCCCATTCAAAACACCAAACAACGAAGGAAATTAAAATGTCTAGTGGAAAAATCGTTGTTTTCTTTGAATATTGCGGCAATAATGCTTTTAGTGGAAGCAGAACTAAAGAAATAGTTAAACGAGATTTTATGCACTATTTTAACCGAGCTGCGGTTTTTTTGAAGTAACAAAAAATATTTCAGAGCTAGTCGCACCATTTCCAACTTAGGAACTTTTTCTGTTTAAGATATTATTAAATCTACACTAATATTAGAATTAGATAAGGTTTGTATGTTTATATGTACCAGATAATATCCGAAACTACTCATTAGATTTCAAAAATTCTTTCACCAAATTTTCTTATGTACCTCACGGGTGAAGCCACGGGCGGAAGCCATAGGATAAACTCATGAATATACGAGTATTCGAACAAAATATTGTGATAGTAGATAACATATTAAACGAGACAGCATGACATAAAGCTGAAATGTATTTGCAAATAATAATGTAAGCACTGAACAAAATGTGTGTTTAATTTGGTTCTGTGGTCGGGTGACACGCACGGATCACCACCAAGCTGTAACATAAAGCCTCCTACACATTATATGGAATCCGATATTCGAGTCTTGTGTAAATAGCAACTTTGTACGTTCTACAGTCTATGCTAAGAGGAAAATACAAAATGTACAAAGTGTATGAAGCGCGATATCCAAATAAAAAGTACTTATTAATAAATAAATAAATATTGGTAGACAGTTCACACAACGCCATCAAGATCCAAACTAAGCAAACCTTGTACTATGGGAAGCAAAGTTGATAGATTAATTATAATTATACTTTTTTTGTAAATACATACATACAATACATAATAATACCCTCACACAGAAAAAGCATCTGTATTCATCACACAAATGTTAGTCCTGGGCGGGGATCGAACCCACAACCTACAGCGCAGAAGGCAGAGTTACTCCCAACTGAGCTGCAAGACCAGTTATTATAAAAATGGTTTAGTACCAATTGCGTATACACCGTGCTAAAATGGTCTAGTGATCTCCCATTATTAGGCTCTGTATTTTGTTGATTAGCAAGTAAAAATTACCTAGTAAGCCATGCTATGAACGTTTCAGGCTTGATAAATTGTATAAGTACCTTTTATTTAGTTTATTTTACTTATGTGTGTTTGTATTCATTATATAGTTGGATAGCTATACTGATTCTATGACCGTAAGCACCAGCCTTTTGTACACTAAAACGCTTGCCTTATGAGGGTTCGTAGTTGGTGCACTTTTTGTTCATACTGTCTAACGGAAGCCTTTATTACTTTTACTCTTAGGTACTACACCATCACGGAGGCTTTCGAAGAGTATTTTTATGTAAAACGCGAATAGATCCAGTTAAGTTAATTTGAATTTATTTTCACGGATGAAACGTTTGATATTTTAGTTACACACGATGAAAAAGTTCAGTGTAAAAAATAGGCGCTCAATGTTTTTACAAACATACCTACTCTAAACGTATTTTTTACTCTGGAAGGGATCGCTCTCAGCGATAAGGCTACCCATTGTATTGCCTATGTATAAGTCGTCTCTTGTAACTGTAAGACTGTAAGGTGAAAAATAAAGAGTAATACAAGTATATAATATAGGGTTATAAACTGAACTCAATATTTATTAAAAAAAAACAACACAAAAGTTAAACTAAAAGAAATCTTATTAAATTAATTTTACAAATAAAAATGAACAAGATAATTATCAACAAGTAACGTCCGTCCGTCTCTGGCGCTCAAAAATAAGTGGGCTCCGACTGGCGTGCCTGCAGCCTCGAGCCGTGTCCATCCCTTCCAAGCTTGCTCGCACCACCTGGCTGTGACGTCATCAGGCCACGCCTCCAAAGACATTTATTTTACGCTAAATCGGCCTCTCCTGACGGCGGTGCGCCCTCGCCCGTATGTTCATCAGGGGGCTGATGTGGCTGCAGGTCGTCTACCTCGTGAGCTGATGATGCAGAAACATGTACATCTACCTCCACGACTTGGCGATTATCATCAACACCACTGACCAGTAAATTCTCATCTGGATTTTCGTCATTGTCATCTGAAACATATTGTTCGCATTAGTTCACATTCAAACTCAAATCTCAAACTTTACTTAGACAGAGCCCTCAGGGTATCCCGTATGCAGAGCCCTCAGGGTGCCCGTATGCAGAGCCCTCAGGGTGCCTCGTATGCAGAGCCCTCAGGGTGCCTCGTATGCAGAGCCCTCAGGGTGCCTCGTATGCAGAGCCCTCAGGGTGCCCCGTATATGTTAGTAAGGAATTGGATCACTATGTGTAGCCCGGGTACATAGCGTAAACAGGAAAGGAAAAGGGATAGCATGCCTCCTGTATAGAGCCCTCAGGGTACACAGCCAACACATGAAGCTACACCGTTCAGGTGTTGTCTCCAACTACACAGAGCCCTCAGGATGTACACTCGACACGCACGTGCAGAGCCCTCAGGTTACACGAATTCACATTATACGTACAAACAACATATGCTTACTCTCAAAAAATGTGGTGCACACATCGGGGGTCCATTCCCCGCGCCAGCGTGTTATGAATTCTGCAGCAGCTTGGGTGGTCTTGCCATAAGAACCAGTAACCAACTTCAGCTCATACCTCCCGTGCGGTAGTACTCGTGTGATTGTGTATGGACCACGCATACAAGAGTCTAGTTTGCCGGCAGCCTGACTATGCTTACGCACAAACACCAGATCACCTATGTTGAAAGTGCGCGGTGCCTTGCGCCGTTCGTTTACACGAGCGTCTTGACGAGCACGATTTTCGTCGAGCAGTTCAGATGCTCGTTGACGGGCAAGCTCGCGTAGCGATTCTCTATTCGGGTTGGACGCTTCCAAGGCTACATCTCGCACCAGAGATCGGATCACCGGCGTTACACTCTCAATTCCTGTTAACAAATTTAAAGGAGAACATTTAATAGTTTTTTGTGAAGTCATGTTCAGGGTGAGCTGTAATTTCCACAATACATTTGACCAACTTTCTTGCCTATAATTAGATTCTACACGAATCATGTTCATCACAGTACGACAATAACGCTCAACCTGACCATTACTTCTATGCATTTCAGGCGTGATGAGATGAATCTCACAACCTAATCCTTTAACCCAGTTAACAAAGAAAGAGCTCTCGTACATACGACCTCGATCGGCAATTAATAGTTTAGGACAACCAAACAAAGAAATCGCACACTCAAAAACATTCTTCAGCTCTTTCGCATCTTGCTTACTAATCGGGTATAGAAGACAATACTTAGTAAACGCATCCACAATAAGAACAACATATTTAAATCCATTCGAATCTGGAAGCGGCCCCAATACATCACTATGCACCGTATCGAATGGTACAGTGGGCTTGTTCCAAGACTCGATTGGCTGCGAAGGCTGACATGCAATTTTCTTGTGAGAGAGACACACGACACAATGTTGAACATACTTACGCACAAACTGTCTAAGCTTTGGGAACCAAAAATGCTTCAAAACAAGATCAATTGTTTTATCTATGCCAATGTGTTGGTGTTCATCGTGAAAGACACGCAGTAAGCTAAGCCTATGCCCTTTAGGAACGTAACACAGAAACCTCGACTGCTCACCAACTACATCCATTTTGTAGTAAAGGACATCATTACGGACAATGTATCGAGATGAATCTAAATTACCATCCTTTACTTTTTGCATTAGTTTCTGCGTCTCCTCGTCAGCGGCCTGTGCTATCTGAGCCCAGTTTAGTGGTTTTCGAATTTCGCAGATATTTACTGGATTTCGGCTCAGGTAATCAGCATGAGATAACGCAGTTCCCTTTCGATACTCGAGATCAAAGTCGTAGTCCTGCAAAAATATCCACCACCTAGCTACTCTAGGTAGTAGATCCTTTTTGCGCTGAGTCAGTTTCAAAGCGTTACAATCGGTTACAACTTTAAACTTCATACCAATAAGATAATGTCTAAAATGTTGTAACGCTTTGACAACTGCCAACGTTTCCAACTCATATGAGTGGTAACGCGGTTCCGCACCTTGGGTTACCTTGCTAAAATAAGCGACGGGCAGCTTATGACCTTCATCGTGAGTTTGTAGTAAAACAGCGCCAAACCCCAATGCTGACGCATCGGTGTGCACTTCAGTGGGGAGAGATGGGTCGAAAATAACTAGCACAGGTTCATTTGTTAATCGACCAATAATATCTTTACGAACCTTTTCTTGCTCATCGCCCCATCTGAACTGCACATCTTTGCGTGTTAAGTTAGCCATACACGCCGTCTTCAATGAATAGCCTGCAATGTAACGCCTGAAGTATCCTGCAAGGCCCAGGAACTGCCTTACCTCCTTCACATTGCTAGGTACTCGTGCATTGACTAAGGCCTCAACCTTATGCTTGCTCGGCCTTACCTGACCATTACTGATGGTCCTGCCTAAGTACTCGACTTCCGTGGTGAGAAACTTACACTTTTTCAGGTTAATAGAGAATCCAGCCTTGGTTAAGGTGGTGAGTACCTCACGAAGTGTCTCCAACCCTTCCGCTATCGTATCGCTAGGCAACAAAACATCATCAATATATACGCAAGCTTTACCAGAGTCAATATAAGGGCGCAGTGTGTTAGATATAATACGCTGGTAGACTACAGGCGCGTTCGCCAGCCCGTATGGCATCTTTATATATTCGTAATGGCCCTCTGGACTAACGAACCCTGTACGATGTATAGACCCATCATCCAGCTTGATCTGATGGAACCCTGTCGCCATGTCCAGGCTCGTGAAATACTTAGCTCGACCTAGGCGATCAATATGATCGTCAATTAGAGGAAGCGGGTAATGATCTTTTATTGTATTCGCATTTAGAGCCCTAAAATCAACACAGAGCCTATCACTACCATCCTTCTTTTTTACAAGTAAGATTGGGCTGGAAAATTCAGATTCGGACTCACGTATGATATTTTTATCTAACAGGTCCCTAATAATCTCCCTAACACGAAGTTTCTCGTCATGTGACATTTTATATGGCCGGTATACAACTGGCGTTTCATTGTGTAGACGGATGTGCATTGTACCTGTTTGTACCGTAGTGGTAGCTGTACCTACAACAAGAAATTCCGCAAACTCATTTATGACGTTCATTAAATGATCTTTGTCTTTACCTACTAACGGCGTGCTAACATGAGAACATAATTCCGATTGAACTTCGAGAACCCTATCAACCCTCGTGAGTCGTTGCACACCTCGTGTTCGCGTATAAGTCACTCCATCCCTATTTAGTACATCGGTACCAATGATAACCGGCGTGTTCATGCATTTGTCCGGAACGACATGAAAATCTATTTCGAGGTTAATCTCGCAAAACTCGACTGTCAAAATAGTGCGATAAGATGTTTCTACTTCCTGACTACCTATTCCGCGTAATACACGAAACGATGGCGTTTGTGTGCATTGTAAATGCTTTACGACAGATTCGGAAATCAAGGAAATAGTAGACCCACTATCTATCAGTACATCTACAGGTACACCCTGAATAATTGCGGTAGCGATATCGTTTTGTTTATACGAATCAACGGCTTCGCGACAAAAGTTAACATTTGACTTACCACGTGAGTCAGCTCGTTGTTTCGCAAAACAATCTTCAACTTTATGGCCTACCTTCCTACAAAATGAACAGGGCTCGGACCTAGGTGGCGTAACTTTGTTCTGGCCAGGCGTGCCTGAAGATGGGGTGCTACTAGATAACCCTTCGGTTTTTACACGCTTGGAACATGAAGCTTGTTTATGACCATATTGGCCACAGGAGAAGCATTTTGTCTTACTAGTACTAGTATCAGCGGGTTCTCGTTTACGCGTATTTATGTATTGCGAATCATTCCTACGAAAGCCACTGCGTGAACGAACTGGTGTAACTTGCGTAGGCTTTATGTAAATTGACAGAAAGTCTACTAAACCATCTGGCAACAACTTAGCGTTGGTAGCGGCTGCTCGAATCTGAGGGTCTTTGATACCACGTATCACTACGGCAGCAATTAACTCGTCACTCATACCTTTAACAATACGTAACCGCAACAAAGAGCGTCTAGCATATTCTGCATAAGTAGGGTAGTTGTCTGAATCGGTATTCATTACATCGAATAAAATATTCGCGATATCTATGCGAAGGGGGCACAACGTCCTAAAGTCCCGCTTGAAATTAGACCAGCTGCGGTCGTTGCTCACCCAATCGTTTACCCATGATTTCGCGTCACCTTTCAGACAATTACCGATACGAGCTAAACATTCGCGATCATCCCACCGATTCAAACAACGCACGTGATCTACTTCGCTACACCATACATCAAAATCATGCAATGACGGATCAAAGTTTGAAATATAAATATGGTTTGACCTTACCGGAATTGCACTGATAGCACTCACAAGTTTCTCTGTTACCTCGTTGATAACTACCTCGGCGCTGGACTGGGTCATGCTTGTAAGAGGCACTGAAAAGTCGGTACTAGCAGCGCACGAGTCTGCGCTAGGCACGGTTAGCAACGCGCCAGACGTCTCGTCGGCCGGCGCCGACGGCGGCAGCGCTGCTAGGTCGGGCGCCACGATGTCGCGCGAGCCAGTCGCGTCGTCTGCGTTCGAACCGCGGTACCTAGAACTTTCTTCCAAAGAATTAAGGCGATTCAAAATTGTTTGGAGCGTCTGCTCTAAGCCAGGAATCGACGGACTAGTATCGTTCTTACGAGATTTACGTTTGCTCGACATTTTCAATGTGGTCTAAAAATGTCGGCGATGCAAAGATAAAATTACTGAAAATTGAATTATTTAAAATCAAGATAGGCCAACGAAATTGGATAAGAATCCCACTTCTGAGGTTATAAACTGAACTCAATATTTATTAAAAAAAAACAACACAAAAGTTAAACTAAAAGAAATCTTATTAAATTAATTTTACAAATAAAAATGAACAAGATAATTATCAACAAGTAACGTCCGTCCGTCTCTGGCGCTCAAAAATAAGTGGGCTCCGACTGGCGTGCCTGCAGCCTCGAGCCGTGTCCATCCCTTCCAAGCTTGCTCGCACCACCTGGCTGTGACGTCATCAGGCCACGCCTCCAAAGACATTTATTTTACGCTAAATATAGTTTATTTATCAACACTTTACATTTTTAATAAAGGTAGGTACGAGACTTCGAAAAGTTTTAGGGCAGATTCTTATATAAATGGCCGCTAATAAGAATACTAACCTATGACACACCTTAGGCATACCCAGCCTAAAAACAAAAAGTCGTTTTGGTTTTAGGCTGGGTATGCCGGTTTCTTAACGATGTTTTCCTACACCGTTTAAGAGCACTGACATTGAGCACATCAATTTTTCGAATCGAAAAATTCATTGGTGAATGACCAGGTTTGAACCCACGACCTTCAGATCGTGAGGCAGGGGTGCTACCGCTACACCACCAGTGCTCTTACTAAAAAAGATTTAAAAATATTTTTGTCAAATCCACCCATAGCAAACTAGTAGTAGAAATTTGAGATCCTAACAACGAATGCAAACGATATTCCACCTCGAACAAAACCATTGACACTCGCAAACTACGGCCGACGCTACGAACAACAATTTATGGCTTTTGTTTTCTCAGGATAGTTCCGTGTTACTTATTGCTCCATTGATTTATTGCCATAAATTTGTAGAGGCAATGAAAAATTTTTTATTGGCCGATGATTTAAAATCGAGAGGTAAAAGTTGCGATTTATGTGCAATTAGAAAAGTGGCGCAGTTTTTGTGGACCAGCTCAGGAAATCGCGTGATGGATTGACTTTGTTGTGACGCGGTCAGATGCAGAAATTCAGGACTTGATACACAGTATGGCATATTTTTTTTACTTGGTACTCATACTTTTTTTTGCTATTTTTATTTCTTATCGTGGTGAAAGGATTTATGTTTGTCAGTACCATCATCGTCATCTCTCTTCTTCTCTCTCCTTTTCTCACTTGATGTAGGCACACCAAAAAACAAAAAAAAAGGGGTTGGTAGACATCTCAGATCTTTAGTTACTTATAGATCTTTTTGAGAATATCCAAAGAAGGTAGTCCAAGCATGATATCAAAAATGGTATTTGGCACACGCCCACATTTTGCACAGTAGTTTGCAGGTTGCAAAAAGTATTTTCTAGTATGCTATTAAAACAACTTCTTATATTTGAATAGAACAATTTTAATTTATATTTTATTCAATATTCGTAAAAAAGAATTAGCTGATAGTGATCTTTGTGTTCCTTCCTCTCGATTAAACCGTAAACTACTAAAGAAACCCTCACTACTCTTTCATCTAACTTGCGGAAATCGAATCGCTACACAAAAAGGTGGGAACGTGAGCGGCCGCTGAATTTCCTGTATGTAGCACTGATTAAATTTGCAGGAGGACGTTTGCACGTGAATGTACCGCCACCGTGAATGGTGAATGCAGCTACAGTGCGCAGATTTTTTACTACAAATATTCGTAGATGCATAAAAGTTCAATTGAAATAGCGAATAACCTCAGTGACAAAGTTTATTGGCCGTCCGCTAGCTTCCGCAACACATTTCGGCATTTGTATTATTACTAGTAAGCAAGAAGGCTTTACTATTGGTACAATATCGTCTTACGCAAACCTTTATAGTGAATGGCAGAATGTTACAGTGATCGATGCCAAAGTTTAGAGAAAAAAAATAAACAAAAATAGGCGCTAATTTGGCCTTATTCCGCGATGAAAGACTAACTTTTTGATTATTAAATTTTTGATTGAGATCTAATGTTTTTGGATTTGGTGTAGAAATGGAATAACTATGACTAAACAATCGCCAGACACTTACGTTTGTTATAATTTAGTAAATTTGTGGATTGCGATAGTGTAACAACTTACTTTGGTACTTATTGATATGCTATCACATGCTTCACACAAAGCAATCAATACAAGCTCAGTGGATAGCAAGCAATCGATTAAGAGCACTGTGAGACGGTCCTTAATCTGCCGAGTAGCCATCAACGGATTGGGACACAGTCCAAATAAAGCACACAGTTCAAGTATATTCTACGTCTACACTTACCATTCCTAGGTGAGCGACGGGACGTGAAATACAGCGACGCAACGCGACATATTGCAACCAATAACTTACTTCACGCGTATACATTGCAGACTAATTTGCACGACAATGTAGGCCACACATGCAATTATCACTTGATATTTTCGCGTCGCGTGGCATCGCGTTGCCGCTTTTCTCATTCACCTAGGACAACGGGTTACAGTGCCAAAGTCTGTGAAGGTGTTTGCTATTCATCTACAATGTTGCTTTCTTTCCGTCTTGCTATTTCTCCTTGCGGTAGTGTTGCCAGCATATTTCACTGGCGTATTTTCTTAGCGAATTTACGAAAGTATTAGAATTTACGAAATAAGTGTATGAGATTTAGTAAATGAGCTGAATATTTTCAGCTACATCAGTAAACATAGGTACTGTTTGCTCTCTTGTATTTGAAAGGTCTTCAAACTGAGATGGCTCTGTAGAAGATCGATCAGTAGCTATAAAAAGATGTTATAGCTATCGAGATATCATTGAAAGTGTTAGTTTTTACAACGTAGATAATATTATTAATTTTGGCTGCTTCAGCTTTTGTTATGATGTAAAACCAGCCAAAGCTATGAAAAACATCATAACAGGGGTCTGACGCAAGTCGTAAACCTTCAAACTGCACTGAATGTATAATAAACCATCCTTGTACAGAAAACATCGAATTTGATGCACACCGACCGCCGCCTATAAAATTAACAATTCTTATCACTGTCGCCGTCGTAAAAGCTCGTGTAGCTCACAAATAGTAGAACAGTTACTGCGGAGCTCGTGTGGGACCATAGATGATGGAAAAGTTACAGAACTACAAATTTTTCATTGGTTGAAAACTGTTTAAGTATGCAAGATGTCACGTCTGTATGAGCACTTGCTTCATCTGCGTCAATCACACCAAATTGTAAGGGTCATTTTGGATGAAGACGGTTTTGCAGGGACACGATTCTGAAATTCCCAACAAAAGTTCCACTGGGATACGAAAACATCAGTTCATACATCAAAAATGTAGTACAAAGTGTGTAGTAGTGGTCTGTGGCGTGAGAATAGCACGCTATCTGCTAATCCATGTGATTAGAATTTCAATATGCGAAAACGTGTTAATTGCATATTTTATTAATCAGTATTTGTTTTCGTAAGAAATAAAAAATTAAGTATATAAGTACTTACTTACGCGTTTTATATGAAAATAGTTGCTTGCATACAAATGCGCTTAGATGCTCGGATTCATGAGTCATCTTATGAGAAATATGAAATTTATCAATAGGTGTAAATTTTGGTGGACATCTACACAACGCCATCTAGGCCCAAATTAAGCAAGCTTGTATTATGAGAACCTAGCTGACAGATTAGTTAAAAACTTTATTTGTAATTCCATTTAGAGAATACATAACCCAGAGACAACATTTGTGTAAAATTTTTGTGCGTAAAAAGCAGTGGTTCAACCAACGAGGCTGTGAGACCAGTCATAAAATGATCATTAGTTATGTACTGTTATATTATACTCTGTGGAAAAGCTATAAAACGAAGGCTTTCCACTTTAGTAATCATTCGATATGATAGTTGCATTTGTGCGATAGTCGGGTAATTTATGGTGACAAGTTGTGAAGTCGTAAAGGGATATGCATATTGCGGTTTTTGGGGCTCGACAGGTTTTATTGGAGTATAGTGATGAACTGGAGAGCGTTAGAGTGATGGATTCCTATTTACCTGTATTTTGGTACATGAATTTAAAAGTTTAACAACTAATAAGTAAAATTATTATCATCATCATCATCATCATCATCATCATCTTCCTGCCCTTATCCCACGTTATGTGGGGTCGGCACAACATGTGATCTTCTTCCATTTCCCTCTGTCACTCGTCATCTCATTACTCACTCCTTTCTTACCCATGTCATCTTTCACACAGTCCACCCATCTTTTCTTTGGCCTACCTCTACCCCTGTATCCATCCACATTCATACCTAACACTCTCCTTGTCACATGACTTACGAGTATATTATATACTTATAAAAAGTTGGAAACGATTTTAAATTACTATGACAACCTCAATCCTAATTATTGTAGCTGCAAACTTAAGTTTATCGACGGAGTTTATAGCTGGAATGTCTGCCAGTGTCACTGGCAAATTGATCTTTAAGAGACTAATGCCAAAAATAAAGGAGAAGAAGAAGAAGAAGACACACTTGACATACACTTTTCACTGCATTTTATCGGAAAAACCATAAACGACAAAGCCATCAGTGCATATTTTTATGTAATATTTTTTAAAAAATGCAAAAACTATTTTAATAAAATTTATATGGGACCTTTCAAGTACGATCTACAAAATAAAAAGAATCATAAAAATCCGTTCATAATTGGCGGAGTAATCTCGTAAGAAACACAAAAAAAACCTACAGACGAATTGAAAAAAACCTACAGACGAAACTCCTCTTTTTTGAAGTCGTTTAAAAACTATAAGTAATATTAATATAATAGTTATACTACGAGTACTAAATTGAAGCCTTGAAGATAAATAAAAAAAAAACAGTAATGACGTGCATTTTGTAAATCAAACTTTAGAAAAATCTGAAAGATAATAGCTATCTATGGGAATTTGACAGAACAATAATATAAGTACGGTCACGATCGTTAATTTGGGACCCACCTAAGGTGGAGTATCGCATTAAAAACACTACACCCAAAAACTAAACACAAAAAATAATAATGATTAAAGAAAATCACATTGATGCTCCTTATATATTATCTTTAGTAAATGTTTCTATTCCTCGTAGTTTACCAAGATTTAAGAAATACATACCTTTTGTCCATAATTTTGCACGTTCTAATTTAGGTAAATTTTCTCCATTAAATAGGATAATAGGGACATACAATGCGATCCATCATGTGAAGCTACGAATTCAAGCCGATAATAGTGCGAACGATGTCGAAATTGATATTTATTCTAATAGTTTGTATAGTTTTAAGAAATACCTAAACAATATTCTAAATTCTAATAATTCAATTCTCATTTAAAATTTTTATTTATAATTTTATTTTTTTATATTTTCTATAGTTTTTTTACTTTTTGCTTGCCTTTGTAATTTTAATTAATTTGTAAGTTTTATTAAGTAATCAAATTATTTCCTTTTAAATTAAGTATCTCATTATTTTATATTCTATTTTTAATTAATTTTATTATTGTACACAATTTTATTATATTTGCATTGCTGTTTGCGCCTATAATTGAGGTGGCACTTAATTTTAATTTAGTTTTGTTATTATGCATGCAATGGTGTTCACTTTGTTGGTGCAACTAAATAAATAAATAAATAAATAAATAAATAAAATGTCACATTACGTTAAAGAGGTTATCATTTCTAAACCATCGGTATTCAGGGCCCGGTAGTAAGGGAGCCTAACTCCTAGCCTCTACGCCTTACGCCCTGACTCTTATTACACCACTCTTATTTAGAGTAAGGGTCCCTGAATTCAGGGTAGTGTAATAAGTGCTTAGTTCACTGTATCCACTGGAAAGACAAAAGACATGCCCTCACAGCTGGCTAAGCTGCGGTTTTCCTCAAGATGTTTTCCTTCACTGTTTGAGAGCACAGATGCAGCACTACATGCCGGGTTTACACGGACGCCTTCGATGTGCACTACACAAACCGATCGTGTAATTACGAATTCGGGAAATTCGTAAAAGAATTTGAATTGCAGTGCGGCAAATTTTATTTTATTCTGCTCAAAACATTGAAGCAAAATGTAAGAATCCAGAATTACTTACAATACTACATGTCCAATAACATTGGCGTAGCCTAATCCACGGATGACGCTTGAAAAGTTAAAATGTAGCATAGTAACATACAATTCACATGGACAAAGTTCCGTGACCATCAATAAATTCAATAAGACAGGTAGGTACATATGTAAAATGGCTCTGTCTACATTTAATCAGAATTATTGACCTAAGCTTCAACCTTATTGCATTCTCATAGTTTTCAGAACATTTTTAGAAAATGGGTCCCAAATGAAAGTTCGCCACTGTATCTACAAAACTAGGGGTCACCTAGTTAAAAAATGAAATTCTTGCTCACTCGACTAATGAGTTGGTCGACTTTTGCAGGGATTTGAAAAAGAACTTGAGAATATTCCCAAAGTACCTGCGGCGGCCGCGGTTTGCTTCCTCTGTTTTGTTTTTGTAACCGCAGCAACTTTTTAATGTTTATTTAAAACAAAAAGTTTTTAATCGCATTTTTGGTTAAGCCAGTTTCAATGCTTCTTCTATGAGACTTTAGATTGCTTGGGAAATGCCTTTCGATTTTTCGCGGATTATAAAACAAAATGAGTTTCGTACAGTTTAAAATGGGTTTTTGCTATCGGGAAAGGGATTTAGTAACTTGAAAGTAGTATTGTTAGGTTTTAAAAGGCTACAGATAAACAAATGTTCCGGGCGCTTTTTAAGCAAGTCACAAAAGTTTTCCAAAGCTTGGCTGTCCCAGTAATTGGGTTTGCCTGTCCAATTCTGCGCGGCTTTCTGTGACGATGAATAGCCTCTTTACAAAAGCAGCAATGGTCACTGCCACTGGCAATGCCATTTGGTGGAGCGCCGTTTTAAACAGACTGAAAAATAAGATTCGTGTTTGCTTCAACAAAATTTGTTACCACACTTCCCGCAGTATTTAATAATGCTGAAAGAGTGGTCACTTTGAATTAGTGTGTAAAATTTTATTAAATTTAATTCTAATTATTTCAATAAAATTTATTCAACGTTATCCTAAAATAAAACTACGAGTAATAATAGACATGTGATCGAACTGATGAAATAATAAGTACATAATGGATTTTTTTGTTTTCCTTCAAACCGCACCGCAAATTAAGATCGCTACCTTGATACCTTGATCCTTCAAAGGATTTGATATAATTAGCTGTGTTAAAATGTGTTACACTGTGTGACTCGTTGCAAAAACAATAATCAATGAGAAACAGTGCGATTCATTTGGATGTAACTCGTTACATACTCGTATATTGTACTTCATCATCATCTTCCTGCCCTTATCCCACGTTATGTGGCGTCGGCACAACAAGTGATCTTCTTCCATTTCCCTCTGTCACTCGTCATCTCATTACTCACTCCTTTCTTTCTTTCTTTCTTTCTTTTTACACATGTCATCTTTCACACAGTCCATCCATCTTTTCTTTGGCCTACCTCCACCCTTGTATCCACGTGTATAATGTAAATCAAAATGTATCGTATATTGCACTTATAGGAAAAATATTACTTTTTCCAAACAATAAAATGCACTTACCGCAAATGGCATAATCCAGTATTTGAGCTCGTTTTGTCCAATAGTATTTGAGCTTAGTTTAATAGAGACAGCTCTATGCTGCATTACGTAGAGATGTAGAGCACAAAGGGGCATGTTGCCCGTCAGCGGGTTTCCGAGCTATAACATGTGTGATACATAGATAGAAAGAATGACAATTTTTTTTCGATCTTTGCGTTTATGCACGCTGATCTCCGCAACGGCTAAACCAAATCGGATGCTAGTTTTCACTAATTATTGAGATAAGCTTGGATTAAAACTTAGGCTCTGTTTCAAGAAGCGTCTTACAAACCATCATCAAAAACGACATATTTCAAACTTGAAGTTACACTACTTCTATACAATTATTATAAGTTATGGTACGAAATATCAAAGTTATATTCATTTGATATTGCCCGAAGAGCTTATTAGTAAGGCCGAATTAATATTACAATGTTATTTTGTACCATGACCTAAGCAAAATGTATTGAAGTAGTGTTACTTCAAGCTTCAAAAGTTCTAAAGACGTTTCTAAAACAGAATCGTTTTGGAAGACTTAGAGGTAAGGCCCCTGATCTCGAGTTGACAAAGAATTTGGATAGTATAGTGATTTTAACGATACAATGCTGCACTGAGTATATCCATCGACCTTTGTTCGTGAAGAAAAAACTAGTATAAAGTAGCAGCAAGTTGTTTATTTTTCACGACTGTATGTATCAATAGTCTCGTGCCGCCCCTGGCGCTACTAAGCCTGCTTTAATAATGTGGACATTCGACTCATAAGTCGCTGTTACCGGCCGAGTCCTGTCTTCTCGTATTGACATAAATGGGTAACGTGCCTCGGCTGTTACTAGCTTTTCTGTTGGCTTTTTGTTTTTCTCTGTCGTTACCGCAAAACTAGTATAGAACAGTTTGTTTAGCTTTACTCGTTGAAAACTGTGTCTCTCTAAGTCTTGCTAACAAAATTTACCAAGCTATCACTGGAGCTATCATCAGAATCTTTGCTATTGCTTTTTTTAATTAAAAAATTGCAAAAAAGCTGGATAAGCGAATTACGCACCGAAGCTTCCGATGAAAATAAATGTGAAAATGTATAAATTTTGGACCCTTACGTACACAGTATATCCGAAGTCGCATAAAAAACGACAAAGTTGATAAATAAAGATGGAGATAATTTTTTTTAAAGAAAAAAATATAGGTTATGCCTAACGTTACTTAAAACTCATCCACAAACCCATCAAAACCACAGACAAACTGCACCTTCAATTCCTGTGTACAAATAGTGGCAATAAAAAGCAATTAAAGTCGGCTCTGAGCCTGAGGCAGATTTGTCTACCGGCAGAGTTCGGTAGATAGGGGAAGCCGATCAAGTTTGCATTCGGTGAGCTTTCTAGTTTAGGAAATTGATGTTTGGTTATTTTTGGTGATTGGACTTTAGAAATCCATGATACGAATACGTCACCAGAAAAAAAATCGAAATTTCTATCTCTTATATTTTCTTGGTAGCATCATGAACTTTTTTTTTACGGAGCTATTCTAAGAGAAATGGTAAATTAGGTAAGTATGTGTTTTTCATCATCATCCTTGGCCTGTTTATATCTAAGTGTAGGTAGCGTCAGGTTGTAGAACAATTCGAATACTTGAACATTATTTGAACATTTTTAATTCGTATTTTGATTAAAAATAACAAAAAAATCAGTTAATTAGTGAAATGGTATAACTATGTATCTCATTTTGATTGACTGTTTCCTACAGAAATAATTTATGATTATAGATTGTCCACTTAACTCAGACCGCCGGGGTGTAATATTCGAAGAAATTTAGTTTCATATTCAATCGAACAATCTATTTGCTTGCCAGAATTCTGTCTTCAGATATTTTACATCGTGTTTGCATAGAAAATCACCTCGCACGAACTTTTTTGATTTTGCAGTCTAAGGGCTAGTGTCACTAAAACTAACAACTTGTTAGGTTTTTTAATCGACTGTTAATGTTGTTTTTTTTTCACCTTGTCCTGACAAAGAATGAAAATCAGTAAAATGAAATGACGTAAAATAGATAACGATACTTTAACATTATTGTTAATTTTGATGCCCGATCAGGTAATGCTTTGTTAAAAATAGATTGGTGAAATTGGGCCTAAATCCCAGTTAAGTGGTCGAGCTGTAGATACTCGTAGTTGTCTATCTATTAAGAAATTTGAACAAATCCTACCACTTAATGTAATGAAAACCCGAGTTGTAGGTATGTGTATGTACAAATAACAGTAGTACCTTCCTACATAAGGGGTCTTTAGGGACGAAAACACTGATCCAAGACGAGCTAAATAAACGTTACATACTCGCATGGTCCAAGTTGCGTGGTCCAAGACGTAATTGCATTGCTTGTCTGTTAGGTACATGTACTGTTGAGGGAAAATACTTACCGCTTGTTTTGTACTATTGTTGTTTTTAGCCTATACGTCGATTCTGTAAAATTCAAACATCAACTCGCATCTCACATCGCTATTCACTCTCACTTCGCTTAAGACGCTTTTTATTTGACACTTTTAATCGGGTTTGAGTGCGAAGCGAGCGTCGAAGTGACTTGGGAATTACCGTATAGAATGCCACTTCTTACGTCATCTCATACTTTATCTGTCAAAATCTCCCCGTCAATTTAGTTCCACTCGGTAACACGCTCGCAAGAGTGGCGCTAGTGTAAATTTGAATTATCCACCGAGTTTATAGAATGTTTATAGATTCAGATTCGTAGTTTAAAATGAGGTCTTACAGAATCACACGGCTGAGCTGTCCCACTGCTTCGTGTATTCCAGTCCTTTCAGTCTGACTCCATTTCCTTCAATTTCTTTGGCGAGGTTGATTGTATATTACGGTTTTGGCCTTAAACACTATTAATAAGTATGTATGTAGAACCAAAAATTCGAAGGTATGTGTCATAGGTTAGTATTCTTATAAGCGGCGATGGGCTTGCAACCTGTCACGTACGGAATACTAACTACTGTGCAAAATGTGGGCATGTACCAAATGTCATGTTTGGACTTGCCTCTGACTACCCTCTTTAGATATCCTCAAAGATCTAAGTAACTAAAGATCTGAGGAGATATCTACCGAGCCTGGGGATTACAGTCGTGATCATATTTTTTATTTTTTATTTTAATAAGTATGTAAAACCAGCAACCATTGGGTTTTAAGAGAGAATACAATAGTTTTCGTGTTTTTATGTGAATTTTATTTATTGAGGTTTCATCCGTTGAATCAAATACTTTCATCATTTTTCCTTGGTGGTACGTTTGTCCAGGAAAGTCTGTTTGCAACCCTACACAAAGAACACAGAAACGAAAACTAGTAGTGTAGTGGTTAGACATTCATTAGGATCATAAATAGTAGTTTATGTTATGTAACAAAAAAATATAAATTTATAAGTTGTTATCTAGATATCTTAAAAAATAACGGACAAAGTGTTTCTTAGAGGTGACCTTAAGATTTTCACTTCCTTAAAATCAAAAACGCGTCAAGTGTATGTCCTGTGGCCTTACCATATCATCATGTTTCAAAAGCGTCACATTTTCAAACTTGAAGTAATACTACTTCAACGCAATTTTAAAAAGGTACGCAATATTAAAGTTATATTATCAAATCAAATAAGTTACTTTGATATTGCTTGGAAAGCTTGTGCCTCTGCGTCTCTTTAATTGTACAAATTATATAAAGATTAAGAGTTTACTTAGGTCAGCGTAGAACAAAGTAGACAAATAAACAATTTTTTTTTTAATATCTGTTTAAAACAACTAAATCCTTGCCGTATTGTATGTTCCCACGAACACACGAGACACACGGTCACGTAGCTAGCGATGTAAAATCGTTCGTGCGTGTCTCATCGCAAGCCTCCATTCGAACGGTTTATAGTTGAAAGTATACATCGCAGATTGCACGGTTCTAGGTTGTAGACGTGATTGTTGTAAGACTGAGGTATCGAGAAATCGCAAGCCGAATTTTAAATCTGAAGTTGAATCTGGATTTGATCTTTATAGCTTTATTACCTATCGCTCAAGTGAAATAAACGGAGGTTTGTGAGCATCTGTGAATATGATATGTTTTTTTTTTTATTTGTCGTGACACAAACGTGTGAACGAGGTGATGGTAGATTGGTAAAATGTACGCAAAAATTATGAGTTGGATTTTTTTTAACTAAATATTTTTTAGGCTATAATCAGAGATAAACAGAGTACATTGTTATTATCTAGAAGACAACAAAGTAGTAATGTTCAGAGTTATTTGTTTTTGATGACTACTGTTGGTATTGAAAAATAAGTTTGGAAACTTTCAATAACACAAAAATTTTGAAGCCATTTTACGTTATTGTGATTCCACCAACAAAACCTGCATTATTTCACATCGAAAAGAAATTCACCCCAGTCGATAAACAGCGTCGGGACACGTAACATTTTGCACGAAAGTTTCGCCCAACTTTGTTTTTGGCAAGCGCAGCAAAAACTTCCCAAGTTGGCCTTCCCACATGTCCGTGTATCGCACCATCTGGCAAGTCTCGAACCCGATCCTTCTCGCTTTTTTAATTAATACCCCTTCGAACACTCGCGCGAAAGAATGCTTCAACTCATTAAAAGTTTTAATAGCGTTTGACTTTGCTGCAACGAGTACGGCAACTTTTAGTGTGCGTCAAAAGTTTTTGGCTACAAAATGATTTTGAATCACAAAGAAATAGTGCAAGTTTCTTGGCTTGGATTATGGAACTTTTCTTAAATTTTATTTAAAATGGTTTACACACGTCCGTGACGGAAATGGATGCTGTATAATTTGAAAATATTTTAATTCTTTTAACTGATATTTTTTGTTAACAGGGGCTGAAATTTGGATATTAGTTACAATTTAATTATACATAATAGTATTATACATAATTTTAAACAAATCGCAAAAACATTGCTTAAATCTTCAATGACAAAAATCATATCTATTGTATTTATAATGTAGAAATAATGTCAGAGGTAAAATAAACGATATTTTTTTGTACTTAGAATAAAATACGGTCCATTGTCGTCTCGGAAACTGCCCGGGTTTGTATGAATAGTCTTTAAGTCCATTTGTATAAGTCAATGCCGGGCTGATTTATTAAGATTAGAGCAAAGGCCACTCACCGCTGTAATGTGGCTTTTAATCTACTTTTAAAGTGTGGATTGAGATTTAACGCGAGCGTTTCTCACATTTTCAATTTTATGATTCATGTGAGAGGTACGAATACCTACTTAGACTATGAATATCTTATTTGTGCAAATTAAAGTATATGTATAAGTTAAGGTTTGGAAAGTAAAGGTAAAGAATAGTGGCCTTTGAGATTCACTTTAATCCACTCACCACACTGGCTTAAAAGAAATGGTGACACGGTAAGAAAAAAAGAGACTTAGTGTTCATAAGCTTCCAACATAAATACAATTTCCTAAAAATGCGATAAATACCTGACACCATACTTAGTAGAATATTTCAATGATATTTAAAAACTAGATACAAACAAATTGCTGTTATTTTGAAACTAATCGTCCAGTATCGACCCACGTTGTGATATAGTGTGATAAGAGAACGTTGTGAAGTGAAAGAAAATGAAGTGATAAAAATTAGGAAGGGTGTGTTAAGATGGTTTGAGCATGTAGAAAGGATGAATGAAAGGAGATTGACGAAACAGGTGTATACGGAGAGGTAAATGGGACAATTGGAAAGGGAAGACCGCGGCTTACGTATGTACCTTGATAAAATTGGGGACATTTTAGAGAAAGGCCAGGTCAAGAGTACTTTAAACCGACGTGCATGTACGGAGAATGTAATGAGAGTGAATGAAACAAATGAGGTAAGTATGCCAGGATCGTATATACCCCGTCGGGAAACAGGCGTGATTTTATGAATGTATGTATGTCCACGTTGACCTCTGTATAATAAAGTAAAAGCTGCACAACAAACTTTCCATTAAAGGCCTTACGAGGGTAACACACCATAATACCCATTTGCAAGCGAAATGCAAGTCTGCCTGCAACCTCATTTATGCAGCTACCTTTAAATCGAAAACCAATTACGGAAAAACTCCACACAAATGCACGCATCCGATGTGTCGCACGCACACACGCGCAGTATCGCAAAATGTTACGAATGTAGAGTTGGTGGAAGTGAATTATTTGAACTACATTAAGGCCCCTAGTTTTTTTTCTGACAAAGATCAGTTGATATTGAAGTCAGTTGTGTATAACAAAGAAACCGTACCAGCATTTACCAATGCACTGATCACATCTAGAATAAGGAACGAAGATCGTACTGACGAATAAATACATCTTGAAATTAAGGTTTTATGTTTGAGCAACATTACTGACATTGTAATATATCATCAAATAAGCGTCACAATATTTCGGGCGAAAACACTTCCAAGATATCTTCTTTTTCTTTATTTATTGCATCTGTCTCTTAGAGATAAATTTTGCCAGTGTATTGTTTATATTGTATTTTTATGGATTAAGGATGATGTTTTATGTATTCGTTGATATGATAAAATCTTTAGATGACACTGAATACCTAAAATAACAGATGGTCTTTCTCTTTAAATGAAAGGATAATCAAATAGCTCAGAATATTCAAGGAGAATTATTCAAGAAACAAGACAGTTGCTTTCAAATTCAAATGTCTCTGTAAAGTTTGCATTGATTTAATTTGTTCTGTGCCGGTAAAGTTCAATAACATGAATATTTTATCATAAATTCTTGAATAATTATATCTAGATTGCGCTGTCAGAAGAATATCACAAGATGCGGATTCTTCAAGAGTTTTATTTTTAAACTTGTGGAACTCCCCACGGTTCTGTTCGAGTAATATAATTTTCACAAAAATACCTGTTCATTGATTGTTATTTTTTATGATTACCGCATCTAGGGAACTATACATTCTCAATGGGAACGTTTAATTAACACGAGTGACAGCGGCGCGAGAGCTGGCTGGCGTGCTGCAATAACAATACACGTGTACGCCTACCGGACTATAAATGGAACTTGATTTAAAAGAATTGCGGGGTTTACCTTTACATTTACAACATAAGTAGCTGGCAGTTGATTTAGGATACCGTGATCACAGGCTTTTCAAAGTTAGTAAGAGACAACAAACACGCATTACGAACAAAAGAGTGAGACAGACACCAAGGCTTATGTAAACCTAGATCAGGGGCCTTACCATGAATTCATTACCGAATTAATATTACATTGTTATTTCATACCTATGCAAATTGTATTAAGTTATAGTGTTACTTCAAGCTTCAAATGTGACGTTTCTAAAACGGAATCGTTACGAAATCGTTCTGGAAGCAGTTGACATAGAATAACACCATAAGTTATGTAAACATAAAATAAAATATCGTAAACAAATCTGGAATTTCCAAACGTAAATTGTTCACAAACTCCTTTGTCGTAAAGCAAGCACTCCTAACAATTGTCAAGAACATAATTCTGACGTAAACACCACTTTGCCTATTCATTTCAAGGTGGGCAATCCGCCAGTCTATCTTAAAAGAATTCTCTGAAAGAAACTTTATTTGAATTAAAAGCAGTTCCCGGAACATTTGCATGAGTCTGCGGACTGAGCACTGTGACATATTTTGAAGAGGCGCCAAGAAACTTAAGTCTTGACTTCTTACGATACTGCGACAGTCATTTTACGTTATCGGGTTTTTGTGTTAAAAACTACCCTCATTTTAGACGGATACGCAATGTCAAAATACAGTTCTTTACGAGCGATCACGTTATGAAATTGTATACCTCTAGTGCACAAAAAGAGCCTCTCAGGTATTATTTCAACATTTCACGAAGACGAAAAAGCGTAGTATGACGTTCTTGTCAAAAAAATAACAAAGAAAGGGCAACTTTATTAAGACATTCGCACCATAAATAGGTTCAATATTGTCACGGTTTTTTAGAAAATCAAAGCTGCAGTATATTCAGTCAGACCTCGGCTAGTTACGAGACTCGAATGCCATCGTTCTTTTATTCGAGGATTTTATAGAACGTCCCATGTGTTTCTTGAGTCTATTAAAATGAAATCTTTTTCTATTAATTTAATTTTAAACTTTATTGACTCTAGAATAATGTTGATAATTCAAATGTTGACTTTATAAGTATTCAAAACTAAAGTTTCTTTGTAATCTGATAAATAAGACGGAAAGTTAATTACTGGCTTGTGAATAAACCTGAAAACGCTTCTGCAACCAGAAATACGGGTCATTCTTCTGCTTAAACATTTTTGTGTATGTAATTTTGAATAGTTTCCGTATTATTTGAGTTTGAATTATTCAAAACACGTCGCTCATGATGATTAACGTGTTACAATCTTACTTATATTATAAATGGCAAAGTTTGTGTTGGTCTGTCTGATCTTTGTTTATCTCTGTAACTCAGCAGAGTTTATCTCTGTAACTCAGCAGACTAGATTTGGATGAATCTAAATTAAACCCTAGATTAACACACGAGTCTTTCATCCCGGAAAAAACGTCCATAATGATGACAGGAGGAAGGGGCTTAAAGTTTGTATTAAAATTCATTTTTTTTTTTGTAAAACTGCGTGTGAGACCGCAGAATGCAGTTAGTAGTTAATATAATAATTGTTATCCCTGACTTATTGGATTGAACATTTACCATCCTAAATTTTCAATTTAAACTCCAATGGAAACTCGCCCTTTTCCGAAAAAGCAGCATTTCGCATTTCCTCAACGAGTGTAATAATTAGTGAATTGGCGCAGCTCATACTGGGGATAATTAGTTCAAAGCAGTCAAGTGTACGCCGAGCCTAGGTGAGACGCCACTCAGCAAGCTGGTTTTGTTCATATATTTTTAGAGTACAGTGTGGTATTTTATAATGAAAACGTTTTATATTCAAAAGAAATAAGAATTTTCTTCAGTCTTTATGTAAATGTTTAGGGCTCACGATAAATTGGTTATAAATAGGTTAGCTTTAAAATTGAAAATAATAATATACAATAATAATAATAATAATAAGGGTTTGTCTTTAAACAGAGTAACGAAAAGTTCAAAAACAATATTAAAAAATAATAACAAATTGTACCTGGATAATACGAGTACAAGAATTGCTCGTTTAAAGGTATAAGATAATAATAGAGTAGGTGGAAATAAAAAATATTTATAATAAGTATATATTTAGTCCACTGCTGGACATAGGCCTCCCCTAATGAGCGCCATTGCGCCCTGTCTTCAGCTCGACGCATCCAGCCTCCGCCAGCAGCCTTTCGCAGATCGTCACTCCACCTGGACTGCTATAGGCTGATGATGATGATGATATATTTAGTCAGGATAGCCGTCATCAAAATGGATGAGGAAGAAAATTATAATAATTATTTTATATAGGCAGTTATTATAATTTTTTTGAAACATACGTGAATACAGTAACGTTGAGTAGGTACGTAAAGTTCGAAACAATACCACCAAAACTCATACAACTTATTACGACTACCATTTCAGGCCATTATACTACGGAACCGTCAAGTAGCGTCAATCTCCCACTTACCCCATTCTCACCCCTTGCGGAACAGCTATTACAATGTAAAATTCTAATTCTCTCGTTAAATCCTCCGGCCTTCTCTGGCCACTTTTACTGAATATAAAGCAGGGTAAATGGATTTAGTTTCATACGTGTTGGGAATTATGCTAATAATGCATTTGTTTGTTAGTTGTCGAAAGACATTTTTGAGAAATATCATAGTGATACAATTATTGAAGACTAGTGATCTTTTAGTGACCCATGGATTTCTCAAAATGTTATTTTCTTACAAACTTTGCATTCTGCACCCTTATAAATACGCCTAAGCTTAATGAAAAACATTACCCTTAAATTTCCGGTTTCTACGACCAGCGGTTTTAGCTGTGAGTCGACTGCTAGTCAAACTGGACCTTTAAGTTCTATCTAACTGGTAGACTGGCAGACAGTGAACTTTAGTTTATAGAAGAGTAAAAAGTATAAAACTAAGTGTTTTCTTTGGGGCCTGTGTACATGCCACTAGTTTTAAGTTTTACTATGTATAATCTGTGTACAAAGTATAAATAAATAAATAAATAAAAAAACAAACTTTTTATATGGCAAATGATAAAATTAAGTCTGCAAAAAGCTACAATTTACGTTACGAACGCTAACTACGAGTAAATGTATTAAATATATTCATAACCTTTTATCAAGCCAGAAATATAGATATACTCAAATAAAATAAACGTAAGCTCACGCGAAACTACCGTACCCAAACGTTTTAATCCAAATTAATACTCGAAACGGATACAAGGTCGTAATAGAGTTTACTGACGATGAGTTATATAGCACGCTCGATGGACGCAGATTACGCTCAATAAATTATTATGAAGCAATCAGTATATGGTAAAAGTTTTGTTGCATTTAGACGATTCGACACGATTTAAGTTACGTAAAAAAAACAAACAAACGTATTTTATTTTCATTTGTTACGCGATGCGTTATTTACAGTTCTTAGAACTAGTTTCACTTGTTTGTCTTTGAAACGCCTGTTAAAGTTGTTATGTGTTCCACCGTGTCCGGCCAAAGTACTATCTTTCGTAAAATGAAATAACGTAAAATAGAAAACGATACTTTAACATTCTTGTTGATTTTGATGCCCGATCATTTAAAGATTACTTGGTTTTTGAATACAGTTTGGTGAAATTGGACCTTAAACACAGACTGTTAGAATCTCGAAAACATGTAATATTAATTCATTTGTTCGTTGCACAATATCTCATACATTGCGTAGCAGTTTTGATACTTACATGGCAGCGTAGCAAACACATTAAAATAAGAGGCAGCAAAAACGTTTCAATTATACCACTCTACTTAAAAAGTTAAGATGCGTTTTATGTGCTAGATGATTGACATAAATATCACCAGAGATGAGTGTTCATACATTGCACATTGTCTATTAGAATCGTAGCTTTATATAATAAAATCGCGTAATATAAAAGGCGTGTTCACACAGCGTGAGCTTCCGTAGATTTATTGGTAATATAATTTTGATTGATCGCTCGCCGCAAACTCAAGTTGAGGTTTAAACGACGTACTAAGAGCTGAAACGCAATCAATCATACATGTTTTCCGAAAACTAATCGATTTCACTTTAAATTGACACACCGCAGCTTGATTTAGTGCAAGTAATTTATGTTTGAAAACCGCTGGAAAGTTTTAACTTTGTGAAAATATGAAAATATTATAAATTGTAGGATGGTTTATGAATATTAATCATTATCACCGACGCTGAGGTAAAAATATTGAATTTTCTTGGAAGTTTATTTCGGAATAGAATCCATCAAACTGAAAAGATATCAGGTGTTCAATCAAATAATACGTATAATTACTAAATTGATAATCAACACGCAGTATTGGATATACTTTTCCGTTCCATCTTGCTTGAAGTTATTATTGTGTATAGAACAATATAAAATTGCTTTACTAAAATGCCTATCTTGAGCTTTCCTCGCATAGTTTTAAATGCATATTTTTTAAATTTGTGCAATTTGTTTTTTTTACAAGCATGACAGTATTTACTCCACTTAGCGTGGGATAACGGCAGGATCATGATAGTATTTACAGAAAATATTTCGAAACCTATAATCTATCAACGCAACCAAGATTCATAATCAGCTACTTAGGCTATGTATTTTTCTTTATTTTTCGCCATACTGGTAGAAATACATTGTGTCATATTTAAGCATATATCACCTATGTACCTTATTTACATGTATTTGACGCAATAAACCTTACTTTACTTTACTTTAAAACTGAGTTACAAACCAGTCCTTGAAATGTCAAATTATTCTGATTTTCGTACTATAGAAGTGGTAGTTCCGAGCGATGAATTGCACGAAGTTGGCACTACATTAAATCGCTCTGTAAACGCTCACATCAGTATCACGTTCAATTTAAAATACACTAAATCAATTGGTACCTACTGGTACAAATGTGTTGACCAGACATTGTCAGTCACAGGCACAGTGCCAGTTTTTAATTAAAACAGTGTAGTTGCCATTTCATTCAATTACTTGCATGCCAACTTCAGCGTCCGAGCGTAACGCATCGTGTATGCAAACCTTTATGACGTTGCATGAAATAGCTGTCGAGTGAAAAAGAATATTTTAGTGTTTGTGACATGCTCACAGGGTTTGGGACATGGTGTTTTATTTCAGCATAAATAAATAATCTAAATGCTTGTTCTGGAAAAAGTGGACTTGTTTTACAGGATTTTGGACATGTAACATGAGTATCAAAGGCCGAGTCTACCGTCAGTTTGTCCGCTTGGGCTTACATTATTTTATGTAATTTTCACACGTAATTTTTTGTGTTGTGCCGACTCCACCACATATCGTGGAAAAGGGCAGGAAAAAGAGAATAATTATTTTCAGCCTCAAAAGTATTTTATGTAAACATCATTGCAAACTACAATGCAAAATTTTGTGTAGATGAACATTTTGAGAACATTTAGTAAATAAATGTTACTTCCCACTACCATATTTTGCATGATACATTCAATGAAGTGGGCGATGAAGCGCTTAACGCAGCATTGAGAATCTCGTGGGAAATTTTAATTATGTCCGAAAATTCAAGTTATGCTGCCGCGGACGCAGACAACTTGCTCCGCAGAGAAATACGAATACCAACTTGAGCTGGTGCAGTCCTGAATGCACGCTATTTGCGAAATGAGGAACAGTGTAATGAAGTACTTATAGGCATTATTAAGTTATACTAGATGGCGCCACAGGATAAATAGCTGCGTTTAGCGAAAATAATAGTACGAGTAGGATTTTCATCAATCAGTTCAGTAAAAATAAATTATTTAGAAGACCTCTGTAAGTAATTAAACAAAGAAAACAAATCATAGTATGAATTTGAACAATTATCACCGTTTCATTATTTTTATAAGAATGATTATCCAATAAAGCGTCTAGACGAGTTTTTTGTCTCATTCTTTTCGTATTTATTATTTGGACGTTATCATTTTAAAACTATTTAACTTTAGAGAGATTTTTTCCATCCCATAAATGCACCATAAGGGGTCAATATGGGGTAAAAAAAATTTTTTCTACATACATACTGTCTTTTATTCAAATACGTTCAGTCAACGTTAATTTACAAAAAGGAATTAACGATAATATAATGTTAGTGTTTTAAGATTATAGCTCAGTACGTCGAGACTGTAAAATTCAAACATCAACTCGCATCTCACATCGCAATTCACTCTCACTTCACCTAGAGTTCAAAATGACATTTGACATTGACCTTTTTATTTGACACTTTGAATCGGGTTTGAGTGCGAAGCGAGCGTCAAAGTGACTTGGGAATAACCGTATAAAAAAATGACTCGCTCTATATCGTTTAAGGTAACCATTCTAAAATACCCCATACAGTAGCATCCCTTAGATAATCATTAATAATTCAGTCGTCGTAGTCCATGACCAAAGCTTCTGCATATTCATAGAAATGTTGATTTTTTTCCGTCTACACATTCAGTTAATTACAAATCCTTCGCTATATCTCAACTTCATGTATTACTCGTATATCCAATAATATAAGAGTTTGCATGAATTCAAATAACATTACAGGAGTTTTCACAAAACAGTTTGTAAACAAACAATTATCGAATTAAATCTTTTGACTGTATGTGTTTTTATGGACAATGAAAAATAAAAATCATATAAATATTGGAGGACAAATCATGCAACGCCATCTAACCCCAACCTAAGCAAAGCTTATACTATGAGAACCATATAGATGATTTATTAATTATATACTTTTTTGTAAAATAATAACACGTAGACAGAACAAACATCTGTGTTCATTACAAATATTGGTCCTGGGTGGGGATCGAACTAGCAACATACAGCGCAAAAGGCAGAGCTACTACCAACTGAGCTGTGAAACTAGTAATGAAAGATTATTTTTAATGTTACAAACCAAGAAATACAAAACTCCCTTACCTTTGACTATTCATCTCATCTCTCCCTCCTTTTGATTGGGTATCGAGACACTAGAATATGGATCGTGGATTTAATTAAGCCTCTTTCTGTAAGTCGGTTCGGGTGCGATCGTTAGCATATTTCCATTGATTACAAAGAGTCTGGTTTAGGGATGAGCGGAGATCGCTATAATCGGAGTTTATCAGTGTATACAGTTAAAAAGGTTTACTGAAATTAAATATTTCTATGGAAAACCTGGACTAAAAAACTGGTTTCTTGCAAGTCATTTAATACAATACACAAAAATTAAAAAGGTTTTCGAAGGTTCCTATAGTACTTTAGCGATAGTTATGCCATCAAAAATTTCAAGACGCGCAACGCAACGGCTCGCAGTCAGAATAGTAACATTACATACCAGAACCTTATGTTTTCATATATTTGATACCATAGTATTTAGCCTTTGATGGAAGCAGTCAAAGCTCTGATGGAAAATCAAAGGTATGTCTAAACTTGTGACATTATACCGTGACCGTTGCTCCGTACCGTAACAAACACGCGTGACAATCACACGGATTTTCAACAGACCTTCTGAAAAATTATAGACATTTTGCCGTAACACGTACAATACCGCGCGACATTTTAGCAAACTAGCTGTAGCAACTTTGTCCACAATAATCCATCAATATAACATATTCATCTGGGAAACTATAGAGTGCAAAAAGTGGCGGTCAACCATCTAAAAACTGAGTGCGCCCAGCGTTACTTAACCATGCGTTCCCTATAAAAATTTTCAACCCCTACTTCAGCGCCCTTTCAAGATTATTTTATGAAACAGATAATCTATGTCCATCTCCAGGATAATATAATCTCTTTGCCAAATTTGTTCCCTTCAGCCATTTAGTCACTTTCGCATTCATATTATTAGTATGGATGGATGTTGGCGTGTTTTTGTCACGAACAATGTCACGGTAACGGACCGACCCTAACATAGTAAACTCAAATAATTTACTGTGTTGGCAACTTATATTATACCTTTTCTAAACAAGGTTCATTCTTTCGAATGACTAAGAACTGTCGTCATTCGGTCCGCTACTTCTCACATCCCTAGTATACATTCCCCCTCTTTTTCTGTGTGCTTTGCTGAATGCCCGGATTTTGACAATGGCCCTTGTTAGAGCTTTGATTCAACTTTTTACATGGAGATTTTAATTTTGTTCTTTTTCTTTCATTTGGCTATTCAAAGTAGTTGATTATTAACGAAAATCGATAGCTGATTTTGTTTTGATGAAACGTGGTTCCCATAATACAAGCTTTGCTTATTTTAGTGTTACCAATGTGAAATATTCACTACTATTTCACTAAAACAAACACCCTGACCTGTAATTCTTAGGCTTGGTAGATATGTATAATCTCTTCAGATCTCTAGTTAATTATATATTTTTGAGGATATTTAAGGCGAGTCAGACGCACGTCCAGATATTATGATATTACGCATGCCCACATTTTGCACAGTAGTTAGTGTTCCTTACGTGACAGGTTGCAAACCCATCGCCGCTCATAAGAATACTCACCTATGACACCACCTTTGTATTTTTGGTGCTAGGGTGAGCTGGTTTCCTCACGATGTTTTCCTTCACCGTTTAAGAGCATTGACATTGAGCTTATACATTTTTCGAATAGAAAAACTCATTGGTGTACGACCAGGTTTGAATCCACGACCTTCGAATCGTAAGGCAGGGTGCTACCATTACCACCAGTGCTCTTATAAGAATACTTACGTAATGACACACACCTCTGAATTTTTAGTTTTATGGAGACCATGAAAGTTTTTCTTTGGAATACATTGTGGCTTGTTATCCGTGGTATCTATTCAATAACTTCATAAACTGGTGCTCACGGCTCAGAGCTAAAGTTCGCAGTCACCGCCGTTGTGTTGCTATCGAAAATAATTTAATACTGTTAAATTCGGACCGTACTGTTCTGAAAACCACGAAGTCTACTATGAGTTATCGATACAAACTCGACTAAAACTCGAACATGATATTTTATAAACCAGACTGTCGTCGGCACTTTTGTGAGAACGAATTTAGAGAAATAAAACCGTTGCGTAAGGATACCGCTTGATTGCGAGTAGGTAATTATCACGGAAAAAATTTAAGAGCTGTAGATCAGCTTAATTCTATAGTTTTGCTTGGCCTAAAATCGACATATTTGTTTGTGATAATTTTTGTTTAAAAACAAATATTTATAGGCATAAAACGGAGAAACTTCTTAAATAAGATACATCTACACCCTTACACACTAACACACCCTCACACACCCTCTCTCGCAAACAAACCCATCGAACACACACTCCTACACTTGTAAGACAAATGTTTTATTATTATCTTTATTTCTTCAAACTGGTAGCTTCGTCTGGAAGAGAAAAGTCTCCTTAGCTCACGCTTTTCGGACAAATAATTATATATATATTTCTATCTTAGTAGTGGTAACTGACATCAAGTCTAAGTTAGAGAAGCAGCCAAGTGCCAAAGTTACAGTTGTAAGATGCACAGTTGGACTCTCCGCCAACCGATGTGATGCTTATTGCATTGTTTTTGGTGATGTTTCCATATGTTGGGTATTGTTTTGACTATTTTTCAAAAAATATATTGGTAGACTAGACTGAGAAGACTTTGTAGGTGCTGGACAAACCGATCATCTAAAACCACAACCCAGGTATTACGGCTTCATTTAAATAAGTAATAAGTTTCATTTGACGTTGTAATACATAATGATTTGCTTTATGTGAGTAGCTAAACTCTCAAAACACATCTCGTACAAAACATCCCTAAACAATATCGGCATATATTGTACGACAAATACTGTAATTAGTGAACTGTTCAAAACGGGCTCATAAATTAGTGTTATTTGCACACTCGACTGTGTGTTTTGGTACCTAATGTTGTGTTCGGCTGTAAGACTGTATAACTGAATATCGAAATTCGAAATACCAATACCAATTTACAGTATTCAGAAAGTATGGAAACCCCTTGTAGGAAACTATTTATCGAAAGACAGAACACAGGCACACAAGATCAATGAATAAAATACATACTGCATAACATTAATACTTACAATCTCGAATGAACGCTTTCTCGAAAGTATGTAAAATCGACGATATAAAATTAAGAATGTTTTAGTCGATTGTGAGAAATAAGATCTCATTCGTAAGAATACAGTAGTTACTTTACTTTTAGCAATTATCGTATGAGATACAGCCTATTTAATTATTAATCGAGTAAATGCGAAAGTTTGGATGAATATATTTATGGATGTTTGTTACTCGATCACGCTAAAACGGCTGAACGGGTCTGGATGAAATTATAGTCTAGAATAGTCATGAGCTATAATTTAACAAGGTACCACGTAGACGAAACCGTTGGACGGAAGTTAATAAAATAAAAGCGCTTCTCAATTTCTAATTTTAATATCCAAGCGACAGTCCTCATTAATTGTGTTTCCTAAATGAAATATTGTTTTGGTAAAGTCTACGGTTGTACAAGAAGCTGTGTCCACTCAGAATCATTGTTGAAATTGCTCTCTCGGTCGAATAACGTTGATGCAATGACGAGGGTTGACGGAAACAAAGCGAGGGATGGACGGGTGTCTGTCACTGAATTGTATGAAAGCAACGTCTCTACCACTGGAACTGGTTGAATTGGGAAGATTTCAAACGTTCTCCACTAACAAGAACGAAATATTTTTATGAAAATAAAAATAATCGATTTATTGCGACGAGTCCAGTGATCTGTTATAGTTACTAAAGGATTGGACGAGTCACGTAGTTTTATTGAAGTTTACCGGGATGATTGTTATAAAACAAACATGATCATGACTTTGATCCTCAGGCTTGGTAGATATCTCCTCAGATCTCTAGTTACTTAGATCTTTCAGGTTATCTAAAGAGGGCATTCAGAGGCACGTCCAAACATGATATTTGGCACATACTCACATCTTGCGCAGTAATAGTAGTATTCTGTACTTGACAGGCTATAAGTCTGCCGCCTTATAAGAATACAAACCTATGAAACAAACATTCGAAATTTTGATTCTAGATTATGTCGGTTTCCTCACAATGTTTTCCTTCACCGTTTTAGAGCACTAGCATTGCGCACGTAATGGAAAAACTCATTGTGCTCGATCAGGTTTGAACACACGACCATCGAATCGTGAGGCAGAGGTGCTACCACTACCTCATCAGTGCTTTTTAAATAAATATCATACATTTTCGACTTCTATATGCAGCTTATTTCATGTAAAGAGACTTTGTGTGTATGCAACGAGTACGTTTAATCTAGACAATCATAATTCAGAAAATGCTGTTAGTTAAATCTGAATCAAATTCCATTTGTAGTAAGTTGTGTTGGGGCCGTTCCTGGGATTAAGCCGGGATCGGCGATAGGACTCCTTTGGGACCACGACGCCGACGGTTGCTTCTTCATGTTTGGTCCAAGTTGTAGGAAATGGTATTTTAAATATGAATAAGACCGAAGTCAAAACATACTTATTTAATAAATCACAAAGATCACTATGAAACGTCTTACATGCTAGGTCCAAGAACCAAAAATACTACAAAATGCCTGTTTATCTGGGAGAGGTGGGAGTGGGCATCTTTTACTTGGCATGTGAGACATTTAAAATGGTTCTTAAATAAATTATAATTATAACAATCATCATCTTTTATTCACCATTACTAGAACCGTATGTTCCTGTGGTATAAAATTCCAAGTTTCATCTATATCCGTTCCGCCATTTCAGTATGATTTAAACAAAGTACCTGGTTGACCGAGCTTTGCTCGGTTTTTTTTCTCGTAAATCTTGTTTTTTGGAAATTGAAACCTAGCTAGATCGATTTATCGCCCCCGAAAGCCCCTGCATACTAAATTTCATGAAAATCGTTGGAGCCGTTTCCGAGATTCAGATTATATATGTATATACATATATTTATACAAGAATTGCTCGTTTAAAGGTATAAGATATCCACCCATCCAAACTTCCGCATTTCTATTATAAGAAGGATTATTAAGGTTGAGAAACGATGATTACTGACTGTTTAACAATTATTTTTTTACCACTCTTTGTTTAATACTTTTAAATACTTTTTATCTTCTTTCTTGTGTTTCTTGTTTTTCTGTGACCGTTAGTAGCACAAGACACGCTAAACTTATACAAAACGCTTGATCTCATGACTTAAAACTTGAGCACGGATGAAATTGGACTCGAAATGATTGAATGCAGTTGTAAAAGCGAGTACTAGTTTAAAATATAAAGAATAGTTGTGTCTGTGATGTTGTCAGTTGTGAAAATGCATTGTATTACATGGTAGAGTTGTAAAATGTAGCATATTAAAAAAAGGTGCATTTTTAGTATGTAGCGTTAGTGTAGTCATTCATAAAATATCTACGAGTATAATTTACCAACCCTAGAACCAAAAATTCGAAGGTGTGTGTCATCGATTAGTATTCTTATAAGCGGCGATGGGCTTACCACCTGTCACGTACGGAATACTAATCACTTTTCAAAATGTGGTCATGTACCAAATATCTTGTTTGGACGTGCCTCTGACTATCCCCTTTAGATATCCTCTAAAATCTAAGTAGCTAGAGATCTGAGGAGATATCTACCGAGCTTGGGTACAGTCGTGATCATGTATGTATATAATTTCAAAGCGTTATCCTATAGCGTTACTGTAGCGATTGGCCACAATAAGCAATTTACCAACAACACAAATGTTTTGTAGACACTGTACAATATAATGTTAATGTAACCAACAATAGTGAACCCAAACAGTCGCGTCTGACCAAAAACAAACATCTAGTCTAAAGAACTATGTTTACAGAAGGTACATTTTTCCCAGCAAAGTCTTAGAAAGCCTTTGGCCATTGATTTTCATGTTTTTAAAATAAACTGTGTCTTTGTGCCTTTGTCCCAGTGTCTTGTGGAAGAAAATTCTCGGTTCTTTATTAAAACCGGGCTTCCTTTGAGTTTTAAGTTGCTACTGAGATAAATTAACCGCTTATGTTACTCTAAGATGTTTTGTGGCGTATTTTAATTTTGCGCAAAGCTTTTGAATGATTAGGGGCGAGACCAGAGGGGAAAAATAAAATGTCAGTGAACTTTCGAGCCTTCAAGCAATGTAAATACAGAATCAAACGCGTAGTGGGTATTCTGCTAATAAAGTAAATGTGAAAGTTTGTGTAGGTTCATATGTTTTTATCTCTATTACGGCTCAACAAATTTGGATTAAATAATTTGATATTTAGATTATTTCATAACCTATTTTTACATCCTGCAAAAATACCCCAAAAGGATAAAAAGAGAGTATATTCACTAATATATATGAAATTATCTGCACTCATTTTACTCTGGACCTTTCTGATATTCACGTTACAAGATATAGGTACCCAAATCGATTATTATAGTGACTAAACATAGATACTAATTGATAGCAAACTATGCCAAAATCCTAAACGATAGTAGTCGTAATAATCAAAGGTTCTCAAAATGAGTCATCTAAATTCCGTCAGCGGGCCAAGGTGTCAACCTCCATACCTCCAATTTTGAGAGCTCTTCTGAATTACAAAGGTCTTCACATAAATTGTTCCAATATTCGCTACGGGAACGGCATGTTAAGCTTAAATAGGCCACGGTTACACCGAAGCGGGAGCTGGATGAATATTTGAAGGCCTATTTCATATTGAAACTCTACTTGAAACTTGAGACTTGTTCTCAAATTGTTTTGACATTGTTTTATTCATCTAAAACTGTCTAAAACTACCATATTCTGTATAGCTCGTGACTTTACCCACGCGTTTAATGGTGAAAGATTTTGTTAAGATTTTCCAAAAACTTCCCTTTACAACGAAACATACAAACTTACAAACTTTATGTACTTCTATAAAATAGAACCCTTTTATCTAATTTGACTCAACACATTTCTCAAGTACCTACAAACTATTGACTTGTCACATGTTCGTATCGCCGCTTGACGACTTACGCTCGAACAAACATAAAAAATCTTTACCTCTTATTACATACATTCATACATAAAATCACGCCTGTTTCCCGACGGGGTAGGCAGAGACCACAGATCTCCACTTGCTACGATCCTGACATACTACTTTTGCTTCATTCACTCTCATTACATTCTTCATAAATGCGCGTCGGATTAAGGTACTCTGGACCTGGCCTTTCTCTAAAACGTCCCCAATTTGATCGAGGTACGTACGCCGTGGTCTTCCCCTTCCAACTGTCCCATTCACACTCTCCTTATATAACTGTTTCGTCACTCTCCTTTCATCCATCCTTTCTACATGCCCAAACCATCTTAGCATACCCTTCTCAATTTTTAACCTCTTATTACATACTGTAAATTCCTAAATATTCGTTTTTATTTTACCAGCTAAGCTTAGATTCCACCAAGCACTATTCCCACAATAAATTATCATTATTGAAAAGCAGCTACTTGCATTGCACAATACATTATTCTAAGAATAGGTTATATTTAAACTTGGTCAAATCCAACCTAAGTTATATTTGCTACCCAGTCCGTCAAGTCAACTTTTAACGAAAGTAACTCGGTCTTTATCTTCGAAGAGTTGTTTGACGGTTCTTTGGCGCAAATATTGACACGTTATGGTGTAAATGCCACTTCCCCAGTCACGAACACCAGAGATGCGTCAACGAGGATCGATTTCGGATGCCGCGGCGTGCGTACTTTCATTAACGCCAACTTTCCATCGAAGAATGTGCACTATTGGCATTCACGATATTAGATGTCTCCAAGTTTCATAACTAAGAAGTAATTGCCGTATTATTAGGCTTCCGGAAAGGTCTAACTACTCAATGAGTTTTTCCATTCGAAAATTTTATATGCGCAATATCAGCTCTTAAACGGTGAAAGAAAACGTGCTGAGGAAACGGCATACCCTAAAACCAAAAATATGAAAGTGTGTATCGTACCTACGATACACACTTTCAAATTTTTTTAGTACTCTTATAAGCGGCGATGGGATTGCAACCTGTCATGTATAGAATACTAACTACTGTGCAAAATGCTAAATCTTATATACCTTTAAACGAGCAATTCTTGTATATATATATATATATATATATGTACATATATATAATCGGAATCTCGGAAACGGCTCCAACGATTTTCATGAAATTTCGTATGTAGGGGGTTTCGGGGGCGATAAATCGATCTAGCTAGGTTTCATTTTCCAAAAAACACGATTAACCAGAAAAAAAACCCGAGCAAAGCTCGGTCATCCAGGTACAATAATATAATTTGTGCTAAATATCATGTTTGGACCAAAATGTGGGTATGTACCAAATATCATGTTTTGACGTACCTCTTACTACCCTCTTTAGATATTCTCAAAAATATAAGTGACTAGAGATCACAGAAGATATTTACTGAGCCTGGGGATTACCGTCGTGATCATTTTTCTTAGATCACCGAAATAAATAAATTAAAATGATAGAGTTAATTCTCTAAATACGCTACGCTTCATCCATTTCCGCTTCCTTCGGGACTTGTTCCATAACGTTTGTGCAACTGAAATATTCAGTTCATTCCCTAAGCAGTGCTTAACTTAAGTAACCCAACAACAAACTAATATTAATCCGTTCCTTTCTCTTGAAAATCCATCTTACTTTCGTTTTAATAATTCAGCTGAGGGAAACTCGTACTTTTCATGGCGTTATTCTATGTGCTACCAATAACTTGATGGTAAAATGTATATGTTAGTTGTTTAAAATTTCTTATTAATTTAGCCTGTAAGTACTGTAATTTAGCGTCAGTAAATACGCATTGATTTAGAATAGTTTTTATGCCAATGCAATAACACAGGAACAGTAGTCTGAATGAAACATTACTATTAGCTGTTTGTTGATCCGTAGTAAATCTTATACCTTTAAACGAGCAATTTTTGTATATATATATATATATATATATATATATAATAATCGGAATCTCGGAAACGGCTGCAACGATTTTCATGAAATTTAGTATGCAGGGGCATTCGGGGGCGATAAATCGATCTAGCTAGGTTTCATTTTCCAAAAACCAAGATTTACGAGAAAAAAAACCGAGCAAGGCTCGGTCAACCAGGTACTAAATAATTATATAAATAACCTACTTTTCTGTGTTTTTTTTCGAAAGTGTGTGTCATAGGTCATTCTTATAAGCGGCGATGGGCTTGCAACCTGTCACGTACGGAATACTAACTACTGTCGTGATCATAATATATTTATTTTTACTTTTCTGTAGCACCAAATTTATTTGACAATCATATTATTGTATTGCGTATATTTAGCGTTATTACAAATGTTCGCGTACTGAAATAGAGTGTCAATAATTGGAATTAAAACGCCAATCACAGGACGTTTAGCTGACATGCCGATAATTGCTTTCTTATACACATGCGCCAATTTTTAGTACTTCACCACTTGGTGTATGAACACGACACGCTATGATAATTTATGGAATGGAATATGGCTTTATTGTAAACACGCAAAAGAAATATAAAAAACAAGATGAGCATAAAAAAACATGCATTATACAATGGACAATATACTTCTAAAGGCAATCTCGTCCAGGCAACCTTTGGATGGACAGGACATTAATTTATAGCGTTACTATATTTATATTAGAAATTGTAGTGTTAAATGAATTTTAGAAGTTAAGGCTGTACATTGTCCTCTGTGGTGACGGCCTCTGTGGTGCAGCAGGCGAAGGTCCACCTGAGACGCAGAAGGTTGCGGGTTCAATTCCCGCCGCGGGACAAATGTTTGCATTATTTGCAGATATTTGTCTCAGGTTTGGGTGTTTTCTATGTATAATATGTATGTATTTACAAAAAAAAATTATCTATGTAGTTTATCAGTCATATGGTTCCCATAATACAAGCTCTGCTTAGTTTTGGGCTACATGATGCTGTGTGATAGTGTCCAGCATTATTTATTTATTATTATTTTATTTATTGTCTGTAAACCAATCAGAAATTTTGATTCTACTATTATTTTTAGATATTGAAACTACCCCTTTTATAGCTACTAAACTAAAACTTCTGTGTATATAAAATGGTTAAGCTGGTGTTAAATCCATTGTTGTTTATACTTACTCACATACACCGATACTGTTTTTTATGTGCTGAATACTAAAAAACCGGCCAAGTGCGAGTCGGATTCGCGCACGAAGGGTTCCGGTCCATTATATACAAAAATGGCAAAAAAATCTCGTTTGCTGTGTGGGAGCCCCTTTAATTATTTATTTTATTCTGTTTTTTGTATTTGTTGTTATAGCGGCAACAGAAATACAATCTGTGAAAATTTAATCTGTCTAACTATCACGGTTCATGAGATACGTACGGACGGATGGACGGAAAGCGGAGTCTTATTAACAGGGTCCCGTTTTACCTTATAAGCACGGAACCCTAAAAATGGTGTTCTGTTGTTTAGAGTTCCAATTTAGCTGAGTGCATTCAGTTCGATGAGTTTGATGTCAACGCCATGTTTTTACGTATAAATACAAGCGTGGCTCGGCTCACCTGCGGCGGATTGTAATTAAGTGTCATATAACATAGGATAAAATGGTTACCGCTAATGATTAATGCTTTGAATGTTTTAAATGTTTTTTAAATAAGAAAACATGCTAGATCGATTTATCGCCCCCGAATCCCCCTGCATACTAAATTTCAAGAAAATCGTTGGAGCCGTTTCCGAGATTCAGAACGTTAGGAACTCCCAATTAGATGAATCTAAAAGTTTTCTTCACTTTCCAAATTGTACACTCCAATATTCGTCACTGGTTGAACTTTGGCGGTTTCTATTCAAAAACGCCCCAGAGACATAAATTACCAAGTTACGTTATCTCTTTCTAGCAATTTAAATAGAGTTTCGGAACTCGGTAGCAAATGAGCCATGAAGAGCAAGAGAGACAGACGATAAACTTCAGAAAGTTTCCCTTTCGGAAAGTTGCTTGTATCGGCAAAGGAATGCAATAAAGTATTTGTATGGAAAGTCTCCAGTGAATATCTGAAGTTGATTTCGCAAATTCAGTGGATAAAGTTTGTCAATCCCTTCTTTATTTAGTAGAAAGTTGAACTGAGACATGGTTGTTTGATTACAAGTCAACCAAAACCATTACATGCTCTCCAAATTGTTCATTTTTAATAAATAAAAAGGTGAAAGAAAATTTTAAGTAGGCATTCTTATATCATGATTGTACTTCGTTCTAAAAATAAATGTTCCAAATACACTTGGTTATTTAGTATGCTGGTATTCAAAACTCACTCCAAAGCTGAACCCATCGACCCATAAGGTTCCATTCCAACAAGATGAATCGATGATATTGTGGAGATATAAAAAACTAAAAACATTCTACCATAGCCAATTAAAATAATATACTAAACCCACACACACCTTCCAATTTTTATTTCTAGAGTATGCCGGTTTTCCTACGATATTTTTCTTCACCGTTTAAGACTGGCATGGTTTAACTTGATTATTTATTTACATATAAAGTACGTATATACTTCTACTTCTTCTCCTTCTTATCATTTCACTTGTCTTATCAAACCAATATATTATTAACTACCTTGCAGCCGTGGCGTCGCCCGCAAAGTACCCACATGAAATATAGCCTATCTTCATTTTATACATCGGTGAAAGAATTTTTCAAATCAGTCCTATAGTAGCCTATTCAATGCAAACAAACAAACAATAAAATCTTTCCTTTTTTATAATATTAGTATAGAAGTATACGTGATAGGTACTACAATTATTGACATGAAGATGAATCTACTGAAACAGCAACTGAATAGCATTTTTTTGTTTAATTAAATAAAGTCACGTTCGAAAAATAACTAGTATCCGCGTCCAATTACGTGTTTTTGCGCTTATTCAAATAGTTACAAGTGCAAGCTGTATTGCCTCGAGCGCTAATAGAGCCAGCAGATAGGGCACGGCAAAATTGAATACGTCCCAAGCCAATCTCCGCGATAGATGCATTGCTGTGTCCCTAGAGACACGCTGAGGCGGAATTATAAATGTACAAACACTTTTATTTAGATAGTAGATAAAAAATATTTGATACTACAGACCATAGAGATAAATACAGATCACTGCTACAGACACAAGTAATTGACATGGAATAAAATACATACAGTATCTATGTATGTATATAATTTCAAATAAAAATACAGGTAGGTATCAAACAAGCACTTTACAAGTATGTAAGTACTCTGAATATAACTTAGTATAGGTAAGTTTGTGTGTGCTGCAAGATAAATGATGTTTTTTTATTTTTGAGATGTGACATGATAATTTTTTTTTCTTGTTTATTTTCTTTAGCAAATAAAGATTTAAAAAAAAAGCTACATGCTATATGAAGTTATACGTCTCAATGCAATATAAACCCGTTATAGTTCGATGATCCCGGGAAAATAGTAAAGGCACGATATAGACCCATATAATAGTCTAATAATATGTGTAATAATAGCGAAAGTTTAAGAAATACTTTTATATAATAATTGAGGTCATGACTTAAAATTGTTGGTATCAAAAGCTTGTGACTTACTGCGGCTAGTAGGTAAACTGTAATAGTGTAGAGCGGATTGCTCCGATAATACGTATTTCTGAAAGCTAAAATCTCTACTATTTCGATTTCAACTAGAAATGTACGGACTTACAAAAAAGCGTTTTAATTCTTTTATAAAGACCTTTCAATACTCTAACTAAGAAATTCGTACGGATCCCTATTATTGAGCCTTCGCTGTTCGTCCGTCTGTCTGTCAGTAGGCTGTATCTCGTGACCCGTAATAGGTAGACAGTAGTTTTCACAGAACGTGTATTTTTGTTGCCAATATGACAATAATAAAAACAATTTAAAAAGTATCTACGTAGTGTTATATCTTTTGCAATGGTGCAGAACCCTTCATGCGCGAGTACAAGTTGTTTTTGGCCGGTTTTATCTTAAAATGCATTCATGCAAGGAGTATAACAATTGCGTCTTGCAACGCACTCAGTACCATACGAATTATCTCCTTCAAACCCTCGATGCCACTCCTCTGAAGCATCGTCAAGCCGAGAGCCGTCGACGGCGTAAACATTTTTACATCACCAGCCTAACCAGACTGATCTCTCCTCCCCCTGTTAGTACAATAAAGGTGTGACAGGGGTGATTGGCAGTGAAGCCAAAGCTCAAGGTTGGCTGGCTGGTGGCAGGCGCCATGGTTCTTTATAGTGACGATGCGTGCGGCGCCTGCGAGACGACTGATTACGTCGTTAAGAGGTTAATTGTTTAGATTTTGTGACGTAAGGTTGTTTATTGAGTCTCGAATAGTCTCGTTCGACTTACAAAAGGAATGGAATTATTAAACTATGTACAGGGTAAATTATATTCTAATACAGTTATACCACAAGCAATCTCAGCATACTCCAATTACATTTCTGTTTGGAATTTCAACAAACACTCGGAGAATGTTGTATCAACAAGTGGTAAATTATGGTGCAATAAATAACATATCTGATATGAATAATGAGAGTAAATGAACCGTGAATGTGATGCCTTGAATATGAATAAGGAACTCAACAAAATAAATCATGATTTTCCTGGTTCTAGTAATTGGATGACAACAAACAAGCTTAAGCAAATTTAGGTTTTTTTGGTAAAAGATGATGTATGAAATAAAATGATATTTTTATGATCGACTTATGATCTAAATATAGAAAACACTAACTTACTGTTTGGCTGACATTACAGCCTGAAGAATCAGAGCTGAAATTTGGATGGTATGAAGTATTTACTTTACTTTAGTAGTTTATTATGGTATATTATTATTAAAGGTATAAGATAAAACAGTAGAACTTGGTATGTTTGTATATTGAAGAAAAGTAATCCTACTTATTTATTATAATAAATGCAAAAATTTGGTTCGATGGATTGATGGATGGATCTATGAATGTTTGTTACTCAATTACACTGAAACGGCTGAAAGGATCTGGACGAAATACATAGATAAATTATCTATCTGATTGTTTGTTTGATTTTTTGATGCATAAATCCAAGATTCTATATAGATTTTCTTATTATTTTGACAGGTGAATAGAAAATAACTAATAATTATATAATATTGGTGGAAGTTTCACACAACGCCATCTAGCCCCAAACTAAGTAAAGCTTATGGGAACCAGATAGCTCATAGACTAATTATATACTTTTTTGTAATTACACACATACATAATAACGCACAGACAGAACAAACATTTATGTTCATCACACAAATATTAGTCCTGGGTGGTGATCGAACCCACAACCTATAGCTCATAAGGCAGAGCTATTACCAACTGAGCTGAGAGGCCAATCAATTGGACGTAAAATACAGCATTGTCTTATTAAAATCCGATTTTGGTTAAAAATGAAGTCGTTAGCAACAGCTAGTAATACAAAAATCCATTGGGTGCTTTAAAAATACGTATTGCTCCAAAGTTCTCAGCGAAGTCCAACAAAAACTGGCCAAACTGCCACGTGAGCTCCAAATACCTTTGACACGACCGCCTCGGCCAAGTCTCAAAGTCTCCAAGTTTCGGAAGTTGAGCGCGCGATTGTATTCTCAGTGCGGCGGGACGGGAATTCTAAACTAAGTGTCGTGTACACCATTTGAGGTGTTACCTTTTGAAACTATTTAATGAGGTTCCATGCTATTGAAGAGTAATCTTTCGGGGGCATTAGGGAAATAGTTTATCTTACTCTATCTATAAAGTATGATCTACTAGCTTCCGCCCACGGCTTCGCCCGCGTGGTACCTTGAAAAACAAAAACTAATCTATACCACGGGAACCGTACATTTTTTTGGGATAAAAAGTAGCCTATGTGCTATTTCAGACTATAATCTATATCTGTGCCAAATTTCATCCAGACCCGTTAAGCCGTTTCAGCGTGAAACAGTAACAAACATACATCTAGACATCCTTACAAACTTTCGCGTTTATAATATTATAGTAGGGTATTACTTATCTAGAAAGTCAAGTTAATAATGGCATCTGCCTCTTAGAGAACATTTTTTCCAGTTGCAAGTGTATTTTTACAAACGATGGCTGTTTTGTTCAAAATTCTCGGGATTTCATCCGATGGATTAAAAAAAGAACTCAATTTAATTCACATAATGTTACATTTGCGTCAAAAACTCAGGTTTATTGGAAAAATAACCAACAAAATTTCGCAATGTAACTCAAAATAACACGATAAAAATTATAGCGACAAAGTTGACACCTGGCACACGTCTACGATCTTTATTAGGCTGTACGACATTGTAGAACTTGCTTAATTTTTTCCACCACGGGAATCAAACCCACACCTCTCAGATCTGAGCCGAACTCGCCCGCTACGCAGCCGAAGTCCCTTATATACAATTTCTTGTGAAACATTTGATTTCATAACAAAAAAAAAAAAAAAAATATGATCACGACTGCAATCCCCGGGCTCGGTAGATACCTCCTCAGATCTTTTAGTTACTTAGATCTTTGAGGATATCTAAAGGGGGTAGTCAGAGGCAAGTCCAAACATGACATTTGGTACATGCCCACATTTTGCACAGTAGTTAGTATTCCGTACGTGACAGGTTGCAAGCCCATCGCCGCTTATAAGAATACTAACCCATGACACATACCTTCGAATATTTGGTTCTAGGGTATGCCGGTTTCCTCACGATGTTTTCCTTCACCGTTTAAGAGCACTGGCATTGCGCACATAAATTTTTCGAATGGAAAAACTCATTGGTGCACGACCAGGTTTGAACCCACGACCTTCGGATCGTGAGGCCGGGGTGCTACCACTACACCACCAGCGCTCTTCATAACAATAAACTTGTATAATATGGCTTCTTTACTAACTTGATATAATTTATCCGCCAAATGGAAATAAGTTACAAGCAAAGTAATTACATCGCGCTACATTTCAAAAGTTATTAAATCTCGCGTAATTTTTGGCATCGTAGCCGAGTGCTACACATCTGCTACGCGCGTAGCGCATCTGCTACGGAGCTACGCCTTGCATGTGTTTTGTCATTCAAGCTTCGTTATACACTCGCGGAAGTAAATTATATATATTTTTTTTTTAAACTCAATTTATTTATTTATTTATTTTAGTGATAAAATATATACGAATAATAATTCCTGTCTGACTTATGTCCGTACGTTTACGTATCACGTAAAAACTACTGAAGCAATTTTGATGAGATTTCATTATACTTAGCTTATTTTTGTACTTAGTGTTTCAAGTAGTTTTCATTACGCTTAGAACTTTAAAATTAGATATCTCCCATCTCTAGATACTTAGATATTTGAAGATATCTAAAGAGGATAGTCAGAGGACCGACCAAATGTGATATTTGGCACATGCCCTTATTCTGCACAATATTCTGTACGTGACAGGTTGCAAGCCCATCGTTTGTTGATAAGAATACCTATGACCCACATTTTTGTATTTTTGGTTCTAGTGTATACAGGTTTTCTCACGATGTTTTCCTTCCTTCATAAATTTTTCGGATAGACCAACTCATTGGAGCACGACCAAGTTTGAACCAAGCTTTATATAAAACATATTAGTATCTCTAAACTAGATGTGGTAATAATTGACGTCTTGCCAACGCGATGCAGAAATCTTCCAGAACTTTCCGAACAATATATTAAAAATCCGGCTGAACCGGTGCCAAACGGAGGCTTTAAACACTTTTATATCGCTTCACACAATACAGCCTAATGTTCAGGTTCCAGTTGCCAACAAGTTTGTATATAAATCGCGGCGAGTGCGGCTCGCAGATAGCGGCTACTGGGCCGAGTTGCTGGCACGGAACAAAGTCCCCGATTTAACGGTAAGAGGCTTGTGAATGGCAATGTAAGTTTACTGCCGTAGATTGGGGTGAATTAGCACAATATATAACTTTACACGCATTTTTACATGTATTCCTGGTTGTTTTCTTAACATTTAATCATTTGGTATACCGTCTGGAATCAATGTAGTATTACACATGCAAAAATACAAATACAAACAACAGCTCGGTAGATATCTCCTCAGATCTCTAGTAAATAATTACTCTTTATATTTGTAAATAAAACCTTATTTTTATTAAAACCTTTGTATTTTATAAACTAACATCTATCAAAGTAAAGAACAAAAAAAAAATTGGAATAAAACGTCAAATTGAAGAGAGGAGTGATGTGAGAAGTCTGGGGGTCTACTCCGCAAAACGACAACGATACTATCGGAGTCGAATGTTCGTCGAATTCAGTCGAATTAACAGTTGTTTCGTTGTCAAATTGGAAATTGGTTTACGAGATCGGTTTTCAAAAGTAATGTTGGTCGTTCCATTGTAAGTTTTGCACGATTATTGTGCCGATATTATATCGTTGATCGTTTTCGGAGTAGACGCCCAGAGCATTTCATGATATATTTTTCTGGCTGAACAACTCAAGACAAAAATTAGAAGGTTGGTTACAAATGTATGCTAAAATTATATTCATCTCGTCATTGGAGTCAATTATAATTCATTTACCAATATCAGAAAACAACTTAGATAGAAGCCTATTAATAACTGGTGGGCTTGCGAAATATGATCTCAATGAAGTTCTATTAATAGCTAATACTAATAAATTATGATATTTAATATACAATGAATAAAACGGAACTTGACTGTTGAATAAAAACTCGATAGAATCAGCTGCATTTCAATCGGGAATGGACAATGAGCCGCGCTTGCCTCTGAGTACTAGGGCATAGAGTTAGAAACAAACAATACTATAGAATAGACACACCTTAATAGTATGCTGCTATTGATTCTGTCGATTGCTTAGTTACTAAAATTTCGTGATATACAAACTTTTCTAAGTTCTGGTAAAAAATAAAAATATTTTTTAAAATAATTTCATTTAATAATTGCATTTAATAATAACTATGTATTATTATTAGTACCTGGATGACCGAGCTTTGCTCGGGGTTTTTTACGAAGTTTGCTTAACAACGCCATTCTATTGTTAAGTAACGATTAACCTGTGGTATGCCGGGATTCCAGACATAATCTACTCCTAACACAGGTGTAAAACTTAACAGAAGAGATCCCAACCCTACAATTGATTTACTATGTAACTAAAATAAAAAGATTTTTACTTTTTTTTTACTTTTTATAATAGAAAATCTATTATGTCTCGCGTGGATCTGCGTTCCGGCATGTCACAGGTTAAAGGTATTAGATATCAGCCGTTTGTGTCCCACTGCTGGGCAAAAACCTCCCCCCACTCCTTCCTGGTCTCGCGATCTTGAACGATATTGTTCCATTTTATAAGGAACTTGACCAGTTAGTCTCGGTATCTTAATTTCGGCCGCGTCGCCTTCTCGCCAGGTCAGAGTACAACTCAGTGCCTATCTTCGCCCACAGCTCGCTTAGAAAATGGCAAACATATCATAGCCCAATCCCATTTCAGCTAAGCGGCCTAATTTTAAGATTATGTAATTTTAATAAAATACTTCGGCGTGTTTGCAGATAGATTAGTAACACCAACTCTCCCCGCTGAAAAAAACTGGTATCCTATATTTTAATAAAATGTTTGCTTAAACTTTTGGTTGTAAACATCGACTCTTTATCTGAGGACAGTAACTTTTCCACTCTCTATGGATCAGACTTGGTGCCTCGGTCGCGTTCGAGCGAATTTCAATTTTCCATACATTTTTAATCGGAGTCAAAGACTGAGGAATTCTTTGTAATTTTGCTAGTAGCGATATTTTGTGAGCTAAGATATTTTACTTCTTACTACTGTTTTAACATGATTAGTATACACACTCTCTTTTCAACCTCTCGGGATTTTTATCCGGGATGAAAGGATAACTAATATTATAAAAAACAGTGTCAATAATTATTATAATCATTGTATTATGAATTTATGATGGAGTTCTATTTATTTGTAAAAAAATAAAAGCTAGATCACGACAGTATAGACTTGGTAGATATTATCTCCTCAGATCTCAGTTACTTGAGTTCTAGATATCTCAGTTCTTTGAGGATAATTATCTAATAAGGGTAGTTAAAGGCACGTCCAAACATGATATTTTGGATATGCCCACATTTTCAACAGTAGTTGGTATTTGTTTATGACATTAAGAAATGCGATCAATGGATTGCAACCAGTTTAATAGTTCAATGAAATGCAAATAGCGACCAGTGAACAATTTTAATTATTAATTTTGAAATTCGCTCAGCAATTTATCGTGCATTAATGAAGTAGGCGGGCGATGTTGCGTTAGTTATGAAATTATGAAACGAGGATGCAAGTTAGAAACTGAACACTTACGACGTCACTTTGCTTAGTTTAGGGCTAGATGGCGCTATTTGAAATTTCCACCAATATTTATTGATAATATTGGTACCCTATTATCAAAAGAGAGTAGCAACTGATGGACCAGATATTATGACAAAAGATGACCTATGGCCAAGTAGTAAGCAAACTTGACTGTGGATAATGATGATTAAAGAAAGAATTTTCAAATCAACCAATACCAACAAAAAGACCAATACCATCAATAATTAAACCGACAAAACCAAAAGTTAATCTTATTAAAAGTGATCTCTACCAGACATTTTGTATAATGTTTAGAGTATCGTATTCACGTAGTAAGTAATCTGATAAAATGGAAATGTTTAGACCACACAGTGGATAATATCACGTACATTCCATTCGGAAGGAAGTCGGGTAAGCCGATAGTTATACCCGGAACAATCTTAAGACTCAGCTAACGCGTAGCTTGACTCAAAACACCTAATTCACTATGAGAAACTATGTAGATATAGAGATATAGCAATAAGTAGCTGGCTAAAATGAAATTCGTTAGCTATTGTAATAAAAATACAGTGGTAAATATATATTTTTGATAAATAATCTCTTTTTATCTAACGAAATAAGGAGAATGATTTCAATTTCATGTGAATATTTTTAGTCCAATTTTTTTACTATGCACCTATTTATAGTATAAAATAAAATAATAAATAAATATGATCACGACTGTAATCCCCGGACTCGGTAGATATCTCCTCAGATCTTTGGTTACTTAAATCTTTTGAGGATATCTAAAGGGGGTAGTCAGAGGCAAGTCCAAACATGACATTCGGTACATGCCCACATTTTGCACAGTAGTTAGTATTCCGTACGTGACAGGTTGCAAGCCCATCGCCGCTTATAAGAATACTAACCTATGACGCACACCTTCGAATTATTGGTTCTAGGGTATGCCGGTTTCCTCACGATGTTTTCCTTCACCGTTTAAGAGCACTGGCATTTATAGTATGCATAACTTTATTTACTTAATTTGAAGTGTGATTAGTTAAAATATCCACCTGAAAAGTGACTTCTATAGGAAGTTCACGTTATTTTGACACCTACGATTTCAACTGACAATGTCCTGTCTCTATCATTTTATTAGTAAACGAAAGAGACTTGCAAACTTTTTACTTGTTTTGTTGGTTTACTTTTGAGTAGTTTGGTTAGCCCAATTGTTGTAATTAAACGTATTTACCAAAGCCAATCCAACAACAAAACTCATTCGTAAACGTTACACTATGAACATTTCGTATCATTAAACGTTATTCAACGTCTTTGTAAAATATTCTTCAGCACTAACTAAACCAAAAACCTTTGTTTGACGGTGTTGGAAGCATTCCGAACGGAACGGTTTAGGTTTTAGGCACTGTCAAAGTGTAGCGTAATACGTAATTGTGGATAACGTAACGCCTATGAATGTATTTTGGCTTTGGTATATACGTTAAAAATTACCGCGATTTCCCCCTGCTTAAGTCTACAGCTATCACAGGCTGTTATTTCTTGGCTGTGCCCGAAACGCCTCAGTTTTAATTAATTACTTACACGCTTTCAAACTTGGATAAACTTTGATCTTACCTACAATCACAGTAACTCTATAATGTGTGCAGATGAAATTAGGAGATTCTCTCAATATTCTCTCAATCTCCTATTAGATGAATTCTTTGTTGCATTTGTGAAATCATACGGCAGGCGAAGTCACAAACAAAATAGTGTATTTCATTGCTATTCTTTAGTAAGTTCTTTGATAAAATTCATTGTTTTTTATTTTGCCATTATAATAGCATAATGTGTGGACATATTTTGTTATGTGCGTGTTTGGAACTATGACCTATTCAAGTATTCTCTTCTTCTTTTCCTTCTTCTTTATATGATGTCACTTTTTCTTTATTACTAGTGTGGTGAAAGGAATCTACCCTCAGAGTCTCCTTTCATTTACTACAAGCTAAGCTGTTCAAAAAATACAGTGCAGTGAACGTTAACTCACACGTGACCCTTTGAAAAATAATCTTTTAGAAACTATTATGTTTCAGAAACGTCACATTTCAAGCTTGAAGTAATACTACTACAATACATTTTTATAGGTCATGGTACGAAATATCAAAGTTATATTACTTTGAAATTGCCCGAAGAGCTTGTGGAAAGGCCCCAGATCCCAAAAGTGTCCATGAACCAATTGATCCAAATAATCTTCTCAATTTTTTCATTACCTAATATAAAAGCTATAAACTTGCCTCTCAATCGCTATTTTGCATTTTTATGGCCGATCATAAGCTAAGTGCTTAACCCAAATAAATCAAAAAAACATCCTACTTGATACTCATTTTGAATGGCTGAGTTATTTTATTAGGTACGCAACTGGGTACGCATAATTAAAAAAAAAAACAAACTTAGAGTTGCTATAGTTTCCGATACGGTATCAATCTTCTTTTTATCGTGTCATTAGTTTATAAGAAACAGTGTGATGAAAGTTTTTTTTCGTGCAGTACCTAAGCATAAAGACTTTTTTCGTGCACATAACGTATACAACCTTTTTACGTTCTATGACATGCTGGTTTCGACACGATGTTTTCTGGCATTGCGCACACACATTTTTCGAATAGAAAAACTCATTAGTGCACGCCCAGGTTCGAACCCACAACCTTAAGATCATAAGGCAGAGGTACTTAACCACCAGCTTTTACCACTCTGTTCAGCTACAAAAATATGGACACCCACGTGTTTCAACTAGTTCGTATTGTTCTTTGCGAGTCGAGCGAGTCTTCTATCGAGCAAATCAAAACACGAACCGTAATTATAACATCCAATTAAAAACGTGGTATTTATTTTGCAAACGACACTTGTTAAATGAAAAATAAGCACCAATACATCATAACATAAGTTTCAAAGCTACTTTAGCGCTTTTTGCAGCCACGTGAGCGCTTTTGTTGTTCTAAACTATCCAAGTTGGTTGCGGTCGGCAGCTGAATTTCGTAATATAAATTTTTTGTTCGCTGCTCGAACGCAATTTCACAGCGTTTTAGAAGCCCTATTCTGGTACTTTACCTAAGCTATTCGTATCTAATTTTATGTTAAGAATAGTGATAGATATTAAAGTGGATGGACTGTGTGAAAGACGATTTGAGTAAGAAATGTATGAGTACTGAGATAACGGCTGATGAAGAGAAATGGAAGAAGGAGACATGTGCTGACCGCACGTAACGTGAGGAAAGAGATAATGAATTAAAAAAAAAAACTCTATGTTAGTTAGAAAATAATCGTCTCGCAACTCTAGTAGAAAAAGTCTGATAGCTCTGCTTTATCTTGGCTATACTATTTGATGCTAGTATCCATGAACCCCAATCTAAGATCATGGGTACTCAGGAAAACGCCAGCAAATCACAATCCATCTCCCCTACCCCATAAACCTCTTATCGCTCCGAATATTTCACTATCGCTTATCACCCGCCCATCAGAATAGTGGCATCGGCATGGTCCAGCTTCGATTATTGAGGGCCCAGTGCCAAGATTTCGGCCTAAACGCTATCTCGGCTCTACATCACTTTTGCTGTCGAATGTATTAAAAATTATTAGTCAGTTTTTTTTATTTAAATTTTGTGGTTACTCGATACCTTATATTGCTAACCGATTTTGTTGCTTTTGACTTTTGTATAGAGAATAATTCAGCGGTGATCTCATAAAAATTTTAATCCCGTAGGATTGCTACTTTTTCTGCAAATGTTAAAAACGTCATTAATGATTTTGCTTTTTTTTTATTCAGAAAAAAATCAGTGGCCTACGGTCATATTGAACTTTAGTTTCGCAGTTTTCAAGTTTACAGCACAATATTAATAATGTGATTAAGGTTTTATGTATATTCAAAGTCGTATAATGTATTTGGAGTCGCTCTTCAACTATTTGTAAAAAATACGCGTTTGTTATTTTACAAGGTACTATCCAATGTGCTGCAGTGTAGGTACCTTTAGTACCCAAAAGTGTAGCGTCGCAGTAAAAAACAAGCAAATGAAACACTAGCTAATTCTGGTGATGAAGTTAAATAGTTCGCTCATAGTCTAAAAAATCTTGAAAAGTCGGGATGGACAGCTTATGCCCTCCGAAACACGGAAACGCTCAGAAATACTACTGCGGTCACCCATTCTGGTACTGTCTTTGCAGAAAGTTGCTCAGCGTATATGAGGAACGACTAAGTTAGATTATGCGACGTGCGCGTATGCTAAACATTCTCTAGTCTCTCTCTCACACACATAAAAACCCGTAAGGTGAACACACTCACACTAACTTTCTCACACACACAAACACAATGTCATTATATAAACCAAGAACATAATTAGTTGAACGCGCTGAACAGATTTTGTATGCAATTAGCCAGCGAAAGTGAATGAAAATGAGCATTTTAATAATAGCGAGAGCTTGTTACATTTTGTTTGAGTATGTTGTTGTCACTGATTATGATGGAACCTTGTAAACTTATATCTACCAACACTGTTAAGTATTTCAATATACAAAACAAACAAAATAAAACATGATTACGACTGTAATCCCCGGGCTTGGTAGACATCTCCTTAGATCACTAGTTACTTCGATCTTTGGGGATATCTAAAGAGGGTAGTCACGTCCATTCCGTACATGCCCATATTTTGCACAGTAGTTAGTATTTCGTTTGTGACAGGTTGCAAGCTCATTGCCGCTAATGAGAATACTAACCTAATGATACACCTTTTAGTTCTAGGATATGCCGGTTTCCTCACGATGTTAATGAGCATGGTATTGGGTACATACATTTTTCGAATAGAAAAATCTCATTAGTGCAGGACTATATTAAATTATAATTCAGATATAAAGTTTTTTTTTTTTTAATTAACAATAAATATGTAACATAAAGAATTGAGAAACCTATTATTATTATCTTACTTATCCTAAAACTTTAATTGAACTAAGTTTTCTAGTTATATTCTAACTTTCACTAGGATCTATTTTTATTTTAAAGATTTTTATAAAAATCCTACAAATCTATACTTATGTTTCAGATGACAAAAATACAATCAACCCCATCGAAGTTTTAATCACAACTACGAGAAGACGCTGATATAATGTCAATTGAGTAAAGTTTTTTTTTAAATACTTGCCAATAAAAACTTTTTATTAGTTCAGTGACGGCCACTCTAGTTTCTCTATAGTTTTATATCCCTGAAACGACGATGCCTACTTGGAAGATATCGATTTCATGTCGCCGTCGTCTCCAAGACAAATGCTCATTGAGTTGAACACGTGTTGGGATGAATTGATACTGAGTGGCCTTGAAGTGGTTCCGAAGAAGTGTTAGTGGAGTTGGAAAACGTCTCTACTCTGTGGTTATATTTGGACACTCTACTTAACTGAAAAGGACGGAAATGTCTAGACATTTCCGACATTTACTTTCCCTCTGAAACAATTATCTAATGAGGCTATTATCAATAATCCCAACACAATACAATATTGATAATAGCCTCATTAGATAATTGTATCAGCGAGAAAGTACTAGAAATTTCCGTCCTTTACAGTATTTGTAATGGATTTCCGCAAAGTCACGCTTGAGTCAATCATTTAACTCTACTTGACGTATTTAGAAACCCATGATCACGAAGACCCTAAACTTGCCTGAATGAATCATGATATTTAAAAAAAACTATGAATTGAGTACTTCCTACTAATATTATAAAGGCGAAAGTTTGTAAGGATGTCTGGGTGTATGTTTGTTACTCTTTCACGTTGAAACGACTGAACGGATCTGGATGAAATTGGCACAGATATAGATTATGGTTTGGAATAGGCTAATTTTTATCCCGAAAAAATGTACGGTTCTCGTGGGATAGATTTTTTTTGGTGTTTCAAGTAACCACGCGGGCGAAGCCGTGGGCGTAAGCTAGTTGTTAATAAAAATGATTTCTTTATTTTATCAAAATTCCCGTATTATAACAGAAAAAAATGTTGATGTTGTGCCACACATGTTTCACCCTGAATGTATTCCGACAATGCGCCCCATATTAAAAACGTTCCTATAATGTGCCTCAGTTTGATAGTATATATTATGTGCATATATCAGAATACGATGGGGTGTTTCGGAAGCTGGATATACAGGGACTTACTGACGAATGGTATCAGAGAAATGGGTTGAATAAAAAAACTGGGTCGAATAATAGTATGTTGAAACGAGAAGCACTCTCAGAAAGGCTTTTGGGGCAAAAATAGGAATGATAATGCATCTATGAACGCTGAGCAAACTCAGAAGTTAAAAAGATTTCACGACACGACACGTAACACTATCCCGGCAATATAACAAGCTAATGCGGCGACATCTCCTGAGCCAAGCTGCGCGTTTTTGGCACTGATTCATGATTTGTTTTGGCTATGGAAACCCACGGCCCGGCTGGTTAAGGGTGCTGTCACACCATGAGAGCAATTTAGATAAAGATTGCAAGATATTTTTCATTATATTTCACGCAATCATTCCATTTAACTCCATTAAACATGATCACGGCTGTATTCCCCAAGCTTGGTAGATATATCCTCGGATCTCTAGTTACTTAGATCTATTAGAGGATATCTAAAGAGGGTAGTTAGAGGCATGTCCAAACATGGCACATACCCACATTTTGCACAGTGGTTAGTATTACGTACATTTAGGTTTCAAGCCCATCGCCGCTTATAAGAAAGAAAATTCATACCGAAAACAAAACAAATCACGATTTAGGACTGTGATCCTCGAGTTTGTTAGACATCTTTTCATGTCTCTAGTTAATTAGATACCAAACCAGTATCCAAATAGTCAGAGCCACGTACAAACATATTCCGTACGTGAGAGCTTGCAAACCCATCACCGCACTCAATACTGTGTGCAAAAAACCACTAGTTCGTTTCTTGTAGTTTCTTTACTAGAACATACCCTTTCAATAAAAGTACAGCTAATTAGAATACCCATCGACTGCATTTTAAACCTTATAGTGTCACCGATATAAGTTACAAATTCCAATAAATCTCGCGTCTTCATGAAATGACTACCACCATTAAACAACTGTGTCTACACCCTTACCGAGCAGAGTCTACCTCCAAGACTTTCTGACTCACTAATGGACTAGTAAGTCTATGTTTTTGCACTAAAATTTTCGTGCCAGGAATCGTAAAATTGGAAACTTGAATTTTAATACTTCTGAATTTTTACGTCTCTCGAAATCTCGTTTGCTTTTTGCGATAGAACTACTTACAACAGTTAGATTAATGGCAAAAGTTTTTGGTACGCGTATCTTTGGTTTGTGGAACATGGATTCTGGAGGACTTGGTAATGTAGTTCCATTAAAATAAGACAGCTGTATTTTAAATAATATGTATCGATAGTTTTCTAAAATATTAGAAACCTAAATAACAAAACTTTAAAAGCTCTCTCGAATAAAATTGTAAAGATCTTGCTTCTTCTTTATTATTTGTTATCTGATTATTTATTTATTTAAAGGAAAACCAGTAGCACACAAAAAAACATAGAAAGTTTGAAAATAGAAACGGAAGGCTATTACGAGTAAAAGGTTTTCACGAGTAAGAAGAATAATAGATACATAAAAAGTATGAACAAGCAAAGTAAACAGATAACCTACACGGTTACAATTATAATATATGTAATTTTTATAGTTTTGTTAATAACTACATAAATAATTACACCCTTTACAAAAAATCAAATAGTGTGTAAGATACTATTTGCAATTAAGTACTTACCTTCAAATGTGTCTAATATACACATTCAAAAAATACAAAATACATATTTTTTTAAATAAACACTTATTATACATAGTATCTACTTCAACAGTATTCTAAAACCTACTATTATTTTGATTACCCAGCAAAACTTAATACCTTCAAGGTGCAATAGAATTTAATATCGCATTCAAAGTAAAATTGACCGAGCCAACCTTCATTAAACAACAAATAACTCATTTAATTCGGGCCCTGCTTTAATACCTCGTTCTGAAAGGGGCTTATGAAACAGACAAAATTAAAATCAAACCGAGAAGAATTCATTACGCCTGACGTAGAGATCCACCTTAAGCCGGGAACTGGTACCTTTATAAGGTAGTAGCTTCGGCCCACGGCTTCGTTCGCGTGGTACCTTGAAAAACTAAAACAAATCTATCCCACGGGAACCGTACATTTTTCTGGCCTATGTGCTATTTCAGACTATAATCTATATCTTTGATAAATTTAATCCAGATCCGTTCAGCCGTTTCAGCGCAAAAGAGTAACAAACCTACATCCATACATACATACAAACTTTCGTTTAAAATATTAGTAGGATAGAACCCAAGTGAGAGACTTGCGGCTGAACGTTTCAGAATACGATTTTAAAAGAATAATTTGTTTCACTATTCAAGAAATAGCTATATAAAGTATCATGGCGCGCGGAAAGAATGCGACCACCTATTTTATGCACCCCCCTTTTTTCCCCGCTTTGATATTACGATAAGAGATTGTGGTAAAATGTTGTATTATTGTTCCACTTAGCTCAATACGCCAGTAGAACATATCAATAGACAGATATTTCTATGTATAATATGCTGAGCTTAACTGTATCGTTATAATTATATATCCATGCCATAAACCAGGAGCTTTTAATTTGAACGACAGATTCAAATTTTAAAACAGCATTATCCTTCTATGCCTTATACTATTATGCCGGAAAGCAATGTAAACGGAAAGGCAGCCATGCCTCAAAAATAAAATTTAGATTTTAATAAAATGCAAATGGTGTGTCTCGTCTCGTCTGATGGAACGAGCCGACATTTTATATGTATGTACAGTCAACAACAAAAGTGCATTTAGAGAAAACAAGACATCTTAAGATAGTTTCACATTTTTCTCGGAGATATGATCTTCAGTAATACTAGAGGATCAAACCTTTATCAACGAATCTTATAACTTTAAACGAACAGAATATTATTATAATCTGAATCACGGAAACGGCTCCAACGATTTTCATGAAATTTAGTGCAGAGAGTCTCGGGGGTGATAAATCGATCTAGCTAGGTTTTATTTTTAGAAAACATCGTTAACCAAAAAAAATCGAGCTAAGCTCGGTCACCCAGGTACTTTTATTTAATAGACTAGAAATAGTCGAGATACTGTAAGATGAACATGAACTTTTGTGATCAATTGTACATTTGGAGAGAGCTAGTGCTGAAACTCAGTACTTATTTGGTAAAGGTTTTGAATTTTAGTAACTGTTTCCTTTGGGACAGCTCCTCGGTACTGGATTTCAGTACTTGGCTTTGCTGCTTGGTGAAAATTGTTGTTGACGTATCTGTCAGAGCTGATTTATGCTGAAATTGTTCTGGAAAAATAAAGAGAAAGAGATAGTTAAGTAGGAAAAGGGGATACTTATGAATACCAAGAACAAATGGTTATTCAAAAATGTGTTACAAACAATTCATGAAAAGTTTAGATTAAAATATTTTATAACTATAGGATGAGCAAATCGATATTTTTTATGTTATACAAGAAAAAAACACAGAAACAATAATGGCAGCAACATTTTTAATACTTAACATACAATCTTCATAAAAACCTTCAACACTTATCGACGACAAATCCATTGATGAATTGCCAAAGACACCATAACATTTTTTATTGTTCACTTTAATCTGCCGACGTTCACAATGAGCCAAGGGGAGAAAAGGCTGGTGATCTCACTCCGGACCGACTTGTCTATAAACAAAATGGAACAACCAATTGATATTCATCAGTTTATATCACAATCTATTGTGACGTCAATGATTTTGTAAACTGATGACTGTCATCTTCTATCTTTTATCTCTTATTTTTTTCTTTATATATTTAGGTATAAATAACTAGCTGTCCCGCCAGCGACTTCGTTCACTTAAAGTATCTAAACTGAGTTTCAAGCACATCACACAACTCATAAAAATCCCATACTAACTTTGACACCCCATTTGACCCCTTTATGAAGGTTATATTGAAATATCCTGAAACAAGTGTCCATTTGTTTTGCATTTAGAGTACACAAACAAAGTTTCAGACCAATCGCACGACCCGTTAAAAAGTTCCCATACAAACATTGACCCCACATTTGACCCCTTTTTGAAGGTTATATTGAAAAATCTTGAAACACGTGTCCGTTCATTTTGCATTTACAGTGTACAATCAAAGTTTCATGAAAATCGCTCCACGCGTTAAAAAGTTTCATACAAACGTTTTCACCCTTTTTCACCCCCTTAAAGGTGGAATTTCCAAAAACCCCGCCTTAGTGGGTGGTTTTGTTATAAAAGGAAACCACCTTCCAAATTTCAGCTTTCTAGCTTCAGCGGTTTCGGCTCGGCGATGATCAATCAGTCAGTCAGTCAGTCAGGTTAAGCTCTTATATAGATATAGATAATTAATCTATCAATGGTTCGCATAGTACAAGCTTTGCTTAGTATGGGGCAATATAGCGTTGTGTGAAATGTTCTCTAATATATATTGATCTATATTTTCACGACGTTTTGACCATATTGCAAGATCTGTGGTCACATCTGTGGTTATTGTAAATAATTGAGGTAAACGCGATAAATATTACGTGTTGTAATAGCAAAAGTTTTAGTAATACTCACGATAATAATCTAAGATTCAAGATAAACTAAGCGAAAGCTTACACTTAATTTCATATCCCTATCTAGGTCTTTGATCGAAGTTTAATCCTTTGCATCTCCAGTCACCTCGCTCTCGGTTCGGACCCGGCACGTTACGTGTAAACTAGACTGGTGGGAATACTTGACTGATGGTGTAAGCTAGCACGTTGTAACTCATGATGCGACACCGTGGCTTTATGAAGATAAGGTAAATTTATCTCTATGAGATAAGCTGTGTTTTGTTAAGAAGTAAATTCTTAAAATTATCACACATTTTGAAACTGGAGCCTTACACAAGCTCTTACAAGCCATCATATTTCAGAAACTTCAAAGTTTCAACCTTGAAGTAACACTACTTCAATTCAATTTTTATATGTCATGGTACGCAATATAAAGTTAAATTACTCTGACCTTGCCCGAAGTGGTGAGGCACGAAGGTCAGGTCATGGTACGGAATGTCAAAATTATAGCACTTTGATTTTTTTCCGAGAAATTATTGTAAGACCCCTATATTATCATCTAATTCCTGTGTTGAAAAAGACTATAAGGAAATCCCTTATAATGTTATGTACCTACATGTGTACGCCCGAAATTGGTTAAACTGATATTTACCAAAACTACTACCTTAACTAGGTACTACATTAGTACTACTTAAATAGTTTTGACAAAAAACAATCTATTCCTATAATTGGATTCGCTAGCTGATTAAAATGGACCTAAATACTTTAGCAATAGGAATACTTATCAAACTTTAGCACCATAGTAAAGTTTTCTTTTCGAAACATAATGTGCGCATACTCTCAAACAGGAATGAAAAATATTGAGAGAAAGTAGACTTTACTCGTTCGTGTAAACTGCGTGGCAAACCGACATGGTAACCCGAATTCTGAAGCCACCGGCCATTACAAATGTTCGTTATTGCCTACAGCTGACATCAGTTTAGTTGAAAACAACCGAAAAAGGCACTGGAATTTGTCTTTATGACATCGACACACGATACGCTTGAACATAAATTAGATGTCTCTGTTCTGAATGAAATACATGAATTATATTAAAGCAGTTTGTCATCATAAACAAGAGACTTGATTCAACTTGGCCTTTAATATTTCTTATTTGACAATTTACATGCGTAGTTATTTTTATGAATAATATAATAAATTGAACTGAACATTCTGTAACTGACTGTGTGTCATCATATCGGTTTAGTATAGACAATATCAAACCAATCGCAATTCAGTTGGAATAGCGTTATTATTTTTGACTTAATACCTTCCAACACGCACTTCAATATACGTATTCTAAAATAGAAAATAAGTTTGCAATTGAAACAACGGTCTTATAAATTTTTAACCGACAAAATAAAGGAAGAAGTTCTCAAGTCAACGCGTATTTTTATTTTATTCCTCATAATCCTCATGCAAAGCACTATTTGCGAGCGGGTAGCATTGTGTTAACTTATTATATACGAGTATATTACGTATATATATATTTATAACATTTGATTCTACATCATCAGCGTCACAAATTATTAGTTATGGTACCTGGACCACAAATTCATAATACATTACCGAATTAATATTACATTGTTATTTCGTACCATGACCTATGCAAATTGTATTGAAGTAGTTACTTCAAGACGTTTCTAGAACGAAATCGTTACGGAATCGTCGAAATATATAAGAAACCAAAAACTTTGACTGGAAATCATCATTCTCCTGCCCTTATCCCACACTAAGTGGGGTCGGCACAACATGTTTTCTTCTTCCACTCACTCCTATCATTCGTCAACTCTGAATCAACTCCTCTTACATTCATATCATCCTTCACACAATCAAACCACTTCTTCTTCGGCCTTCCTCTACTTGCGCACCCATCCACACTCATACTCATAACTCTTTTGGTGACATGGTTTTCATCCCTCCTCATCACGTAATTGATAATATATGACTGGAAATATGAATTATTAAAACCAGCGCGAAACTATAGCGATGATAAACGAAAGACAACACCACGTAATTAACTAAAACAACATAAAGACGGCGGCACACCGGGCGGCATGCAAATGTTGTTTACAATGCATCAGCGGCGGGGCGGCTGAGCAAATATGATGCTCGTAAATATGGTGATTATTGTTCCGGAGTTTTGCAGAGAGAAACCATCTTTTATAGGAGTTCAATAACATTATCTGTGAATTATTATTAGTATTAGACGGGTATTTATCGCGTTCAAATACCGTTAGTCTACCCGTGACCACGACAGCGTGCAAACCTGTCGAAACGTCGGGAAAATAAAAGGTAATTTGAACGCGATAAATACCCGTCTAATACTAATAATAATGTGTTCAGAACATATTATCTGTGAATAGCTGACTCTCGCAAAACTTTGTCTGCGCGTTTAATATTTTTTTCCGTTTTTGCAACATTTTTATTGATACTCCGCTCCTATTGGTTGTAGCGTGATGTTATATAGCCTTATATAACCTTCCTCAATAAATGGACTATACAACACAGCAAATAATATTTCAATTCGAACCAGTAGTTCCTGAGATTAGCGCGTTCAACCAAACATACAAACTTTTCAGCTTGATTTTAAAATACACTATAATTATTAGTGTCAAGAAAAGCTTGTAATATTATCAAGCTTATCATTTTTCAACCCTTATTACGCTACATGGGGTCGGCACAACATGTCTCCCTCCATTTCCCGCTGTCAGCCGTCATCTCAGCACTTACATCTTTCTTAACTCATAGCGTCCTAGGTTTATACCAACCGTATTATTGTTTAAAATAATCAGCTTCATTATTAGTTTTATAAATATTTAGTCAGCATTTACTAAAATATGTAAGGAACCAAATTCATTCAAAAAAATATTTTTTTATTTTGAATACCTCAAGAACAACATTTTTTATAATTGCAATACATACGTTGTACGTTATACCACTTTGGTACCGTATACGAAAGCCATCATCGAACTAAAATAGAGATCGTTAGACAGTTTTTCGATTTGGTAAGTTTTGTTTTGGAATACGTCCCTCAGACACCAAACGCGGTAAGCCTGCTAAAGTTATAAACTTAGAAAGTCTGAGTAAAAGATATTCCCTGACATAAATCGAGCAAGATGGCTTAACCGAACATCCTAATCCCGTAAGCCTCTCCCAGAGCGCAATTAAGGCGTATTTACGCCGTCATATTTGCGCAGCTGGCCAGTTGACGCATTGTAAACAAACGCTTACTCTTAGTGTATCGATGGCTTAGGTATTCCGTTTGACTAAAATAGCATAAGTTTTTATTATTCACAAAATATAAAAATGACTACGAAACTGTGAAAAAATATCAGGAAAGTTGTTTACTATGAAGTAAAAAGCGTAATAAATCTATTGGGTCCTTCTCACTCTACATTTCATTAGAGTAGAAACCAAAACTAATTATGCTAATCAATCATGATTATGTCAGTAATGATCAAGTACATAGAAACACATACAGATGAAATTGTGTATTGTTTTTCAAAAGTGGCACGTTATAGATTAATAAGGGTAGAACTGGGGTAGGTATTCTTTTCACAAATAAAATTTATTTTGAAATTCGTAAAGTAGTTCCAAATATCACCTCCAATAAATACTTAAAGTTACAAGCTCTTTATAACGGAAGTATACGAGTAACGAGAACATTATTTTTTGAAACGTGATCAAAACTTACTTTATCATCTGAAACAAAATCCTTTTAGCGGCTGCTAAATAAAAAAGTAGCAAAAAGAGCTTTAAAATAATAAATTCTACATAATCTCAACTTTTATGAGAAAGGAAGTTCTTCTTTATTAAAATAAAATGCTGCTAGAGCTTTGATCATTTTTCTTCATGAACCCAAAATAAAATTTAATAATGGTGTAAATAAATTGGTGTTTCAACCATCAAATTAATTAATTTAATTATTAAATTACAAGCTCAATAATTCAGTCACTTTAATAATTATTAAAAAACGCCCACATTACATTCAAATCCCACGTTTGTACGTGTTACTTTTTCATGAGTTTCGTTAACAATCCGTCTGACTGCCACGTGTTTTTGTCACGGTACGGAGCTACGGTCACGGCAGAATGTCATGGCACTTCTACGATATTATTGCTACGACGTATCTACGAATTGATTCCACTATCTACAACACAAAGTGTAATACAGTGTTGCCATGTAGCTTGCTAGGTATAACCCGAAGTTGACTATCAAAATACATGATGAAATACTTACATAATCTCAAGGTCTTGGCTTTTTTAGGTTATTTAAAAATATTGTTTTACATATAAAAAGGATTCTACTTAATTATGAACTGTGATTTAGTTCGGGTTCAAAACGATGATGGGCGATCCTGTCTGTCTTAGTCAAAACGATATGATAAAGAAATATGTCAAAACAAAGAGTAGACAAAAGGCACTAAACAGCTCTTGAAAGCGATATTGTCACAGCCAATTATAATTTCGTCCTCTCACGGAGACTATTACAGCCGACGCCGGCGAAAGTGCCTAGTCACGTGTCTTCAATAAATTACAATAAAAATTACCCGAGAAACGGGGAGGTTACTAGTGATGGGGTAATCGGATGTCTATTAAAATGTACCATCCAAAGCAGGTTTTGTTCAAAAACCGATGTGATGGTATTCACATTCTACGAAAATATCCAATCGACTATATTTTTATTGAAAAATCATATCAGTTTTTTAGACTTTTTTTTTATCTTATTATTTTACTGGTTCTTCCTGAAACTGTTTGATGAAAGAATTACAGTACACTTCAGAGGCTTCAGAAGCTCTTTTCATGTACCTGTACATCACATTGTTTAGGTTCTACGACATGCCCCTTTTTTTACGACGTTTTCCTTCCTTGTTTAAAAATAGTGGTAATAGCGAATAGATTTTTCAAACAGAAATATCCTTTCGTGAATGAACAGATTCAAACCTAAACATTGTACTACTAAACCGCAACTTTTTTTTCGAAGAATTCTTTGGTAATCTTACAGCTAGATAAAAAACATAGGAATATGTCATTCAATTAACATGTGTTAAATTAACACACTATCTAAGGTACACGTTTGCTGATGGCCAATATAAAATATTTTTGGTACAAACTGGACAAAGTCCCATCACTAAACTGTCCCAGGAAAAAAATTAACAGGTGAACTCAGGGTAATGAGGAAACTTGGAAGATGCCGAAGGATCACCAATTTAGATATTCAAATGGTGTTCCGTGTATTTTGCAGATATTTGTGCCCCTCCCAGGTAAGTAGCTAACAGCGAACAATAGGGAAAAAACGGGACAGTATACCTGCTTTGCATTTCGCTTGTCGGGTTTATCTGATTTGATTTTGGGAAGTTTGTTTCGCTTTTGGAGTTTATATTTGAATCGAGTTTGTTTTTATTTCTTCCGAATGCTGGCTTAGCTTATACTTCAACCGATATGATAAGCCTTGATAAATAAATAAAGTAGTGAAGATATTTTTCTTTCTGACACATTTTTATTCTATATTTATTTTACTCTGACGATAGCACTAGGGGTCTAGTGGTAATAGAACCTTGCGATGTAAGGTCGTGGGTTCGAATCCAGTAAATGTTTCTGTTTTAAAAATGTGTTGAGGCTTCAACGTTAAATGCAGCTTGGTTTACTTTACAATCAGTTTATAACTGTTCTTCAGAATTTTATATTTAAACTAACTTTTGCCCGCGACTTCGTTCACGTAAAAGTCAAAAATGGTTAGAGTTGATAGAATTTTAAATTGGTTTTCTAATCCCGTTAGAGGATGAATTTCAATAAAATACGAAACTCGTCTTCCATGAATTCTATTATACAAGGTTTATGCAAAATTTGAAGTAGATAGGAATCATGTTGTCCCTTACAAACTTTGCCCCCCTTTTTCACCCCTTTAGGGCAAGAATTTCAAAAAATCATTTCTTATCGGATGGCTACGTTAAGCAAAGAATACACCTTCCTAGTTTCAAGTCTCTACGTTGGCGGTTTAGCCTGTGCGTTGATCCGTCAGTCAGTCATTCAGGACAAAGCCTTTTATAAGTATATTCGTAGATATATGAAAAGGAAAATTCAGTATCGCACACTCGCGCGCGGCCATTGATCCAGAGAGAGAACGATCGAAACTCCGTGTTGCCAAGAGTAGCAGCGACACTAGCGCCCCCACTAGGGATGGGAAATAATAGTAGTGTTGCGCTGCGGCAAAATGTATGTGGGTTATACCAGTACTCTCAAACAATGAAACATAGTGAGGAAAGAACCTAAAAACTTCGAAAACAGTCAAGTCAAGTTCACAGAAGAAACCTCTAAGATGCACTTTAATCCTTTCACCACACTGGTTCAAAATAACGATAAGAAGAAGAAGACAAATGATGTCTACAAAACCTAGAAATCACAATCGTGCTCATTATGTTAGGTGTTTTTTTAAAATACCTCCACAATGCACGAATATAAAATGAAAAATATAGAGCTACGAATATATACTCGTAGAAGAGAATATTGAATTCTCGCGGCGGCGGAATCCCTCATGTACAGACATACCTAGTACTATGGCTCCTAAATTGGTATGCCAATATGTCAAAACCTTGCGCGTGCTACTATTATTTGTTCTATGACGTAGTTTAAAGTTCTAGTCGTGTTAGCAATGTTTGTGTAATCTTAGTTGTAGAACAAGTTTAATTTGATTCCGTCAAGTCCGCTAGTATAGCCCTGTTGTGTCACTGAAGAAATAGCAGTAGGTGCAACGTTTGTTTCACTGGGAAATTTGAATCGCGTCAGGCTTTGATGACGCTGCTCAGCCCATAGAATAAACTAAGTATTTATTTTCAAATACTTTATTCATTAAGATCCAATTTCACCAAACAAAGCATTAACTGATCGCGCATCTAAATTAACAAGAATGTTAAAAAGTATCTATAATTATCTATTTTAAATTAAATAAAAATAATTTATTTCAGCTCCCATAATTTTACGTCATTTCATTTAACGGAAGATAATCTTTTGTCAGGAATGGTGAATCACAAAACAACTTCAACAGGTGATTAAAAGGCTAACAAGCTGTTAGTTTAATTAAGAAAGCATGGTGAAATAGCTGTCTATATAAGGTTGGTAGAATCACTTGCAACATCTGTCCCCCTAAGGGGACAGAGCAGGGGGACAGTTGGGAATAATCCTTTAAAGTGACTCCGCTCTGTAGGTTCTGGGGCACTTTGGCAACTAACATTTCGGAACTCAGTTAGCCTGTCACAAAAACTTGGTGACTCAAGTTAGTAAGTACTCTGAGTGCCCGTGAGATGGCGTTGGCTCTGAATAAATTACGACACCAATTAAACACAGTTAGAAGTTAGATGTGTTTGAAGCGAAGTGCTGTCCTAACGTGTGTTTTGCATCTCATTTATTATAAAAAAATATAAGTATTTTACTATTGGGATGGTTGGCGTGATTTGGGGGAGACCTTTGCAAAGCAGCGGGATGATACGGGTTAAAAAAAAGAAAAAAATATTATTCGGTATTTCAAGCAGGTATTTGAAAATAGCTTAGGAGATAAATAAATAAATAAATAAATAATGCTGGACAGTCCACACAGCATCATCTAGCCCCAAAGTAAGCTACTCAAAGCTTGTGTTATGGGTACTAGATAACTGATATTATTTAATACATTATATATGTACATAGATAGATATTTTTTATTATACATAGAAAACACCCAGACCAACGGAACAAATTTCTGCAGATCGTACACAAATTTGTTCCGCGACGGGAATCGAACCCTCAACCTCTGTGTCGCAGGCGGACTCTCGCCCGCTGCGCCACAGAGGTCGTCAAAAGTTCTCGTCGTCAGAGATCTAACTGTGATCCAAGTTTTGGAGTGTGCAGGTTTGAACCCGCATCTCTGCCTAGAGATAACCAACGCACCAAAAATCTTGGATCCATTGTCTATCGATTTTTTCCTCGATAACCGAAGGGTTAAGCTAAAAGCTCGAGAGCTTTTATGATTATAAAAGCAAAAAAAATATGAAAAGTGCTAAGTACACTAAGTGCTAAGTAGGTCACAGACTACTGTTTTATCTAAAATCACGATGGGTGGGAATATGATATACCTATAATATAATATGTTGGATATAAAACTCGAAGAACTCGCAAACATTCATAATCCCCAAACACATTACCCTTCTACTTCGCAATCAGGTAAAAATCGCGTGACTGTTCAAACCGAAACCAAATACTACAAAGCAGTTAGTTATAACCCGCTAAAAATGTTTATGAAAGCTTTTTACCTTAGAGTAAGGATGGTCTTAGGCAGTGCTGGTGCTTTACGATCGATACGCCTAAGTAGCAAAACGTCCAACTAGCTAGACGTCCAATGAGCAAATCATTAAACTAGTAATACGTTTACGTAGCAAGGCGTCCAATGATCAATTTATCAAACAAGCAAACGTCTAGTAGCAAGACGTCCAATAATCAAATCGTCAAACTACTAACTCGTTCAATGAACAAATCTATGAGTGTACAGTGGTCAAACTTTTTTCGGTTTATTCCCATTTGATCCCCCTGTTCTGTCCCCTTGGGGTGACAGATGGACTGAAGATTTTTCGGACATATTTCTTAGAATTTCATACTGCTTGACATACTGCGTCCACGTGCGTGACACACTCTTTATGTAATTGTACAACTAGAAAGCCACTTATCATGCCATTGCGAATAATTAATTTCATGATTTAATTTTCTGTCAGCACAACTTAGTTGCCATGGTGATAATAAGCGTGTAATTTGACGATTTGCTCATTGGACGTCTTGCTAGTTGCACGTTTTGCGCTATAGGACTTTTGCTACTTAGACTCGTCGATCGTTAAGTTTACCTTGTGTTTAGTTCATACTCACATTACTTTCTTTTGAAGAGGTTATAGCTTGGTCATAATACTCTGGCACTTTCGGTCCTCTTTGTAAGTAAACTCGGTCGAAAAAACGTAAGTTTGAAGTTTTACGGTTTCATGTTTCACAAGAAAGTTATTTCTCTGAAAGTTTGCTTACTAATAAAGTGGTGCGATATGAAATCTTAGAACTTGTTGCTTCCTTTTTATTTGTGACTACATTACATTTATAGCTTTAAATGAAACTTTAAAATGAATTTTAAATTGCTGCCACTTGAAATATTTAATTTTATTAAAGACATCATCATTCCTCATAATTATCAGGCTATTGCTCTTGCAATGGTAAAAAAGTATATATATGAAGATGTTGTATAGGACTGCTAGTTTTTATACAAAACTATAACACTGTAAAACCATAAGGAGCAAAACTTTACTGAACCATATCAGCCACTTCCAGCATACTCTATGCAATTTGAGTCTTTATAGTCTACTAGCTTCCCGTACTCAATAAACGTTCAAAAACCACAGATCACGGTTAAACACAAAGTGGCAAAGATGAGTGCACTATAAACAACGCCATTGTATTGTGCGTAAATTTTCATTTAAGCCGACGACGGGCCGGCGATATTTCATAATTCTGCCATTGAACTCTAAAATATTTCCGAAGGCAGCGTGAATAACTGAGCTTTTGAAGAATGGTAGAGCTAGTTCACTCTATGCCAAAACCACGGTGCCAATGCGTGAGATTATTACTGTCTTCACGGCTCAGTTGGTAGTAGCTCGATATAGGTGTGTAGATCCGCTGTCGATAGATACCCACCCAAGACTAACATTTGTGTGATGATCACAGGATGTTTGTTCTGTGTCTGGGTTATACTATGTATTCTATGTATGTACCTACTTACAAAAAAAAAATATAATTAGTCTATCAGTTGTCTGGCTCCCATAGTAAAAGCTTTGCTTTGTTTAGGGCTAGATGGCGTTTTGTGAAATGTATGACAAAAATTTTTAGCTAAAGGAGTGTGAGCTAGCTGGTTCCTATACTAGCTAGGACATTTGCGAGTATCATAGATCACAATGTAACTGTTATTTATTGAAAAAGTTCGTGGTGTGTGCGGGAACAAAAGGAAGGCGTGTTTATGATGGGTCAGTTTGAATCTAACCGCAACTTATTTATTTTTCAGGAAAAAAGAATTTTTTATTATTACTTCTCACTAAAATGCTAAAATTATTTTTTTAGGTCTTCAAAATAAAAAAACGTTAACGGAATTGGAACTAAGAAATAAAGTACAGCATACAACAGTGTAATATATCAAAAAGCACATAAACATCATCACAAACCACCTAAAACCTAAGACCCGTGCAGATTCGACGCAGCTCGTAAAAGGAAATTCCTTCGCCATAAACATTAGCATACATTGTACGTGGTCTAAAAGTGCTTTTATTGCGCGTTAAAATCTGTCTTGTGAACAGTTTGAAAGACAGAATGGATTCATGATGATAAACTAATACTTTGTTTAGTTACAGTACTTGACTCAGATAGTTACATCTTTTTAAAAATCTAAATAAATACAGTTACCCTGTACCTATACAGTTTTTATGGTAAAAAAACTGTATGGGTAAGAAAATATATTATGTTTATCAACGCCAAAAATAAAATCAACTATGTAAAATCAAGCGCAAGTTTTCGGTTAGCAAGGTTCTCGTTATTGGCCATAAGAGTTTATTACACAGTAAACATATTCCCGTATTCACAAACAATATATGCATGTATAGACAATGTTTAAAAAATACAGACTTTGTTCTATCTAAACTTTACTATAATTAAAAATCTTTTTACCGTATTTCCCAATGTTTAGGTATCATTTTCTACTTTTTCAAAAAAAAAACATAATCTTAATAGGTACGGACTGTAACAAAAAATTGACAAATTGGTCCAGCCGTTAAAGACTTTCCTCAACAGCGTATATATTTTTGTTTACATAGTACTTATAAAATAGATAATTCGATCGACACTGAAAATTTACTATTACTATTACCTACTGTACAGCTACATAATATCTGTAACTAAAATATCGATTATTGTTACAAAGAAACAGAAAAAAAACAAAGCGGACGTTTTATCGATTATTATCATACAGAAACAGAAAAAACAAAGCGGACGATTTATTGGTCCAAACCTTAGTTTCGAGCATCCCACAGAATTTCGACAGATCGCTATTTCGACACTTGCTAACATCGAAAAAACATTCGACCAGTTCGACCAGTCATCATTCTCCTGCCCTTATCCCACACTAAGTGGGGTCGGCACAACATGTTCTCTTCTTCCACTCACTCCTATCATTCGTCAACTCTGAATCAACTCCTCTTACATTCATATATTATCATCCTTCACACAATCAAACCACTTCTTCTTCGGCCTTCCTCTACTTGCGCACCCATCCACATATAGTTCGACCAGTAATTGTTTCAAATCTTGGCTTTACATCCGACTAGTACTTATTTGTGAATAGGGTTCTTGTATTTGATGTTCATCGAACGATTTCAGACACGCGCGCGTTTGATGACTAAATACATTTTGTTTTATCGTAAAGTTCTTTATGTGGGGGTATGAGGTTTATGTTTCTCACTTTGTTTTTTTTTTTTGCCAGCCATACATCACGCAACCGACATATTGCCAGCACACGGTGAATTGCAAATGAAGATCTAAAAAGTTCCTATCGTATTCTAACGAAACTGAATAAAGTCGGCCGGTAAACGATCCACAAAACAGAAATATATATCGTAGGTCGACTACACTAGCTTCGAAACAGGTGAGATATCTTTTTTGTCGTTAAAAGAAAACTCTAATTACTGGTCTAAATTGGTGAACTAGCGATTCTCCAATGAAAACAAAATACAATCACGACTGCAATCTCCAGGTTTGTTAAACATCTCCTGTTACATAGATATCGCCTCTTATTTCGAACTTTTGCGAACGTATCCCAGTATCACGTTGTTCTTTTACCTTTTAAGAGCACATAGATTTTCGAATGGAAAAACCATAGATGCACGATGGGGCCTTACCACAAGGAACAAACCATCATCTTTCAGAAACTTCAAAATTTCGAGCTTGATTCTACTTCCATTATAATTTTTTATGTCATAGTACGAAATATCAAAGTTATATTAATTTGATATTGCCGGAAAGCTTGTGGTAAGGCCTCTGGTCCAATCTCACAGCCTTAAAATCAGAAAGCAGCGGTGCTACTGTATTGGTAGCAATCAGTTATCTCCAATGCTTCTATCAAAATAACGATTCACAGAAGTGTGGAACAATAAACTGAATCGTTTATTGCTATTCATGTCCTAGCAGTAATAATACCTCACTCGGTCACTTAGAAACCGAAACGGCATCGGAGTTTGATCACCGGCCAAAAGTGATTCCCGGGAGGTGAGCGGCTCAAGTCTCTTGGCACGAATTCTTACACAGCCCTAGACGATGTTAAGGCTTGGTATTCCAGCAGAGGCCACGCCTTGTGAAAAAACATCTGAAACATGGGAAATAGCGTTTAGAAGTCGGAAAAAAATATATTTAAAATTTAAAATATTTAAATAATGCTGGACAATCCACACAGCATCATCTAGCCCCAAAGTAAGCTACTCAAAGCTTGTGTTATGGGTACTAGATAACTGATATATTTAATACATTATATAGATAGATATTTTTTATTATACATAGAAAACACCCAGACCAACGGAACAAATTTCTGTAGATCGTACACAAATTTGTTGCGCGGCGGGAATCGAACCCGCAACCTCTTGCGTCGCAGGTGGACTCTCGCCCGCTGCGCCACTGAGGTCGTCAAACAAATATATATTACTTAGATTACTTATTATTGCTAAATTGCTGGAATAGCTAGCCTTAAACTAAGGTGTAGCATATAGGTGAACGCATTCACCATTACCAAGGTTATTCTTGACTGTCCTCACTACTCAGTTGGTAGTAGCTCTGCCTTCAGCGCTGTAGGTTGTGGGTTCGATCCCCACCCAGGACTAACATTTGTGTGATGAACTCGGATTTATGTTCTGTGTCTGGATGTTATTATGTACTCTACGTATGTATTTACAAAAAAAACAAAGTATATCATTAATCTATCAACCATCTGGCTCCCATATTACAAGCTTTGCTTATTTTGGGCTAGATGACGTTGTGTGAAAATGTCCACCAATATTTTTTTATTTATTTATTCTATCTGCTAGGCTAACATAAGCGCCACGACAAAATTTTGTCAACTGCTTTGTCTCGTTCTTTCTCGTGGGAATATTAGACAAATGTACGACAAAACAGTCGTCAACATTGTGTCGGGGCTTCAATGTTAGCTTGGCTGGTTAGAAATAAAAAGTGACACGGTAAGAAGTGCGTCTACTCTACTCTCTTGGAGCAATATCAAAGTAATGTGACTTTGATATTTCGTACCATGACCTATAAAAATCGTATTGCAGTAGTACTTTAAGCTTGAAATGTGACGTTTCTGAAACATGATAGTTTGTAAGAGCTTATGGTGAGGTATCTGAATGTAGTGTACCTACAGTTACACATTTGACTGTGCCAGAAACAATGAGAACCTCAAGTACTTAGCAGCATGTAAATATTGTGCCAAGTATATCCGTAGCAGGGCATTTCTACTCAATTTGATATATTACCGTTATTTTAAAAACTTTTTTAACCTTGATTTTAGAGCTCGCCTTTTAACTGATAGCATGAAGATGCAGCAATAAGATATTGGTTGATCATAAGTTATTTCACGAAGGGTACCTACATTTAAAATTAACTAATATTTGACGAGATAACCAAAATTGTTTGTTGTGAACAATGACGAATAGTGAAAATGTAGAAGAGATGATGATGATTGGACAACATCAGCATATATCTCAAATACACTGTCGACTGACAAAATTTCATGCAGATCGGATAATCTGTTCACGACTTATACTCGAACAAACATACATACAAGCCCTACTCTTTATATAATAAATCCAGATCAAATATTTATACAACTGAAGGTGCTTATTATAACGTTTTTGTATACAGGCAATAGTTCTGATGTGAAATAAGGATTTCTAAACATGTAAGTAACAATGACAAAAGTGAGAATAATGACGAAACTGTTGAGTAGAATGGCCCAGCAGTAAACGCAGACAGGTAGACGCGGAATTACTTAACGACTGCTCCCGCTCTGAATAATTAGACGCGAACTAACTAACGCCGCGCGTCCCGACGTGTTACAAGTATGTACGAGTAGGTACTTTACTACTCAGTTACTAAAGCTGTAGCAAACCGTATGTATTCGGTATTGAGTAACGGGTAAGTACGCAATTTCGAACCGAGTATCGAGTCGTTACACTCGAATGCATCTAGTTACTCACATCTTTTGTAGTATCGGAACCTAGTTTCACAGGTTGTCAGACGTAGCATTTTTCTAGTCCGAAAAAAAGGATAAAAAATACGGAAAAGTAAAAAAATGCACCAGTTTGGTATGTTTTCACAGATAACGAATGTTGCAACACCGCGAGACGTTATACTCGTAGGCAGGGATCGGAAAACCTATTCATAACGGTAACCGTTTCAAACGGTTACCGATAGAAACGGTAAGCGATTGAAACGATAACCCTTTTACATTGGGTTTTAATCGAAATAATAACTGTTACCGAATAAAACGGTATACCGAAATAATTCGGTTTTTTTAAACTGTATTTTTTGTTGCATTATTAGGGTACAAATACTTTGTAGAAATTGAGTGCGTGCGATATTAGGTATGCGAATGTTTTTCGACTTAGTTGATGACTGGAGGGATACTACTGAGCAAGCGGAAAGTGTTAAATTAATGCAGTGTGAGTGCGACTTTAATATTTTTTAAATTGTGATTTGTGATTTTCTTTTATAATAGTAATAGAGGGTATAATAATACCTAGTAGGTAGTACCTACAGTAGTACTACTAGGTATTAGTACCTACTACTACTACTAGTGAGTAGTAACTCAACTACTATACTAATTACTAGTATTTAAGTAGGTAACTACACCTACCTCCTACCTACATACATTATTAGCAAACCAAACTGTTTTAGTAGTTATAGTAATAAAACAATTGAATAAATTTGCTTGAAGTGTGTCGGACGGAACGTATTACAGAAGGTAAATGTTATACTAAAATAAAATAGGTAGGTACAGTCACCGACGGAAAGGGGTAACCATTTTTTTACATTATCGTCTAATTTAAATTTTCAAAACAATTTTAGCAATGGAATAAATAATTTGTAGTATTCAATACAACTGACTCACAATAACTGAATAATACATTCGCCACCGCTTTGGCAAGAAATAATCTGTCTAAAAGCGGGTAGTTAGCGTAAAAACAACACGGCGATACCCGCAAACTACATTACCGCAACCCGCAAATACAGGTAACAAAGAGATGGGCGGGTGGGTAAAAATTCGGGAGGGATAAATAGGAAGGAAAGGGTAAAATAGGTAAAAATTAAAAAATACCCATTTATACCGGGTATTTTTTATTTATACCGGGTAAAAATTCAACGTATATTTTTCAATGAAAATAAAAAACCTAATTACTTTTAAAAATACGTAGTAAGTAGGGCAGCCTTAATATTATATAGGAAAACCTAAACTATGAGTAAAAGATGTTTTTATCAAATAAAACCAACATAAAAGTCATTTAGAAAACATACACTCGCGGGCTTTAAACTGGAATCGCTTCATCAAGACAATTTTGTACAATTTCTGTCCAATGAACAATGATTGTCGTATATCATTTGAAAGAATATTTTATTAGCTATTAAATTCTAGCCGAGAGATGGCGTGCCTACTGTGAGCAGTTATATACTGATCCCTTTTTTAACCGAACTGGAAGGAGCTAGAACTGGAACCCATGATTCTTCGTTCCGAAATAGCTACTGCTCTATAGTCTCTCAAGAAAGAGAAGGCGCCAGGAAGCGACCAAATAACAGCAGAGGTGCTTAAAGCTATGGGTGACTTGGGTGTGACGATAACCAATATCTGCTCACACATCTGGCAAAACGGTAATTGGCTGGAAGACTGGACGGAGTCCGTAATTCTACCGCTGCACAAGAAATGGTCAACTAAGAGCTGCGGTAATTATCAAACCTTGTCCCTCATCTCACACGCCAGCAAAATCTCGCTCCATATTATCAACAATCGCATCCTGGATACTTGGATTGGCAAATCCCGCAGGAGCAAGCCGGTTTCATGAAGGGCAAGGGCACTCGGGAGCAGATTCTCAATGTCAGGCAGATCGTTGAGAAGGCATACGAGTTTGATTTGCCAGTGATAATGTGTTTCGTCGACTACAGCAAAGCTTTCGACTGTGTCAACTGGGGTTGTATGGAAGGTCCTACAAAAACTTGGAGTACCAATGCATCTTATCGCTCTACTTCGCACCTTGTATGGCTTAAGCCAGGGAGTCGTAAGAGTTGATAAAGTAACTTCTAAACCCTTTAAATTTCACCAAGGAGTACCTACGCCAAGGTTGCATTTTATCGCCCATTCTGTTCAACGCCTATGGAGAGTACATAATGAGACAGACTTGCGAGAATTGAGAGGGAGGTATCACAGTTGGTGGTGTAAAAATCACCAACCTGCGCTACGCTGATGACACTACTCTTCTTGCAGCAAATGAGTCGGGGATGATTACTCTTCTAAACCGAATGGAGCGAATTAGCGAGAAGATGGGACTTTGCATAAACAGGTCCAAAACTAAAGTTATGGTGGTAGACAGATCTGGAAAGTTAGAACTCACTGGCGATTTGGACCTAGAAACAGTGGACAATTATTATTATTTATTATTATTAGACTTGTACGGACTCTAGTCTTCTCGATCTTTTCGTATGGCGCTGAGACTTGGACTCTGGAAGCTGCAGACCGCAAACGCATTGACGCTTTTGAGATGTGGTGTTGGAGAAGGATGCTCCGTATCCCTTGGACAGCATTTCGGACTAACGTCTCTATATTGCGAGAACTCAATATCTCCTCGCGACTGTCCGTCCACTGAGTGTCTGCGCAGAGTTCTCGAATATTTCGGTCACATTGCAAGAAAAGACGGTGACAACCTCGAAAAGCTCTTTGTGATCGGCAAAGTAGACGGGAAAAGGCCTCGTGGACGCAGTCCATTACATTGGTCGGACCAGATCCGAACCGCGCTTGATATTTCGGTTCACAACCAACGCCCTCCACATCGCCGAAGACAGAAACAGATGGAGGATAATTATTAAAGAGAAGGTGATGCAGTAGGGAGGTCACGACCCTCAGCATTGAGGAACACGACGCAAGGAGGAAGAAAATTTTGAATATCATAACCAATAAGCATTCACCTTGTATCATGGAACGTAAAAAGAAAAAAATCAATTTTTTAATTAAACAAATCACCAACTGTTTGGAAGTCCTGAAATCCTATAAATAGTGAGCTTTTATGAAAATTGGTCATCAGTCCAATGTTTTACTTTACTGGGAATAGTTGAACTTAAGAAAAATGGAAACCACAACCACAGAAGCCGCTCTAATCGTCAGCCTAATTCAGCAAGGGTTGTCTCAGCGTAGTATCGCTCGACAGCTTCACCCAAGCCAGTCCAGTGTCTCCAAGGTGCACAAGAGATTCAGGGAGATCAGGAATTTAGTCCGGAGACCAGAATCTGGACGATGGCTATGCAATACGCCAAGAGATGGTCGATTTATTGTCACCACTTCACTCCGAAAAAGACACCTGACCGGCGTCGACGTCCAATAGCAGCTAAGAGAAGTTAGAGGGAGAGCTGTGAGCGAGTGGACAGTCAGACGAAAACACAAAGAAGTGAAATTAACCCCAAAAAGGCCAGCCATGGGAACTAAATTGTCTCCAGCCCACCTACAAGTCCGGCTTCAGTTTGCTCGCGATCACTTGATTATATGGAGCAATGGAGTCGAGTCCAGTTCTCGGACATAACCAGAATATGAACCGTCGTCGGTCAATACTATGTAGGCAAGGCACGTCCTACGACAAAGATTTTGATAGCTAAAAAAAAATGATATACTTACCACAATCCCTAGTTCATTGACCAGAAATTGTAAAAAATTGTCTTGATGAAGCGATTCCAGTTTAAAGCCCGCGAGTGTATATTGTGTAAATAGAACATTAATTATCTTTTCAGTCATGTAAACTTACACCGTACTTACTTCAAAATAAGCCGAGTATTTTTTTAAAAGACATAGTACATAATACACTTATATATTTTTTTATTATATAATTGTTCTAAAAATAACAAAAGCCTTTATATTGTAATCTGTCGTTTTTATGTTTTTACATACTTAAAGGCTTTTTTTATTTTTAGAAAGATTAAAAATATATAAGTATACGCACTATGTCATTATAAACAATCTAAAAAACCATATATATAATATATATATATAATAATTGCACAGCATAACGAAATCAATAAATATAATACTTAAATAAATATAATCCAACCAAATTATACTGATAATTACATTATTTTACACCAGAGAACATCGAAACACTAAAAAAAACAAATAAAATAATAAATAAATAGTGGCGGACATTTTTACACAGCACCATCTAGCCCCAAAAAACAAACAGGAATAAAAACTAACAAGTTAAAGCATATATAATTAGTTGAACCTCAAAACCAGGTAAGCGCCCATCTCTCAACACAAATTCAAACAATACGGTTTAACACGACAGAAGATGAGTGAGACATTATTTTCCTTCGCACTCATATTACCTACCGCGCTACTTGCACGCAGTACATGATGAAAATGCGCAAATTTAAACCTTAAGATAAAAACCTTTATTATTTCGGTTAATGTTAACAGAAATGTTTCGGTAACCTATAGTTTCGGTATACCGTAATTGAAAGTGTTAAACAACCGATTCATTACGGTGGTTAACCTTAACCGGAATATCCCTGCTCGTAGGTACTATACGCTTACGCAATACCACTTGCATCATATGGTTACTTCTGATACCTCATACATAACATGCTATTATAAGCATGTTATGTATGAGGTATCAGAAGTAACGAGTAACGTGTTCGATTCGATAGTAACGAGTAGTCATTGTTATAGTACCGAGTACAAACGGGTACGCTTTTTGTTGTTACTTTTACACCTCTATCAGTTACAGACACAGTTCACCAACACATTAATCAATGGCTGTTTGAAAGTCAAACAAGTTTTCGTATCTCGTTGAACAATTCACATTCAATTGATAGCTCTTCAACCTTGCAACTAAAACCATAGAGATAGTTTTGGGATATAACATCAAGTAACTATTACAGATCACTGTATAACATGACCACGACTGTAATCCCTAAGCACGGTAGATACTTAGATCTTTTGAGGATATCTAAAGAGGGTATTCAGAGGCACGTACAAACTTAATGTTTGGCACATGCCCACATTTTAAATTGTAGTTTTTATTTCATACGTGACAGGTTGCAAGCCCATCGCCGCTTATTAGAATACTGACCTATGCCACACACCTTCGAATTTTTTGTTCTAGGGTGCGCCGGTTTCCTCGCGATGTTTTCCTTCACAGTTTAAGAGCACTGGAATTGCGCACATAAGTTTTTCAAATAGAAAAACTCTTTGGTGCACGACCCAGGTTTGAACCCGCGATCGTGACCCTTTGGATCGTGAGGCAGGGGTGCTACCACTACACCACCAGTGCTCGTGTGTTTTGAGATATAATATTGAAGATATCATTTGCAGGGTATCGACTGGCTACCTCATTCGGTGATTTCAGCAGTGCCTTTTGAGACCTGTGGTTTTACCACAAGCTTTTCGAACAATATCAAAGCAATGTCTTAACTTTTTATTCTGTACCATGACCTGTAACAGTTATATTGAAGTAGTGTTACTTCTAGTTTGAAACATGATGGTTGGTAATAGTCTGTGGTAAGGCCTATGTTTATTTGAAACAGCGACATCTAGTTATAGTTTATGAAAAAAAATGCGTAAACCGTCGCATTGGTTGCATATGAGTGTCATTTGAATTTAAAACCTGTAGGACTAAAGTTTGTGGTCGCATGTTTTCAACGAGACGGGTTAATTTCGATATCTAGTTTATGTTCAGTCGCGTAGTGAAAAGGTTGACCACCTTAAGATCAGTTATTGCTTGCTCAGTAGGTATTAGTTTGATAACCATTTGATAACTATCTGCTATGGCAAAGAACATTTTGTTTAAGTGAATTTAAACTTTGTTGTCAACAGTTAAACATAATTTTCAGTAGGTACAGCACTCACGTCTGGTACGCAGTTTAAAAAGGAAATATCGACGGCCCAACCGAATAAAGCGGTAATAGCTCAATACACCAAATTTTTTTATTGCATTTTCGGATTCTATGGAAGCCAATCTATCACCTAAATTTTTTTCAAAAAATTAAACTAAAAATCCCTTGATTTATAGCAGTAGACGTAATTTTTCTTTCGAAATTTGTAGCACAAGAAGAAGACGAATATCAACACTCTGTAACCTTACGTTTAATAAGTTATAAAAACAGACGCGTTATAAAATCTTACGCCATTATTCTACTGCAAACGATTAATAGTTTAGTTGTAATGTGATAAAAATATTTTATTTTCACATAGATGAGACCTATATCACATAGAATACCTGGTTTACAAAGTAACATTTTTTATACAAAGAATGCTATTCCTCAAATCCCTGATTACAATGTCATCAAAATGGTTAGTAAAAGCCAATGCTAATGAGTATAATCTTTAATACCAGTTTAATTATTCATTCTCCTTTCCTACAAATAATTATGTGTGAAAAGTGTATGATTTTTTATAAAACAGATATTCAAAAGAAAGCTCAACTTCAAGAAGCTTTTGAAAAACAGAAAAGAAAAAGAGGCTGGGTAAAGAAGATGAAAGATTTGTAAAAAAACAACGTTTGATAAATCCACTCACACAGTTGCATGCTTAGATTCGGAAAAAGTTCTACACATCTCATAATAGGTTAAATCCCAGTTAATCTTAGTTATTAGATCTTCCAAAAATACCATCTTTACCTACAAAAGTTTAGTTTTATAAGTTAACTTTAATTTTAATCTGACTTATTTACATACTTGCTAAAGCATAAGACTGATAGTCTAATAGGTACCTGTATAGATTGAGCTTTAAGTCTTTAAGTATTTAAGACTAAAAGTTCAATCATAGGTAAAATTATATATTTGGTTTTATTGTTACCTAGTAGGTAGATTTGTTATTTTTTCACAAATTTGTTGATTATTTTGAAACTTTTCTGATAGAAGTCAGACTGCTCCCGAAAATCAAAGCCCCAGATTTTAGTGGTTCCAGAATATAGCCGTTTTAAGGCTTGTAGGTTCTTTTAGGTGTTTCAGGAGTAGTTTTATCATAAAAATTATAAGTTAGATAATTGTTGAATTTTAAAAGGTTCTTTTTTTGCAAAAATCGTGATTACCTAGGCTAATAACAAAATTAAAGTTTAACATTTTTTTTTCGTGTTATTTGATTGAATATTTCTTTGTTTTTAATAAAAACACTGATAAGTGATGATTATTTAATATAAAAATAATGAATAAAAATCATAAACTATCTGTTTTACTGATATATTTAAAAAAACTTAAAAGTTACATGAGATCTTGTCCTTTAATAATGTCTGCAGACTAGTGGGTAATACACATTTAATCAAATAGTTATAATGTAAATTGCAGCTGAATAATGGAGTAACAGGTAAGTACGCGACGCCAATGCTAGCAAATACAGCTCTTCAACGGTGGTGTAGGCTTATTGCTAACCAATCCGTTTGATGATTTGAGGCGAATAAAGACGTAAAGTGCTATTAAAAAAAAATACCAAACGAAATAACAGACGAATAATTACGTAAATTAGTTTTTAGCATTTAAAATAAAACCAGTGAGATTGTTTTGTTTAACTCCTAATTAATCTTAAAGCTCCTTTTTCAGATATTACATTTGTGTATATAAGTTAAAAGCGGTCATGTAGAAATTGATTTTCATGTTTTTTGGCTCTACTGTAAAATTGTGATTTTCACATAACCGCTTTATTCGGTTGGGGCGTCGATATGTGCTTGCAACGCGTAAACGAATTTATTTGAAAGCTGGTCAACCTATTCATGCTGTGACTGTACACAAAGCGACTTTTCCTAACGTTATACTAACCGCCCGGTTAAACATTTGTGAACTGTGGTTTAAACTGCAGTTAATAAACTCATTAACCGTTACCATAACCGAAGTATAGCATAACTGAGCCACTTAAATGTTAAACCTTATTCGTTAAAATCTATTCACTTAAAACCTTAACAAACCTACTTAACTAACCTCTGCCCGCAGCTTTGCACGTGTGGCATACGTAAAAAGTAAGCTATACCTATTATACCTTAAAACTAACTGCATGTGCCAAATATAATGTTAGGACGTGCCTCTGACTACCTTTAAAGATATAAGTAACTACTAAGAGATCTGGGGAGATGACTACGAAGACGGGCATTACAGTCGTGATCATAATATATTTTTGTTATTTAAACTCGCCAGTGTAAAAATATAAAAATAATATCGGTAGCATCGTTCAGTAGGTATAGGCGACCAAGAAATTGGTTTACCACTTTTGATGACATCTCCCAGTAACATAATTATTTGCTAAGGATTACTATGACAGATTCTGACGTAGCAGTTATTAATCTGTCAAGCGAAAATAGTCCTTGATGTTTTGTACGTGCAAATGATATTCAGCCTTAGAGTGGTAAACCAATTTCTTGGTCGCCTATACTTACTTTTATCCTAAACCAGAATCTTTACCAGCTACCGATAAAGAGACCATAAAATATGTTTATTTACTTTCATAATTAACTTATAATAATAACACTCATATTTCCATTCTAGCTGTAGGAAGATATCTCTTAAAATCCCATAAAAATGCGAAGGCGGGCCGCGGGGTTATAAATATTTTTAACGACCATATTTAATTAAAACCAGCAAGATTGCTCCGTGATGGTAATAGTAAATGAGTATAAATTCATATGAAAAACAACTCCTTGGGACGTGCACTTTTTTAACCGACAGCGCGGAGGTAGTTTCTGTGTTGCGCTTAGTTAATTAGGAGTTTCCTTTGAGGGAAGTTTTTCGTCGACGTTTTTTGTAAGTAAATAAGATACGTTTTTGCAAGACTTTCAGTTTACCATGAAGTTTCTTATTTAATTTGAGTGAAGTTTCTTATTTTATTAACGTTAGCTTTTTTGCTCTGTGTTTTTCCAGATAGTTTTTAATAAATTTATCTTGTTAGGTATTTGTGTAAGATATTGCAAAATATATTTATATAATATAGATGGACATTTTGCACAACGCCATTTAGCCCTAAGGAAAGCTTGTTCTACGAGCACTTATGAAAAACCTGATAAAAATTGTATATATTTTTATTTGTAAATATATTGAAATTGTGATTGTTTTTGAATAAAAAACCTTAATTGACTTTGAATAATAGATACCTAAATATAAATATAAATATTGGTGAAAATTTCACACAAAGCCATCTAGTCCCAAACTAAGCAAAGCATGTACTATGGGAGCCAGATAAATGATAGACATAATAAGATAGAGATAATTATATATTTTTTTGGTGGGTATGGTGATCCTAGTGTTTATATTGAATAGATAAAAAAATATACATTGCCAGTCTATTTCTATTTCATATGCAACACAAAACCATTTCATTAAAAATAAATAAAATTCCACGCATAAAATGGCAGCCAATCCACTTATCGAAAGCATTTCCATCAAACTTTTTCAATTTATTCAACAATCAATCTAACAGACAAAAAACTAACAACACTTGAACGGTTGTAACGAGCGGGAAAACCGGTAAAAACCAGTAAAAACTGGTACAAAAAGGAAACATGTTTGGACGAGTGCCATGTTCAGACTTTGCACAATAGTTCTGATCTGGAAACTGGATGTAACTGAGTGCTGGATTAACATTATAATGGATTCGCTTGCAACTGCCTTTGTGAATTTACATGAAACTTGGTGTACGTGATAAAACCGTTTTTACAACGGCTTGACAACATACTTGCAGTCTCGTAGTTATAACATGATACGAAGATGCATGAGCCACTGCGCTTTGAATCTTAAATGGCGTATAAAGTCGAAAAACTACTTTTTAATGCACGGAATCTACAAGCTCGTAGAGTATATCGATAGTCATCCTTATCATCTTCCTGCCCTTTTCCCACGTTATGTGGGGTCGCCACAACATGTGATCTTCTTCCAATTCAATCGAATGTTTATCGAAGTTTTCACGAATGTATAAGAGCTAATGAGATAATGAGATAAGCTTGGATTAAAACATAGGCTTTGTTCTATTGATTAAAAATTGACGAATAAAAAACATAAGAATTTTATATATACTTATTTGATGAAAAACACAGATCACAGATCACAGTCACAGATTTACGCGTACGTTGTCGCGGGTATCAACTAGTATTTAATAAAACCACAGTGATCATTAGGAATCATCTCATATTCTAGAGGAACCTAGATGCAAAACAGTAGCATAGCAGCTTACAGCTTTATTAGCATCTGACACACAAAACATCGCCCTTGTTCAAACATGTTCGCATTATACTCGCCCCAGTAGACTCATTACATCGTGTCGCGACACGGCTGACAAACGCCGTGGGTTCGATTCCCGCTCGCTGCCATTAATTGCATGCTGGCTGTAAAATGGTTTGAAGGCTTACGATGGATTTGGATGGATGAATTCGGTTGGAGATGGATTGGTTTAGAAACGGTGGTGCTACTATTAAACAGTTACTTTTTACGTCAAGTAAGTATTTTATTTTTATCTTTGTGATTTTTCTTATTATTATCATTGTTCAACCTATTACCATTAGAAATAAATATGTGCGCAATTTCCAGTGCTCCTAAACGCTGAAGGAAAACATCGTAAGGAAACCGGAAGATCCGAAAATTTTAAGGTGTGTATCAAGGTTAGTATTGTTATAAGCGGCGATGGGCTTGCAGCCTGTCACGTACCGAATACTAACTACTGTGCATAATACATGTATCTTTTGAGGATATCTAAAGAGAGTCAGAGTCAAATATCATGTATAGATGTATGTATGTTCCTCTGACTATTTTAGATATTATCTTTGATATTATTTATATACTAAGCCGGAGGATTACAGTCATGATCATGTTATTTTTATTAATTTACTATTAAACTTACATTAATATTACCTAAGTACATTATATTAATAAATCACTTCATAATAGCCTTAGCATAAATGCTGTAGGTATGTAGACAAAGGTTTAAAGAAAACGGACATTTTAAAATTAGCTCATACATCAATGGTAGCCCTCCCGAGTAAGTTGTTCGCGGTTTTGTAATAAATGGTGATGAGGAAACCGGTTCTTTGACCGGCGATTTTCACGAGCGATTGGGTTCAGAATACATCTAAGGTTCATAGGCAAGTTTGGTGAGAATTTCTAAAACAAATCAATACTTATTTACTTACCAACCTTTCACCACATTGGTGCCTACGAATTAGGAGGCACTGAACGTGGCTCCGACTACTCTCTTTAGATATACTCAATGATCTAAGTAACTAGAGATCTGAGAAACTTTACCGAAAGCCCGGGGATTACAGTCGTGATCATTTTTTAGGTTTTTTCTTTCAGCAATTGCTCACTAAGCTAAAGGTTGTTTGTCACCAATTTCCGAACAGTTAATAAAACAAGGGAGCACCTACCTGCCAAGTAATACATTTAAAGCACGGGTATTGACATTTTCTTGGCAAGAGCCTTTTTAATTAACAGCCACTTTTTTGGAGTTGCACGCCAAACTGTTGAAAATATACGGGCAAATTTTCTGTATTTTTCCTAGAGGTAGGTAGTATGTAGGTACGTTACATTGCTAAGAGAAAACAAATAGGCGCTGGGTGGGCCTTTAACAGGGAAGACGAAAGGAAAGGGAAACCAATAGGAATCGTACATGGATAATTCGCCATAGACGAACTTATAATTTATAATCTAGGCATTTCTACTCTTCGGTGAACCTCTCTAGCATGAGTGATTATTGTATTTATTTATTTATTTAGAACCCCCGACGCAAAAACGACGGGGTGTTATGAGTGTGACGTGTTTGTGCAGTGATCTGTGTTTGTGTGTCTGTCTGTGGTATCGTAGTAATTAACACTTATAAAAAAAAACAATTAACACTTATATTCTCTTTTCTTTTCAGGAGCCGTGAAATCAAATGCTTTCAACGTTTTGAAGGATGCAGTCTTTTCCCGTGTTTTTTCATCAAAACTTTCTGGCAACCAAATCGCTATGGTTTTTATGCACTGTAATTCAACCAGCCATTGTCTCGTGCAACTGTTGCTGTTGCAATCTGTATCCTTTATTGCCATCGTTTAATTCAATAGGAGCTTTACAAATGGGTTTTTTTACGACTGAAGTTTTTTTACGGTTTTTAACTTTTGAAAAATAGTTATAGGTACCGCGGGTTTTAATAACAGAGATGATTGTACATAATCGAACGAGATTCATGGAATACTGCAGTCGTCAGTCGGCAGAATATCCTCTAGACACTCCAAGAGTAAAAACTTTTTATAAAAACTTTAATGTTACCTACATTAATTTGTGAAGAAAAATTATATGAAATCTTGTTCATATTTTATGCGCAAAGCAAATCCGTGACTGTAGCAACACTTATTCAACGGGCACAAAAACGTTAGTTATTTGTACTTTCTTGTACATAGTAACGTGGTACACAGTAACACTGTGGTGTCACGAGTCACGCCCTTTCTATCTACCTGCACTTTATCGCTCAGTTTTGTCCAAGTAACGCCACAGATACCAGTTTTATGACGTGCTTCAGCGATCCAAAGTATCAACACTTGGGATACAGAGTATTACAGATCTTTGAAATGAAAAATACTTTAGCTGACAGAGAACTAACCACAAAACTGTGTACCTACTTAAACGCACGTTCGCATGCTGTTACGGAAATCTTGTGATGACGAAACTAAACGTATTTTTTTTATTTAAATGAAGTTAGATTCTTTATTTTTACAAAAATTTTGTTAAACTCGTCTTTAGTGTTTTCTTCTTAAAACTTTATCTAAAGTTACAAAATTGGAAACCAGAGTTTCTCATCGAATATTTTATCGTATTCCGCATTCTTGAATGTGTTACAATATTTTTTCACAACAATTGCATTTTACATTATTATTAAGTAGGTAAAAGGGTTTTTGTGTGATTAATTAACAAACATCCAAACATATAATATTCACATCTATAATATTAGTAGGAAATATTCTAGCTTTCAAGTTCTCCGAACAAAACATCCTTATGTATCAACCACCTTTATCGCACAACTCCTAACGTAACAGACAACTCAACTAACAACTTTCTTAGTGCAAGCATTACTGCAACGTAAACAGTGTACCTAGATGTAGACCGACTTGTGTTTATCATGCTGATGGAATTCAAGAGCAAATACTTAGAAATAGCCTACTTACTTACTAACTTGAATTAAATTAATAAACTAGTAGGTACCTACCTACCCTACTGATATATATATAGGACGACCTCAGTGGCGCAGCGGGCAAGAGTCCGCCTGCGACCCTAGAGGTTTCGGGTGTTTTCTATGTATAATAAAAAAATATAATACCTATGTAGGTATATAATGTATTAAATTTATCAGTTATCTAGTACCCATAACACAAGCTTTGAGTAGCTTACTTTGGGGCTAGATGATGCTGTGTGGGTTGTCCAGCATTATTTATTTATTTATATTATATACTGAATATAATAAATAAATAGGTGCCTACTGTGGTTACAGGAGTAACTCTTCTTACCATACAGTTTTGGTCATTTATGACAACTCTTCCCAAAGATCTATGTAACTATAGATCTGAGGAGATGAGATAAGTGTACTAAGCCTTAGGTAGGTACTTACCAAGATTACGGTCGTGATAAAGTTTTTTTTTATTATTTTATTTCATTGATGATTCTTCGGCAACAATAATTTGCTATCTATAGATCATAGCTCGTAACAAGCAGTTGAAACTGTTTCACGTGATTTTTTCATAATAATAATTATAGTTTCTATAATGATAGATCAGTATATTTCTGTAAATAAATAAGCTCCAGAAGTTGTGTCGCCGACATTCAATGTTTACAGCGAAGTTGTAGGACTCCAATATTTTAGCTTTATGGCACTCGTAAACCCTATTTTACTCTAGTCAAAATATACATAACTTCCATTTCCATATTGTTTATCTAGAACGTGTGCTCGCGAAAGCCTAACCCAGACTTAATAATTCGAAAGTCCTTACAGCATCTCATACTTTGTGTAATATTTCAATTTACGTGTAAATTCAGTGTCTGAGATACATAAAGTACACTAAACCTGGCGGGAGGCGTGTTTACGAAGCCTTGTAAAATTATAAGCGGTATTAAGAATGTAAATTGCCGGTTTGGTTTATTATTTAAGCTCAAAATTTGTGATTTGGTCAAACAAAAATGTCACTTAATATGCCGTCACTTATCACTTAGGACCTTCCAATGAGAAAAACGTCGTGGTCGTCAAACACGTCACGTGGCACTTACTAGGGAGGCTAGAGAAATATAGTGGCGCGAAATAATGTACAAGGACATTTTCATTTATTATGGGATTAATATAATTGCACAAAATACTTAAGGTAGATTTGAGCAACTTCTTGTACTTATACTATTCTCAGTTTAGGTAATGTATTGTGGGAATAGTGCCTATGCCTACTAGTTTGGTCGAATCCTTCTTAAAAAATGTCGGAATATTATTCAAACATAAACATAGTTATGTAAATATACCTAAGCTACTTAATTTCTTTTCGACGCAATGCCAAAATCATAAGATTTGGCGGTTTGCGATAATAAAACAACATTTTATTAAGCATAGGTAAACATAGGCTGTTTTGAAAAGGTAGTTGAGATCTGCTGTGACGCAAAATATGAAATGGTATTTGCAACCGTGCAGCCACCTTCTAACGTCTACGAAGGGGAAAAATTCAAAAGTCCGTGCGTCGCAAACGCTCCTAAATATGTTAAGGGCGCTTGGAGACGCTTTCTGGGTGAAGCAGCTTTGTGGAGAGTTCTGAGGGATAATGATTTGCATTTTGACAGTTTTGAATGTAGGTACTTATAAGGATCAAGCGAAGATGTCTAAGGGCGGATTTGACCAAACTAGTAGGTAGGTATAAGCACTAGTATGACTAACTAGTATGGGATAGACCCAGAATAAATCGTACTTATCGAAAAGTAAGCTGGCATTTTACTGGTATTTTTACGGTGGCATAGTTAGTAGTGTGTTGGCCGGCTTCAGATAAAGACGAGGGTTCGAGTCGCACCCGGTTGGAAATTTTGAATCATTTTTTAAATTTAAACTGATACAGGTTTATCTGGTCATACTGAACCTAAAATTCAGTCTAGGCAGAGAATGGTACTGTCTAGCGGGATCGTAACAAAATGCACTTTTGCATACGTCGCTCCCATAGGGCTACTACGAATGTGCTCGTGCAAGTTTTGTGATACCTATCGCTTCGTTTTAAAAGGATTAGTTTTTTGCAGTAGGCAGATTTTTTGTTTCATCACGAGCTTATAACAAAGAAATAATTTCTCATAAAAAACACATCATGCATTTGCGAAAGTTATACCTACGTGGACAATTTATAACCCTGTATGTAGCAGGTTTCAGGATTTAATTACCTACAGAACTTGTGACGATGGGCTTGCAACCTGTCACATAAGGAATACCAAATATCATCAAATACCAGTGTCAAATATCGTGTTTGGACGTGCTTCTGACTACCCTCTTTAGATATCCTCAAAGATCTAGGTAAGTTACTAGAGATCTAAGGAGGTATCTACCGAGCCTGGGGATTACAGTCGTGATCATATTTTAGAACTTTAGGAGGCAATTTCAGACTTCTGAGATATACTTATTGTATGCCTGAGCTTTAAATGCAGTAACTTGTAAAATAAGCCGTTCGACATATTACGAAGAGATATATTGTGTCAAATAAGTATCCTCGTTTGCCTTTACTCCCGACGCGACGACTGTACCTAAGTAATACTCGTACCTACATACCTACTTCACTAGGCATCATAGACTACCAATCCTCTCAAACAGGCGGCAGATCGGAACTGTGCTGCCTCCCTTGAGACTCCAACAAAGACTTTACATCCGTTTCATTGTAAAAACAAAAGAGTACTGAATGGTATTTCAGAGTAGTTTCCGAGAGTAAGCAAATATCTAGGGACATTATCGGACTGGTCCGCCATTCGATGTTTGATCTTTATACTGGAATACAACGGTTTTATTGCAATATTTTATGTGGTTTCTATCTTTACTGTGATCTCTACTCTAGAATTGGAGACAGTGTATCGAACTTTTATAGCTCTGATATCTACATTGAAGAGTTTAATGTTATATGTAAAATACTTATTTAAAACAGTTGTACTACGAGTAAAACGAACTGTAGTATAAACGTATAAACTAAGGTTAAATTGTGTTAGAATAATGTTTGATAACCCATAATCCAAATCTGCCGAGATAAACAAAATCCTTAGAATAATTTGAACGAACAGAGCAGGAGACAAGTGCAAGATAGGGTGCACAGTGTCGCAAACCAAATTATTAGGGGAATTTACAATATTCCGCATCAGTTTTCATCTCTAAAATAAAACTTACGACTTTGAGATAGAGTCTAAGGTTGTGTAGCAGCCATAAACGCAATACGAGATCTTTCTACAGGCTATAACTCTTTGTTTCGTATAAAACGAGGGACAGACGACGGCTCACGTGCTCCTGTTGGAGATTTCTCACAATACGTCAACATGCTGCTGGAAAAAATATGGCCCTGTATTAGACTTTAACGTTACAGCCTCTTGGCAAGATTTATATTATGAAGAAAGCTGTTCAGTTGTAGAAGAATTTATTTTAAGCTTCTCCAGATAGGTACTCATATGAAAATTATAGGAACCTTACGAACCTAAAATAGAAGGTGGAGGAGCAACATAGGTAATTATATTGACCTTTAGGTCAAGTTGGTATTTCTATAGGTAGTACCACATAGTAATCTTATTCAAATATTAGGTATCTACCAAATGGTCCGTATAGCAACGCGGATCTCCTCGGAATCAGACATAGCACGAAGCAAAATACCCAAATGACCAGTAAGTAGAGTGCGGCATGATAATATGGCTGCTCTGAATTATATAACGAAAGCGACAATTTATAAAAAACATAAATATTATGTTCAAGTAAATAGCTTATTTCAAAAAAAAGGCCGGGTTGATTTGTTTCAAATTAACTGATTTATATTCATGTGAAATAGAAATTCAAAATACTTTACTGTTCTGGATAAATTAGGGAATTTCTGAATTTTCAGAGGTGCTTTTGACATGATTTTTAACCAAGGTCTTCTAACTAATTCGTGTTTTAACTCCGGTTGATTTATTACTTATATCCTTGAGTATCGTTTAGTTCAATTTCAATGTAATCTATTAAGCGGTAATAGAATGATTAGGGTTGCAATACTTGCAATTTTCAAAATGCTGGGCCTTAAGACCAGCTTTTGCGAAGGAAAGAACTTCCAAAGCATTTACGAACTCAAGCAACATTATATTGCAATAAATGTACACTCACAATCAGTCAAACCGCAACCTAGGAGTTATTCCTTGCACCAACTGGCCATTTCCAGCAACTTGAATGTTGGTTCATTTGTCACCGCGATTGTACCGACGACGTAACATTCTTCCCATTGTCCCCTGCCCGGTCCTGGCGTGTTCTGGGATCGGTAGGAATATGAAGGTAGCATTAGGTATGCGTCTTGCGACAGGTAACTAATTTTCTACATTATTCTTGCCAAGACGATAGATGTAGACGTAAAATGCTACCTTCGTAGAGACCGTTCGAGAAGGTTCACTGTAGGTACCTAAAACCATTTTTTGTGAGTTTCTAAAATTTTCTTGTGATTTAGATAAGTAGGTACCTACATGAAATGAAAATGAATAAATGAAAGAAAAGTTAACGTGCCCTCCAAGTATCACACGATTTATAAGCAAACTAGCTTCCGCCCACGGCTTCACCCACGTGGTGCCTTGAAAAACAAAAACAAATCATCCCGCGGGAACCTTACATTTTTCCGGGATAGAAAGTAGCCCGAGTGCTATTCCAGACTATATTCTATAATCTGTGCCAAATTTGATCCCGATCCGTTCAGCCGTGAAAGAGCATGAAAGAGTAACAAACATAAGTAGGTACATCCATAAATTCTTATAAACTTTCGCGTTTTATTATTAGTAGGATATAAAAGAATGCTGTTCAAACGATTCATTGTCTTTTCTTTCGTAAAATTTGAATCAAGCCCGATAATTAGTTCCAATACAGCAAGCGGCGTTATGAAACTATCGACAGTTTCTTGGCAGCGAAGATTTAATTACGCGTCTTCCGGCTTGTGGACCACAAACATCCTGCTTGGCTTGGCACTGGACCCGTGAAATCTCTGCTGGCTAGCTGTGGAGTAACTAGGCCTTTATAGGCCACGTCTAATACTAACTGGAACAGAAAATTGGTAGGTGTGAAACTACTTTAGCACGAGAATCATGGCGTCGGCGATGGATTCCTGCTACACGAAATCTTTACCTAAGTACCTATTTTTATTAGTATTAGACGGTTATTTATCGCGTTTTATTATTTGTACCTATTTTTCCCTATATTTTTCGACCTAATTTTAAGTTTACCAGTGACCACGACAGTGTATAAACCTGTCGAAACGTCGGGAAAAAATGGGTAAAGAAAACGCGATAAATACCAGTAGGTATAGGTACCATAATAATGTGTTCAGATCGCGTTAAAAATATATTTTACGAGTACCTACCTAATCATCATGACCTCAATAAAAACAACCCTACCCATGATTTACGAGTATAAACCTGGCAACTGACTTATAGACTTACCTATAGGTACTTAATTTAAAGTACTTGGACGAGCTTTGCTTGGTTTTTTGTTTGGTAAACGACGTATTCTAAAAATGAAACGTAGCTAGATCGATTTATCGCCCCCGAAACCCCCTGCATACTAAATTTCATGAAAATCTTTGGAACCGTTTCCAAGATATATGTATAATCCGAAACATAATGTAATATTATATGATAAATACAAGAATTGCTCATTAAAGGTATTAGATAGATTTCAAACAAGTAAGATCCAAATGAGATATAACGAAGATTTTATGCTGTTATTTAGGTACCTACATTACATACACTTGTATTCCTCAAATTTTATCCTAATCGGATTCATCCCTTTCATATTTATATAAGGATAGATTTATAAAGTATTAAACAGGTTGTAGAATATACTTATCTTCCACCCTTTCATGCACCAACAATTTTAAAATAAACACACGTGCTCGCGTTTCTGTAGTGTCGTCTCGGCTCAAGTTCTCTCTAATTAAAATTAAACTTGTGTTAGGCTTATAAATTATGCGACGATGTTATATTTTGTCTCTAGAAGCGAGACGGAAACAGTTTTTTGGATTCCTTAATTAACTCGAAAGTTGGCAAAGCTTTGTTACTACTTGCGAAGTCAGAATTTAAAGTTTGGAGAAGTTGAATGAATTTCCAACTTCACTAGGTATTGCGTATGACGACTACCTACTAGATTATATTCACCTACTTGCTTACTTTTAAATTAATTTACGGCCCGCGCACGTGACGTTTTAACTTTAACATTGGAGCTACGAAGACAATGCTGGGGTTATCAGTCTAAAGAATTATCTCATCTGTCTAATAAATAATATGCCACAAAAAGCTAAGTATTTAGGATAATTTAGATAATGGTAGGTATAGAAGCTGCCAAAAACTTCCTGAACTCCTGACTGCACTCGAATAAATTGTCAAATCATTAAAACGCCTCTTTTATAAGGTTCTGTAAGACAAGACAGCAAACTGAGCATGCCGCTCGCTGACTAGACAAAGTAGGGCTCATCCATCATGTCGGGATGACATTAGTATGCTGTGACCATAATCGCGGCAATTTGTGGGACTTGGCACTGTCGGGAATGGATTGCAGTGACACTGACGATCAATCCATGCACACGACGTGAACACCTATATAATATTTTTGGTAAAAATATGTCTAAAAATGTAGACTAGAAAGGGCTCAAGAAGCTTTCGCATTTTTTTTTAATTTAACTTATTTTTACAGGAACTAGGTACCTACTTAATAGCAATTATTATTGCTCAATGCCCTACCTACCTACCAAAAATAAAGGTTGTGCTTTCTGATGGGAAGTTTTAAAATGCATTCCTTTTAATTTCGGTTTCACTTGCTATTTCATTTACACTTCTGCCGCATAGCTAATCTGTCGAATCCAAGATCCCTATTTATGAATGTCCCACACCGAACAAAGGATTTGGACGACCTTCATTTAGTGATTACGTTGGTATGCTCTAAATACCTCTACACTATGATCTTAGTAGACGTTCCCTCCAAAGCCATGGTGTCTTTACAAAACATCGTTTTGCGATCGCATCGATTGTCTCCGGCAGTCCCGCAACTCTTTTGTCCGCGGCTCCCGCGAGCGTTCGTTCGCTAATGGACTCCGCGGGAGTCTGCGGGACGGGTTGATTAATATCAACCCAAGGAACTGGCAATGCTTAATTACCTAGCTGTTGTTGTACGTAATTGTAGGGTTATATTCCCGTGACATCATAAAATGTGACCTCGAAGTCGTGTTTTAACTAAACAACGGCATTGTTCACAAAATATTTTGTGTAATAATACCTACGAGTAATTGAAACGATTTCGCCAGGGATCGAAATCATGTCGACTGTCATTCGAATCTTGATTTCCCTATAGTTGAGGATAATAACTTCGTGCAAGGCCTCGATAGTTTTCCACGGTCTTCGCCTTTTGCCAAAAGCTTTTCTTTAGGTAGGTAGGTACTACGTATTTACCATTCGATCCTAACCAATTTTACTTCTACCCTCAGAACAGAAAAATCTAAGTCTCTTTAAAAAACATAGGCCTCCCTTTCTATTCACTGTTCACATTGGTCTAGTTGGTTTCTATTTCTATCAGCGAAATACTTGTTATTTTTGCTTGTTAATTATAAAGAAAATACTAAAACCAGGGCAGCAAAACCAGTTTACTTAGTCTTATTAGTATTCGCCGTTCGCTCCTTGGCCTATATCGTAATTCTCTCCGCTATAAAAAATAGGCAAACTTTCCACCTTTTTACGCCTTTGTTCCATCGATATTTGCACGTGATATAATATTTCAGTACATAAATACTCGCCCGGGAGATTGGGGCGCGATAAGTGCGTCGTAAAACCTTCGCTACACCTGAGTTTTACGGACAGAATCTACATGCCACTCCATGACACTATGTCCTTGAGTTTATTGAAGTATTCAAGTATCTTCATGCCATATCTAACATTGAATACTTAGAAACATATTTAGTCTACTTTAACTTTTTTAAGTTTCAACAAAGACGCTTGGTTTATACTCAGGGGCTGTTCGTATCAGTCGGGCGCGAATTTTTTGCTGGTTCTAATAATATCCTACGTTTCCTGAGTAGTAACTAATAAGGCTATGGAAGGCTAGAGCTAGGAAAATGTAGTATTGCGACAATTTTAAGCCTTTTTCTATGACCTCGTGTTGAGAAAACTTCTATGTAAGTACTCCTAAAATACGAACCTAACTTGATGTTGGTTCAATATTTTATGAAAAGTGATTCATAGAAAATGAGTCAAGGACAGGATATTGGACTGCAGGATTATCCTGTTGTAGGTATCTGTAATGTATCAAGTCCAAAACATTTTAGTAAAAGTAAATATTTATTTTCTTTTTTGATAACTAACATTATTTCAAAAACAAAACCTAATATTAAAAAGGAATGTTTCTTCATGTATAGAAATCCTTATTCACATCAGATTATAATACTATTGCCTGTATACTGAAACGTCATAATAAGTAGGGACCCTCAGTTGTCTGAATGTTTGATCTAGACCAGCGATGGGCAAACTACGGCCCGCAGGCCATCTCCGACCTGCGAACCGTTTTAATCCAGCCCGCCACGCCAACATCCATCAAAACTCAATTCGCACTCAAACACAAGTAAACCTAAGTAGGTAATATTTTACTACGGTACGTAGGTACTTATATCAAAGAAACTTAACATAAATTTCTCCATATTTTTATTTTAATGATCCATCCAATGTTATAATGACAAGGTAAAAACCAGGCAAAAAAATCTGGCTACGATTATATTTCATAGATTTTATTGGCCCTTAATAAAGAAAGTTTGCCCAACCCTGATCTAGACTAGTATAATTATAAGGAGTACTATTATATAAAAAGTATGTATGTTTGTTCGAGCATAAGTCGTGAACAGATGATTCGATCTGCATGTATTCTTATGAATACTAGCACATTTCTCAAGTACACTGTCGACTAAACTTTCATGCTGATATAAATCAGACAAGGGGTTAAATGACGTTTCAGAATTCGGGCGTAAGTCTTAATTAAATGAATACAACTTTTCGTCCCTTCTAGATCTAAGTCTTATTACAAGAGATGGCCCAACCAGAGTTCAACCTTAGAGAACTTCAGAAAAACTGGGGCTTTACCACGCAGTCTTCCAGAACGATTCCGTTTTAAAGTAACACTACTTCGATACAATTTGCATAGGTCATGGTACGAAATAACAATGTAATATTCATTCGGTAATGTATTACAAATTCGTGGTTAGGCCCCTGACATTGTTCGACAAAAATAAAAACTGGGTTCTCTACAATACGACAACGATATCAGAACGAAATGTTTGTCGAATTCAGGTTACTCAGTTATGCGCTACGGCTGTAAAGCTTGGATTAAAAAAATACATAATTTGATCCAATGTCACTACGTACAGAGGTGCGATTACGGAACTCTGATACAATTAACACTTGTCAAAACTAACTCAAATTGATTGAATAAACACTCTTATGTAATACCAAATCACTTGATTACAATCAAAATGGATTGACATTGATTGTAAGTAGAGATCCATAATCGCCCCACAGGTCATCCAACGGATCTAGGCATTAGTGAAGTTAGCCACGGGTGCGAGTTTGCGCATGTACAGTTCCTTCCCCCCCTCCTCATACCTCCAATTGCTCCCGAAAAACGATACTGCGCAGCTCTTGCGGCTAACTTCACGAATGCCTGGATTCGTTGAGCCAACTATACATAGTGTTGTACGGCTAGTGTTGTCACAGTATAGCAGATAGCATGCTACGCTCCGCACTAGTGAAGTGCAGTACTGCAGCTATCGCGTTTAGCATGTGTCGACGCCCGGCATAGTCCGTCGACATTAGGTAAGATACTACTACATTTTTTAAATATTCTAGATTCGCGCCTTCCCGGGATTGGATTCTACGAAGTCTGAAACAAAGATCAATCAATTATGTTATTATTATAATAATTCGTCATTATCTTTCTGCGCTGCGATTACATAACTCTGATACTATCAAATAATTATTACTAAGAGCTTGTTACTAGCGGTAAATTGTATTATGGAAAGTTTGCTGCCATAAAATTATTATATTATATTATTTGTTTATCGCCATAAGTATATTGTTTTTAAATATCAGAATAACGTAAACACAGTACAGTTGCTGATAGACATTCATTGTAATTGATAGGAATCAGAGTTCCGTAATAGCCGCTCTGAAGAGCACAGGGGGTCGATTATGGATCTTTTCTTACAATCAATGTCAATACGTTTTCATTGTAATCAAGTGATTTGGTATGACATAAGAGTGTTTATTCAATAAATTTGAGCCAGTTTTGACAAGTGTCGATTGTATCAGAGTTCTGTAATCGCACTACTGGTGTAGTCTAGACTTCACCTAGGTTCTATTGTGGTCTATTTACCTGTCTATTTCTTCTTTTAATGTCCTGACAACTTCTTTGTATCGCTCCTTTTCTATAGTCGCATCTCTTTGACAATCCCTGAAACAAAAAATAAAAAACCAAACATGATGAATGTAATAATTATTTATAACTAGCTTCCGCCCACGGCTTCGCCCGCGTGAAAAACAAAAACAAATCTATCCCGCGGGAACCGTACATTTTTCCGGGATAATGTAGCCTATGTGTTTTTCCAGACTATAATCTATATCTGTGCCAAATTTCATCCAGATCCAGACATCCAGACATCCATACATTCTTACAAACTTTCGCGTTTATAATATTAAGTACCTACCTAGGATAATATACTTTTTTTTAGTAAATACTTACATAGAATAAATAATAGCTGCCAGAGACAGAAAAAACATCTGTGTTTGTCCTGTCACACAAATGTTTGTCCTGGTGGGGATCGAACCCACAACCTACAGTGCAGAAGGCAGAGTAACTACCAACTCAGCTGTGAAGCCAGTCAAGTTATATATAATCTTCTAATGTAACCTGGGCTCGGTAGATATATTCTTAGATCGCCAGTTACTTAAATCTTTGAGGATATCTAAAGAGGCTAGTCAGAGGCACGTCCAAACATATTTGGAATTATTCCCATATTTTGCACAGTGGTTAATATTCCGTGCGTGACGGGTTGCAAGCCCATCGCCCTCGAGCCCGGGGATTACAGTCGGGAGTATTTTTTTTTGTAATGTCTCCAGTACCCCTCTTAAAACTCGTACTATACTCTTCACTGTACTTTTCGAGCAGTGTCATCAAAATATTAATAAACTAGCTGACCCGGTGAACTTCGCACCACCTACTTACATTCTTCGCATTTTTTATTTTCTCACCATTTACTCACCAATTATCCAAATCAGTCCAGCCGTTCTCGAGTTTTAGCGAGACTAACGAACAGCAATTAATTTTTATATATAAGAAGAAGAAGACTAGCTGACCCGGCACTTATTTAGAAAACGTTTGTATGGGAAATAGAAAAGGGCTATTTTTAGGGTTCTCCCGGCAGTTATTCGAATTTTTCTTACCTTTTAAACCTTCCCTAGACCTCCACGAACATTTCAAGACCAAGATAAGATAAATCCGTTTAGCCGTTCTCGAGTTTTAGCGAGACTAACGAACAGCAATTCATTTTTATATATACAGATAAGATAAGAAGAAGATTGATATAATATACCTGTATTGTCCTTCCAAAACATGTTTTTCTTTCCTCAGTTGCGAGATGTCGAGATCTTTCCTGGCCAACTCGTGCGCATAGTGCAACATATGCGGCGGTGCCGATACATCCTGCAACAAATGACCGCGCTGAAAATTACTTAACTTATTCGATTTAGATGAAATTAAAAACTGCTGTGAATGGGACAGTTGGAAGGGGAAGACCTCGGCGTACGTACCTCGATCAAATTGGGGACGTTTTAGAGAAAGGCCAGAGGCCTTACCACGAATTCATAATACATTACCGAATTAGTATTACATTGTTATTTCGTACCATGACCTATGCAAATTGTATGGAAGTAGTGACGTTTCTATAATAGAATCGTTACGGAATCGTTCTGGAAGACTTCGTGGTAAGGCCCCAGGTCCAGAGTACACTAAACCGACGCGCATGTATGAAGAATGTAATGAGAGTGAATGAAGCAGGATCGTAGCAAGTGGAGATCCGTGATCTCTGCTTACCCCGTCGGGAAACAGGCGTGATTTTATGTATGTAAAAACTGCTGTACAATATATGGGCATTTGTCAAACATCATTTACATTGACGTGCCTCTAACTACCCTCTTCAAAGATAAGTAGAACACAGAAGTGATAATTTTTTTTTTTTTGTTGCTCATCATCATTCTCCTGAGAGCGCTGGTGGTGCAGTGGTAGCACCCTTGCTTTACGATCCGATGGTCGTGGGTTCAAACCTAATCGTGCACCAATGAGTTTTTCCATTCGAAAAAATTATGTCCGCAATACCAGTACTAGGAAAACATTGTGAGAAAACCGGCATACTATAGAACCAAAATATGGTGAAGGTATGTGTTATAAGTTAATCTTATTAAGCGGCGATGGGCTTGCAACCTGTCACGTACGGAATACTAACTACTGTGCAAAATGTGGGCATGTGCCAAATGTCATGTTTGGACGTGCCTCTGACTACCTTCTTCAGGAATCCTCAAAGATTTAAGTAACTAGAGTAGATTATCTACCGAGCATGAGGATTACAGAGTGATCATATTTCTTTTTTTTTTTAATGAAATAAAAAACTTATGCGCAAAATGTGGCCATGTACGAAATATTATGTTTGGACGTGCCCCTGACTACCCTCTTCAAAGATAAGTAGAACACGGTCTTCATATTTTTTTTGTTTTTGTTTTTATATCTGTTATAATAAACACTAGCGACACCCCGCGGTTTTAACTTACATTCAACAGCCCATGTGACTCCTTCCACCCAGTCTCCTCAGCGCTCACCCGCCTTGCTCTGTCGTTCCTTGCGCGGATGTAATTATCAGTTTCTTCTAATAGGGCCGCGTATCTGTCGCGTTGCGTCGACACTTGCTTCTCTAGACTCTGCACGCGAGTTTTTAGGTCGGACGTCACTTCGTTGTGGAAATCCTGCTCGTGTATCAGTTTCTGTAAAGTATTAAAATCTTAATATTCCTACTAATATTATAACGACAGAGGGAAATGGAGAAGATCACATGTTGTGCCGACCCCACATAACGTGGGATAAAAGGAAGATGATGATGATTATAAACGCGAAAGTTTGTAAGAATGTATGGATACTGAAAAGGACGGAAATGTCTAGTACTTTCCCGCTAAAACTATTTTCTAATGAGGTTGTTAATTAAGCTTATTAATATTAATGAGCCCCCTAAAATGCCTTATAGAAATATTATTAATATTAATAATCCCAACACCACACCTCAAATAGAAACTCGACACGTGCATCCTCAGGACCGTTGATGCTTCGTGGAGAAGCGAAACACGTCGAGTTTCTATTTTAGGTGTGGTGTTCGGATTATTAATATTAATAATATTTCTATAAGGCATTTTAGGGGGCTCATTAATATTAATAAGCTTAATTAATAATCCCAACACCACACCTAAAATAGAAACTCGACACGTGTTTCGCTTCTCCACGAAGCATCAACGGTCCTGAGGATGCACGTGTCGAGTTTCTTAGTTTGTTAGAGTTAATTATTAAAAAAAATGTGAAATTGAGGAAAAACTAAAATCTAATCTTCTAATATATAAAAATGATCTTTGACGATACTATCATCATTGTCATCATCTCCCTGCCCTTTTCCCACGTTATGTGGGGTCGGCACAACATGTGATCTTCTTCCATTTCCCTCTATCATTCGTAATCTCAGTACTCCTTTCTTACCCATCTATCACACAGTCCATCCATCTTTTCTTTGGCCTACCTCTACCCTTGTATCTATCCACATTCATACCTAACACTCTCCTTGTCACATGACATTCATCACTTCTCATAACATACCATACCACGCTAACCTATTACTCCTAATTTTTTCTGATATATTTTTCCTTTGAGGATATACTAGATTAACTCTTAAGCGCTTCACACACAGCAGCTATAATGTATATTAATGTACATTACATCCCATAGATATTATGCCATACATTAAAGCTGTCGTGTGTGGTCTCGTGACGATTTCTATGGAAAGATGTAATGAGATGTATCGTGCTATAATGTACATCTTTACATTATAGCTGCTGTGTGTGAAGCCCTTTATTCATAGAAAAATCTTTGATTGAAATGACGTCATGAAGCCTTACAGAATAATCTAATGCTCACCTCTTCATATAACTTCAATGTATCAGCTTTGTCCTGTTTTTCCTCTTCTAACATCAACTTGTAAGTTTCGAGTTTTTCTTTCAATACAGCTATCTCGTTCTTCATACTGTCTATCTCGCTCTTGACCTCAGCGCCGCTGTTACTTGCTTTGGCATTTTGAACCTTGTAGCCTTCGTATTCATTTTTAAGTTTCTCATATTCCATTGAACCTGTTTATTTGAACAAATTATTAATTATGTAGAACACTATCATTACAATCTTAATATAAAAAAAAATCGGGTTTGTTCGAACACTTATAACTCTAGAACGGCTGGACAGATTTTCATAGTTTTTGATTTGTTGTGTTTGTTTCCGTCTTCCGCAAAATAACTTTAAAACATTGGAAAATTGACGAAAAAATCAAATAAAAAAACATTTTCTTGATTTTCCCATACAAAATGTTCATGGGTTCCACGATAACATATCACGCGGACGAAGCCGCGGTCAACAGCTAGTTTTAAATACATTTATCACATTCGTGTATGATACTGGAACTGCCTTCTGATCCTAAGGTCGTGGGTTCCAATCACCCTCAAACGGTGAAGGAAAACATCGTGAAGAACCTGCATAATAGAACCTAAAAAGTTCGAAGACAATGTCAAGTGCAGCTAATCTTTTCACCACACTGGTTCTTAAGAGTGACATAATAAGAAGAAGAAGCGGGAGAAACCACGCAGCGTGCAATTCTACTAATATTATAATCCTAATAATATTATAAACGCGAAAGTTTGTAAGGATGTCTGGATGTTTGTTACTCTTTCACGCTAAAACGGCTGAACGAATCTGAATGAAAGGCACAGATATAGATTATGGTCTGTAATAATAACACAGGCTACATTTTATCCCGGAAAAATGAACGGTTCCCGTGGGATATATTTTTTTGTTTTTTTCAAGGTACCACGCGGGTGAAGCCGTGGGCGGAAGCTAGTATAAAATATAAGCTTACATTTCAAATGAATATGATCATATCCCTCAACATTGAATATCGTAGTGATGTCGATAAGTGAGCCAAGTTTCTCATTTTCCGCAATCAACTCTTTTTTTAGAATATGAATTTTGTCTATAAGAGTTTGCAGGTATTCGCTGTCAGCTAACTTTTCATTATCTGTCTCGCTTTTAGGCTGCGGTTCTGACGAATCTTCTGGAACAATTATTCATAACTTCAATAAAATACATTCCATCTGGCAGTGATCTGGATCAGTCGAGCTATCTGTAGATCGTTTGTAACGGTCCTTAGATAGCTCAACTGTTTTACATATAATAATATTTTATTATTACATCATCAACATCTATCTATCAACGTTGAATCTTAGGTACTATTGAAAAATATAGCAAAGGTGATTTTTCATATCCAAAGGTTACATTTTTATCCATTTTAGGTAACTTTTGACCAGACCCGCAGGCTTATTATGTTAAACTTTACAGTAGCGACAGCAGAGCGACAGCAGCAGCGAAGCGACAGCGAAGCAACAGCGACCGCTACGCGATTGGTTGCCAGTTGTTACCTTAGACGGTATCACGGAAGGCAGTCACCCGCCTATCGCTAAGTTGTTGCTGAATGCACATTGCCTTTGAACACTAGCGCCACTAGCGACAGAACAGCAACTGGTGGAAACAAATATTCTTCACCGATTGTCCGGCAGAGGGAGATATAGTGTTCGGTTGCTGTTGCCTGTTAGCTAATACAAAATTGACGTTGGACAGCGATAATTAATAAATAAATAAATAATGCTGGACAATCCACACAGCATAATCTAGCCCCAAAGTAAGCTACTCAAAGCTTGTGTTATGGGTACTAGATAACTGGTATATTTAATACATTATATACATAGATAGTTTTTTTTTATTATACATAGAAAACATCCAGACCAACGGAACAAATTTCTGCAGATCGTACACAAATTACTTCCGAGGCAAGAATCGAACCCGCAACCTCTGGCGTCGCAGGCGGACTCTCGCCCGCTGCGCCACTGAGGTCGTCTAATAATCGCGAGATTTACGCCTGTTGCAAACCTGTCGCGAGTATCAAAATCAGCCTGCCGGCTGGCAACACTGTTACTATGTACTTTTAAACTTACGCGATCTGAACACATTATTATTAGTATTAGACGGGTATTTATCGCGTTCAAATTACCTTATATTTTCCCGACGTTTCGACAGGTTTGCACGCTGTCGTGGTCACGGGTTGACTGTTTCGACAGGTTTGCACGCTGTCGTGCAAACCTGTCGAAACGTCGGGAAAATATAAGGTAATTTGAACGCGATAAATACCCGTCTAATACTAATAATAACACTGTTACTAACCATCAGACTTCCTTTCTGTGGCGATGCCTTCGATTAGTTTCCCGTTGAGTGAGTCCCGCAGTTTTTGTATGAGTTTCTGATCGTTGCGTCTCCTCAAGTCGTACTTCCCCACCGTCTCTGACAGCTCAGCCAACTTGCTCTCGAGAAGTGCTACGCGTTCTTCCTGGCGAGCGCACGCTTTGCGCGCGGATTCTTCGGCTCGCTTCGCTTTAATTTGTTCCTGGAATTTTGATTGTACCTTTACTGCACAACAAAGAGAGCATGATACTGAGAATGTGGGGCGACACGGTTGTATAGAATAAGAAATGAGTATATCAGAGGAAATTTTAAGTGGCGCCTGCTATAAATGTAAGTATCTTTATGACAGACAAAATTGTATCAGATAGTAAGTAGGTAGGTAGGTAGGTAGCTAGGTAGCAATAAGGATAAGATTGTATTTTATTATTTGAATTTTTTACGCAATATCTTTTCATTATTTTATTTTTATTATTTTTAATTTTGACATTGATTCTTGAATTATTTGATGTAAATTTATTTTATGGATGTATGTTTTTTACTCTATCACGCTGAAACGGCTGAACGGACCTGTATGAAATTTGGCACAGATATAGATTATAATCTGGAAAAATTTACGGTTTCCGTGGGATAGATTTGTTTTTGTTTGACCACGCGGGCGAAACCATGGGCGGAAGCTAGAATATAATATTATGTAGGTACTCATAATCCGCACCTCTCTTATGGCGACAGAATGGGACTGTTCCAACAACGCCAACTTGTTTTGTAAGCGCACCAACAACGCAGGCGTCTCCACAGTGCGCGCCTCTGCACGTTGCAGCCTCCGCTGCGCCGCCTCCAAGCTACTGCTGAGATCCCGAACCCGCTTCTCCAACTCCGCTTGTGATGCTGAAAGATAAAACTCTTACGTTACTATTAGTATTAGACGGGTATTTATCGCGTTCAAATTACCTTATATTTTCCCGACGTTTCGACAGGTTTGCACGCTGTCGTGGTCACGGGTAGACTGGAAAATATAAGGTAATTTGAACGCGATAAATACCCGTCTAATACTAATAATAATGTGTTCAGATCGCGTAAGTTTAAAAGTACATCTTACGTTACTGATTGACTGTTTGACTGTTTGACTGACAGACTGACTCACAGAATCAACAGACAGCTTAAAGCACTTATTACACTACACGGTATTCAGGGCCTGGTAGTAAGGGAGCCTAACTTCTAGCCTCTACGCCTTACGCCCTGACTCTTATTACACCACTCTTATTTATGGACCATAAATAAGAGTTACCATAAATTATGGTAAGGGTCCCTGAATTCAGGGTAGTGTAATAAGTGCTTAAGGCCAGGTATTCCAGCAGCAGCAGACATTAGGCGCTGTCCCGGGCCGCCAAGCTACGGCGCTTATATATTTTGTAGTTATTTAAACATAGTGATTATGAAAATAATGTTATCAAGCCAAACTTTGCGAATTCGTCTAGAAATAGTTCTATTCTTTAGTTTAGTACAAAAAAAATATGTAAAATGTTAGTTTTTCAGTCATAATATTGAAAAAAACAAATACAAAAAGGGGTAACTTTGGGGCTCTTTTTTAGCAAGTGAAGTTCATTAGATCTTGTAACTGACTGCGATTTTGACTAGATTAGATCCTTAAGTAATATAGACCTATATTTTTTTCAGAACTCTAAACACTATATTCCATGTCTCAGGTGATTTTAAAAATCATAAAAGCGCGGCCTCTGTCGGAATACACGGCCTTAAACCAAAAGTTCTAGACTTGTAAAGGGCTGAAAGTTTGAGGATAAGTTCGTTTTGATTTTTAATGCCCGCCTTCCACTGCGAGTGGAGCGGGCTCCGTACGGACTCCGTTTAACTCGCAACGGCTTCCACTGTGAATGAGCGGATTTTAATACAATTTTAATCCGCTAAGATCATTAGCTCAGTTTCCACTCATCACCCTTTTTTAGTGGAAGGCGGGCATAAACCAAAAGTTCTAGACTTGTGAAGGGTTGAAAGTTTGAGGATAAGTTCCTTTCGATTTATAAAGGTGCAATGAAAGGATAATCCTACTAATATTATAAACGCGAAAGTTTGTAAGAATGTATAGATGCATGCTTGTTACTCTCACGCAAAAAATACTGAATGGATTTTGATGAAATTTGCTACGAGATAGATTATAGTCAAATAGCAATAGGCTTTTTTATATCCCGGAAAAAGGTACGGTTCCCGTGGGATAGATTTGTTTTTGTTTTGGCGTGGGCGGAACTTAGTAATAGAATATTGATGAAAAGTTGTTGCAAAAAGAATTTTGTGATAACAGCTAGCTGATATTGACCTTGTGTTTCATTAGAGTGCACCATTTTATCTTCGAGTTTCTCTTTGGTTTTTCTTTCACTGTTCAATTTCAGATGCAGCTCTCTGAAACATAAGATAAGGACTATTGTGAGAATTAGGCAGATTTGCATTGATTTTTGCATTTGATTGAACAACAATTCAAAGCTTATAAGGTATGTGGATATCAATAAATCACTGTAATGTGATTGAATTGTTGTAAATAAAACAATGTAAGAATTAGACAGGTTTTCAAAAACAATACAAAACTAATATGATATGATACTCACTCTGTTAGTACTAGAAGTTTTGATACACACACAACACTTGTGATTGATAATTTAAATGTAAATCCAGACTTATATAATATGACTAGCTGACCCGCGCGCGACTTCGTCTGCGCGTTTTATGTAAGTAATATACGTTTTCTTACCTTTTAAACCTTCCCTAGACCTCCACAAACATTTCAAGACCAAGATAAGATAAATTCGTTTAGCCAATCTCGAGTTTTAGCGAGACTAACGAACAGCAATTCATTTTATATATATATAGATTGTTGGGGATACTATTACTACTTACTTCATCATAGCAGCCTGATCTGCCCTCTCTTTCTCTCGTTCCTGGATTTCATAAGAGATCTTTGCCTTTAGATTGTTGACCTCAGCGTAGTGCTGTTGTACTAAGGTTTTTGTTTCCTCTCTTGCAATAAGCAGCATATTTTCATACTGTTAAGAAACATTGTTTATAAATATTTTGATGATAAAATTAAATGATTGACTAATGTTCTTGGGTAAATACTAAGCGATAGCGCGCACGGGTTACTTTTGTCGCCATGACTGTTTCGTCACTATTATCAGGTCCGATGGTTATGGACGGAGATGTCACCCAGTTGTCACGTCGTATCATGCGCGCATCTCCATACATAACCACGGACTTGATAACAGTGACGAAACAGTCACGGCGACAAAAGTTACCCGTGCGCGCTATTTCTAAGGCATTTTTTTATTCAAATTTGACATATCTTTGACCACCTTTAACCATAGTCAAAGAAAAGAAAACTTTAATATCATATTCACCTTATCTCTAGTTACTTTCTTGTCAGCTTGGAATGCCTCTTCCATTCGTGCCTTTTCAGCCGCCAAGGTAGATAGCGACAGAGTGAGGGCTGCGACGGAATCATCTGAAACTAGACAACATATTGTTAATGAAAAAATATTAACAGAATGTTCTCATAGCGCCATCTAGCCCCAAACTTGCAAGTTTTTACTATGGGAGCCTTAACTGAACTTATACTTTTTTCTTAAATAGATAGGTGGGCTATGTACATACTTATAATACTAGGTAATATTATAGAGTCAGTAAATTGAGATACTTTGAATACTGCTGGCCTTCCTTAAGTCATTGGGTGGCTAGATTAACAACATTGTCACAGAATAACTAGTAACATTGTTTCAAAAGAGCCATCGTCAATTTGATGGATTTAAATGTATTTATAAACTATAACAGATCTATATTACATTTACCTTTATTATAAGTTTATTATTTAACTAGAAGTGGTATAAACTTCTTTCTAAGCAGGAGACAACAATGTAATAAGACTAAGAGACTAACTATGTAGGATCTGCTTGATTTATCAATTCGAAAATTCTAAAATGTTATTAAACAAAAACTGTCTCAAAAAGCTTATTACAAAATATCAGAGTACTTAGATGAAAAAAACTTGGGACTAATCAGCTCCAAAACTGTGATGTATCCTAAAAATGACCAAGGATCATACAAAATAAGCGATAGGGCCCAGCAAGTTTCTTGTCAGTACTTTTCGGACTGGAAATTGGCAGCTAGACTCACCTATTATGTCAGACCATTTAAAACAATCCCTGTGATTTTATTGAATAAAAAGATGTTTGATTTTGATTTTGCATAGGTACCTGTAGCTCCATCTACTGGAGTGTCAGTTTTGTTCAAGGCTTTTAAACTGATCTCCAAGGCTTCCTTCTCTTTCACCAGACCTTTGTAAGCGGTAACTACATCTGTAGATAGTGGAAACTTTTGTTAATTAAAGTGGTCACATCTAATGGTATATATGTGATATTCATCTCTAATTTGCCTACTCATAGATAGGTAGGTAGGTATTATAGTTTTGTCAATACTTCAGTGTGTAGGCCAGTCTTTAACTCTTTAGACAACTAAAATGACTAAAGAGCTTGGACTATTAAGTGAACCACTACTGTTACTTAACTGTAAGTAAGTAATTGTTTGTATTCTTTCAACTAAATTTTGTACAAATAAAAGGTACTTACCTCGTAGACGTCCTTCGTAGCGTTTTATTTGGTCCGCTTGTTTAGTTATCGTAGATATTAACTCCTGTTTAGATAATGACTCCATAACAATCTCATAAAACTTTGATGCACTGCTAATTTTACTACAATACAAAATATAAAGTACCTATTTAATATTTACGAAAAGAGAAACAAAAACTCAGCAAACTTGGTAATTGTAACAGCTGTTTGTTTTCCAGTTCTTCTTTCTGTTTGTTTGCTTTGCATAAACTTTATCTTTACTCTGAGGGTGAGGCATAAACCCACTGCCCACATGACATCACTGACAGTGACAGACAGATCTTAATTTTCTTGATAGATCTGTGGGCAGTAGCAGCTACCGACCAAACCACACGACACGACACACCAACCGAGACGACCGACCGACCGAGACGACCGACCGACCGAACCGACCGACAACCGACATGGGACACCCCAGAAGACGAGTTAGTAACATCAGTAACATCTTGTTCATTGTTGTTAGCAAACTAATACCGAATCAAAATTCTATAGCATGCATGATATAAAATAAATAGAATATAAAATATCATCAACTTTCAACTTATGGCACAAACTCGATCAGTAGAAGAATAGACCTAGAAGTGATTAGGTATATGAACCATATTTGTTCTATAGACTAGCTAGATAGTAATCGCACGCACCGCCCGCCCTGCCACTCCTAGCACAATGCAATGTATTATATCAGTATGAATAATAATACGCGCTTGCTTATTTAAAAACCGGATTTGAAATCTCAGATCTTACTTACAATTTACCATGGTAGGTTGGTCCTACTGTTAATAATTACTCTACTACCGAAGTCGGTAAATTAGGGAAAGTAAGTATTGCAAGTACCTAAGGCAAATTGTTATTTTCTGAATTCATTTATACAAATAATCTATTCGTCCAACTAAAGTGAGTAGGTAAAAATGTAGTAAGTGCCAATGAGCCGAATCAATACTATTCTACGAGCGCGGTTGGTTCAGCGACCTTACGTCACAAAGTTCATTCACCCCTAGCGCGTGAATAGGGTGAAATACCCCTCGCAATACTGATCTAATATTTTTGGGGTTGGCTTGTCTTTTGTACTTTCCTTTATAAGTCCGTATTGAGCCTAAAATAAATTTAGCAGGTAAGTGCGCAGGTACCTACCTACTTACAATATCTGCGTAGGTACCTAACTAGTTACATAAATATGTTGTAAATCAAATTGTAGAACATCAAATTTTAAGTTTACTTATAGGTAATTTAACTAGGTTGATAAAGAGGTAGAAAGTTAGTATTTTTATTCTTAAATGACTAGGTAAACAATAGGTACTTACTTACGTACCTCTGGCTACGTCACCGGCCAACTCCGCGGCAGGCGATAGGTACCTACCTACCTACCCATAGAAGCAAGGCATGCCAAAGGTCTAACAAAGCTAGTAGGTAGGTACCTACCTACCTACCTAGCAAGCGAGTTTTACTCAAATGTGGATGTAATATGTACCTATACATACCTAAGTAGGTACCTACCTAAATTACTGACTGGCGGTACCTAGGCAGTTGAAATACTTACAGGATTTTTTTAAATAAAACATTATCTTTTAAATATTATTGCTAAGTTCAATATTTATTTACTATGAATATTCCCTACGTCAGATTACATTCGTTGACATTATTTCAAAAATTAAATGTAAGTAAGCCAAACGCTTCTTCATACATTATCGGCGATTTGTACTCTTTCTTATAACTCTAGCTACATCCTAGGCCAAAACCTTACCATACCCGAACCTGTCCAAAGTAATACAACCAAAAATAAATAAAACCAAAATATTAATGATAAAATAAACACTGAAATAATAATAAATGTTAGTTATTTTTTCCATACAACAGAAACTATTCTAAACAAAATATAAACCATGACGTTAATTAAAAACAAAACACTAAAGCATAACAAATCATTAATGGGACAGGGCCCCGATTCTGCTATGATTTTAATCAATAATTTTAGGATGTAGGTAGATAGGTTTTCAAATGCTAAACAAGCACAAACTGTGAGCAAAATTTTGTCGGCTTAGCATTGTATTGCAAAGCAAGACCCAAAGATGGTTTATTTTTCATTTAAAATGAAATTTAGGTTGGTTACATACACTAAATGCAATGTAGCATAGGTATTGAAAAAGGCTACAACAGTCAAAGCCAAACACGAATAAAATACCACAAACTTGAATGAGCGATATAAATGTTTCGCTTCCCATAAAAAACCACCCATATCGCAAAATGCGATGGTAGGAAGTCGATTACATACTGTTAAAATCTTATTGTATAATAATATCACACTAATGTTGAATAAGATGAAGGGATGAAAAAGTCAGTTATCTTATCCTCGCGGGATATTTAAGTACTTCATTTGGTTGACACCGTTAAAATCTGCAGAATCGGGGCTAGGTGATTTACTGATACCAATTTCTATTATCGGTGGAGACACAAGCGTATTTGTTTGAGGGACGACACGACATACAATATACAACTATTAATTAGTTTGCTGATGACTTAAAATGTGCCTTCATATAGTGAATGTCCTAAAATATCACTGTAAAAATTTTCGAGTATTAGTAGTCAGCCTTCATATTGTGTTGGAAAAACCCTTACCCCTCACTAAAGGTACTTGATAGCTTCCAAATGATACTATCTAGCGCCCTTTAAAGTGAAAGAGGCATCTAGTTAGATAATGCAATGTCGCAAAACTTGAATGTGCCTATGCAATACTGTGTCATACATTCAGAAGATTGAAACTGTGCATTTAAAGTTTCGTAAAAATACAACATTAAACACATCTTAATGTTTTACTGTCAATAAAAATGCAGTAGCAAAAAGTAGGCTCTTTGATCCTATCTTTTATTATTATATTTATAACGTGTCTTCGTAATTGGGTAATTTACTAGCTACGATTAGGACATTCACACATAGATGGCATAACAAAGTAATTTTTAGAGCATTATTATATTACTCAGAGGCAATAATATTTACCTGTGACTAGTTTTATTACACACCATTTAAACATGACATGTGTTTGTTTTTGGAGATATTATTATTAACCTACATTAACCGAACACCACACAAAAATAATTTAAATAAAATCCTAAACTACATAATATTAATTATTAAATAAGAGAACACAAATTATTTTTAAATACTTAAGTAATAGGTACTTAAAATTTTAATGTTGCGCAAATTATAACTGACTAGCTCCGCATAGTTAAGTACTTTAAATAAATAATGTTTACATTTATCCTTAAATTAATTAAAGAAAATTATACTTAAAATGCATTGTACAAGCCCTTACTTTTGAGAATATCTCGCCTCTGTGTTTCATTTCAATAATGATATGCATTTAACTATTAATAATTTAACTATTATTGAAATATTTAAAGAATATTTGGAAAAATACAAATCATTAGATAAGGTTATAATAATAATATTATTAAGTATGTTTATAATGAGTAAATTTATCAAACTAATTGAACTTACACTAATGCACAATATATTTAAATATAAACACCAAAAATGAAGTTCTATCATTACTATGATGATTATGAGAATAAATTATGTTTACGATGAATTTTAAGTTACTTAAATGTAATAATAAATAGTGATTATAATATTATGATCAAATAATTAGAGAGACGTTAATCATGACGTGAAAGTCAAATGTACTGGATTATATTTTGTGCGATGGCAATGACCTTAAATATTTATAAGTTCAAAATGAAAATTTTGAAAAAGAGAAATTTTATCGCACTGAATCCCTATTTCAGGATTTATTTAAGATTGAAATCTTAAATCCAAATTTGACTTTCACTTGCTAGAATATACAATCAGCAGCTAATCCACGAGCCCAAATCTGATAAGAGTAAAGTCACATTTACAAAATTCCACCCCATAAAATGTTGATCAATATCTAGGTAATTTAGTCAATATCAAATTTATGTCGTTATCATGTCATGGTCCATTTAGTCATAATTTGATTCTTGAACGTTAGTGGTCAGAACTTAAAAAAATAACTAACACTATTTTTAGTAGATCAACATAATCCAATGATATATGAAAACATCTATTCTTTATGTTAGATTTACTTAATAATGTTGTCTTATTAATAATGATTTTTGTGCACATGTTTGAGATTTCTTTAGATACTTCATAATGGGGCCGTTCTTAAAAATTACATATGAAAACATGTATGGAAGAAGTAGTCACTTACTTCAATATAATATTTTTACAATCAGTCATTGAGTTCTGGCATCTTTGGTAGTTACACAAATAAATGTATTGTGGTAGGTATAATGTTTTATAATAATTCAATAATTGCACCTATTTTCTTCTCAAAAGATGTTGGAATTGCACTGGTTATAACTTTTAATTATAATAATAAAGTATAGAATAGAAATATAATTTATATATTTATTTTACTCATAGTAAAATGTAATATTGCACTGTAAAAAAGACAGGGGAAGATACATAGGTATTATAAACAGACATAACTACCTATGTATTTATTGCTTTGTATATTTTTGTAGTATCTTTTCAGCTATGAAATCAGTATTTCATAAAAGTAAACATTTACCTACTTAAGTAATACCTATTCCATGGTTTAATCAATTTTGTGAAAAAGTATTTTTTGTATTTTCTGCATGACTGTACTACAATTCCATTCCAAGTGTCACATACTTTCACTGACTACAAATTCATTTTAATAAATATGCAGCATGGAATCAATGAATTGTTGAATATCTTATAATACTAAGTTATTGAATTGTAAATTTTTCTTCAAATTCATACAAAAAATCGAATATTTGAACGATCAAGGCAAATATTTTTGGAGTGATGTTGATATTTGTACTTATTTCGTTAGAACACTGACTCAGGACCTCATGTCAATATTTTGCTAGTCCAAACTATTTCAATAAATATAATTGATGACAAACCATGACGGGGTAGTGATCAACATTTTGCATTAGCTATAATTTATTGACTAGACCTTTTGACAGTTTATGCTTGTTTACTCTTATTTGTTTTGAAGCTGACCTGCAGCACTTGTCCATTCAGCGAATATCCATTCAAGGACTGGATGGCAACCACAGCCTCGTCATAGTTTGTCATTGTAACAAAGCCGTATCCCTTGCATTTATTGGTAGCAGGATCTCTTATTATTTTAACACTCTGGACGGCACCGAACGGGCCAAAGAGCTGCCACAAGATACTCTCTTCAGTATCAGCTCCAATGTTGTACACAAAAATGCACCAACCCGAGCCCCCCATAGCATTACCTTGGATGATTGGATCGGCGAGAGGAGAAAATCTCTGAAGTCCTTTGTTGATGGCAAGCAAGGCCTTGCCAGCCGGACCGACGAAACGGCGCGCTGTTGTCGGCGCCAAGTACGCTGCCAGAGGAGCCAGAGCCTTTTGCTGGTTGCTAGGGTTGTTTGCGCACTTAACTGTGATGGGTCCTGTTCCTCCAGGCGGTATGGTACCATTCAGCTCACGAATCGCGTTCTCAGCTTCGCAGCGCTGGTCGTAGCGGATGAAGGCCACACCTCGTGATGGCCCTTGGATGTTCTGCTCCTCGGCACCCACTTGCAACAGATGACCCATATTGACATTCTCATGAAGAATGCGGGAGCTAATGATGTTTCCGTAGGGACAGAAGAGCTTCTCCAGCTCCTGCTGTGTCATATGTTTCGGGAGTCCAGATACGTATAGATTAGCGCCTTTGATCGCATCGGAACTAGGGCGCGCGTACGATACCTTTATAATTTTATTCTGCAGTCTCAATCCATTGAGCGTATTGACAGCTTTCTCCGCGTCTTCTGCCTTGTGATAGTTGACGAAGGCGTAGCCCAAGCTCTGCCCGTTGAGGATGTGGTCCGGAAATACGGTCACTTTGTCCCTTATTAGCTTGCAACTTTCTACTTCGCCGACGCTAGAAAACAGCGATCTAATCTCCTCCTGTGTCATCGTTTGCGGCAAGTAGTTGACGATCAAATTAGTCTTGGACTCATTATTACAGGGCTGGATCTTGCTTCCATTTTGCGTGGGATGTTGGTTCGCGTTTACGACGTCGAGTGAATTCATCATCATTTCGCGATGTAGGTTTCCACCGAATCAGGTGGAATGTCACAGCGCCGCGAGTATTTATTATGAGAATCTAAGCAGTTCGTAGCTTTCTGAATATCTCTAGTTACACCACTTCGCGTTGGTTGAAAGCATATGCAAGGGAAGAAAATCGATAAAGATGCTGTCCGGCCACTCTTGTACTTATCCTGATATCGGTGGAACGGCGCAAGTCCCGTTGAATCAAAATACAAGCAGAAACACAAATTAACTTTAGTTTATTAGATCTTACTGAGAATACGAAAGCAAAGTGAAAAGGAAATCAACCAAAAATCTATGCGACTCGCGACCTATTCTCGGCGTAAATTCATTTCTTTCACTCACTTCCTTCACTTTCTTTTTTTAAAATGTTGCCATGCTATGAAAAGTGTACATGAAAATGGGGACACAGCCCGATCACAGGCGGGGGTGGCGCCAACTTGTCTGGGATTATTACTTTCAAAAGTTAGGTTTTTTACTATTATCAAAACAACATTGCATTACAAAAGAACATTTTAGTTTTAGAATTTAATAGAATTAGATGAAAATGTTTGAAATACGCAAACAATATCGTAAAATAATATAAACATGTGAGTAGATGTGAGTCTCGCACATTTGTTTTAAAAACATGATAAAACTATAATGTTTTATTCTTTTCAAGTCTTAAGATCAAAAAAATAATTTTAGAGCTTTAGAGTACTATCTTAAGATAATAAATTACTTTAATAACAAATTGAACTCCAATCGATAATTTCCTACCGGGATTTTTGATAGCAGGCAACACAAAGTGTATTTACCAACTAAACAAAACCAATTTTAGCCAACACAGAAATGCGAACCACTGTTTACGAAGGCAGGTATTTAGATTAAAATAATGGTCATGATTTTATAAATAAATTACATTTTAGGTGTATGTATGTATATACCTATAAACGTAATAAAATGTTCTATTACATTTTATTTAGTATACAGGGAAAAAATAAAAATAAAGATTCCAAACACCAACTTAATGTTATAGCCCCTAAAAAAACGTGATAGCAAGGCGTGTCCCTGATTTATTTTGTAAATTGTAAGTTCTAAGTACGGAACGTGATGCTAGGAGTAGGTAGGCAGATAGTAAAGTAGGTATTAACATCGACTACAAAATTAGGTGTTTTGTTTGTATTGTCCTTAGGTACAATATTTTAAAGGATTCATTGTAGACAAAAGAAATAATGAAGGAAGGCTAGGTACATAGGAAGGTACTTTACTTATGTACATACTTTTACTGTCGCGAAGAGGCAACCGCGGCGGCGGCGGCGGCACGCGGGCGACGAATAGTAGGTACCTTACCTACCTACCCAGATATCGTTATTTACGGTGTCTAATAATACTAGTTTTATTTTATACATAATATGTAGGTAGGTAGGTAGGTACCTACCTAAATAATAATTATCTTCTTGGTTTATTGCTCTTTCATAGGTCAGTAGGTAGGTAGGTAGGTACATAACGTTTAATCATAACGTTTTTTCTAGAACAGGAAACTTTCCTGTTCTTGAATTTGATTTAATACGAAAAATGTTTATTGGGTTTAGCCATAATTGAGCCAATCTTTGAAAAGTAGGTAAGTCCACCACTGTCATCTATCTATCTATCTTCTATCTATCTATATCTATATAAGAGCTTAACCTGACTGACTGACTGACTGACTGACTGATTTATCATCGCCCAGCCGAAACCGCTGAAGCTAGAAAGCTGAAATTTGGAAGGTGGTTTCCTTTTATAACAAAACCACCCACTAAGGCGGGATTTTTGGAAATTCCACCTCTAAGGGGGTGAAAAAGGGTGAAAACGTTTGTATGAAACTTTTTAACGCGTGGAGCGATTTTCATGAAACTTTGTTTGTGCACTGTAAATAAAAAATGAACGAACACGTGTTTCAGGATTTTTCAATATAACCTTCAAAATGGGGTCAAATGTGGGGTCAATTTTTGTATGGGAACTTTTTAACGGGTGGTGCGATTGATCTGAAACTTCGTTTGTGTACTGTAAATGCAAAATGAGTGGACACGTGTTTCAGGATTTTTCAATATAACCTTCAAAAAGGGGTCAAATGTGGGGTCAATGTTTGTATGGGAACTTTTTAACGGGTGGTGCGATTGCCTTGAAACTTTGTTTGTGTACTGTAAATACAAAATGAACGGACACTTGTTTCAGGATATTTCAATATAACCTTGAAAAAGGGGTCAAATGTGGGGTCAATGTTTGTATGGGAACTTTTCAACGGGTGGTGCGATTGGTCCGAAACTTAATTTCGTGTTTTAGGGTTTTTCAATATAACTCTAAAAAAGGGGATCAAATGGGGGGGGTCAATGTTTGTTAACGGGTGGTGCGATTGGCCTTAAACTTTGTTTTCTGTTTCAAAATTTTTTAATATAGGTAACTCTAAAAAAGGGGTCAATGTTTGTATGGGATTTAATGAACGGGTGGTGCGATTGGTCTGAAACTTTGTGTACTGTAAATACAAAATGAATGGACACGTGTTTCAAGATTTTTCAATATAACCTTCAAAAAGGGGTCAAATGTGGGGTCATTGATTCTATGGGTACTTTTTAAAGGGTCGTGCGATTGGTCTTAATTTTGGTTTGGATACTTTAAATGCAAAATAAATGGAAACGTATTCCTGGATATTTCAAAATAACCCTCTAAAAAGGGTAAAATTGGGTGTCAAAGTTATTATGGGATTTTTTTAGTAGTGTGATTTGTTTGAAACTCAGTTTAGTTAGATACCTACTTTAAGTGAACGAAGTCGCGGGCGGGACAGCTAGTATATCTATATAAGAGCTTAACCTGACTGACTGACTGACTGACTGACTGATTTATCATCGCCCAGCCGAAACCGCTGAAGCTAGAAAGCTGAAATTTGGAAGGTGGTTTCCTTTTATAACAAAACCACCCACTAAGGCGGGATTTTTGGAAATTCCACCTCTAAGGGGGTGAAAAAGGGTGAAAACGTTAGTATGAAACTTTTTAACGCGTGGAGTGATTTTCATGAAACTTTGTGTGTGCACCGTAAATGCAAAATGAATGGACACGTGTTTCAGGATTTTTCAATATAACCATCAAAAAGGGGTCAAATGTGGGGTCAATGTTTGTATGGGAACTTTTTAACGGGTAGTGCGATTGGCCTGAAACTTTGTTTGTGTACTGTAAATGCAAAATAAATGAACACGTGTTTCAGGATTTTTCAATATAACCTTCAAAAAGGGGTCAAATGTGGGGTCAATGTTTGTATGGGAACTTTTTAACGGGTGGTGCGATTGCCTTGAAACTTTGTTTTTGTACTGTAAATGCAAAATGAATGGACACGTGTTTCAGGATTTTTCAAAATAACCTTCAAAAAGGGGTCAAATGTGGGGTCAATGTTTGTATGGGATTTTTTTAACCTGGTGCGATTGGTCTGAAACTTTGTTTCGTGTTTCAGGATTTTTCAATAAAACCTTTTAAAAAAGGGGTCAAATGTGGGGTCAATGTTTGTATGGGAACTTTTCAACGGGTGGTGCGATTGGTCTGAAACTTAATTTTGTGTTTTAGAATTCTTCAATATATCTCTAAAAAGGGGATCAAATGGGGGGTCAATGTTTGTTAACGGGTGGTGTGATTGGCCTTAAACTTTGTTTTCTGTTTCAGAATTTTTAAATATAGGTAACTCTAAAAAAGGGGTCAATGTTTGTATGGGATTTTTTTAACGGGTGGTGCGATTGGTCTGAAACTTTGTGTACTGTAAATACAAAATGAATGGACACGTGTTTCAGGATTTTTCAATATAACCTTCAAAAAGGGGTCAAATGTTGGGTCAATGTTTCAATGGGTACTTTTTAAAGGGTGGTGCGATTGATCTTAATTTTGGTTTGGATATTTTAAATGCAAAATAAATGGAAACGTATTCCTGGATATTTCAAAATAACCTAGAGGGTTAATTAAAAGGGTAAAATTGGGTGTAAAAGTTATTATGGGATTTTTTTATTAGTGTGATTTGTTTGAAACTCAGTTTAGTTAGATACCTACTTTAAGTGAACGAAGTCGCGGGCGGGACAGCTAGTATCTATATAAGAGCTTAACCTGACTGACTGACTGACTGACTGACTGATTAATCATCGCCCAGCCGAAACCGCTGAAGCTAGAAAGCTGAAATTTGGAAGGTGGCTTCCTTTTATAACAAAACCACTCACTAAGGCGGGATTTTTGGAAATTCCACCTCTAAGGGGGTGAAAAAGGGTGAAAACGTTAGTATGAAAATTTTTAACGCGTGGAGTGATTTTCATGAAACTTTGTGTGTGCACTATAAATGCAAAATGAATGGACACGTGTTTCAGGATTTTTCAATATAACCATCAAAAAGGGGTCAAATGTGGGGTCAATTTTTGTATGGGAACTTTTTAACGGGTGGTGCGATTGGCCTGAAACTTTGTTTGTGTACTGTAAATGCAAAATAAATGAACACGTGTTTCAGGATTTTTCAATATAACTTTCAAAAAGGGGTCAAATGTGGGGTCAATGTTTGTATGGGAACTTTTTAACGGGTGGTGCGATTGGTCTGAAACTTTGTTTGTGTACTGTAAATACAAAATGAATGGACACGTGTTTCAGGATATTTCAATATAACGTTGAAAAAGGGGTCAAATGTGGGGTCAATGTTTGTATGGGATTTTTTTAACCTGGTGCGATTGGTCTGAAACTTTGTTTCGTGTTTCAGGATTTTTCAATAAAACCTTTTAAAAAAAGGGGTCAAATGGGGGGTCAATGTTTGTATGGGAACTTTTCAATGGGTGATGCGATTGGTCTGAAACATAATTTTGTGTTTTAGGATTTTTCAATATATCCCTAAAAAAGGGCATCAAATGGGGGGTCAATGTTTGTTAACGGGTGGTGCGATTGGCCTTTAACTTTGTTTTCTGTTTTAGAATTTTTAAATATAGGTAACTCTAAAAAAGGGGTCAATGTTTGTATGGGATTTTTTAACGGGTGGTGCGATTAGTCTGAAACTTTGTGTACCTACTGTAAATACAAAATGAATGGATACGTGTTTCAGGATTTTTCAATATAACCTTCAAAAAGGGGTCAAATGTTGGGTCAATGTTTCAATGGGTACTTTTTAAAGGGTGGTGCGATTGATCTTAATTTTGGTTTGGATACTTTAAATGCAAAATAAATGGAAACGTATTCCTGGATATTTCAAAATAACCCTCTAAAAAGGGTAAAATTGGGTGTAAAAGTTATTATGGGATTTTTTTATGATTTGTTTGAAACTCAGTTTAGTTAGATACCTACTAAGTGAGTGAAGTGAACGAAGTCGCGGGCGGGACAGCTAGTACATCTATATAAGAGCTTAACCTGACTGACTGACTGACTGACTGATTGATCATCGCCGAGCCGAAACCTCTGAAGATAGAAAGCTGAAATTTGGAAGGTGGCTTCCTTTTTTGACGACCTCAGTGGCGCAGCGGGCGAGAGTCCACCAGTTCGATTCCCGCCTCGGAACAAATTTGTGTATGATCTGCAGAAATTTGTTCCGTTGGTCTGGGTGTTTTCTATATATAATAAAAATATATCTATCTATGTAATATAATGTATTAAATATATCAGTTACCTAGTACCCATAACACAAGCTTTGAGTAGCTTACTTTGGGGCTAGATGATGCTGTGTGGATTGTCCAGCATTATTATTATTATTATTATTATTATTATTATTATTATTATTATTATTATTATTATAACAAAACCACCCACTAAGGCGGGGTTTTTGGAAATTCCACGTTTGTATGAAACTTTTTAACGCGTGGAGCGATTTTCATGAAACTTTGATTGTACACTGTAAATGCAAAATGAACGGACACGTGTTTTTCAATATAACCTTCAAGAAGGGGTCAAATGTGGGGTCAATGTTTGTATGGGAACTTTTAAACGGGTGGATGGTGCGATTGGCCTGAAACTTTGTTTGTGTACTGTAAATGCAAAATAAATGAACACGTGTTTCAGTATTTTTCAATATAACCTTCAAAAAGGGGTCAAATGTGGGGTCAATGTTTGTATGGGAACTTTTTAACGGGTGGTGCGATTGGCTTGAAACTTTGTTTGTGTACTGTAAATGCAAAATGAATGGACACGTGTTTCAGGATTTTTTAAAATAACCCTCTAATATGGGTAAAATTGGGTGTCAAAGTTATTTATGGGATTTTTTTAGTAGAGTGATTTGTTTAAAACTCAGTTTAGATACCTACTTTAAGTGAACGAAGTCGCGGGCGGGACAGCTAGTAAATTATATAAGTACCTTCCTATCCACATAATATATTATATTATGTATATGAATAGCCTGATAAGTTAGTAGTTAGTTCGGGTTAGGTAAGTAAATCATTATCACCAATGTAGCTTCAATCATGAAACAGCTGTGCAGTGTTTGTGTAAAACATTTCTGGATGGAACAATAGAACTGACGCATTTGAACTGAGTCAACTGGTGGTATTTGTGGTTATATAGGTAGGTAGTGGAGATAGTACCTAGGTACCTACCATTTTGTATCCATTATCTATGTAGTAGGTAGGTACAGATCAAGTACCTACCTACCTACTTACAAGTATTTTTACCTACCAAATAGGGAGGTACATAAGTAAAAGCAAGTCCAAAGGCCAAGTCAAGTCTAATAACCAACCTTAGAGTAAAATTATCTTTCATTACTTGTTAATTACCTACTCTGTAGGTAGGTACCTAATTACTGGCATGCAAGTGACAATACATACCTACTGTTATGTGCAAGTTATGTGAGACATTTTCAAACACCTACGCATTTTTCCTTTCTTGCTTTCACGGTGCCACAGATGTATTTTTAACAGAAGTCTGTGGCGTAGAACTACGCCACAGACTTCTGTTAAAAATACATCATGGTAAAAGCTACGTATGAATATGATACAACTTTGTATCATATTCATGTAGCTTTTACCATTCTGTGCTTTTACGTAGAAGCATGTCTACGCGGCGTAGGTGTTGCGTAGGGACATCTACAAGGCGTATTACGGTGGAGTCTCTAGTTGGTAGATCTTTTGTTCAGTGTGCTTCAGAATAGGGACCGAATATCGACATGATATTGGTTAGGTATAAAGGTAAAGGGTATAAACGTCATACCGTTTCATTAGGTATGCCAGATTGTCCTTCTGATACGGACCAAAAATCACGATACACAAATTTAAAGCTACCAATAAAAATAAAGGTAACTAGGTACCTACCTAAACCTCTATCATTCATTAGAGTTTTCATTGATGTCCTCCGCCCTCGATTTTCGCCCGCGCGCGTACGAAAGGAATCTCGAAGACACTTCGGCGACCGTCGTCGCCGCCGCCGCCGCCGCCGCATGAAATGACCGTCCGTAGTACGGAAGATTGAGCTAATGATCTGAGCGGGTTAAAATTGTATTGAAATCCGCTCATTCACAGTGCAGCACTCCTATGAAGAAAGCCGTTGCGAGTTAAACGGAGTCCGTACGGAGCCCGCTCCGCTCGCAGTGGAAGGCGGGCAGAAGTACGGACTTCGTACTTCTGTTTTACACATACCAACCTACATAACACAGTTGCGAGTAGGTAGGTATGTAGGCATCGAGGTACCTACTTATTTATTAAGTAGATACCTACTTACAGGATGGGCGCGAAATAAATATTCCCTTTTGTTAAACATGACGGTACCTACCTACCCTAGAAATGTTTGATACACATACACCAGATACAGAATACCTATACCTATACTATACAGACAGATAAGCGTCTTCTTTTCTTCTTTCTAGTGCCTAGTTCTTTCGATTCGAACCAGGGAGTCTACTCCGCAAAACGACAACGATACTATCGGAGTCGAATGTTCGTCGAATTCAGTCGAATTAACAGTTGTTTCGTTGTCAAATTGGAAATTGGTTTACGAGATCGGTTATCAAAAGTAATGTCGATCGTTCCATTGTTCAAATAATAGCATAAACAATGTTACTATGAGTAAGTTTTGCACGATTATTGTGCCGATATATCGTTGATCGTTTTTCGGAGTAGACGCCCAGTGTCACAGCCAGTGTCGTAAATGAATACATATTGTGTCAGAGGCTCTTTCGTGAACTTTAAACCACGTCTTCGAACTTTCTGAGTTTTTTCATGTGTCTGTTTTAGTTTGTTAGGTATTGCGTCTAGACGCTCAAACGACTTGACGGATTTAGATGAAAATTTAAAAAAATAGGTAGTTAGGTATCTATAACTTAGGTATAGCAGTTTATACCACTGATTAGCACATAGGCTACTTTTTATCCCGGAAAAAAACCCACCAAAGATTAATCTGCATTACCTATTACCTACCATGGACAATTAGAATATTTTTTTTTCTTTCTAATAAGTAGGTAAGGAGGTACTTACACGTTTTTCTTGTCCATATACCTACTCTAAAAAAGGTAACAGCTGAAACTGAGAACCTCCTTTCTTCGAACAGCCACCACATAAAGACCTTATGTGGTTTAAGGTCTTTAGCAACAACCGACCAAGTTCAGTACTAAGTAGGTAGGTATGGTTTGTTTGAACTAAGCGTGATACGTGCGTTGTAGTGCACTCAGTGCATAAGCCCTTGTGATGCCCTCATGTTACCAAGTAGGCTAGCTAACTCATTGTTCTGTTGAAATCAACGCACGAATAGGTGCAACCGCAAAATATCTAAGTAGGTATTGTATTTGGGTACCTTGTACCTACCTAACATCTAATTAATTGTGTTGAGCTTGAGAGTGCTAATGTTTTTTTTTAGTTTTATGTGTGAGTAAATTGTTATTTGTTTTTTTGTTAGTTGTGTTTCTACCTACTCTACCTAGGTATTCTGTTTGTTCTTACAAAGCGCTAATTTTCGCCGAGAAAAATAATATTAAAATGCGTAAGTAGGTACCTACAGTTTATCTACCTACTAAGTGCTTAAATACCTAGGTACTTTACTTACTTACATAAATAATTATTATGTAGGTACTTAGGTACCTTTAAATATCAGATTTGGACGTAGGTACCTACCTCTGACTACCCTCTTTAGATATCGGTACAGATCTAAGTAAGTAACTAAAGATTTGAGGGTTTTCCACCTCGCCGTCTTTGAAGGCCGATTTTAGCCAAAGTAGCCTATTAAGTACTACTTTTTTTTAATGATTATGAAAGCTGAGAGTCTGGAAAATTCTTTAAACTTATTTAAGAACCACGAAATCACTTGTTAAGATTTTTAATTTAAAGTTGATAATTTTAGTCATTATTCACCGAATGTAATTATTTGACTTTACACCAACATTTTCATAGTTTTCATCAAAGTCACGTAGCTGATATTTTATGCATAAAAGAACAACTCATTAAAATTCAGTAGCAAAAAAAAAATCTCAAGAAAGTTTTCTACTTTTTTTGTAAGAATGTTTTAAGTTGTTCAAGTCGTACATTTTCAAAAATTCGGAAAAAAATTAATAACTCGAAAACTATAGAAAATCGCGAAACATATGTACATGGGGGTGATTCGGGTACCCCAAGGGGTGTTCTATCTCTGGACTTCGCTTGACACTACTTTTTGGGACACCCTGTATATATACAAACAAGCTTGGGGATTAGGCGCTGCCGTGATTTTTTTTTCATAATATGATATTATCATACCTTACCTAGGTACTTATTTTTTTAAAATAGCAAGAAAAAAATATTTAATATAAAAATAAAATAATACCCCGACCATTCATGTAGTTACTTATATTTTAAGTTACTTATAAGATTCCTAATAAATTCCTCTTCTAATATGTAAATAAATACAAATAAAAAAAAAGATGCTCAAGTAGTTCTACACTCCTAAGTGTCAAAGTTCTTTAAATATAAGAAAGTGGGTAAATATCTACTTACATACACCTATGTGCCTATTGATTTTTCTTAAAATAGAACAGGCAAATAATAAAGCCCACTCAGTCCACGTAACTACCTCCCTTCTTCTGAATAATTCGAACCTTGAGCAGCGGAAAAGCCATTTATGATATTTATAAAAATGGTCGATAAGTAGATACTTCTATGCCTCCATCCATAGGTTTACGTAATTGGTGTTTTTTACATCAAAGATAAAGAATATAGATTTTAATTTGTAGCGCTCGTACAGATATCAAGGGGAAAGTAGCGAAACAACAACACAAGATATACAAGAGTTTAAAATAAGTAAAACTCTACATAGTAAGCTCTACATTAAGTTGGAGATTGGTGTGGCTAAACCAGTGTTTCCAGATGAGACAAATTATATTACAGTGTTTGGTGCCCGAAATTACAGTGTTTGATACAAAATTACAATAAAAGTAAAAAAAATACAGTGAATCGATTTTTGCCCCTTGAAAAATTGCAGTGTTCCTATACACTGTAATATTTTTTAGTATTTCAGTGTACAGTGGATCGTGTGAAAATACAGTAGATCTGCTGTAATTACAGGTGTATCTAGCAACACTGGGCTAAACAGGTCCAGCCTCAAACGGGTATTACATTACACTACACGGTATTCAGGGCCCGGTAGTAAGGGACCCGCCTAGCCTCTACGCCTTACGCCCTGACTCTTATTACACCACTATTTAGGGTAAGGGTCCCTGAATTCAGGGTAGTGTAATAAGTGCTTCAGCCAGAGGACGGTGCCGAAGCTGTTTTTCAGTCTGAGCCCTAACTGGGTACTTATAGGTACAAACCTTATTTAATATCCATTACTTATGGCCTCCTCAACGTAAAAAGTTGACTAGATTTTGACTTTTATTTTAGATGTCCTACGGTTCAGGTTTTGAGTTGCGGTACTTTCAATGCCAGTCAGTCAGTCAGTATCGAAAATGTCCTACTAATCCTACTAATATTATAAACGCGAATTTTGTAAGAATATATTATGGATGTATGGATGTAAGTTTGTTACTCTTTAACACTGAAACAGCTGAACGGATCTGGATGAAATTTGGCACAGATATAGATATATAGTCTGGAATAGCACATGGGCTACTTTTTATCCCGGAAAAATGTACGGTTCTCGTGGTATAGATTTGTTTTTGTTTTGCAAGGTACCACGAGGGCGGAAGCTAGTAATATTATAAAGGCGAAAGTTTGTAAGGATGTCTGGATGTATGTTTGTTACTCTTTCACGCTGAAACGGCTGAAAAGATCTGGATGAAATTTGGCACAGATATAGATTATAGTCTGGAATAGCACATAGGCTACTTTTTATCCCGAAAAAATGTACGGTTCCCGTGGGATAGATTAGTTTTGGTTTTTCAAGTAACCACGCGGGCGAAGCCGTGGTTGTAAGCTAGTATTAAATATTTCGATTAGATATCTAGGTAGGTACCTAGTTACTTACTTTTTATAAACCTTTGCATCAACGTAGAGATCCAAATCAGCTCAAAAGTCAAAGTCAGAATATAATTTATTTTCAATGAAATCCCAGGGTAATTTTTAACCTCAGAATACAGAAAGAACAGAAACCGTGAACGCGCCTAATACTGAAGCGTCAATACTACTCATAAAATGAGTAGTTTGAAGCGCAGCCGATCAGTCACTCTGTGGGCGTCGTATCGCGTGACGTGACTTACCGGTGTGCAATTTAAACAAATTATGCCGTCTTGTGTCGTTCCTACCTGTAAAAATGCAGCGGGGTTACAAAAAAAACAGGATGGGATAACATTTCACGTGTAAGTAGTGCATTTAGATGTCGTTTTATTTAATTACTGAATAAATTGTTTTGTTTGTAATTGTCATAGAGAATGATGCGTCCATCTTGTTAGTGATGCCAATGTAAGAGTTTTGATTTTCCCTGCTTTTTATTACGTAGGTAGGTACTGAGGGATTTTATTTTGAGTGATATTAAATTATTGAATACGTCTTTAAAAAACATTTTAACATTTTGATTTCGCTGAATAAAGTTATTTTGAGTTTGAGTTTAAGTTTCGTGTTTTATTTATAAAACTTTTATTTCTTGAGATTATTAGTTACATAGTTATAAAATATGAATACATTTATAAGAAAGGACAATGTCGATTTGTTATCTTACCTTCAATACTCTCAACGCTTACCCAAAAAAACGAGCAAGCAATGTCTAGCTAGCAACATTACGCGGGTGGGAAGTGAGGTGGGTGCGGGACGCTTGTTTGGTTTTTGGACACAGCGTGCGGTTTGCGATTACAGTCGAACGCGGCTTCTGGTTCTTTCTGTATTCTGAGTTTTTAACCTCTGAAAGTTGTCCTAACTTCCTATAATTATCACAATTACTCCTAATAAACCTGGTTCTACCATAGTGTAATACCACCTGAATAATTTAAATCCATGTTTAGATAAAATTCCTGAAACGTACTCATCATAACTTTACGTAATCTAAGTCGGGGTAAGCACCCTCACTCAACCCAGACAGGCGAAGGTTTCGTAATCTAACCTACCTACCTACCTACCCAATCTCGGAGTAGTGAACAGGTGAGCATGGCTAGTGATTTTACTTTCGACAGCCACCAAATTGTATCATATCTTATACCTTTATATGAGCAATTCTAGTAAGTATATCCTACTAATATTGTAGACGCGAAAGTTTGTAAGAATGTCTGGATGTATTATTGTTACCTACTCTTTCACGCTGAAACGGCTGAACGGGTCTGGAGGAAATTTGGCCCAGTCAATATTTTCTATATTCAACCCATTTGTTTATTTTTTAACCCACACCTAAAATATGCATCACAGTTCCATTGAAGAAAAACGATTTGTCATTTGGACAGGCATAACTTTTATTTCCTTTCTCTCCTTTATAGAAAACCGTCCGGCTAAAGGTATATGTTTGTGGTCAGGGCCGCGCCGACCCCCCACAGCGCCTGTGTGCGAAACCTATGAAGCGCCTCTTTTTTTCACGAATCTTCATGTTTCAACTTAGGTGTCGTCTGATACGGCAAAAATTTTAAATTTGGTCTTTATAAGTGGTGTACATCTTTTAGGTTATACTTATCGATACTCCACTACAAAGAATATGTTGAGTGTATCAAAAATAATTTCGATGGCGGCGCCTCTATTGTCTTGGCGCCTGTGTGCGCCTCACAGCCGCACACTTCGCACATAGGGGCGGCTCGGCCCTGTTTGTGGTGCTCATATTGAATGTGCTGGTCAAATTCCATTGCTTGTTATTATTACTCTGTAACTCCAATGTGAGCTGTGGCTTTACTTGAGCATTCTTACTTAAAGTCACGCAAGTAATTTCGCCTCATAAAGTTACCTAACGACAGCAGCATAAACTGAGATTGGCCTAAACATACGAATTAGAACCTTATTTATTTAGAATTACCTTACATACTCTTTGGTTTTACAAAACAGCCAACAGTCCGGTCGTATGACTCAGTGGTCAATACTTATGGAATTAATTTACAGCCAGGTGATATATTTTATATAGGTACCTACATGTTATGAGTATGTCACATCACTAGTTGTAAGTATTGAGGTCACATCACTAGTTGACAAGTGGTTGGTCTGTCATGTATGGAGGGCCCATGAGGCTCGGTGTGAATCTTGATTGTATTGTCTAATCTTATTAATAAAACCAAGTTAATTGAAGTTCAGTATTATTATTTAATATTAATAATACACTGACCAAAACACTACAAAAGATATAAATAGGTTTAGGTTTCGTAAGTTCCTGGATAGCAAACATTTAAAAAAGTCAAAGCATGTGTCGGGGATTTCCATAATCTATACTACTAGATCACTTTCTCCGACCACACGATGGCGCACCGCTTACTCGCGCGATAATCGCGTACCTAGTCGCGTTCTATTAGGATGAAAAATCAAAAATGTAAGAGTGACAAAAAAATTAAAGCCCGCAGACAAAGTTGCGCGCTGGTCAGCTAGTGTATGCTTCCAAGGCCGATGATCATGGAATATTACGTTGCGGTAATTACATGAATAGCTGAGATATTACTTTGTCTTTTTTGCGTAATCTCCGTAATAGGCAGGAAGAATTACATCTCAGAGACTGTGATGTGGAAATAATGACCACTGGTGGCTAAGTACGGTGACCAGGCGTCAAGAATCTTTATAAATTACTAGCTTTTGCCTGCAACTTTTAACGCGTGGTAACTAGATAGGTACAACAAAAGCTCAAATTGGGATTCAACATTTTTAAACAGGCGCGGGACGCGCACCTGCTTCTTTGCCTAGAGCCAGCCAAAGCACCAATAAGCCACTGTTCGACTAGCTAGTTCCTACAGAAATCTATGCTATAAGATTTTTCCCGATCACATGAAAAGTACCTAACTTACTTAAGTATTATATTTTCAGATCACAGGCTTTAGCTATTTCAAAAACATCCAATGCCCGAGCCACAGAGATGGATAGGTAGGTACATCAGAAGTTTTGCATTTTAAATAAGTATCTAATCAGTAGGATAGTAGGATAGAAAGAGAATCAAAAGTATGTTTTGCGACAAAACACCCAAGAGTCACAGCTGTTGTGACCCCACACACTAAGTTCGATACGTTCCGTGCGTGGGTAAAATAAAGTAGGAGTTACAATATAGGACTACCTACAACCTAGCTAGACCCAGATTATGTATGTATCTACACCCAATTCATAACGAATAAACTTGAAATAGCAGTTGAGCACTTTTTGTTTCATCACGCACGCACGCTTTAACAAATCATAAATTTTTAAGTTGGTAAGTACCTACTACACTTACCAACTTATAAATTGATGTGACCTGAAATGGTCCTGAAATAGCATATAAAATTATTATACCGATTTCAAGTAGTACTTACTATTGAAACCACTTGCGAACTACTTGCGAACCAAGCTTTGGGAAAAGGCGTTATCAGAAACCCTTTCCCTTAAACGAGTGTTGGTAATATAAGAGTACCTAGGTAAGAGTGGAAGTATTCCTAATACTTATAACGAATAATTAAGCAAAATAATTACTTACCCTAATAAGACTCTATTGGGTGTTTCAGTGCGATGTATCTAATGATTGACCGGCCATGCCCCCCCTGATTAACGTGTAATGAAATACTCCTCTAAGTATTTTCAACATTTACCGATGAAGCGGTATATACCTACATACCTACCAATGCCAATTGAACCATGAACTCTCTATACAAATAAATTGATGTAACCACATACCACCAGCTGCAAGCCTGAGATTAATCAACATTGTATTGACGTAAATAATCAAACAGATTAATTAGAGCATTGCCGAATAAGTAGGTAATTGAAATTAATTAGTTCACAGATTAAGTGGTGAGCTGGTAACGTGACCTGTCCTACATAATTGTGAACGGAATATTTTTAGCTCTCCGCAAGGAAACTGATTTTAATAAGATCATGACGACCTCAGTAGCGCAGCGGGCGAGAGTCCACCTGCGACGCGAGAGGTTGCGGGTTCGATTCCCGCCGCGGAACAAATTTGTGTACGATCTGCAGAAATTTGTTCCGTTGGTCTGGATGTTTTCTATGTAGGTATAATAAAAAATATTTATCTATGTATATAATGTATTAAAATTATATCGGTTATCTAGTACCCATAACACAAGCTTTGAGTAGCTTACTTTGGGGCTAGCTAGATGATGCTGTGTGGATTGTCCAGCATTATTTATTTATTTATTTATGTTGTACAAGCAATGTATTACCAGTATTACCAACTATTTCTTTCAATTTCCTACAATTCTTTTACTTTTGCACTATGTACCTTTAAAGCAATATTTAGCTTCATTGTTAATTGCATATTTTATTTATGATGCTTTTTGCATACGAAAAGTTAGCGTACGCCTTGCCAGTGTTCGGTAAAGGAAAGAAGGAACCAGTACCCCCTAGTAGGTATGAGTTTTTGATTTACGAAAACTTTTTTCGAATAGTATCCTTTCATACATTTTCCTCCATCGGAAATGTTAAGGAACTAAAATAAGGTCGATAATATCGAAAATATTATGTAATCGGCAGTCCCAGCAATGATTTTTAAATCAAGTTTTCACGATATCGACTTTATTTTAGTTCCTTAAAATTTCCGATGGAGGTAAATGTATGAAAGGATACTATTCGAAAAAAGTTTTCGTTAACTATCAAAAACTCATACTAGGGGTACTGCATACCCTAAAACTAGAAATTCGAAGGTGGAAGTTATGGTTAGTAATCTTATAAGCAGCGATGAGTTTGCAACCGGTCACTTACGGAAACACTACTTACTGTGAAGCGTGTTCATGTGCCAAATATCTATGGTATGCTAGTAATACCATCATCTCCCTGCCTTTACCCCACTAGGTGTGGTCAGATCAACAGGTTCTCTTCCTCCACTCTCCCCTATCATCCGTCATTTCAGTACCTATTCACAACTTTTTTTACAAGATCATCTATCACACAGTCCATTAAAGATTTGGTTGTGATATCCTCAATGATCTAAGTAACTAGAGATCCTGAAGAGGGGTCTACTCGTACCAAAACTGGGAATTACAGCCGTGATCGTGTTTGTTTTGTATAAGATACGAGCATATCAAACTACTTTTACTACTAATTTTGCGACTCACCTAAATACAAACTGATTACTCGTACCCCAGCTCGTACATATTATGTATAAATCATTATACTAGTTTCCGCCCACGGCTTCGCCCGCGTGGTAGCTTGAAAATCGAAAACAAATCTATCCCGCGGGAACCGTACATTTTCGGGATAAAATTTAGCCTATGTGTTCTTCCAGACTACAATCTATATTTGTGCCTAATTTCAACCAGATCCGTTCAGCCGTTTCAGCGTGAAAGAGTAACAAACATAGGTACATCCAGACATCCATACAACTTACAAACTTTCGGGTTTATAATATAAATATAAAATACCATGCGCACCCTACAATGACTAACATTTTAATCTCGGCAGTAAGGTTGCTCAGTGCGCATGCACTGAACGCACTAAGCCTTAGTAACTGTTCGTGAAGCTGTGTTTGTGACTACGACAAAGGAAGTTGCGTGAAAAAATGTACAACGCACTGAAGACAAGAGTTCAATAAAACCTAAGTACCTAAACTATATAGTACACCTACTGGTAGAGTCACCACTAGAGACTCTCAGAAACCTAGACCCTCCGCTGCACAGGATTTCATTCTTTTTGCAGCTCTATTCCTAAAATGGTTGGATGATAGTTCTTCCAAACATTGAGGTAATGCTATCGTTGACTGTCAATCTTTGTAAGTGTGTTTGAGCTTGTCCTTATTACTGCCGGATTAAGGTCAATAGTTTTTAAGTTTCTTAGTAGGTATTTGATTAAAAAATATAACCTTGATGGATGAGAAGAGTTAATTTGCTACCTGAAATCTAAAATATCTACGATAGCCTTGGCCTGATAGTCTAGGGACTACAATGTGAACTGAAAAAATGCAAAATCAAAGTAGTGAACTGAAACCAGGACCCAGGTTTCAGTTCACTACTTTGATTTTGCAAATCTATAGGTAATGTAGTCTACTTAGTCATTTATTGTTTCCATATGCGAAAGTAACTGTTTGTTTGTTCGTTTCCTTTTTACGAATAATAGTCTGAATCATATTTATTTTGAAATTACCAAATTTAAGAGAAATTTTATTTAAGGTTAGCCAGAAAATTATCGAAAATGAAAGGAACTATGAGATAAATGATTGATTCAGGCGTGACTTTGCGGAAATCCATTACAAATACTGAAAAGGACGGAAATTTCTAGTACTTTCCCGCTAAAACTATTATCTAATGAGGTTATTAATTAAGCTTATTAATATTAATGAGCCCCATAAATATTTCTATGAGGCATTTTGTGGGGCTCATTAATATTAATAAGCTTAATTAATAACCTCATTAGATAATAGTTTTAGCGGGAAAGTACTAGAAATTTCCGTCCTTTTCAGTATTAGGAACTATGAGTTCGAAAGCTGAAATTTGGAGGGTAGGTTCTTTTCTGGATTTAGAAGTGCAAAAAAAGAATTTCCAAAATTCAACCTCTAACGGATGCAGCGGGAGGTTGAAGTTTAAAAAACACACTTTTCGGGAATGATCAAACTGGTGGAATGACACAGAAACAGATAGTAAAGGAAGTTAGATCGGTTAGTGCAATTGTACCCAAGTTGCACTAATTTTTCAACACAGCCATTGTCTTGTCTTGCAAGTGCAACATGTAGCTGCGGTTTGTTTACAAACCATTTTCTGTCTATACTGTAGGCACCTACCTAATTGTCAACCTAAGTTTATCCGGTATAATGTCACTGCGAGTACTTAAACCTTTTCTGAGTAAATCACCTTGATTAAACAACACCAAGTTTTAAACTTACTTAAGTAAGTAGGCACCTATTTTTTTTATAAAAACTTTAAACTTAACAACTACTCGTAGTAGGTACCTACCTAACACATCATCATCATCATCATCAGCCTATAGCAGTCCACTGCTGGACATAGGCCTCCCCTAATGAGCGCCATTGCGCTCTGTCTTCAGCTCGACGCATCCAGCCTCCACCAGCAGCCTTTCGCAGATCGTCACTCCACCTAGCCGGAGGGCGTCCTACACTACGTTTGCCGAGCCGCGGTCTCCACTCGAGAACTCGTTTACCCCAACAGTTATCGGTTCTTCGACAGATATGGCCAGCCCACTGCCACTTCAGCTTGCTAATTCTCTGAGCTAACACTGTTCACGTTATATACTAACTTCGAGTCTAAGGACTAATTCACAAATTTTGTTAACACAAAGCGTTACCTGATCGGGCATCCAATCTAACACGAATGTTAAAGTGCTGTATTCTATTTTACGTCATTTCATCTTAGATAATCCTTTGTCAGGACATGGTGGAACACCAAACAACTTTAACAGGCGAATAAAAGGCTTCAAGCTTTAATGGGGAAACTAGCCCAACTCTAGAGTAGCTTGAAATGCCGGAGTTTTTTTTCATCAGTGGTCTTCCAGTGATGAAGGTCAAAAAAACATAGCTCGCTTGGTTTATTTCCTAATTATTGATTTACATAAATATACTTACAGATAATAGGTACTACTTATTTTAATACCAACACACTATTTAAAGAATACATGTGAGCCTTTTTAGTTTATTTTGATATTAACTACTTAACTAGCACAATATAAAATAGCACAACAAAGATAACAAGTTATTAAACCTTGGAACTAAAAGTTAGTAGGTATTTAATCGTTGCTGGCAATAAAATTTTTGTAGGTAAAGTGAAATAAATGAGACCAATGATCAAAATTAATAATTATAGGTAAATAAAGTAGGTTAGTAGGTAAAGGTAGCTAATAAAACAGGGTCCATAAAATACCTATCCTATCCTAAAATCCTGTCCAAAGATAATAAGATACACTAACAGCCACTAAGACATTGCCCTCAAACGATCTTATTTTGTCTTATAACATTTACTACGAGCATACTTTGCATATTAATTTTGATTTTGATTCTATTTATATTTTATTGGAGGTCTCCGAACAGCTGGAAATACCAAAAGCGGTCCTCAAAACCCATAATTATGTAGTATGCAAAAACTATTTTTAAATAAGAATAATGTATGTACATAAGTATCATAAGTACCTACCTATTTGGCTATAAGTAGCAAAGCAGGATATTTGCGAGAAGAACAGATTACCTGTTTTGCCACTTAACTAACTGGTATTTGCTAGCTTAGTCCAGCCACTTGCAATCACGTCAGTAAGTTTTGTAGGTACTTAAATATTTTATTCGTGTGCCTTGTGCCTCCACGAATCTTTGGCTGCGTCATCCAGATGACAATGATTTGTCGTGTCAATGAACTGCTCACTCGCCGATTGCGGACGTAGATCACGATTATCTAGAACCTTTTAGAACATAAGATCAACCAGCTATTTGGAGAGATGATTGGAAATTATAAGTGTACCTACACCAAAAGTACCAATTCGTCTAGGTCTAGGGTTGAAGACAACAAATGGTTGTTGTATAGTTAGACCAGGCCCTATTCAATAAACATTACAAATTGTAAAATACAATTAATTAGCGGTTACAATTCTACAACTTTCTGTTTAATAAAAAAATACGATTTACTGGAGGAAAATTCACAAAATTGTAAAATTTTCTTACAATTCTACATATTCGTAGGTTTTATTAAACAGCACTTGTCATAAAATTCGACAATATTGTCACTTTACAAATTTGTAGACTTGTAATGTTTATTGAATGGGGGCCAGATGCTTACTGAATTGTTTGTTTTACTACTAGGTAGTTATTGACCCTATTACAAGTTATTGTTTGGTACCTAGCTATCTTATAAACTGTCTTCCTTCCTTATGAGTTCTTCCAGGTTACCTATTACTTTTTTTTTCTTCCCTACCCTTATTCTGACACGTGAAGACGGTAGGTACCTACATATTCTTTTACTTCACTACATTCATCATTTTCGTATCACTCCTTTCATTGTGGATTTGACTAACTTCTGGTATAACTTTCAGAATAATGTTATAAAATGTCAGTTCACTCTTTGGTAATTATTTTGGGAATAGTGCAAGGAAATACCACAAATTTTCAGATTCACTAAATCAATTCGCTCAGAGGGCGATCACGGTACAATAAGTTCCTATTACTATGTCTAAATTCTATTGCAACAGAGCGCGTGCGCACTTCAATTGGCATTATGGCCGCGGTGATGTTGTATTTATTAGTTAAATGAACTCAATTGAAACGCTCGGTGGTGTCAATTAGTCTTCATTGTTAGGTTACAGTAACCAACCGGTTAGCGATGCGATGACAGACGCACACAAAGATTGGGAATTTTTCAGAAGGAAATTTTAAAATATAAGCTTGTTTATCATCGAATATCTCATCATCTACCATTGCCAGCTGTAGTATACCCTAAAATAATACGTAGAAAATGGAAGAGATTCAAGAGAGTCTCTTCCATTTAGTGGGACATTTTTCTGTCTGGGTCTTACTTCTTACGAAGCAGAAGTAGACCAACGTTTTTTGTTGGATGCAGAGTGTATCCAGCAAAAAACGACAGTAAATGATAAAAGACTGTATCATACAGTACATTTCCTATCAAATACAACAATGGTCTTGAACCAATTTCGTCATCTGATGTAAAACACAATGTCAAAGGTTCATTTGATAAGAACCCGCCTCCTCTGTTTTCCGGTTTAACGCTATCTGATGAATCAGCCGGGATGGATGACTACATCGAAATCTAGGGTTTTCTCAACGGTATTTACGGGATAACAAAATCTAATAAATCATCTGATCCAATTCCTAACGAAGTTTACCTTGGTTTAACTTTGTTTCGCATCCTGACCGCTACGACCTGGTTTGCCATTTCTTCACTTTATACCTTACGATTTCCACAGTACCTTCCTAATATTTTGTAATTTCTGACATTAGCTATTTTGTGATACGGACAAAAATGTTACTTTATCTTGTCTTTCGTGAGGAACGGTGGCTATGGTAGAAGGGTTCTCATGGTAGAGGAGCTGGTAAACTGATGACCTCAGTGGAGCACAGCGCAGCAGGTTAGAGATGAAAACGCGAAAGTTGGCGATGAATTTCTGTTCAAAAGAAAATTTATAATTATTCGTTCCAAGTCTAGGTGATACTGGGTGCTACTTTACGAAGTCTTAGTTTCCCTACCGTAACCTACAGGTAACCTACGACCGTATTCCTGTTATTACGGCCATTGGTTTAATGCGGGCAGGGCTAGGTACAGTTACCAACAAAAGTGGCTGAACACTTTCAACCTTCCAGAACTCCTATACACCTTATACCTCAAAAGTAGCTGTTTGGCACAAGCCACAAAATATGCTGAACATCATGAAGTCACAAATAAGAATGAGCTTTGTTGACACAAAAAATACTGAACTTCATTGTAACACAATATTCGGTGAACTTTTATGAAATGTCATGATCTAAATGATTGTTGGGTGCCATCGCTGGTCACTGTTAGACAAAGATGAAAAATCTCATGTAAGTACGTTTTTGATTCGCTTAAACTAAAGAAACAAAAAATAAACCAGCAAAACCAGACATTATTTATTATATAGGTCGAATCGTGTCGCCAGCTGTGAGGCAGCTAGATGGACTCCTCGGTGCAACGACCGAAGTTACTGTAAACCACAGGTAGACGTTTCTTGAGGTGCTTGCTTAACTACTTTTAACAAATCTTTGCCTTAGTTTGCATGTTTATTTACTTATTAGATTTGATACATTTTTACTAGGTCAAAGTGACTGGTTTTTTATTTCTTTGTAATATTTCTCGCAGGTCTCGTCGTAGAACGAACTTTCACGGCACGTGTCTCAACAATGCCTTTTGAATAATAAATTCATACGCCTTCCTTTAAATTCGTACCAAGTACCCGTTTAAGTGATAGGTACATGTATACCTAAGTAAGTATTTGGCGCAAGTTCCACGTTAACTGTTCAAACGTTAATTGGGCTGTTGAAACCCTAATGTGATAAGATAAGTTTATTGACTGGTTTTGTGTTCTTATTGCAAATAAATAAAGACTAAAGTAGAGACACGTCGAGGACAATGCGAATTTTGACCAAACATCCTTTCCTGAAAACAAACAAAATTGTTTACTAAAAACATTTAGATGCGAAAAGAGACAGACAATAGACGTCCATTATCTTCCAAATCTAAATACTAGGTATATTAACACAGTGAGTAGAGTATTATTCTAAGGTTAGATAAGTAAGTTTATCAAGTACCTACCTACTAAAGATTTACAAGATTTCAATTGTCCTTACCTACATTGTGTATTTGTTACTACAGAAACTTATAGATATAATTACACTGACCATAAGACCGTAAGGATCTATAGATAACTTAATTAATCCAGATCACTGCCCGAGAGAAGATTCCCAAGATGGCGGCATTACCACGTTGAATGGTAATGAAAGTCTTAGAAAGCTTTCTTTCTTTTTGGAGCGTGTGATATCAAATTTGTATGAAAAAAAATGTCGCAATAAGTACCTACTGATATTGAATTTTTTATTTATTACATCACTCCTTTGGTAGGTACCTATATATAGTAAACATATAGTACCCTTTTAGTGTATCTAATAAAAAATATAAAAATTAGCTTAATGAAACCCATAGTATTTTTGGGTCAGGCTGTCCGATCGGTATTTTGGATTGAATCATTTTCTAGAGAATTGAATTCCTACAATTCCTGTTGTACTAAATTCGAAGAATGGATACGTTTCTACAATGACACTGGTGTTATGGCTCAACGCCAAACTGATGAGTCTGATGACTGTCTGTTCTGATAATATTGTAGGTAGTAGCGTTGACCTTTATCTCAATCTACACTAGGTAATATTAAAAGTAAAAAAAAAATATTTTTTGTATGTTTGTAACGAATAAACTCAAAAACTACTGGACCGATTTCAAAAAATTTTTCACCATTACCTAGAGAGCTAAGAAAATTATCTTTGAGAAACATCCATACTAATATAATAAATACGAAAGTAACTCTGTCTGTGACGCTTTCACGCATAAACCGCTGAACCGATTTTTATGAAGTTTGGTACAAAGACTCTAGTCTCTATCTTTGTACCAAACTTCGGTCAGTTTAGTCTATGTCCTTTCTCAAGGTCTAGCTTAGACTACTTTTTATCATAAAATAATGCTTGAAGGGGTTGAAATAAGGCATGAAAGTTTTTATAGAAATCCGTCATTTTTGAACGCGGACAAAACCTAGTAGGCTATATTTTATGTTCCATTGATTGAGTTTTGCGGAGGAAGTCGCAAGTAACAGCTAGTTATCTTATAATCTGTTGGAAAATGGTTACCATTTCCAACTCAACAATTCGTTCTTTTCTATCGACCTTATATTAGTAGGTAGGTATATTACTTTTTTTATGATCACGCAGGTTATTTCGGTCGGAACAATTTTAATACAAACCTGCAAGAGAGTATTTTTTTTGGTAGAGCACACGTTACTGTATCGTTGGACCTATGAATCAATGATACTACATGGTTTCTTGCCTCAAAAAAAAGTGCGCGTCCACTAGGTATACATTTTCAATTGAACTCAATATCCTGAACAAAGAAATAAACCTACTTATTCCAATGATTCGTCGAGTCGGTTGAGACATTGGAAGGCGGATGCAAATGCTGAACGATTTTCCTCTTTGCCTTTTGAGAAGTTCAATGAGCAATTACCTATAAGTACCTTGCTATACTAGTCACATAGGTACGTGCCACCTACCTACATAAAATAAAATAAAAAATAGGAAATAAATATAAAAAAAAGAACTTGTACCTTATTTTTTTTATACTCCCAATGTTTTGAATTATAAACATCTTTTGTTTTTGTAAGTATAGGTAGGTCAGGTAGCTAAGTATTATTTTTAAGTATCATTAATAATGTGAGACAAAAAAAATCTAAAGTAGGAGGTAGGTACTTATAAAAAATAAGAATATGTTTTTTTTTTATTTATATTTGACAAAGAACTTGAAGTCACTTAGCGACTATGTCAGCCCTGCCCTATTACAGCTTATTTAACACTACGATATAGGTAACTAGCTTCCGCTAACGGCTTCGCACGCATGTTACCTTGATACACAAAAACATATCTGTCCCACGGGAATCGTAAATTTTTTTACGATACAAGGTAGCCTTTCCCTATCTAGATCTCTATAAGAACCAAATTTCATTTAAATCGGTTCAGTAGTTTAGGCGTGATTGCGTAACACACAGAGCTACTTTCGCATTTACAATATTAGTTAGGATTGGAAAAAGTTGTTAGTTAGTGTTAATCAAAGTCCCGGCAATAAAAAATATATTGGGAAAATCCATATGGATAGTTGGTACCGTCAACTCTGATTGCAGTTCTTTGAATTTATCATTTGACATGATCAAAGTCCATGCATAATCGATTAGTCACTCGTATAAAGCTGATTAAATGACTACTAATAAGGGCGTCTACTTCGCAAACCGAGTAAAATCTAGGGTAGACTGGGTACGGTTGTGCCAATTTTCATTTGATCGTCCATAATTTCATAACTATTCCAGTTAGCTGGAGGAAAGGTGTATTTTATAGTAAAATGGACATTTTTCTACATATAAATACTTTAATTTTTTTCCATAAAGGCAAAAGTTAACCCATAGCAGCCATTTGAAAAAAAAGAAAAAAATGTCACAATTGTCCCCACCCCAAGGACGGTTGTGACAGTGCCTGGGGTCGAATGTGACAGGTTCAAAAACGCACATAAACGGTCGTAACCCAACTTTATTGCACGTATTGTATGTCATACAATCACCTATAAATGTTTTACAATAAATTTATGATAATATATAGAAAACAGTAACATTTGTATCACTTTATATAATAAGGCTCTTTAGCATCTTTAATTATTAGGTAAAAGCCTTCATATTAATTCTAATTAGGTATATAACAGCTTAAATAAACATTTTTGTAGGTGCTTAAACATGCAACAACAAAATCAATAATATCTAAGGAAGTTCTTACTTTTAAAATTTAACCTACTGAAATCTAGTCAGATTTTTCACGGTTATGAAAAGTTTCACTGCTTGATAAGCGTTTTCATATTCTTGCAGGTAACAATGACCTCTTTCCGTCTTCCTTACATGTCGTTGCGGCATCTAAAAGCACAAAAAATTGTTTAATTATGTCACAACCGTACCCAGAAAATTTGGCACAAACGTACCCATGGTATCCATTCGCAAAAAAACAATTGCCATGAATATACCGACTAATCTACGTTCAAAGTAATCACTGCTATTTAACCACTAATGTTTAAGTTTTTACGACAATAAACACTTATCACTCTATCTGTACACATAAAACAACAATCATACAAAGAAATCGAACAAAAAAACTTACTTTCCATCGAAAAATAGTAATGTGGTACTCTGCAAGCCGCTACGTCGCGCGCCGGATGACGCAATACTGTGAAGCACATTCGGACAGGCACGCCGCTCCTTTCTTCGCTTGCACCCAACCCCGTATTCCTTATAGTTTCGCCAATGCAATATGACGACTGTCACTACCGTACCCTGGCACAAACGTACCCAGTCTACCCTACTCTATGTTACATCGTTTTGACTATCGTTAGAACGATGGAACTACTTTTGAAAATCGATCTCATAAACGTACTATTAACTCTACTTACAGGATAATAAGATAGTACCTAATTTGAATTTTACAACTAACTTTTCGTTCCGATTATATCGTTGTCACTTTGCGGGGTAGACAACTCAGTGGGTTGAACAATGCAAATAGTAAAATAGCTGAGCTGATAGTAGTATCACACTTTGCTGGCGTGAAAAATCAAGTTCTGAAGGACAAGTTTTATAGGTCATTATATTCTTTACCCTCGTTCTCTAGATTCTTTAGCTTTAGAATCATTGCAGCATTTGTAGCATGACGATTTTGAAATACCTGCCAAATTATTATTTTCTAATGATGATGCTTTTGATAACCGAATTTTGAGAGCGTTTTATTTATAGCGCTAAAAATCACAATCCAATGAAAAGTGCATGCATATTTTGTGAGGTAGTTCGATACGGAAACTGTGAATAGCTGTAACTCCACGTTTAGGTACCTACACCAATGTATAAAACAGGTAGGTACCTATTCTACATGTTGCATCAAACTGATTTGCATTATTGTTTATACATAAAACAAGTTGTGAGAATAATGTACCTATACAGAACATGTAGAAAAGAATCAAAGACTGTCAAAAGAAATTCTTAGTCAAGTCAAGTCAAGTCAAAATTTTTTTATTCATTAAAATCACAGGGATCGTTTTGATTCGTCTTACATACTAGGTGAGTCTAGGTGCCAATCCCAGTCATATCCCCAGTCCGAGAAGAACTGACAAGAAACTCGCTGGGCCCTAGCGCTTTTTTTGTATTATGAATTATGATCCTTGTTAACATTGTTAGGGACACCTAGCAGAGTTGGAGCTGATTCTTATTTCAAACAAAACATGTTTATCTATGACTCTTTTATTCGATGTTTTGTTGTTATTGTGTATTAAACATGGTTTGTAGATATACCTAAACGCGGGGTAGACGGTGAAAAAGGTATGAACTTTGGTAGAAATTGAAAGGCGTGAAGCACATTAAAAATTATTAATTAGGTAAGTATTGATTTATTTCACCCAAAAATGGAGGTCTATTTTAACTTTCGCGTAGATAGGTAGAATCCTCAATGGGACCGCCAATAGGCGACTATATTTTTACCTCTGTCGCAGTTGCACTGAACTGTCTCGAAATAGGGCACTTTTCAAAGTAGAAGCTACATCCGCAGTCTGAGAGAAAGAGGGCTCATTGCGACAGACAGGGATGGATACAATGACCGAAATCGATGTTAGAGCAGTGCAAGAATAGGTTTTCTTTTTCACTCGCCACCGGTACGGCCGCACTGAAAATGTACCTACAGTTTACACGCACGCAACGTACTCAACGAACTCTGATGTAATATATTTTTTCCACATAATCGGACATTACCTACCTACAGATCCTACATAAAAACATTAACCGATACAAAAAACCATAAAAACGAGACGGCCAAAACTGAAAATCAAATCGATGAAATAAACAGATTGATACGACACAACAACGACATTGGAATTGATTTGATAGTAGAGCATCGAAAATCTATGAACGATTGATTTATGGAAATAATTATGTCAGAGAATCGATTGGTAATGTCGGGCATTGTCGGGTCACAAACATTAAACAGCTGTATGTTCGGGTAATGTCGTCTTTGTTCGGTCGGCGGCACGCTCGCGTTGTGATGAATCAGTAGTGCGACTTCGAATTCCCAGTCAGTGGTTCAAGAACATTGGAAGCGCACTGCCGCGAGCTACACACAGTAATATTAAAATCCTTTGTTGTGCGTATTTGTTATATTGAATTGATGTGTGTGACAGGCGTGCGCGAGTGCTAGCTACAAAGAAACGTGTTGTTAATGTTGACATCGGTTACGGTGGATTTGCCCTGTCAAATTGATACTCAGGTAAGAGTGTTGATTTTTGTTATTTTTATAGTAAACTTTTGCACCTAGGTGGTTCTTCTCAATTTGTTATTTTTGTCGTTATTTTAAAAACTTTTGTAACCTTGATATTGGAGCTCGCTTTTCAAGCTGCCTGAAGATGGAGCAATGAAATATTGGTTGATAAAGTAATTGCACTTACATTTAAAACTAATATTTTACGAGATAACCAACAAGCGAATAGTGAGAACAATGACAAAGCCGTTGAGGAGAATCGCCACCCGAATGCTTGATTCTGCTCATGTGACGAGGACTGTTATCGATACAGAAGTAGGCCAAAGAATAGATGGATGGACTGTGTTGAAGATGACATGGGTAAGAAAGGAGTAGGTAAGTACCTATGAGATGATGAATGACAGAGGGAAATGGAAAATCACATGTTGTGCCACCACATAACGTGGGAAAGGACAAGATGCTTGAAGCTACTAAAATAATATTTACTAGAGGAATGGAATGTTTCAGAGGCGTGCAAATTCACATTCTTTCCTGAAATATGCTAAAGATTAGGTCTACAGTGCTCATAAAAAGCAGGCAAGTGAAATAATAGTAAGCAGTTAGTGCCCACCTATATTTTTAATTCTTTATCAGTCATATTGGTACAGGTCAAACTGTGTGAACAAACTGACAGTAGGTAATTTCACAGCACTATTTTAGAATAACGGATTGTCTGGTTTATTTCACCTCTTTGAAAGTGAAATTAACGGTATTTTTAGGTATGTCACCTACCTTTTGCTGTACATTGCCAGTTAGTACTTAGGTAGGTAGGTACCTACTTATATATTTATTTATTAATAGAAACTGGTACCTACTTACTCGCTTTATTACCTACACAGATATAAAAAATGTGTCAAAAGAAGGGCTTAATGCCAAGGGGATATTTTCTGCCAGCCAACCCGATCGGAATTGAGAGCTAGGTCAGTGTGATTGGTAGGTACCTACCAGTCATGAAGTACCTAACCTTTAGGCACTAAATAAGTAGTAAAAAAATAGGCTTACCTAGTTACCAAACTATAAGTTACCTAATATTTTACTCAAATGTTATAGGTACCTACTTAGTAGAGTAGGTAAGTATACATAAGTAGTAGGTAGGTACCTTCCTAAGTACATTCCTAGTATTTGATTAGTAAATGAAAATTATATTAAAATATATTTGCCCAGCCGTGGGATGAAATAGGTTAAAGAAAAAAAAAAGAAAACACTATAATAGTTCCTACTTAGGTTCTAACTTAATCTTCACTTAGTACGTTACGTAAGAGGTAGTACCTACGTAATTTATGTAAAGTAAATAAAATTCTACCAAAGGGGCTCGGGACAAATTCAGCAAGGTCACAGTCGAATTCAATTTCAGAAAGCCTTATTATCTTGAATTTCCTGCCTACAAAGTGAATTTAATCAGCTAAGGTACAAGCTACTTATTATTTAGACGAATACTTAATACGTGTTCATTCGACACTGATAAAGTGATGGAGCAAGAGGAGTTTTATTTAAGAAACCTACCAATCAACGATGGGTAGGTACAACACCTATACGACTCTAGCGTTTCGTAGTAGAGGTATTTTCGCGAACGACACAAATTTCTTCTCCACATTTTTTACTGCACACTTTTTATTCCCATTTCTGCACAAGTTAAAAATACATTTTGTGCCGTTCGTCGCAATCGGTCAAGTGACTGAAAAACCGTCAAAATCGCGATCGATTAAAACAACGATTGGACAATATCTCGAACTGTCAAAATAGCGATTTGTCTATATCACGAATGGGTTGCAATTTTTTAAATCGTGAACGGTCAAATTAGCAAACAGTAAAGATCGCACGCTCGAAAGCACATTTCGTATCGTCAAACGTCGCTCAACGTCACTAAAAAGTTCCCTGGCAACAAATAAATGCGATCCAAAAATATGCAAACCATAACAAATTCGTATTAGTTACAGTGAAGAACAGTGTGATAAGAGAACGTTGTGGAGTGAAAGAAAAAGAAGAAGATGAAAATTAGAGATGGTTTGAATTGTAGAAAGGATGGGTGAAAAGAGACTGACGAAACAGGTGCATAAGGAGAGTGTGAATGCGCCAGTTGGAAGGGGAACTTCGGCGTAAGTACCTACATTGATCAGATTGGGGACGTTTTAGAAAAAGGCAAGGTTAAGAGTACCAAACCAACGCGCAAGTATGAAGAATGTAATAAAAGTGAATGGAGCAAAAGAAGTATGACAATCATCTCGTGACCACGACAGTGTGTAAACCTGTCGAAACGTCGGGAAAAATAGGTAAATAAAACGCGATAAATACACGTTTAATACTAATAATAATGTGTTAAGATCGCAAGTAGGTACCTACCTATACCGTAGCAAGTCGATCTCCACTTGCTACGATCCTGACATCGTTCGTCGTCCTACGTGGTCTCTGCCTACCCCGGTCGGGAAACAGGCGTGATTTTATGTATGTATGAATTTATCTCCGCCTCGAATAGCATAATAACTTTAATGCGGACTGAAATCGCGGGCTAGAGCTAGTATTATATAAAATCTTTAGACGTAAACCTAATAATAACAAGGCCTTGCGTTCATGGCAGCACAGTTACTAGCTATTCTCTAGGTAGTTACCTACCAATAAGTAGTTTACCGAGTTTACGTAAAACCGGAAACAGCGCGCAATCGTTTGAAAAATGTTAAAACCTACATTACACTATTTTATGAGACTTTGATTCTTGAACGATTTTTATTTAGCTTTATTAATTTACTTAGGCACAGTTTTAGAATTGTAATTAAATTGTAATTTAATATTAAATTGTAATTTAATATTAAATAGTTCATTTTACATCGAAATCTTGCATTTTCTGTGGTTTATCTAATTTTTAATTCGAAACAGGAAGTGATTTATGAAACACTAGCTTCCGCCCGCGGCTTTGCCCGCGTGGTACCTTGAAAAACAAAAACAATCTATCCCGCGGGAACCGTACATTTTTCCGGGACAAAATGTAGCCTATGTGCTATTCCAGACCATAATCTATATCTGTGTCAAAATTCATTCAGATCCGTTCAGCCGTTTTAGCGTGAAAGATTAACAAACATCCAGACATCCAGACATTCTCACAAACTTTCGCGTTTATAATATTAGTAGGATTTTCCTCAATGGATATTTATTTTACATACTACAAACCACAAACAAATATAATGAAAAGAGAAAGCCTCTGAGGTAGGTGCACTTTATTTCCTTTCACCACACTGGTTCTTAAAGGAAGAATAATATTATTATATTTTATTAAGATAATATTATATTCTCTCCTTGTTTGGTGCGAGGAATCCGATGTTCGCTCTACAATCTCTGCCTTGTAAGAAAAGTTGATGAAAGATTCATAAATAAGATTTACTCGTATAAGTAGGCACTAAAACAGATAGGCATTAAAACAGACACAGAACAAAAATCCGAGTTCATCACACAAATGTTAGTCCTGGGTGAGGATCAAGCCGACAACCTGCGGCGCAAAAGGTAGAGCTACGAGACCAGTAAACTATGCCTAGGTTTTGTATAATGTCCATCCCCTCATCCCTCCAAAGTTGAACGTAGCCTATATTGTTGACTCTACATGCAAGTGACCCGAAGTCTGCATTTACCAGCATTGCACAAGGGCCTCCCGGTCAACGACCCCTGGTCAAGGGTGAAGCGGCCCTTGCGTGAACGACCTGCAATAGTGTCACGGTAGCTAATTCCATTTCACAATTGAATTCTGACCGTCTCGTCCCCTTGCAGACTGTCTACTTTTTCTTTACTCTTGGAGTCAGGTAATAGGTTGACTAATCCCATAAGGACTTCGAACCTATATGTAATCTGTATTAAATCTAAATACATACATCAATGATTCTGGTATACTCAGGTACTTAACTTTTTACCTCACTGCACGACGCGAAAGATAGCCTTTAAAGTTAGTCTTTAAAGTTAGGTAGGTTATGCTTGTATCGCCGGCGGAAGCTAGTAATTCATATTTTGCTGTAAAAGCGTTACATGTCAGTTAGGCGCAAAAATTCGCCGTAGAAAATGTATACGAGTATAAGCGAAATTCGATCAGGTACTAAATGAATCTAATAAAAATCTATAAGATGTGATGCGGGCTTTCGAACATGCTAATATTTTAAAGATAACAGCCGATATAAAATTCTCAATCATTCCAAAAGGCTTTAGTTAGATAAGTTACTTAAGTAACAAAAATTTTAGCGGAAAATCACATTGGCAAATAGTTACTATCGGAAAATCTGCGTTGATTCATTGTAGATATCTACATTGTGCTTACTTAATAAAGATAATTCAGACTTTAGGATAGAGTCTGGTTACTAAGTAGATAAAATAGATTAATATGATAAAATCACTGTGGCAATAACATTAATAATAAAAAGTAGCAATGATATTAATACTGATTCGTATGTACGACGTCACTTTTATGACGCCCTTCAGACTTATTTCTTAAAAAAAAATCTATATTTAGGTTATTTTTACGATACGAAGACTGTAAGGCACTCGCGCAAATCGGCCTGAGGGTGATTTGACTAACTTCTGGTAATAACTATTCTCAGAATAATGTTGTGAAAATGCAAGTATAACTCTTGTATAACTATGATTTTTTCGGGGATGTTTGATCAAAAATGTATCTTTTATAAGTGATGATAGCCTATGCCAAAATCGATCATTTTCAATTACATAGAAAACCTATCTATCTAATTCCGCTCTAATATTTAGTTAGTGTTCTCTGAGAACTATGCACTATGTAATGTAATAGAATAAAAGACAAGTAATACGTTAGAATGATGTGACATGCTAAGCTTAGAGTAAAGTGTCTAAACATGCTGGATAATCTAAATTATTATTATTATTTTTGTGAAAAATTACAACCTCTTGTTTGAAATAGATTGACTAAATAAAATATACGAGTAGAAGGATAATTTAAGTTAGGAAAGGAGTGAGTCAATACACATCTTAATAGTTGGGAGCTGTTAGAGAGAAATGGAAGAAGGCTGTGCCGAGGTGTGGGAGAAGGACAGGGAGTTAATGATGATAATAGAGAACCTATCAGGATTCAAGTCTCTCGGGAAAACAGGGAAAACCATTTTCCGTGGGTAGCTTTCACAAAGACAACAGTTTATGTGATCCATCCTGCCATTTCTTGTTTAGTTTATAGACCTGTCCTTGATTTTATCTCAAGATGCTTTTTACTTAGCTTTAGTTATTTTATTTCGGACGATTCGGACTCTATACCACTATACATACCATTATAATATTATAAACGCGAAAGTTTGTAAGAATGTATGGATGTATCATGGATGTCTGGATGTATGTTTGTTACCCTTTCACGCTGAAATGGCTGAACGGATTTGGATGAAATTTCGCACAGATATATATATTACAGTATGGAATAGCATATAGGCTACTTTTTATCCCAGAAAAATGTACGGTTCCCGCGGAATAGATTCGTTTTTGTTTTCCCACGCGGGCGTAGCCGTGGGTAGGAGCTAGTACATTTATAAATGTGCCTTATGTAAAAATACCTTAGACCACTCGTCACACATTATAATGTATCTACTTATTATAGCTCATTATCTTCAACTACGCACTAGATTTACTGAATTAATATCAATAATCCAAAACCCAGCAACTTAATTATCGAGTTGCCAGCGTGATTAGCCCCAGTTCTGTCAGCGAGGGCTAACAAAGTTTATTTTAGTTAAGTATTCCATTTTTATTAGACAAAAATATGTATGTGTATGATGATATTCGTAAGGCAGCGCGCAGGGACGGGTGACGAGAGCTGAAGATTGAGCTCAATGGCATGGGATAGGGTATATCCATCAGTGGACTAACACTGATGATGATGATGTAGACAAATGTCAACTTATCTCGGCGTTTAATAACCTAATCCTATTAGGTGTAAGTGGGTGCACGATTAGATTTGATAAATGGTTAGTTGTGCACCCAGTCGTCGGTTTTGTGTCGTGGTCGTAGGACGTTAAGTCTAGATTATATACCCAGTGTTATGTTGAATTTAACAGCGACATGGGTTCATCAGGTAAGGCTTTTAATACAGTTTGCGTCTAAATCGTAATACGTAGCAAGCAACCCATAAGATTACAATTAAAAAAAATGATAAACCTAAACACATGTTATCGCACACCTACGTTATGTACAGACAGCGTCACTAACTGGTAACCCTTCTAAAGTTAAAACTTAATCAGCTCTGCCGTGCCTGGTCACAATATTTATATGAACAAAATTTTATACAAAAATTTCAAACTTAGCATATTATGTATTGACCCATCATTATTGCCGCAAGTAATGGTTACCAACTGAGCCATCGTAGCAGATAGGACGACGAATTTTTAAGTTACGTTATAATTAGATTGGAGATACCCAGAACAGATTTATTAGTTGTGAGTAGTTTTTCTGATCGCGATAATGAACAAAAGAAAAATTTATTTTACTTATTATATATTATAAGATTTTTGTTACTTATTTTGTTTTGGGTGCCCTGCGCACTGCGTATTTTTGAAGTTTTTTCATTCATAATGCATACTTATCAACTTAATTTTAATATTCGATATTGTTTATTTCGACCTTAGCCTTATCATACACGAATCAAAAGTAATAATTAAATCTTACTAATACTCACAACGTTATTCATTGTCATCATCATCTTCCTGCCCTTTTCCCACGTTATGTGGGGTCGGCACAACATGTGATTAATTTATAATTTATTAATATTTTAATTAACAACGTTATTCATTGTGTTAGTCAAAATAACAAGAACAAAAATATACGGACGTAGGAAAGGAATTGAACCCAGTCCTTATAGGAACAATGGGTATTGTAACCGGCAACCCAGCGTGTGTCAGATATAAACATTATTAGCAACATAGCGTTTATAAAAATGTATGTTTTTACAAAACCTTTTGGGGCTTCATGTAGGTTTGAACCTGCAAGCATCGTAATGGGGGTAACCAATCAGTGCCGTTGTCTGTATCAATCAACCCCAAAAAATACTTTGAGTAAACCAATGTAAGGAAGTGTGTATGATTTTTTTCGAACGAATTTTATTGCTGCGTAGTTAGTTTTTTCAACCAAATGCAATCAACTTAATCCTCATATTTAATCTTAATGCTCGTAGAAATTTAAATCTTATCAAAGAAAAGGTACCTATCAATATTTTTGGGCTGCTGACGCTCGTATAATACCTACAGACAATGGAGTTTGATCCTAAACAGTATTAGCAACCACTACACCTCCTGCCCGCAAATCGATTTAATTTTAAAGTTAATGTCTTTCAGTGTAGCGTTTAAAATAGCGTAGCGTTAAGCTAAATCTCCGAATTTTTTTCAGTGTAAAGTTCCATTTGTCCCCCCGTTTCCAAGAGGGGGACAGGTGGAACGTCTGTCACCCCAAGAGGACAAAGACAAGGGGGAATAAACCCAAAATAATTTCCGAAGCTTCTTTTCCGTAGCGTTCAAAATAGCGCAGCGTTTTAAGCTTAATTTTGGTTTGGCTTTCTTTAATACTCTTGCAATCTGTAATAGTAATTTGCAACAATAAAGAACCTGTACGTCGTAAGTTTTTTTCTGAGACGCTAGATTGTTTGTGTTGGTCTTCGCTAGAATACTCGTAGAGTCATCTAAGCGTTCCGGCCCCACGGCACAACTGCTAGGCTCATCTAATTGTGCCGTGGGTACTTTAAGTTCCCTTCTACACAAATAGTTGGTCCGTTGGGAAAAAAAGCCATGTAAGGGAACCATTTGATCACGACGCAATGTTTTCCTCACCCTGTTGTATATAAATTTTATTGAGGGTCGTGGTTTATTGTACTTTAATCATGTTAAACATTATCATAACCCACATTATACCTACATTTGATAAAATAGAGACGGGTTGTGTCTGATTTGATACTGACTGATTTGATAAGTAGGTAAGGTACCTACAACTATGTAATTTAATTAATTACTTTGTAAACAGCCACTGTTTTATTTCTTATCTGTGAAAGCCGAATTAGCATCATGTTCGATTGATAGATAATGCAGGTAGTACCTATACCTACCAAAGACGTTATACATAACATTATATATAACGTCTTTGGGTTGTACATAATGAATTGCTAAATATTTATGGGGGTATGAAAAATATCTACACACCATACATAGGTACCTACTTACTATCTACATTTATCATATCAGTTGTACTTGTACTTTAAAATATGTGCAATAATGAGTAGGTACATAAACAATTAAATAATTAATATTTATTTCTATGTTTTTGACAAAAATAAGACAAAACTTACTTAAGTATTTAAAAATAAGGTTTTGGGCAAATACTAGGTACCTACTTACTTAAGTATTTATTTGGATACCTACCTAACCTACCCAAAGAAAGGTCGGGTCACGGTTAAACGAAATTCTAATTGACACTAACTACGAGTAGGTAGGTAGGTACACCTACATTAAGCTAAATATGGAATTTACAAAAAGTTGCGTGACGTTATTTTGTAATAAACGTTTAATAAAAAAAATTCTAGCATTCTGTCACGCGATTCACAAGAAAGCTAAATTTTTCGTTAATAAGGTTTTATAGTTTATTTCGGACAAATTAATATAAAACTTTATTTACTTAGAGAAATAAAGATGATACTTGCTGTAATAATATTTCTACGTAGGTACTCTACAATATAAATGTAATAAAATAAAGTAGCTCTGGGTGGGTTAGCTAATGGGACATTGAATAGACTCATGCATTGATTCATTATTACCTAGCTATCGTAACGTATTCAACTAAGAACTTACGTAACTACGTCAGTTTCATTGGTCATTATTCCAAATATTTATTACTGAAAGGGCAAGAGTTATCCTACTATAACATAGTATTTGCTCTGTCTTTACTTAGCAATTCTCTGGAACTGTTTAACGATTATGATGTAAGGAAATGTTGTATCAGCCGAACACCAAAACAGGACTGGTGTAGAACTATGTAAGTACTTTACATAACTGAGGGCGATTAATAAATAATAAATAATGCTGGACAATACACACAGCATCATCTAGCCCCAAAGTAAGCTACTCAAAGCTTGTGTTATGGGTACTAGATAACTGATATATTGAATACATTATATACATAGATAGATAATTTTTTATTATACATAGAAAACACCCAGACCAACGGAACAAATTTCTGCAGATCATACACAAATTTGTTCCGCGGCGGGAATCGAACCCGCAACCTCTTGCGTCGCAGGCGGACTCTCGCCCGCTGCGCCACAGAGGTCGTCAAAAGAAACTGTACGTAAATCAATCACGTCCCCTTATAAGCAAAACTTTAGAATTTAAATAAATATACATATACATAAATAGTACCTATGGTTATTTATGCAAACAAGATTATAAGTTTAACCTTGACCTAGCATCTAACTTTATTTAGTTTACGTTTTTGCAAAGCTATCAATTTGTTTGTAAATGGTATTGATACCGCTCCACTTGTATTTTTAAATTAAAAATAAATACTTAAAATATTTTCTGTTCCTTCTTTGAAAGGGACGTTGGGACAATTTATTTATAAGAAAATGCAAAACAGAATAACTGTTTGTTTACATTATTATGTTTGTGTGTGTTTATATAATAATATCTGTGCCAGAGCATAAAGGTCCCTGTGTTATCTAACGTAAGGCACAGATCGATTAAAATGTAGTTCAGCTATTCGTAAGGTCAGGGAAGTTGACGTCAGAGATGAATATGAACCTATTTTTTATTGATTTTGCGTGTTGCTTCGCTCACGTGGTCTAACTCTGAATTGATGGCAAGTTTTTATGAGCCAGTAGGTACTATGTGAGAAATTAAATTTTAATCATTAATCTCATAGTGTTAAGTCTACGAAAAAAACCTCTGATCCGCACCTTAATCTATTCTACAATAAAGAACTAATGACACGATAAAAAGAAAAATGAGCCAGTTAGAGATATGTCATTCCAACTATACATCTGCATCTGTCACTTTTTTGATGACTAGCTGTTACCAAGCCGGTAACTTCGTCCGCAAAAAAACATCAAATAAATACTAAGATTTCAAACGCTAAATTGCGATATTGAAATAGGATTATGTCATCTAACGCGCATAGAAAGGAAAATCTTTTCAAATCTTGGCCTTATTTTATTACCTAACATTTTACGAGCATCAAAAGGATCCACAAGTTGATTGAGTTAGTACCTAACCTACTTCGGGGCAGATCGGATACTATCGTTAAATCATCTACAATGTGAAAGCTACAATTAAATAAAACCCGCACATCTGTTGAATCAGTAGTAATAAAAGGTAACGAAATAAACTAACGAAGACTTTCTCCTATTCCAGGGCCACAGACCTCAAGATGGTAATAGTACGATGACAACAGGCCTGAAGATGGAGTCGAAAGGAACTCAGATTCACCTGCCACTGATCGGGCGCGGCAGCCGTGGCGAGCTGAATGATAAGGTCACATTCTCCTCCAAGTCTCCGCCGCTGGCGGAACAGCTCAATAATGGACAGGTTTTAGGGTGAGTACCTATTAAGAGCCTAGCAATTCGTATTGCAGATTTGAAATACCCGTTAAATAAGTATTTATTTAAAAAAAAAAAAAACCCGTCTGAAAGTAATGTAAAATAGCTTTTTACAGCCGCTATACTGTATTTTTTGACATTTTATACAGCATATATTATAATATGTCACTGAATTTTTTTTTTTTATTTGATTCCAACAACACCTCATTTGTCAAAATCCTTTCAGCCGTTTAGGCTACATCAGCGGCAGCCATACGAACTCGCATACATAGGTACATACATACATACTCCCCAATCACATCATAATATACCCTCCTTCGCAGTCGGCTAAAATAATACCTACTTACCTACTTGGTTCTCGATCTCGTACTTTCGTTTAAGTTCGATCCTTCCAACAGCGTACCTACAAATCATGTTCTAACGAAAGTTCAACTTCATCGCATGTAACATTGATTTTCGGTAAATATACCTAATACGAGCTGATTTCTTTGAAACAAAAGATAAAATAATAACGGATGCTGTTACGTTCGGTAGGATCTTTAGTCAACTGAGGCCGCTGTCAGCTTATCCCGCGGGATGAGTTGACCTAATGAATTTTTGAAGTGGTCAACTCATCCTATGTATCTACACGGTTAATTGTCAGTTAATTGTTGTTTATATTCCAATATGATCAACTGTTTATTTAATTTAATTAGAACTTTCAAAATAAATGATCGATGAGCTAGACTTTCATCTAACCCTCGCTGGTAGTGGCTCTATCGGAAAATTATTCCAATACAGAATATAGGTAGGTATATACTACTGAAAGCTAATCTAAGCTTACGTGAAGTTAGCCTAGACCGAAATCCGTCTCACTCTTTCGTTCGTAGTGCGTGTTTGTTGTCTCTTACGTAATTTCAGAGACCCTGTGTTTATGTAAGCCAAGACTAGCCTCAGTGTTGAATCTAAGAAACTTTAGAGCCATAATATTGGCATGCAAATAAGCACCTTGTTAATAAAGGTCATTATTCAATGGTGAGACCGCGAAAATACTAAAGACTCGGAAAAGGTATCTGATTCATGACTTTTACTTCAATGTTATGCAAAAAGAGGTTAAGCACATGGATATATTCTGAATAGATCTACGTCATGTAGGTAACCGTTAGAGTCAATTCATTCGTCAGTAGTGATCATAACAGGATACGCAATTAGCATAATTTGAGTACTGAGTGGATACTAAAAGCGTTAACAGGGTGTGAAATTTGAATGTTCATTATAGCTACGTGTATATCGCACGTAGCGTAGATACGTTCGCGAAGGAATTTTCATAGATAAAAATCGTGATCATGTTTATTTATCATAATAAGTTGTTCTGACTGACTGGAAAGTCCTGTTTCATTATTTTTTGTTACATTTGGTAATATTTACGTAGATATGAGTTTATATCTATGAGTACGTTTTACGTTGCGTTGCTTCCAGTAAATTAATAAAAATAATAAGTAAGTAGTACTTAATTGAACTGTTTATTAGTTAATGGCGTATTTACACTTCATAGTTTATAGACGTCACCGATGTTTGCTTACGATCAATGTAAGTATCTAAAGGGGCGTCTAAACAGGCTATATTTTACGACAATTTGTGGCTGCAATACAGTGGCCGGCAACATTGCTAGCAATACCAGCCACACTATGCAATATTTTAAGGATGGCCCGGCATTATAGCCACATATTTTAGGCTAGGCTTAGGTAGGGTCGAATCCACTTTCGTGTCCTTTTTTTTCGTTTTTCTGCCAAAACAATGCTGCGATGAGCGTCATTTCGTCGGCCATTGTTGCTGGATTGTATGGCTCATTAAAGGGTTCTTAACATACTATTGCAGCCATATTGCAACATGTTGCCTGCAATTGATTGCTCAGCCATAAAATGCACTAAAATGTTTTTTTGATGGCTGGGCAATGTTTGCCAATAATTACAGCCACAAATTGTCGTAAAATATAGCCCGTTTAGACGCCCCTTAACAGAAATACATAATGTTATGAAAATGCAAAGTGAGATAAGATCTAATTTTCTTGATAGATTATTTCAGCTAACGAAGCCAAAGGTTTACGGGAAAAGGGAATAACTTATAAAAACTTTTTAAACTTCTGTGATTTGATGACATAATTATAATTGAATAACGGGTATTTATCACGTACCGCGACCACGAACGCTGTAATGTGTTCGAAACGTCGGGAATAAAAACAAAATAGGTACGTGATAAATACCCGTTATTCAATTATAATTAAACTTATAAAAAGCTCCGAATATAAAATAATTCATTACTAAAGTTTGTAACTGTTACTGTAGCACAGATGAACCTACGTAGCAAACGAAACCTACGCCCCGTAGCCGTAGTATCGCAGTATCGGTGTTCTAATAAAATTGTTGTAAGCCAACTGAGCCATAGTAAAAATCGAAAGCCGCGTAACTAGACCGGTGTCGTAACAGAGATTCTACGGAACGGAACTACGAGGCCAAAAGGCCTACGCCTCGTAAGCGTAGTAGTTTAATTATGCCAAAAGGACTATGCCGTAGTACCGAATTGAATAGATCGACAATCTATTCAATTCGGTACAACAAAAAAGGCGATAAACCATCCAAGAAGTGAGTGCACCCAACTTTGCAACGTCCGTTCGTTTCCCATATATATAAAAGTGTGGCGAATTTACACATACTTTTTTTTGTGACGAATTTACTTTGTGGCAAATGTACAACAACCCACTTACAAACCCTCATTGGTTTTTGTTGACTTTGTCAAAAAGTACAGAATCGATTTCATCAAAAATAGATATATCAAAAAGTACTGAAACAAGTTCGATAAAATTTAAATGGGACCTCTGAAG